>BKCH01001914.1:0-707867 GCA_008635985.1 Ficus erecta | reverse complement strand
ATATGTAAGATATGCTATGACATGTTATGCCATGTTTTCAAAAATGTCATGGTTTCAAAAATGCCACGTTTACAAAAAGTCATGGTTTTAAAAATGCCATGTTTTCAAGAATGCTATGTTATGGCAAGTGTTAAGTATGATATGACATAGTGGCATCATGAGTCATGTTCACTAATGTTAAATCACATGGTAAGATAATCAAGTAAGGTGTCGTACCAACCTCCCGTGATCGTGGAGGCTATGTTTCAGTTGTGACATTACCTTCCGTGATCGTGAAGGGTCAAGTATAATTCCCAGAACTGTTAGGGCCTTGCAAACCCTAGCTTTGTCTGGAGGGCTGCGCGCTTTGGTACAGACACTATGGGCCCACGATTGAGACAAGATAATAATTAAAGATTGAGTCTATAATGAAGCATAGACATTCGATCAATCATAAATGGTTCATGCATAAGTTACATGATGATTGGCATGTTTCTAAAATGTTGAAATATTTGTGAGATTATGTTTATACTTGTTGGGCGAAAGCTCACTCTTATATTCCATACTGTAGGCAAGAAGCCTGCAGCTTAAGTGTGGGCTCGGACGATGCAGCAAGTGAAGGGCAGTGTGGGATACCACTACGCAGATTTTTCCGCAACTCTTTAAATTACGAACTAGTACATGTATGACTAAGTTATATGTACCATGTTATGTATGGAATGTTTCAAAGTCCGGTTTTAAAAGGTTTTATGTTCCTTTAATCGGCTTAGCAAGTAATGGGTAGATATGGAAAAGTTATCCAGATGGACAAGTTTAATTATGTTATGAGAAAAAAAAAATTATTCTCAAATTTTCAAGTAAATAAGTACAGTATGTATGGTGTCAACCCGGCTGGGAAGTCGGGGCGTAACAACAATCTACCCCCCTTAAAAATTTTCATCCCGAAAAATTAGAACAAGTAGGGATAGCTTTTCCTCATTTCTTCTTCTAATTCCCAAGTGGCTTCTTCCAACATGGTTTCGCCATAATACCCTAACCAAAGGAATTGTCTTATTCCTTAAGACATTTTCTTCTCGATCTAGAATCCGAACTGACTTTCTCTATATGTTAAATCAGTTTGGACTTCGACTGTTTCCTGACTTAGAACGTGGGAAGTATCAGGTACTACTTCCTTAACACGAGACATGAAAAACGTTATGCACAGAAACCATTTCTGGCGGCAAGGCAAGCTTATAAATTACTTTTCCAATCCTTTCAAGGATCTCAAAGATCCTTTATACCTAGGACTAAGTTTTCCTTTCTTTCCAAACCTCATTACTCCTTTCATAGGAGCAATCTTAATAAAAACAGAGTTTCCAACTTGAAATTCCAAGGTTTTCGACGCTTGTCGGCATAACTTTTTGTCAACTAAAAGCTATGTTGAGTCTCTGTTTAATCAACTTGATATCTTCTGAGGTTTTCGGATAAAATCCGTAGTTTGAAGTTGCTCTTGTCCAACTTCTTTCCAATTAATGGGAGATCTACATTCCCTTCCATACAATGCTTCAACTGGGGCCATACCAATTGATGCGTGATAACTGTTATTGTAAGAGAATTCGATCAAAGACAGCTTCTGATCCTAGCTTCCTGTGAATCCAAAACACTGATCTTAACATATCTTCCAGCGTTTGGATTATTTGTGTTCTAACTAGTCATCAGTTTGGGGGTGAAAAGTTGTACGAAGCTTCAATTTCGACCCCATAACGGTGGTGAACATTTGAAGTTGATATCTTCGAGGTTTTTCGGATAAATCCGTAGTTTGAAGTTGCTCTTGTCCAACTTCTTTCCAATTAATGGGAGATCTACATTCCCTTCCATACAATGCTTCAACTGGGGCCATACCAATTGATGCGTGATAACTGTTATTGTAAGAGAATTCGATCAAAGACAGCTTCTGATCCTAGCTTCCTGTGAATCCAAAACACATGATCTTAACATATCTTCCAGCGTTTGGATTATTTGTTCTAACTAGTCATCAGTTTGGGGGTGAAAAGTTGTACGAAGCTTCAATTTCGACCCATAACGGTGTGAACATTTGTCCAAAATCGAGAGGTGAAACATCCATCATGATCCGAAATGATCGATTTTGGCACTCCATGCAGCTTAACGATCTGAGATACATAATTTTCGGCAAGCCTTTCTATTGAAAATGTAGCCTTAATGGCAATAAAGTGGGCTGATTTGGTTAATCTGTCAACAATAACCCAAATCATATCGTTCCCACTTGCAGTTCTGGGTAATCCTACTACAAAATCCATTGTTATCTGCTCCCATTTCTATTCAGGAAGCTCAATTTTCTAGAGATCCCCTCCAAAAATTTTCCTTAGATCTTTGTACATCTTACATCTTTGAAGCTCCAGGATGTACCGAATATGGCGTTTCATGAGCCTCTAACATGATATGTTTCTTGAGGAACTCAAAGCTAGGAACACAAATCATTTCCTTGGAATAAATTACCCCATCTGAAGAGGTCTTAAATTCTTTATTCTTTCCATCAAAAAGTTGCGACTTAAGCAAAAAAGGAATCCTTCCTTTGATGAAGCTTGATGTATTCTAGGAGATTGGACTGGAGAGTCAAAATGGACAACTTCTTAGTTATCATCTCCATAATGAAATCAGCATTTTCCCCTTGAAGCGGCTTGGGCAACATTCCAATAAACATTAACATACCGGATGATTTCCTACTCAGAGCATCCGCTACCATGTTTGCCTTTCCAGTGTGATAAAGGATCTAGCAATCGTACTCCTTTACGATTCCAACCATCTACGCTGCCTCATATTAAGCTCCTTTTGGGTGAAGATATAGTTGAGACTTTGATGGTCGGTATAGATTTCGCATCTATTCCCATATAAATCATGTCTCCAAATCTTTAATGTGAAAACTACCGCTGCGAGCTCCAAATCGTGCCTCGGATAGTTTCGTTCGTGATCCTTTAGCTGACGTGAGGCATAGGCAACTACCTTTCCATTTTGCATTAAGACAATCCCTAGTCCGGTTTTAGAGGCGTCATTATAAATTACAAAATTCCCTGCGTAAAAATCGGGAATTATTAATACTGGTGCGCTAGTGAGTCTCTTCTTAAGCTCTTGGAAACTTTCTTCACACTTCTGTGTCCATACAAGTTGCTTCCCTTTTTACACCACATGGCCTAAGAAATGAACTTTTTCTAACCAAAATTCACACTTTGTGAATTTAGTGTAAATTTAGCATAAAGTTGATTCCTTCTTAATGTCTCTAACACCAACTTAAGGTGTTGCTCGTGTTCCTCCCTGGATCTTGAGTATATTAAAATATTGTCAATGAAGACGATAACAAACTTGTCTAAATACCCTTTGAACACTCGGTTCATAAGATTCATAAAGGCAGCTGGGTCATTGGTTAACCTAAACGGCATGACAAGAACTCATAATGCCCATACCGTGTTCGGAAAGCCGTCTTAGAAATATCTGACTCCTTAATCCTGAGCTGATGGTATCCCGATAGCAGATCCACCTTCGAAAATACCACCGCTTCCCTAAGTTGATAAAAAAGATCATCTATTCTAGGGAGAGGATACTTGTTCTTAATCGTGATCTTATTCAGCTTTCGGTAACAATTTTATCTTAAACGAAATTTCCCCGCTCCGAAGGAAGTACAGGTAAATCTTTTGTAAAGATATCCACGTATTCCTTTATAATGGGGACATTTTCTGGTGTTAGCTCCACCTCTTGATCTTTGTCCACCATGTTAGCTAAGTATCCTTGACATCCATTAGCTAACATGTTCCAAGCCTTCATTGCCGAGACTAGCCGGGTTGATGAGTTCCTAGACACAACGCTTTCTACAGTCGATCTTAGCGTTGTACTTTCCCAAGAAATCCATTCCTGGGATCACATTATAATCTTGAAGTTTGATCACTACAAGATCCACATACAATTCTTTGCCACAAATGACTATTGGAACGCCTTGTATCCAGTAGTCAGATAGAAGAATTTCTCTCGATGAAAGGGATATTCTAAGAGGTTGCTTTAAAACTATTAACTTCTCTTCCTAATTTCTGGGCAAACTCCCTCGATACAAACGAGTGAGTAGCCTCATAATCAAATAGAGCAATTACATTATGAATGGCGACATAAATCTGACCTGTTACCACGTGAGAAGTTCCTGCTTCGGCATCCCCCTTTGTGTAGGCATAAATCCCCGCTTGGGGTTCAGAAGCCTCTAGCCTTCCTTGTGTGATCGAAGGGCCTTCGATCTTTACTTGGGCTACATGCAACTGACTGCCTGAATTCCTATTTGGAAACTGGGGGTTCTGATTCTGACTGTTCAAGGTACAATTCCTTGCATAGTGGCCTTCTTTGCCACAAAGGTAGCAGGCATTTGTTCCTGATCTACATACCCCAAAATGTTTCTTCCCACACTAGGCACCCATAGGATATTATTATTATATTATTATTACCCTCATTTCCTTGATTGGTCTTCTTTTGAGGGTAATTCCTCTGTTGGCCTTGCTCATAGCATTCCATTTCCTCTTGTTCTTCCTGAACTGTCTAGGATTCTGGCCAGCATTACTGGACTGACCATTCAAAAGAGATTCTTGGTTCTGTCGAGGCTGTAACTGCTTCACCATGGCCTTCTCTTCCTTCTTAGCCTTAAAAATTTGAGCCCTTGCTTCCCTATCTTGGTTAATCCAATACCCGGCTCTTATTGCTCGACTAATACAGTCGGATACCATGGTTGGAGGGCTACTGCCAGCACTGACTTGCTTGGCAATATATGTTCGAAACATCTTCATCATCCTTCTTACCTTCTCGGTTTCATTCGGTACCAGTTCCAGACATAAACGGGCTAGTTGTTCAAACTTCTTGACAGCTTCTAATATTGTCATTGACCCTTGTCTAAAACTATTGAACTCATTTTGTTGAGCTGCAAGGATTTCCCTGTTGTAATACATGGTCCTAAACTCGGTCACGACATCCTGTCAACTCATAGTTACCACGTTCCTGCTCATTTGCACGGTCATCCACCAATGTCGTGCGTCCTTTTTAAGTGCAAAGGAAGCACACAAAACCTTCTCCTGTTCTATCAGTCCCATGAAATCCAAAATTACTTAGATATCTAACAACCAATTGTCGGCCTCTACTGGGTCCGTAGGTCCTTCGAACTCAAGCGCCTTCATTCGCTTGAAGCGCTCATACAACAAATCCTCCCTAATCAATGGTGGGTTTGCTTGTACCCCTACGGGTGGTAACGGAACTTCAGCATTCCATGGAATCTTGTGGTGAACCTCCGATACTTGAGGAACTACTAGAGGTACGGGGTTTTCCTGAGGCGGAACTACATTAGCTTGGGGTATTTGGTCTAATCGGACTATCCATTCCAAAGCCGATCAGTTTCTCGTTGTTGTTCCATTAACTGTCGTTGCAATGTTACTACCATGTTTGCAAGATCAGGCTCTTGCAGGTTTTGATTAGCTCGAGTTTGTGATCGTACCATCTTCTAATTTTCTACTTAATTACAAGAAAAGATATTGTTATACTACAAATATCTCTTCTTCCATTCATAACTTATCATATCGTCTTATATCTTAAAGCTTCATATCGTAAAGCCATCATAACTAATCATACCATACTCACATCATCATATCATATCATATCATAACGACATAGTACTAGAGATCCATCATTATCTCATCATATCGTACTCTTAACGTCGTCATATCGTATCATAACGACATCGTACTAGAGATCTATCATGAACTTTTCATATCATAACTCATCATAATCTTATCATAAAGATAGCACTTAATCATAACATCATCGCATACATTCTATATTTGAACTTGTCCTTTTTGTATCTTTACAAAAAGTACATCATGTTAAGGAATAATATGTACATATCCTATACACATTATCCCTATCGTACATATAGGGTCAAAATGAGATGGAAGTGTCTACCACTTTACCAACATACATTCATACAATCCTATCGTCAAAAGGTCAGGTCGAGAGTCTAGATTAACTATTCAGTCGTAACATTGGAGAAAACATCCGATTCCACATCTAATCATCGTCATCAAAAAATATCTCCTCGAGGTCTTCTTCTTGCTCTTCTAAATCTTCTAACTCTTATTCGTCTTCTGCTTCTTGTTCTTTCCATTCTTCTTCCTCTACATCTTCTCATCATTACTTTTGATGATGATGACTAGGAGATCTTCTGGGTTTTCTTCGGAGTCAACCAAAAGATTAGTAGGATCTATGTCATCATCTACACCAGTCTTCTCCTTCTGTGGAGGAATCTTCTGAATCGATGCGGCTAGAATAGGGTCCTTTGACCAAATCGGACCTCCCTGAAATAGTAACTTTTCAATACATCACCAACTAGAATAAGTATACAGTCATCCTTTGGGGTAGCTGCACGTAATATATATGCTATTATTTCAACCTCCATAATAGCATCTATCATGGTTTCCAATGTTACCCATGTCCTTAGTGCCGGAACAAACTACCGGACTTCTAGAGGTAACCCTTCCCTGAGAAGTTGTAATGCTTGTATCTTCGGGTTTACCATGTCCTGAGGTATATAGGGTAACATTACGTCCTGAAATCTTTGGCAATAATGGGTCATGGTCTCATTTGGATACTCACGCCAATCTACCACATAACTAAGGTACCGCCCTAGGTACATGTCATTGTAGATTTTCGGGTCGCGATAGGGAATATTGGCCTCCTATTTGGTAAGGCATGTATCGTGTGATAACTAATGCACAAAATTCCGCCCATGATCCTCTTGTAAAGCTGGTTCCCTTAAAGTCATCCACCATATTCGGCATCTGTCACGAAGCGCCGGTTAAAACCTAAAGGCGTACTTCTATGTGGCATATTCGGAATATCAACCCCATATCATAAAGCCACACTAATAATGGTGCCGTTCTACAAGTCCTATCAAAATCAGGGATTGCAACCCCTTAGACACTTATGCAGCATCACGATCTTCATTTACTCGCATCAGATCCATAACGTATAATCTACCCTATCATACTTACATGAATCAATCATGATAAGTATACATGCATAATATATTCTTAACTTACAATGATTATGGTGCTGGCAGGCAGACTGTGAAACCTGATGGCAGGAAACCCGCTCTGATATCACTATGTAACGACCTGCCTAACGTAGGCCGTTACCTACTACTTATCTTACATAAATACTTAACTTATTTACCTTAGCTGAAATACGGAATATTTTTTTTAAACAACTTGAAACTAAAATCTACCCCATTACATACATACTTACATACCTCAGTACTGAAATATCAACTTACATACAACATAGTTCATAAATAATAACATAATATAACAAAACGTAGCAGTCTCCATCCCACGTTTCACATCTCGCCGCGCTAAGACCCTCCGTCTTGTATCAAAGATTGCCGATAGGTTGCTTACCTACAGCATAGAAGTAAGTCGTGAGCTTTCGCTCAGCAAGTACAACTATAAACCCTCAAAACAAAACTTAATAAAGCAATGCATGAACCAATTATGCTTCATTATGCTTTCTTATGTTAGCATATCTTTTAGGCCCCTTACATAACATAACATAAGTGTCCGAACCGTGGCGTGCTGCCATGGAGTGGTTGGGGCGGCCAACCAAGTCTAACTCAAACCATGGGCCAAACCTGCCCTTGTGGCAGGTCGGTACGACACGAGGCAACTTGCTTGCCATCATACTTGAAATCTTTGCTTAACTTGTTCTTGAACATAATTTCTTATGAATAGTTTTCATTCTTGAAAATGATTTCTTGAACATAGTTTTCTTCTTGAAAACAGTCTTTTAAAACAGTTTCATATTTGAAACTGGGTTCTCATTCTTACCAAGTGACTTATCATTGGTGAGCATGCTTCATGATGCCATAATAATAAAACATATATCATATGCATCACAACATGTATGCATGAGCTTGAAAACAAACAAGCAATAAAACAATCTGCCTATGCTATAGGCGGAGTTATACTTACAGGTTTTGTTCTGGATTTTGTTGCTCCAAATCAGGTTGCAACAACAGGTTACTTCCCGCTTTTCAGAAAGGATGTAAGATAAGGGTCATCTTATCTTACCATAACTCATAATCATAAAATGTTGGTATCCTAACCAACATTCATGAGTAACCCTAGTCATATGCCCCCTCACACACACACTTATGATAACTAATTTGGTGTCTAAATGTAACCCTAAAGCTTATGGCCCAACCAACATAAACAGTATCTTATTAGGTTACCTCGGGTAACCCTTGGTGTAAGCCCAAGTTATATGTGGATCAAAATCCTATTTGGTTACTAAGGCTCAATCATGTCCTACTAGGTTACTATGGGCTTTAGGCCCAACCCAATAACTTGGTAACCTATCCGGTTACAAATGGTCATCATCTTATTACTATGCCTTAAAATAATTTGGGCCTGAATAATTTAGTAACATATCCGATGACCATATATCTTATTATGGTTACCCTATTACTTGGCCCAATTTATTTATTTCTTTTTCCTTATTAGACTTGGTTTAATTAACCATTTAATAAACTGTTCTTATAAAACTGTCTAAGTCTGGAGCAATCTTCTGAATACTGTCCCATTAATCCAACTATCAATGTATGTACAGGAATTGCCTGTTCCTGTACTGTTTTACAAATTCTGTGCAGGAATTTCCTGGTTTATGCACAGGTTTTAGATTCTAGTTATATCTTAAAATCCGTCTTGAATTTGAAAAACTTTTCTTGACAAAAATTTTAGATATTGAAAAATCTTACAACTTTTTGTTCTTTACTCAAAACTCAGTTCTGTCTCTAACCTTCTCTTTTTCCTTGTTGAACCTGCCCGGCCGTGAACAGGGTCTGGGCATGACCAGGTTCGGATTTTTGTAAAAACAGGGGCATTTGGAGCCTTATTTTTAAAAACCGTCTAAGTTGCCCCCTAGGATTTTCCATTTTCTACAACTTTTCAGTTTTAACTTTCCACAAATTCGGCCTCTAAAGGCCTTAAAATCCTATTTCTAGATTACTACCCAGTCTTGATCTGAAACTGGCAGTTTCTGTTTTAATTGTTTGTTACATAAAATTGCGCCCACACTACCTCGAACGGTTAAAACCGTGAGCCTATATCAAGCATGCAACGTATTATGTACTGTTTTCATTGCCATACATTCATTCTCATTCATAAAATCATTCATATAAACCCATTTGGTTACTCTTTACCAATTAGGGTTTTTAGGGTTTTCAAAACCCTTCTAGCATCATACATCAATATCACATAGTCAAACACACCAAACATCTTCTTGAGTGTGTGGGGACATATTACAAACATTTACTTGGCAGTCATACATACCATACATACTCTAGCAATTGAAATCATAACCATACATAAAATCATAAATCAAGACCATTAACCCTAATCAAGCACAAATCTAAGCTAATACAATGAGCTTATAATCTTACATACCACATAAAATACACATAAAGCTTGAACCAAAAACTTAATTGGATAGCGTAAAGGTTTTAGAAGGATACATTTAAGCTTGGAGATTGATTCTAGACCTTGAATCAAACTTTCCTTCCTACTTGGCTCCTCCACAAATCCGGCCACTTACTTTGGTTTCTCCCAAAAATCCGACCACTTGATCTGTCTTTCACTCTCTCTTTTTTTTTTTTTTTCCTTCTTCTCTTTCTTTCTTTGGGGTTTTGACTGCTAAGGGGAAGAGAAGTTGAGAGAGAATTTTGCCACAGTTTTGGTAAGAACACATAAAATGACTCAACCTCCCCCCCCCCCAAATGAAAAATAATTTATATTTGAATTTATTTTTATCTTCAAAATTACATAATAGCCCTTATGAGCAAAATATTTGCCCAAAGACCAATGATGTCGCCGGCCATTAGAGTGCCTTGGAGGCCAAGTAACTTATTTCTTTCCCAATTTTCACAAAATCCATACATCTTGGAATTGTCCAATGGATAAGGTGTCCTCCTATTTGGGCCTTGTTTGGCCTTCCTCTTAAAATACAGTCCATTTTCATACTAATGCAGATATTACAAATACTGCTTTTACTAATAACAATACTGTTATATTAGACTGCAGTCCAGAATTCATCTGCGTATTATTGGACTGTGTAAAATTTTTTCTTATGACTTAAAGCTACTTAGCCCATATTGTCCTAAATAATGTGCTTGATTTTTCTCTAGTGGTCTTGAACCTTATTCTTACTATTTCATCTGTGATGATGGTTTTTCGCAGTATAATTCCTATACTGCTTGCTCTATTGCAGTATCGTCATATTCATACCTTTGACTTTTCTTGGTCAAACTTTGACCAACATATAATCATAAATTTTTATTCTACCTTTTTGCTCAAAAGTCTTATGCTTGGCTAAGCAATCTATTATTGAGTCTTATAATGCTATAAGAACTCAAATATATTCTGATAAAATCAGATCAAACATTTCACATAACATTCATATTTCTTATCAAGGAAATCATGAATTAGTCAAGAGAGTGACTATTACATTATGTATGCTCAAGTATGCACACGTTCGGATATTGCATTCATAGTAGGAATGTTAGGCAGATATTTAAGTAACCCGGGGATGGATCATTGGAAATCAGCCAAACGGGTTATGTGGTATTTGTAGAGAATAAAAGATCTCATGCTCATTTATTAGAGATCAGATTATTTAGATATCATTGGATATTTTTATTCCAAATTTGTTGGATGCCAAGACAATAAAAGATCCACATCAGGCTATGTCTACCTGTTAGTTGGAGGAGCTATTTCTCGGAAGAGTGATAAGTAGACACTCGTAGCTTCTTCCACTATGGCAAATGAGTTTATAGTTTGTTATGAAACATCTAATTATGGGATATGGCTGCAAAATTTTGTCACTGGACTGCGAATTGTGGATGGGACCATTAAAGATATATTGTGACAATAATTCGGCTGTGCTTTATTCCAATAATAATAGAAGCTCTACGAAGTCGAAGCACATAAACCTCAAGTTTCTCATTGTTAGATAAAGGGTTCGAAATCATCAAGTGGCTATAGAACAAATTGGGACAAACTCCTTGATTGTGGATCCGCTTACTAAGGGTTTACCACCCAAGGTCTTTCATGAGCACACTGCTCAAATGGATATTGTTTTATTTGACGATGTGCATGTTTAGTGGGAGTTTGTATTTTAATGTTCTCTGTTACAAACACGTTTTGTATTTATTTTCTGCAGAATAAAGTATATGGTTCATTTATAAACTTGGAATATTATTTGTGTTTGATCTCATTAAAGAATAAAGTTTGACCAGTTGAAAATATGCATATTTAAGATCACATTGCATGTAATTTCCATGCTACGCATCAATACTCGATCTATATCATTGAATATATTGGTATGATGACTATTGATGGATCTAGTTACAAATATATGTAATGAAGGTCGCTTTGATCTCATGCTAATATAGTAGATGGACCAGATTGTAATTAAATAGATATTTCAAAATAGATAGTTTTTCAGTGCGTACTCAAGACTTTATATAATATAATTGCTTCATAAAACATATGTAGCTCAAGTGAGAGATTGTTGGGATTTTATTATTTACTATTATGGGCTTACATATTAAATGATTATATTATAGGCTATCTAATTTAATAGGGCCAAATAAGTAATCCATTAGTTGAGCTCTAGAGATATCTATTGGGTATTGGCTTTAATGTGTAGAAACTCAATATTAATTAAATTAAGGTTGATGGGAATCTAATTCAAGTTAGTATATAAGGGTCATTGTAAGGGTTGTGGTCCTCAAGTCAAATCATAATACATAATTTACTCCTCCTCTCCTTGCCTATTAAGAGAGAGAATCTTTAGAATACCTTAAGAACCTAAAGAGGTTTAACTGTGGAAGACTCCATCCTTCTCTAATTTGTCTTCATTTATTTAGGTACGCTTCCGATTAATTTTTCTTGATGATTTAACATTAGATCTTGGATTTAGTGATAGTTTTCATCAATTGAAACTTCTCCCCAACAAACATAGCCACTGAGCGATTGAGACATGAAGTCACTAAATCTTCCACAATCAAAGATTGAAAGGGATCTCAGTGCTGCAGAAAGGATAGCCTGCACCACATTTAAAGCATCTGATTCCAAGATCCACTTGTTGTATCCGAAAGAGGAGATCAGCAACCAAGTTCCTTCTCGGGCCGCCAAAAATTCGGCAACATGAGGTGAGAAAACACGCCTCCAGTGAACTATCACCACAATTAGCTTGATCAAGTCCATTACACATTAGGAAATCACCCAAAAAAGAACCAGCTCTAGAGATACCTACCTTAAAAAACTAGCTTATTCCGGTCAAACCAAATGCTCCAAACAATCATGAAAAATGCCTCAATATCGTCCTCAGAGCCCTTGCCCGCCTTATTAATATAAAGAGATCAGCTAATAGGCCCACCTAGAAAGGAACAAGCACTGGCCAGATAGCACATGATTTCCAAACTTCCTGGGAATATACACATAGCCAAAAAGCATGACTAAAATCCTCTAAACCGTCCTCGCGTTGAGGGCAAATTGTAGGCACATTTATATTCCAGGTAGCCAAATTCTCTCTAGTTGGAATTGCGTTGTGAAAAGCAGACCATACATGAATTTTCATTTTCCTTGGCACCCGAAACCTCCGCAATTTCCTCCACCATGAAATCGCCACACTTCTACCCGAACAACCCTCATTACACTTGTAACGACCCATATCTTTTTTTTTTTTTTTGTGCCCTTATGGTTAATTTAATTGAAAATCGGTTGTTAATGTGATTATCACTAAAAGTCATTTGAGTTAAAATTTTAATTTGACAAGTTTGTGTCTAAATTTTTTTGCCTCATCCGTATTAAATTTTAACTCGATATTGCAACTCACAATTGTAAAACTTGAATTACAAGAATCGACAACAATGATGGTGGTGACGGAACGACTTCGCAGAGCTATGGAAAAGGCCCGTTGACATAAATTTGGCCCTGTGATTCGATGATCTTGACTCTATGTCTTGGATATGAATCTTGGACGGATCTTTGAGATGAGGAGAAACGATGACAACCTGTGATTGCTACAAAATTTCGATTGTGTTTGATTCAATGAGAGTAATTCCAGCATTAAAAACACCTTCAGATTGTATAACAATAGGAACAAATTTTTTCCCCGATGATCCATCATTTTGTAAGTATACTTTTCTCTTTTCTTCTATCTCTGATACCAACTTGAAAATTGAAGAGATTATCATTTTTCATTTAATTCGGTCTTACAAATTACAAAGAATACTTGACCCTATTTATAGAGGTATTTATGTAACCTTAGATAAGCATTTTGAATCGATTATAACCTTTTTCAAAAAAAAATAAAAATCGTACTATATGATTTGACTCATACTGCAATTTCAGGTAGTCATATATTGAATTGTGGTCAATTAAGGAATTAAGAGTATTCATGGACTCTACAATACTGTTAGGAAATAAAAATATCAGTTGTTTGAAATTAGAGCAAAATGAGAAAATTTTATGTACTGAGTAACACATTAACTCGTATTGTAATTTCAGACAACCAAATAGTATCTTATGCCATTACAATGACCCAAATACAATTATGGACCATATGGAAATTTAGAGTATGAATATATCAGTTTTGTAGACTAGAACAAAAGTGAACATTATATATCGTCCAAAAATATTGCTAAAAATTGTTTCAAATAAAATTTAGACGGAAGAACAAGCATTGAGCTGCATTTTCAATTCATTAACAGCAGCCAGCCCACGGTTTTTAGAAGGCCAACAAAGCCAAGAGACATCCTTCCTTAAATCAAGGAATAGGTGTCAAAATTTTGTGGCAAAAATTTTTAGGTGAGGTCATGAATAGAAGCCATAATGGGATGGGCATTTATTGCAAAATTTTGCACAGATTTTGCTCCCTTTGAACAAGCAACCTCCGGAGGAATTTGTTGAAGTTTTCAGCCCATTTTTAGCTTCTTAAGTAATGATTTGTGAAGCTTATAGTTCGTTTGGTGTTTGAGTTGAGTTTGAGATGGATAAAATTTTTAAATTTGAAATTGGTTGACTTTTTAAAAAAAGTTATAAATTTTGTTGACTTTTCGGAAAAAGATAAAAATTAAGATGAAAATTTTGAGTTGAGTTTGAGTTTAAGTTAAACTCAATCACCAAACATAAGCTTAAGCAAAGATGAAAGGTTAAGTTAAGATTAGGGGGTTTGTCTATAAATAGAAACCAACCATTTGTTGCTTATGTTCGCAACTTTTCTCCTAATTTTCTCAGCAAAAAAAGGTCGCTCTCTCACCCCTCACACTCTCAAAACTCCAGATCACCTCCCACACACTAAAAGCTAGAGGATCCCTTGAGGTAAAATCCCCTAAACTCATCCTATTAGTTTCAATGCATAAATTCAGGCTTAGAACCAATGTATAGGAATTTGTTATTGGTATAATAAGTTTTATATTTCTGTTATTTGAGTTTTTATAATGAATGACTTTATATCTAAGGGATGATTATGTTCAAGATGATTTTTGATTATGCTCACGCTTTAGAAACACGTTTGGGGTGTCTAAAACAAGTAACAACTGTTTCAAAACCTATCCAAATTTCCGGTCACAGTTTTATGCTCCAACGACCATGTAAATGACATTTTTAAATTTCATCATCAACTAAAAAGTTTTAGATCTGGAAGTTAAGAACAATTCTTTCCCAAATAGAGATTATCAAATTCGGGCTTTAAGATCATGTTTCAAGCTATTTTCCAAAACTGAACAGAAACTGGAGTAAACCTGCTCAGCCACGGATTTTAGTCCAAATGAGGGTCTTAGAGGCCGAGTTAACTTTTTCTCTAACCCTGAAAGTTTTAAATCTCTTAAGAATCTAAAAGTTTCATGCATATTATTTTGTCTAAAAACGACTATAGAGTAGACTTCTAGGACGATTTATAAACTTCGGTAAGAAATGAGATCTTCTGATAACAGGATCTCTTACCCATGGGTTTTGGCCAAACGAGCATCTTAGAGGCCGAACTAGATATTTAACTCAAAACAGTAAAGTTTTAGATATTCATAAGATCTAAAAGTTTCAAAGAGATCGTTTTGTCTACAAATGAGGTTAAAATTGAGTTTCAGGCCGATTATTAAAAGCGGCCAAATCTGGAAGAATGTTCCTTGAATAAGGACTTAGCTATGGGTTTTTATACAAACGAACAAGTTAGAGACCAAATTAGCTTCTGGTCAAAACATAAAAGTTTTAGATCTTGACAAGATCTAAAGGTTTTGTAAAGTGACTTTTACCAAAAATGCTTTTAAGGTACTATTTTATATGGATTTACAAATTTAGTCCCAAACCGAAAATAAAATAGCTTTGTCTCAGTTTTTCAAAGAAAAGTGTAAGATACAAGCCAAACCAAGTTTTGACCAAAGCTGGAAAGTTTAAGATCTATGAATTTTTAAATAAGTTTTATGAAGAGATTATTTTCTGACAAGGTCTTTAAAGTACAGTTTTATGGTGATTTATGAATTGTTGGAAAATAGGAAAATTCCTGATTACAAAATTTTCCAAGCTTTGGTTTTCACAGAAAATAAGAACTTTAGATTAGGCTTTAAGCCAAGCATAAAATATTTAGATCTCGATGAGAACTACAAGTTTTATGCATGAAGAAGTTTTAAGAAATAACGTTATGAGACAGTTTTATGTGATTTATGGAATCAATTCAAAATAGTAAAATTTTCATAATTCACACTATACAGTTATGAAATTTAAGCAAATGATTCTGGAAAATATTTAATAAGCTTTTCGTTAAAACACAAAATTTAAAGATCTATCTAAGATCTATAAGATTTGTGAAGAAATCTTTTACAAAAAAAAAGTATTTATTTTAAGCAGAATTTTTAATGGCCCAAATAACGTGCATTTGATTTTGAGCAAAGCATGGTATTTATATAATACTTTAAAATGCACAAGTTGCGTAAGAAAGTTTTCTCAAATTGCGTTTCTATAAAAATGGTATTTTGTCACGAAGTTATATGACATGAAAATTGGTAAAAGCTCTTATCTCTGGGATAGTATGATAAATCGATCTTCACATTTAATGGTATCAACTGTTGAAAACAGTTTTAGAAAAAATATTACGGAAATCGTGATAGTCAGATTGCTATATATTTTTTATCAATCGAAGTAGGACCAATAGCTCAGTTTTAGCTCAACAGTCCCAAAAGATATTAGTCAACGTTTAACGGGAGAATTATATATATATATATTATATATAGACTTTCCATGGTCAAATGAGCTTGTAGGCCCAATGTTCTCAACCTGTTGATTTGATCAATCATTTGAGATAGATAAAATAACTAATTTAATTAGCTAATTAAATACTTATACTCGTTATGGGTGTTTAAAACAAGATATGGATCTGCTATTTCATCAAAAGATCAAGACAAGAAAAAAATTATTGTGACATGAATCGGGTAAGTACAAATCTCATTTACAGTATGACAATCATCATTGAACAATCTTCATAAAACATGTATACTTAATTAAGATTGAAAACCATAGTTTTCATATTATATGCGAGATTTGTACTTACTAGATACATGCCACAATATTTTTTTTTTTCCTGTTTTGATCTTTTGATGAAATAACAGGTTCACGTTCTGTTATAAACACCCATAACATATGTAAGTATTTAATTAGCTAATTAAATTAGTTCATTATCTATCTCAAATAATTGATCAAATCATCAGGCTGTCTGGTATGAGATCATTGGGCCCACAAGCCCATTCGACTATGAAAATCTGTATATATGAAAAAAAAAATCTCCTGTTAAAGTCCGAATTTGAAAATCATTATTTGAGAAAGAATTGTTCCTAGCATCAATATTTAAAACTTTGAAGTTGATAACAAAAACTGAAAACATCATTTATATGGTCGTTGGAGCATAAAACCATGATTAAAAATTTGTACAGGTTTTGAAAAGGTTTGTTATTTGGCTTAGACACTTCCAAACGTGTTTATAGGACACTACAACAGAATATAGATTCTATGACGGTTTTTAACCGTCGTGGTAACACTTACACGACGGTTTTCCAACCGTCGTGTAATCCAGGGTCGTGGTATCTTTTTAGATTCCATGACGGTTTTTTAACCGTCGTGTAATGGAGAAAAAGGGACTTAGATGTTAACATTTAAGAATACCATAACGGTTTTTCAAAAAAAAAAAAACCGTCGTGGTAAACTAAAATACCACGACGGTTTTTAGAGTTAGAGGAAACCGTCGTGATAGTCGGGCTACCACGACGGTTTCAAGAGGTTTCAAGAAACTATCGTGGTATGTCTATTTTTTAATATTTCTCAAAAATTGTGAAATTTTTTCAAAATTTTTGAACATTTTTTAAATTTCCTGTTTTAAGATACCATGACGGTTTATTTAGAAAACCGTCGTGGTTTATTAGTTACCACGACAGTTTTTTAAAAAAACCGTCGTGGTATTATGACCGCAAAGGTTTTAAAATATTTTTTTCCTCCGCTATATAATCCCACAGGCGGTCAAACCTGTGTGTTATGCATAAACCAGCCCAGCAATAACTCTTATTGATATTGTATTCATTCACACAAAGGAATATAATAAATTATAATATGCACATGCAATTAACATATAAGTTAATACAACTTATATAAATTATATACAACGGAAAAAAAAAAAAAAACACTGTCAAGTTTTTTTTTTTTTTTTTTTTTGGTATTCTTAACATGTCTCCACTCGACATCTAAACGAAGCAAGTATTAGGAATCATCGTCCAAATCATCAATCTCCTCCACCGGTGGCAAACTATTTGTGAAAGATGGAATGTCGGTGCAATCTTCAACATCTTCTTGGCCATCCCGGATTATTTTGGCTTCATTATCACAACTAAAGATAACTCTAAATTGTTGGGATCCATTGTGTAAAAGACTTGTACCGCTTGCAATGCCATAATGAAATGATCATTTTTGTATCCCAATCGCCTGAAGTCCACTACTGTCATGCCGTCCTTATCAATCTTAACAAAATTATTGTCAGCCCACTTGCATTTAAAGAGTGCTATCTGCAAGCCGCAATAATTAAGTTCCCAAATACCTTCAATGAACCCAAAGTAGTTCATGGAACCGTATACAGGGTTCTTGTCCTTTATGGATGAAATATCCATAGACTCGGCACGAAGGCTCACACCACTATTTTGGACTAGATTCTTCTCATCTCTTTCGTGAGAGTAGAAGGAGTAGCCATTGACAAAATACGATGCATATCTTGTGACTATCGATGGCGGTCCTCTTGCTAGCTTCTTTAAGTCTTGGGAAACGCTAGGCTTCATATGCAAATGTCGGTTTATCCACTCCCGAAATGTCCGTTTGTGCTCATCTTGAATCCACTTCTCACATCTTGTTTTCCTTGGATTCGCTCTCTTGATTACGTCATGTGAACCTCAATGAAAGGCTCCACTTCCTTAGCATTGTGCAAAACATACAGACAAGCCTTTTCCCATTCATCTTACTTGACTGGTGAATGAATGGCCACGTATAGTCCTTTCAACGTAAATAGCCCGTTCATTGGCAACCCTATTGGGTCCGCATTGGACAAATACTCAGAGTAAATTCAACTGATTCCTCGGCTATGTAGTTTTCCACTATCCATCCATCGGCGTATTTCGGTTCTTTACATAACTCTTCAAAACCTTCATGTACCTTTCGAAAGGATACATCCACCTCAAATGGACCGGTCCACATAACTTAACTTCCCGAACTAAGTGCACCGTTAGGTGGATAATTTTATCTAAAAAGGCTGGTGGGAAATACTTCTCAAGCATGCACAAAGTCATCACCAATTCTGATTGTAGTGAATCTAGCATAAGTGGATTGATTACCTTGGAGCAAATTGAATTGAAAAATGAGCATAACGTTGTAATTGCGTATCTTAAATCTTTCGTTAAAGCTCCCCGCAATATAAGAGGTAATAATTGTTGTATCAAGATATGACAATCGTGTGTTTTCATTCCAATGAGCCTCAAATCCTTCATCGACACCAACCTTTTGAAGTTGGAAGAGTACCCACTTGGCACTTTGACGGATGCAAGCCATTCACAAAGCTCTCTTTTCCTATCTGAATGATGTGTGCTTTGCCGGAGGTAAGTATGTGCCGGTCAATCTTTGTCGGGGAGCAAATTTGGTCTAATCTTTATCTCTTTAAGATCCCATCGTGCATTTTCACCATCTTTAGTTTTGTTTGGAATGTCAAGCAACGTGCCCACTATCGATTCACAAACATTTTTCTCAATATGCATAACATCTAGGCAATGACGAACGTAAAGTGACTTCCAATATGGAAGTTCGTAGAAGATTGACTTCTTCTTCCAAGGCCCATCGACAACTGGAGCCTTATGTTTTCTCTTTCCCAAAACTACTTTCACATCTTTAACCATCTCAAATACAGCTTTGCCAGACAAAATCCGAGGAGCGGATCTTTTTTCGGTATTACCATCAAAAGCCTTCTTTTGTTTGCGGTATCGATGATTTGTTGGCAAGAATCTCTTGTGACCAAGGTAAACGGTTTTCTTACCATTCTTCAACCGGATGAAAGATGTTTCCTTCATACAAACTGGACAACCTATAGAACTCTTCACGGGATAACCAGATAGGTTGCCAAGTGTAGGAAAGTCATTAATTGATCAAATCAACATTGCACATAAATTGAACGTATCTTGATGGTAAGAATCTCTGACTTGTAAACCATCTTCCCACAATATTTTTAGCTCATCGATTAATGGTGCCAAGTACACGTCAATGTCATTCCCCGGTTGTTGAGGGCCTGAGATCCATAATGTCAACATCAAGAACTTCCGCTTCATGCACAATTCCGGAGGGAGATTGTAGTTGATAAGTATGACTGACCAGGTACTATGCCGACTACTCATATTACTATGTGGGTTCATTCCGTCCGTCGACAAACCAAGACGTAATTTCCTTGGTTCTGCGCTAAATCTGGATGAATGTCATCAAAGGTCTTCCATTGTGGTGCATCGGCCGGATGCCTAAGTTTACCATCATCAACGTTTATCATGGTGCCATATCAAATTCTTAGCATGCTCGGCATTACGGAATAAACGACGCAAATATGGGGTTGGTGGAATGTACCATAACACCTTCATCGGCACTCATTTTCTACCATTCGATGGCATCTTGCCCTTCTTGCATCTTGACTCGGTACAAACCGAACATTCATTTAAATCTTCATATTCTTTCCGATAAAGGACGCAATCATTTGGACAAGCATGTATATTTTCATATTTCATTCCCAAAGTGCTCAACGTCTTCTCCGGCTCGTACATACTAGGTGGCACTTTGTTATCCTCCGGTAGAACATCTTTTAGAAATTCTAAAAGAGTCGTGAAACTAGAATTCGTCCACCCTCCCGACGCTTTCATATTCCATAATTTAACCAATGCCCCTAATTTTGTATATTTTGTACACCCGACATACAAGGGCATTTCGGCATTATTAATCATTGTCTCAAATAACTCCGGACAGTGCACAAAGTTTTCTTCCGAATCATTTATCATATTGCACATATTATCACCAATGTCTTCCTCAACAATAGGCTCTTCACCTTTAGTACGTCGATGTATATTTAATATTGAAAAAATCTTCGCCATGTAAATACCATGTTTGGTAAGAACAAATAATCCATAAGCGCGCAAATGCCCTTTAACATTATCAATGGAATGAGATATATGATTACCACAAATTTGACACGAACACGGAATCTTATCATCTTGTATGTGAGCTTAGGGAAATGACAAAAATTCTTCAACACCATCTTCATATGCTTTAGACAATCTATCAAACCACATCCATTTTCTATCCATGATTTGCAAATCCTAAATCAATAAATTAAAGCTTTTGAAATCAAAGTGTGCATAATTTTAAATTGCATGCACATCATTTTCATTTAGTTATAATTAAATACTGCTAACCCGGCACATAATTAATTGAACAATTAACAAAAAATTCGAATAAAGTGCACATAAAAACTAAGGGCCGGGGAAAAATAACAATTTGATCATGATAAGTTCGTATATTAAACACCCGGCCCATTGCAATCTTTAACGTATCGAAAGCAATCCCAAAACATACAAAATTAATATAAAATCATAAATAAAAATTATAGATGAAACAACATTAAGCTAAGTTTGTGTGATCATGACTTACAAGAGAGATTGATGATCGATGGTAGATGGTGGTGGTGGCGTCACACAGTGGTGTACCGACCGTTTTCGAAGCAATCTGGAATGATTTTAGTTCACTGCAGCTGCTGTATTTATGTGGAAATATCAGGGGCAACAATCAGTTATGGGAAAATATATCACGAATTTTCCATACAGTTTTCTAAAAAACGGTCGTGGAATCTATGATTCCACGACGGTTAATTAGAAACCATCGTGGAAACCACAGTGCTTCCACAACGATCTAAAAAGAACATCGTGGAAGCACCATGCTTCCACGACGTCTAAAAAGACCATTGTAGAAGGGCTGTGCTTCCATGACGTCTTTAAAAACTGTCGTGGAAGTGCTGTGTTTCCATGACGATTTTCAGAAACTCTGTTCTGGTTCGAGTTTTTTACCCCATTTTCCACGACGATTTTTTAAAAAACGGTCATGAAAACTCCATCGTGAAATCCACATTTTGTAGTTGTGAGACATGAGCATAACCAAAAATCATCATGAACGTAATCAACCCTTAGATCTAAAGCCATTCAATATAAAACTTAAATAGTAGAAATATAAAACTTATTACAACCCGAGATCAAATTCCTATACTTGGTTCTAAACATAAATTATAGCTTGAAACTTAGGGAGAATATTCAAGAGTCTTACCCTTGAAGAATCTTGGTCTCCCTTGGTATTTTGAAGGCTTAATTTGAGAGTGAAAGGGAGAGGGAGGGGCTGTCTTTTGACTGAGAAAAGAGAGAGAAAGGGTTGCAAAATAAACACTATGCATGTGTTTATTTCGTCGGTTAGATGGAATTTTTAAGTTGAAATTTATTGAGTTTTTAAAAACTAATTATAAATTTTATTGATTTTTAGAAATAAAATTAAAATAAAAAAGTATAATTTAATTAAAATTAATCTTAAATACTAAACAAAACTTAAATGACTTGATTTGCTTATATAGATATAGAGCTAATTACACTTACTTTTCCACACATCTTAAGCCTAATTAAACTGATTGGGAAGAGACAAATGAGAACTTAATGTGGCTGATTTTCTTCAGCTATGGAGCCGGGTGGTTTCTTCTTGAAGTATTGCAAGTTTTGTGTATTGAAAGCACACCAAACATGACATGCACTTGTCAAATCCTATGTCATAACCATAATTTCTTTTTGAAGTTTTGCGTATATGCACTTGTCAGGTTTTTTTTTTTCTTTTTTTTTTAAGGTCTATCTAGTATAGTTTAGTCATGCTCCTTCAAAATAAAAATAAAAAAGTATGCAAATCTAAAGAACCTCATGCTTATCTAATTGATTTAAATAACGCTCGGGGGTTTTTTTATTTTTTGCCCACAACTTATCATATAATTATCATTTTTTAAATATTTACACAAGCTTGTGATCATGAAGTGGGAACTTAATAAACATTATAAACAATTTAAAACGTGGAGGATGAGGTATAGCATGGAATTGTCTCCAAAAAAAAAAAAAAAAGTAGAAAAAAGAAAGAAAAAGAAAAGAAAAAAAGAAACTTTAAACTTGTCCCTTGATCATTATTATTTGCATGTGTAATTCAGGTTCTTTACAAATTCGTCCTTTGTTGTAATTCATTCACAAATAAATTTAAAGATTAAACATGAGCAAAATAAGGGGGCAAAAAAACTAATTACTACTTGATCTCCTCCAATTCGCACTTTCTAGTATTATTTCTTCTTTAAAACAAAAAATTATTGTAATCCTCTCCTTCCACTCTTAAAGTTCAATATATATTAATGATACCTCATCCATATATATATATATATATATAAATAAAGGAGTGGCTCCTACAAGCCACTTATATCCTTTTTTTTAATAGCATGTTTTTACTAATATTTAAATAATATCATGTAATAATATTATAAATATAAATTATACGTGAATCAATTAATTATTATAAAATTTTAAATAAAGAGTTATAAATATAATACAATATTTTATATCAGTATTTTTTATATATAGAGTTGGTCTTTATTTCGTAACAGATAATATTTGATAAATATGAACTTTAAATACTAAAAATATAAATTTATATAGAAAAAAAATATAAAATAAGGATTTTATATTCACTTTAATTATATTTCTTTATATATTATTTACATTTTTAAAACTAAAATTTATATTTAAAATAATTAAAATTACATATAAAATATTATATGATACTGCATACGAGATTTTATGCGTGTATTATATACACAATAGTCATAATCAACAGAGAAGAAGGTGGCCAATCATTGTCTAACGCATGATGTACCTTTTTTGCTGGTCTGATTCCTAAAGGGCAGAGCTGAGCTAAGTTGAGATGACTTAAATTGAAAATCTACTAAGTGGGTCATCTGTCATTGGTGGTTGTTGCAACTATGCTTCCACCAATTGAATTAGTGTTAATTTAATCAAACTTGAAAAGACAAGCAAAAATCTTAATTATAATAAAAGAGGAAAAATACTTTCACTGTTCTTTTTTCGACGTAAAAACGTGGATTTTGGATCTATTACGAGAGATTTTGAAAATCTGTCAACTTTTCTCCTTTTTTTTTTTTCCCCCTTAATCTTAACTGTTTTTTTCCTCCCATTTTTGTCTCTTTCTCTGTCCTTTATCGTTTTTTTTTTCATTTCCCTCCCTCTCTCCTCTTTTTCTCTCTTCTTTTTTAGATTTGATATTTACCTTCTCTTTTCGTTCTGATTTCATTGCAAACCACTCCTTGATCATGTCTTGTATATTTGTGTGTGTGTTTTTTTTTGTCAGACCCATTTCTTTATTCATCAATTATCTTTCTATTTTCAGAACAAAGAGGCAAAAAAAAAAAAAAAACTATCTTTCTATTTGGTATTGCTCTTCTATTTCTCTCATATTTCTCATTTTTCTTCTTAGAATTTTTTTGTTACTCTGTGACTTTTGGTCTCGCCTATATCATTAATTGATATGGGTTCTCCGTCCAGGAAAACCAACTTGTTCATTTATCTTAGGCTTTTTTCTTTAATCCATATATATGTTGGTATTAAAGTTCACAAGAGTTCAAACGTTATAAAAATACACAGAGTAAGCATGTAATCATCACAGTCAACTAGAAGTGAGTTTTTTTGCTGAGAAAAGAGGGAAGTGGAGAGTTAATAAGAAGATCTGATGAAAGAGTGTAGGAGAATGACATGAGAGAGAGAGGCATGTGGAGGGGTCAAAAAAATGAGAGAGAAAAGTTATTGGAATGCTAACGGAGGATATGATTTCATCTTCTGTTTCTAATGATTTGTTAGATAGTACAAACCCTTTCATTCATATATCATATCTCCTCATAAAAAATAAAATAAAAACATTACAATAATGAATTTTACATCTATAAAATACATTATTAAGGTTGTATTTAGAGAAAAGAAAAAGTGAATAATGACAATAAAATGAATAAAAGTACATAAAATTAAAACATTAATTCAACTTAATTAATGTTTGATATATACTAAAAATGAAAAAATGTAATACAGTATACTTAGGTTTTTGGTTTTTATCTAAGTATAAGGAATTAAGTGGAATTGAAGAGAGAAAATTAAGAAGGCAATTGAAAAATGAGTGTCACAAATTCATAATATTATAATGTCATAACAAAGTGAACAATCATGTATGAATAAAATATTTTTTTAAGAATTTAGACTTACATATCAATGCTTTTTTTATTAACATTATTCTTTCATTTAATAAAAAAAGGTTATTTGAAGTATGCAAATTCTAAATTGAAACTTTTAATTACACGTCAAAATATTTTTTTAAAATCCTTACTTATTCATATATATCGAAATAAGTTTTAAATAGGAGGAATTATGTTGCATTTTTTCTTCTCAAATTCCAAGTTTAAAGTTAAATTGTGATGAAGTCTAATTGTGACGAAATTTTTTTAATTTTTTTTAAGATCTAATTCGTGTGTGTGTTTTTTTTTATGGATTTTTCGGTTGATTAATTTTTTTTTTTTACTTCTTTATAAAAGATAGAAAAATATTTCTACTTTGTTGGATGATATACCTGTGATTGTTTTCCTAATAATTGGCATTTTTCTTGTAATAAATATTTAAACCTTTATACTTTGTCATAAAAGAATTAAGTTTAACAAGTATACTCATAGTCTCTTTAATAAATGATGTGATGAGTTAGCTGCTATCTTTTGAGCAATTATTCAACATTTTGATATACAAATTAATTTAAGATAACAAATCGAAAGTTGCAAATTTTGCAAAGGAATATAAGAAATATATTTTTATTAAATTTCATGTAGCAAATAATTTATCCTCATAGATGGTCAAATGTATATTGTTGTTTATATCTTACGTTATTTAAATTTCAATTACAACTTACCACGTGCAAATGCACGTATTTAAACTAGTAAACAAATAAATAAATAAATAAAAACACAGTATGATCCCTTGTGCAATGACTTCCGATTTAATAATAAGTTTTTAAACATAAAAGTTGTGATCCTACAAAACCCCGATCACAAACTTTCCATAGATGAACAAGAACGCCAATAATCCAACGAAGAGGAAGGAGATATGATAGAAGCCAAAGGAGAATACGAGTAGTAGATAGGAAGAAATGGTCTAATCCTGTCCAAAGTATTAGAAATCCCATCTGTTTTTGGGGGACTAATAGTCCATTAAAACACCGGACTATTTTTAGTCAACGGACTACTAATCTAATCAAATGGTGTCACCAATCGTGAGAATATGATTAAGAATCCTAATTTCAGTCCTAATCCTGCCTAACAAATACACCCTAAATGACTTGATTTGCTTATATATACATAGGGTTAATTACACTTACTTTTCCACACCATCTTAAACCTAATTAAACATGATTGGGAAGACACAAATAAGGACTTAATGTCCTCTGATGGTCACGTTTTTGGCCGAGTAAAATGGTTGAAAATGAGCCATAAATGCAAGGCTTACTTCTTATTATTCAGTACATCATCAAGTGTACATGTCAAGCTTTTTTTCTGTCTTTAGCTTTTTTGGTTGGCTGATTTTCTTCAGGTAGTGGAGCCGGTAGTTGCCTCTTGAAGCAATGCAAGTTTTGTGTATTGAAAGAAACACCAAACATGACATGCACTTGTCAAATCCTATGTCATAACAGTCATTTCTTTTTAAATTTCTTTCTTGATACAAGGGATTTGACAATTTTCTTCATTGACACACGAAAGGAACGTGCAAGCTCTGCTAAGTGGAGTTCCATTACTGCACAACTTGGTTTGCGGCCTATTTCATCCGAAATATTTTAGCAGCATTTTAGGCTGAATAAAATATCTAGTTTTACTCTAATTTTTAAATAACTGAAATATTCATGATATAATTGTTCCATATGATCCATAAACATGCTTTGTTCCTTACATAGTCATAGAACATTATCTGATTATCCAAAATTGTAATAGGAGCTAATTAATATGTGTGACAAGTGACAACAGAGCTCAAAACATTATTGGCATACTGAAAATAATAATAATAATAATAATAACTAGTTATAGGATTGCCCCAGAATCCTTCACACGGCGGACTTCAGGGGAGGGATGCTCTGTTCATGCCTAAAGAAGTTATCAGGGTCAACTTTCCCCTTCACTCTTGCCAGTCTAATAAAATTATGCTTGAAATACTTTTTACCCCAAACGCTCGCCTGTGTAAAGCTTGTGTTGTTCCTCTCGTTCTTGCCCAGATCAAGATCTCTGTAGTTCAGATAAGCTTCTCTCGGATTCTTCGAGACATAAGGTCCCATGTAGTCATACAACTTTCTAATCCAATCTATGTGCTTTTCGGGATCTTTTTCGCCTTCTCTCCAAGAAGTCAAGTACAGAACCATGAATCTAATTCCTTTTCTGTGAGGATAAGGCGTTTCGGATTCTGCAATCTTGTTCATAAACCCTCCGAACGGAGTCAGAAACGTTACCGGATTGTCTTCTTCCAACATCCTCTTCCAAAGGCCCTCGAGCGCAGTTTCGGGTATTGGAGCTTTCAGAAAGTCTGATTTAGCTTTGAAGTAAGTCCTGAATGTAGATTTAGGTCGGAGAAGAATTTCGAGTGGAGTTCCACTTGGGTAAACGGCAACGTAAAGCTGAGACCGAATCCAGCTCGTTTCGACGCAATCTTTCCGCGTCAAACCCAATTCCGGGAAGCTCTTTTCCAGCACTCGGAGGAGTCGACTGGCGTTACCAAGGAAAAGGCATTGTAAGAAGTGGCAACGGTTCTTTGGCCGCTCTCGCTTGCATCAACTACTTGGATTTGGACGTTGATGAAGAGATCTTCATCAACCTTATCCATAACTTGTTGATACTTGTAGAGGAGCTTCGTGGCGCCTTGCTCCAATCTCCTGGTAACTCTAAAAACCGTCACGGTCTCTGGAACCGGCACGAGTTTTATCCTCCACCAAAGAATGATTCCGAAACTTCCTCCGCCGCCACCTCGGATGGCCCAAAATAGATCTTCTCCCATGGCCTCTCGGTCAAGAATTCTGCCATTAGCATCAACAATTCGGGCATCGACGACGTTGTCTGCACCTAGTCCGTATTTTCTCAACATAGCCCCATATGCCCCGCCGGTTATATGCCCGCCAATGCCGAGGCTCGTGCAAGTCCCAGCTGGATAGCCATGGATTTTGCTTTTCTGAGCGATTCTGTAGTACACTTCACCATTTGTCGCGCCGGCCTGGACCCATGCCGTGTTGTCTTCGATGTCAACGTCGATCAACCGAAGGTTAACGAGGTCTATAACGATGAAAGGAGTCTCGATTTCGGATACGTAGGACACGCCTTCGTAGTCATGGCCTCCACTTCTCACTCGAAAATGCAGTCCGAGCTGTTTAGTGCAAATTACCGCCGCTTGGACGTGGGAATCATGTAAGGGAGTGAAAATAAACTCGGGTTTCGGAACCGAAGGCTCCAACAACCTGAGATTTGTGGCAGTGGATTCAAGGATAGAGGTGAATGAAGAGTTGTTTTGGGTGAAAAGGGTTGTGGTGACTGGAACTATGAGCTCAGAACTGGTTGAGACACATTGGATGAAAGTGTCTGTAGTTGAAGCAGATTTTGCCCATGAAAATGTTTGTAAAAAGATGACAAAATATGCTAGTTTTACTGCTATGGATGATTTTGAAACCATCTTTGCTGTTAATTTAGAGATAGCTTTTAGCGCCCAATTTTATAGGCAAACCACGCTAAATATATATATATATATATACATATTTTTTTTAAGACAAATTGTCATATTATAATTATATATGTCATTTGTCGTCTTAATTATATGAGGGCAAGCGGCCGAAAGCTCGTGGGGTAATGTCATTTCTATGTATATATATGTATATATACGGATTGCTTTTTTGCAATCTAAATAATTGAGACAGCTAATAACAGCTAATATTAAGGAACACGTTTAACAAGTGACATGAATTTGAAGAAAAAGTGGAAAATGGAGACTGTTTTTTTAAGTTCAAAAGACGTATGGCTAGTCATGGACTTAACAATTAATTCCATTATATATATATTTTTTAGTGTCGACTAAAGGGAATATCATATTAAGAAATACGTATCTTTTATGGCAATAAAATCCAATCTTATATTACTTCAGGATTTACTTGGCTTTGTAGCTCTTTCAAATTGCACCACACAACCTAGAGATTATATCATCGTGTTTATGAGATTCACTCGTTTAATAGATTTTTTATTTTTTTATTTTAAAGGAAAACTTCTCATTAAAACAACTAGTCTAACAAAAGAGTTACAAAGCAGAGAGTTAATAACACACGGAATGGCCAAATTGCTTCTAAAAAAGAATAATAATAAAAATAAAAATAGAACCACAAGCAGCATTAACAGCGCCTAATCTATTGGCAGCCAAATTGTTAACACGTCTAGAAAAAAAACACAAGAAATACCAGTAGTCAGACTAAGCAAGTGGGCAATATCAGCAACACTGGCAGACTCTGGAGCGAGGTCGAGATCATATTTCAGGTCATCAATGATACTTTTAGCATCCGATAAGATGATTAATGCTTTGTTTGACATTTCAATTTAACTCCAATTAAACTGTATTTTTCGTCTCAAGTTTTATCTTTTTATGAAAAGGCAACAAAAATTATAACTAATTTTTGAAAAATCACCCAACTCCAATTTAAAAATTACATCTTCAACCAACGAACTAAACACAATTTAAATCTTGGAAACGCAGCTCCTTAACGAAAAGGATAACCCTTAGAAAATTGACAGGAGGGGGAATCGTCTTGATTGCAAATCTCGTTGCAAGTCACCATGCCTCAAAATTCTCTTTGGAAAGAGACCTTCGATAGATTCAAACAGAAATTACCACAATTAGGGCCCTTGAATTTGTCAGATCCAGAAATAAACAGGGTAAAAAAAACACAAATCCAAATAGATAATTGATATTTAATTGATTTATAAATGTCAATTCTATTTTAATCATCTAAATAAGATAAAATTTAGTCGGAAAAAATAGTAGTTTTGGAATTTAGGATAGAGTTAAACATAATTGAATAATTTAAATGTCGATTATTTTGTTAGACGAGGCTATCACACAAGTATAATAAGGATATCACAACAAACCTACTAAGATGGATGCTTGAGACTTGATATATAACATAAAAATATCTTGGCACACTAAGATCGATCATATATATATCAAATCCATCGTCCATACAATTTTTGATAGTCGAAAATCTTCCATATCTATCACTGAGAAGTTACAAAATCTAACAATAGATCATAAATAATTATTTAAAAAAAAAAAAAAGACAAACCTATACAAAAATAATAATGACAACATAGAGATATTTGTAGTGGACACTATTTTAGTTTAAGATGTAAGTGGATTTATATAGGCAGTTTAACAAAAAGACAGAATATAATAAAATCCTACAAAACAGAGGGAAATTCCAATTTTTTGTATCGCGCACACTAAGACTACTTGAAGTAATGTTACATGTAAAAAAAAAAAAAAAAAAAAAAAAAAGTATACTCTTTGGAATTACGCCAAATATTATACATTTATTAAAAGGTCCAGCTCGATAGTAATTGAGTTTATACTCAAAATTTATTTCGCTTGATACATGTTTACCAACCAAACGTGGTGGATGGGTCTGCCCTATATATACAATAGAAAATGCTTAGCCTAGGTTCCTTCTATATCCATACTTTTACACATCTATAAACTTAAAATACTAGTTTCTTATTATGAAAAAATAACTAAAAGCACTATTTTTTTTCCCCTTTTGATGAATAAACTAAAAGCACTAGTTGCCAATAATTAAGTATATACTAACTTTGGATTCTTGAAAGTTCAATCTTTTATCCCATATGGAGCTATGAAAAGAAGAAAAATAAAGGGGGAGCCTATGAATGGCTTTTAATATTTGTACTACCTTTTTTTTTTTATAATAAATAAAGATAGAGGACAATTAGTATCAAGGATTTGAGGTACATTTTAATTAGGCTGGGACCCACCTAAAAAATCTATCCTCCACTAAGCCCTCACATATAATATTATTAACATAAACAAAAATTTACAACCTTTCCAAAAGCAGAAAAATTAAAAGAAAAAGAAATAACAAAAGGGAGAGAAAAAAACAACTTACAATCCATAAGGAAATACTCGATCAACATATAAAGGCAAATTGCTAAATTCGGTTTAATAAGACCACCCTATTTAGAGTATTTTAGATTTTCCCGAAATAAGTAAAAGTGGATCCCAATGGTTTCCTTTTCCTTTTCCTTTTACCATTTCTCAGATATGATCGCTTACAAACGCTTCCGAATATAGAACAATCATTTAGTGCAGAACAAATAGAAGATGTTTCACTAGAGAATCATGAAAGTACTATTATTTTAATAATTTGGAATAAGTAGCTAAAAATAGTAGATAATAGAGCGCTAAACAAACTACTCGATGAATCATGAATTAAATTAATATGATTTTCAAGTGCCAAGACCACCCTCACCTCTTTAGTGTTAGGAATCTTATTCGTATTGTTTTAATGGTATTTTATTTTAAAAAATTGTGAACCCCCGACTTATTTGTTATTATTTTGATGAATATTCATAAGAATTTATTCGGACTCTTTGTGTGCATGGCTTTTCCTTTCATATTTGTTGACTTACTTTCATTGGAAACAGATTTTTGTACAAATCTCCTTTTGTAGTGGGGCATATATATTATGGTCAGTTTCATACATGGAAAGTCTTGTTGATTCAAAATTTTAATTTCAAGTTCTACAAACTAATTGATGAATTAATTAAAACTTCAAGGGATGATTAAGTAATGGGTAAGTTGGCAATTTTCTCATCTTGATTGATTTCTTTATATTTGGCTTACCTAATCTTGAAGAGATCATTCTAGAATGTGGCAAGTTATTTTTTGATCGTTTCTAGAAGCAAATTTCGTGATTGACACGGATTGACCTGATCTAAATCAGAGAAATCATAGTTTCATTTTTAGTGCAGATTTATTCCTTTTTGTGTAGATTTTACTCTTCCAACTCATGAAACTGCCATTCTACCCATAAGTAAAATGTTGAAAATTCTAGGATCTGTTAAGACAGACAAAATATTAATGCACACCAAAAATGGAATATCTAAATATTGCAAAGAAGCAGCATTCATGAAGTCAATGCTATAGATTTCTTGCCCAAATGACGGAGACAAGAGTCTAGAAACACTACTATAGAATGTGGATCCCGCGACGGTTTTAACCGAAGTGGTAACACTTTCACAACGGTTTTCTAACCGTCGTGGAATCCACGGTCGTGGAATCTTTTCAGATTTCATGACGGTTTTTTAACCGTCGTGTAATAGATAAAAATAGGGCCTAACTGTGGATTTTTAAGACCATACTACGACGGTTTTTTTACATTAAAAATCGTCGTGGTAGACAGAGCTACCACGACGGTTTCCAAGGGAAACCGTCGTGGTATGTAACAACGAAAAAAAAAATTACGAATTCGTTTTATTTCCCACGGGTGGCAAATCCCATGTGTTATCCATTATTACACAGCCAATAATATTTTCATAAATAATATGTAATTACTAGGATCACAATATACAACAACTAATATAAACGAGAGTACAAAATTTATATATTATTTTTAGTCAATATTGTATAAACCGCATGACAAATGAAACCCATTCTTGCCTAACCAAACTCATGTATGCATCAATATAAAAAATCCTTGGTTTGAAGGATGGTTAGTCCATCAACAGTGAAGGTTATTTCTCGCATGAAAGCTAACACAAAATAACCGCATTCTACATAACCTTCTTGTATTGGACATCGAACAGTATCAATCAACGTCTGGCAGTTACGTCGCTGTCTTATTCCTCTTCCCACCAACAATTTCCAATCAATAAGTGTCCTAACAATTTGACAATTTCAAAACAAATACAACAACAATTATTTTATGTCTAATCAGAGATATGAACATCAAAGAATACTTACGTCGTAATTAGGTCTTTAAAATCATCACCCGGTTCGTTTCCTAGAGGATTAAAATACAGGACCGAGTCCTCCCACGGATCAATAACTGCCACGATCCAATGTTGGCCGCTGTTATATGGCATGAGAAACAACTTTCCCTTTGGTGTGTTTCTTAAGATCCGTAGAATAAATTCGGCCCTCTCTCGAATGTAGGCGGCGCGATCTACATTCTGTTAAACTGGTGAGACAAGGACTGGAGAAAAAAACTCGAACCGTTGATCCATACTTGTTCTTGCATAACAATCCGCTAAGTATCTGCAAAATAATTAGACACACTTGTTACGCAAAAACAACATATATAAGATTAAGAGGCAAACCAAAAATAAATTGTTTAAGGATAAATGTATTACCTGATGTAAACTATTATGTTGTTTGCACTAATTTCTTTAAATGTTATGAAATGGTAAACATCTTCAAACCCAATATATATGGGCATGTCATCGCCAATGACGAACTGTTGTAGTGGGCACACTATTTGGGTACTGTCACGCATGGACTTTTGTGCGTAATATGCCAAAGGTCTCAATTCGAAGGAAATTTCATTAAAGTCGAACGAAGGAAGTTCTTGTTGCGTCGGTTGTTGTTGTACCTCCGGTTGTGACTGTATTTTCTTCCTCCCTGCTATCTTTTTGGTTCGTTTGCTTCTCTCAGCTTCTCGGTCAGGAGCATGACTGAGACCTTGACTTGCCTGGCTCAAACTTGTTTCAACGACGACTAATCTTTTCGGCCAAGCAACAAACCCACCGGACAGCTTCTTTAATACATGTGGCTTCATTTGTCGGAATAGGTAGGAGTGCACATTTTAGTTTTGGGACTGTAATTGTCACTCGTACATTCTCCCCACCTAAAGGAATCCCATGGACTATGTTGGTTGGAACACGTTCCATGTATGCCATGCCGATTTCAACAAGCACATCTCCTACGTTAACTAAATCAGGAAGAAATAGCTGGCATTCCTTACTTGTGTTCGGCATGGGCTTCGGATCCGATGGCCCAACTTCTTTTTCATTTAGAGTGCAACTAGCCTTGAAGCTGTTGTGTTGATCAACAGTCAGTACGGTCGTCTCCTCGGCCATAGCCTCTCGGTTGATATCGTGCTTCGCACAAAGTTCCTGTATGGTTCTTTCTAATGCGGCAAAGCTGCCGTTTCATATCTAAGACTTCAACATTTTTCCTTGAACTTTGCACAAGGTTGAAGTATTGTGACTACTTGACAAACTTAGATTGACCTCGAATCTGACCCGAATGCTCAGCATTGCCTAATGCCTTGGTCAATATGTCATTTGTCCCCACAGATTCAAAACTACCTTGTGTCTCTTGTTCATTGAAGCCATCCTGTAACAATTAAAGAATATGTTATGAACTCATAAACATAAAGGAGTGTACGGGATGAATATATTTTAAATGGATTCGAAAACTTACTATTGTATTGGCAATTATTTTAAATGCTTCATGCTTGAACTCTCCATCGGGTTGGCGCACATGTCCAACCACCTAGTATGCCGCTTTGCATATTTTCCCATCTTCTCGAACTGCAGTTTAATGATTACCGTTAATAAACATAAAGGAAAAAATTGGAAGTACAACATACCATTTACACATTTCATCCAAGTAATTCACGTACATGAGCTTGGTCACGTTTCTTATATCTGTCTCGGCCCCCGGTTGATCCGTATTTGCTCTTCTTTCTTATCTCGCTTCCTTGTTCGGATAGTCTTTTGAATTGCAGGGTACGTTGATACTCAATGAATTTTTCTCACTCATCCTGGGTGATGGTGGGGTAATTGTGAACCACTTTTGGCGGTCGTTGCCACACATTTTCTTCGTCAATATGATCCATGACAAAAGCTTGGTAAAGATCATATCTAAAATTTTTCGCCGACTCTGTACATGACTTTAAAGCTGTTTTTTAAATGATGGCTCCACAGTGAAAGAAGTTACAATTTCCATCCACACTCTTTCTTTCCTTGGGGCTAAATCGACACTTCTAAAATCAGATATCCAAATGGGTATGTGTTCTCGAGCAAGCACTCCAATCCAAGTCTGTAATTCATCTCATTCCTTCCCTAATGGTTGCCCTTTCACGTCGAACGAAACTTCAATTCATTTTCCCTTTGTCCTAACAACATGGACTCTTCTCATAAGAGTTGCTCTTTGTTTACCATCTTCATCGGGATTGAATCTAGGTGAGTTGGTTTGTCGTGGTTTTCGAAGTTGAGTTTGAGTTGAGTATTCCTCCTCGTGATCTTGCGACATTTTAAATCAATCTAAAGCAACTCTGCACCGAAACAAATAAAAAAACTTTGAAAAACTCGGTCATTAAATCATTATAAAATGATGGCACCCAAACACATAAAAGCAAACGAAAGCATACATTAAATATTTGTAAATCAAGAAGCTAAATAAAAACTTTACTTGACTACAGAAATAACACACAACCTAATCAAAGAGGCATTGTATCAAACATGTAATATGCAAACATTTAAGTCACAAAATCAATACTTTTTCCCGAAATATTCTCAAATCCGTGCCTTACCCAACAATTTAATTCAAGCTAAAACTAATTCTCACTCAAATAGGCATTTTAATGAACATGTAATATGCAAACATTTAACTAAAAAAATCAACACTTCTTTCCCGGAAAATTCTCAAATCCGTGCCTTACCCAACCAAGTTAAATCAATCTAAAACTAATTCAACCACAATCAACAATCTACAATCTACAAAATCAACATTTTGGACGTAACGTATTGGATTTTGGATGGAAAATTCACAATCAACAACCGTTTCAAACAACTTACCGGCTTGTCGAGCGTGGGTACAGGCAGAAGGCGGAGTGTGGGCGGCGTGGGCGCAGAAGGCGGAGTGGGGGAATGGGTGCGGAAGGCGGACTGGGGGCGTGGGCGGCGTGGAGGCGGAGTGGGCATGGGGGCTTTGGGGCCGTGGGCGACGTGGGGGCAGAGTAGGAGGAGTGGGGGCGGGGGCGTCGTGGTGGCGGAGTGGGCGTGGGCGGTGTGGGAAGAGTAGGGGTGTGGGCGGCGTCGGGGCGTGGGCGGCGTGGGGGCGGAGTGGGCGCGGAGTGGGGCGTGGGGGCTTGAGGCCGTGGGTGGTGTGGGGGGCGGAGTGGGAGGAGTGGGGGCGTGGGGTCTTGGGGGCGTGGGCGGCGTGGAGGCGGAGTGGGCGTGGGGGTTTGGGGCCGTGGGTGGCGTGGGGGTGGAGTGGGCGGCGAGAGAGAGAGGGGAAAATGGAGGAAGGGCGGCATGGGCGTGGGTGGCGAGAGAGAGAGGGAAAAATGGAGGGTGTGGGTGTGGAGGGAGGAAGCGGAGGGAGATAAATTGGGCGTGGAGGGGGAGGGGGAGAATTGGGCGTGGAGGTGGAGGGAGTTTTGTAGATTTTGAGTAGGGAGGGAGCAGATAGAGAGAAATGGAGCGAGGAAATTGGGAGGCCTTGGTTATGGGCAAACATTTTTGGGTTTTAATATGCGCTCCAAAAAGTTCAATTTTATTCAAAATTTTCAAAATTCCCGCCTTTTAACGTACCACGACGATTTTTTGGGGAAATTATCATGGTAGGGTAAATTTTTTTTTTTTTTTAATTTTCCAAATATTTTTTTAATTTTAACCTACCACGACGGTTTTTGGAGAAAACCATCGTGGTAGGTGAAAAATTTTGAAAATTTTTTTGGTGACGTTATAAATATAATCCCACAGGTAGCCAAACACGTGTGTTATGCATCCAGTAGCCCAACATTCACTCCTGCTATTAGTTTCATTCACACAGATTTTCATGTATAAATAATTTCCATATATTTGAAATATAATGTGTGTGAGTAAAAAAACGTATATAAATTTTTACGAAGAAAAAAAAGTAAAATCAGGTTACATATTTTGTCGTTTTCTTTTTTTGGGCTTCTCAACACGTGTCCACTCGACATCCAAATGAAACAACTGTGTAACATCATCGTCAAAATCATCAATCTCCTCCACCGGTGGCAAACCCTTTGTGAATGATGGAATGTCGGTGACATCTTCCATATCTTCTTGGCTATCCCGGATTATTCTTGGCTTCATTGGCACAACTAAAGAAAACTCTAAATTGTCGGGATCCGTTGTATAGAATACTTGTACCGCTTGCGACACCATAATGAAAGGTTCATTTTTGTATCCTAATCGCCTAAAGTCCACCACAATCACACCGTCATTATCATTCTTAACATAATTATTGTCAGCCCACTTGCATTTAAAGAGTGCTATTCATAAGCCGCAATAATCAAGTTTCCAAATATCTTCAATGAACTCATAGTAGGTCATGAAACTATGTACCAGAATCTTGTCTATTGCGGATGAAATATGCATAGACTCGGCACGGAGAGTCACACTATTATTCTGTACGGGAGGCTTCTCATCTCTTTTCCGAGTGTAGAAGGAGTTCCCATTGACAAAATACGATGTATATCTTGTGACTATCAATGACGGACCTTTGGATAGCTTCATTAAGTCTTGCGAAACGCCAGCCTTCATTTGCAAATCTTTTCTTATACACTCCTGAAATGTCCGGTTGTGCTCATCTTGAATCCACTTCTCACTTCTTCCTTTTCTTGGATTCGAATCTCTTAATTCCGCCATATGAACCTCAAAGAAAGTCTCCACTTCCTTAGCATTGTGCAAAACATAGAGAGAACCATTTTCCCATTCATATTGATTTACTGGTGAAGGAACGCCCACAGATAGTCCTTTCAACGTCAATAGCACACTCTTTGGCAACCCTATCGGTTCTGCATTGGACAAATACTCCGAGAAAAATTCAACCGATTCCTCTACTATGTAGTTTTCCACTATACATCCCTCCGGCCTATTTCGGTTCTTGACATAACCATTCAAAACCTTCATGTACCTTTCAAAAGGATACATCTACCTCAAATGCACCGATTCACATAACTTAACTTCCCGAACTAAGTGTACCGTTAGATGGATCATTATATCAAAAAAGGCTGGTGGGAAATACTTCCCAAGCATGCACAATGTCATCACCAATTCTGATTGTAGTGAATCTAGCATCAGTAGATTAATTACCTTGGAGCATATTGAATTGAAAAATGAGCATAACTTCGTAATTGAATATCTAACATCTTTCGTTAATACTCCCCGCAATGCAAGAGGTAATAATTGTTGCATCAAGATATGACAATCATGTGTTTTCATTCCAATGAGCCTCAAATATTTCATGGACACCAACCTTTTGAAGTTGGAAGAGTACCCACTTGGCACTTTCACGGAAGCAAGCCATTCACAAAGCTTTCTCTTTTCTTGTCTCGATAATGTGTGCTTGGCCGGAGGTAAGTAAGTTACGTTCGATCTTTTCTCGGGGAGCAAATTTGTTCTAATCTTCATCTCTTTAAGATCCAACCGTGCCTTTTCACCATCTTTAGTCTTATACAAAATGTCAAGCAATGTGTCCACTATCGATTCACAGACATTTTTCTCAATATGCATAACATCTAAGCAATGACGAACGTATGGAAGTTCATAGAATATTGACTTCTTCTTCCAAAGTCCATCTATAACTGGATCCTTACGTTTTCTTTTTCCAAAAACTACCTTCACATCTTTAACCATCTCAAATACATCTTCATCATTCAAAATCTGAGGAGTGGGTCTTTTTTCGGTATTTCCATCAAAAGTCTTCTTCTGTTTGCGATATCGATGATTTTTAGGCTAGAATCTCCTGTGACCAAGGTAAACGGTTTTCCTACCATTTTTCAACCGGATGGAAGATGTTTCCTTCATACAAACAGGACAACCTATAGAACTCTTCACATGATAACCAGATAGGTTGCCAAGTGCAGGAAAGTCATTAATTGACCAAATCAACATTGCACGAAAATTGAACGTATCTTGGCGATAAGAATCTCTAACTTGTAAACCATATTCCCACAAGCTTTTTAGGTCATCGATTAATGATGCCAAGTACACGTCAATGTCATTCCTCGGTTGTTGAGGGCCTGATATCAATAATGTCAACATTAAGAACTTTCGCTTCATGCATAATTCTGGAAGGAGATTGTAGTTGACAAGTATGACTGGCCAAGTACCATGTCGACTACTCATGTTACTATGTGGGTTCATTCCGTCTGTCGACAAACCGAGACGTAAGTTCCTTGGTTCTGCATTAAAATCTGGATGATTGTCATCAAAGGTCTTCCATTGAGGTGCATCGGCCGGATGCCAAAGTTTGTCATCGTCAACACGTTTATCTTGGTGTCATGCCAAATTCTTAGATTGCTCGGCATTACGGAATAAACGACGCAAACGTGGAGCTGGTGGAATGTACCATAACACCTTCACCGGCACTCCTTTCTACCATTCGATGGCATCTTGCCCTTCTTCCATCTTGACTCGTTACAAACCGGACATTCATCTAAATCTTCATATTCTTTCCGGTAAAAGACGCAATCATTTGGACAAGCATGTATCTTTTCATATTCCATTCCCAAAGTGCTCAACGTCTTCTTCGCCTCGTACATACTAGGTGGCACTTTGTTATCCTCTGGTAGAACATCTTTTAGAAATTCTAAAAGAGTCGTGAAACTAGAATTCGTCCACCCTCCCGACGCTTTCATATTCCATAATTTAACCAATGCCCCCTAATTTCGTATATTTTGTACACCCGACATACAACGGCGTTTCGACATCATTAATCATTGCCTCAAATAACTCCGGACGGTGCACAAAGTTTTCTTCCAAATCATTTATCATATTGAACATATTATCACCAACGTCTTCCTCAACAATAGGCTATTTACCTTTAGTACTCGTCGATGTATATTTAATATCGAAAAAATCTTCGCCATGTAAATACCATGTTTGGTAAGAACAAATAATCCCATAAGTGCGCAAATGCCCTCTAACATCATCAATGGAATGAGATCTATGATTACCACAAATTTGACATGGACACGGAATCTTATCATCTTGTATATGAGCTTTTGCAAATGACAAAAATTATTTAACACCATCTTTATATGCTTTAGACAATCTATCAAATCACATCCATTTTCTATTCATGATTTGTAAATCCTAAATCAAGAAATCAAAGCTTTCGAAGTCAAAGTGTGCATAATTTTAAATTGCATGCAAATCATTTTCATTTAGTTATAATTAAATACTGCTACCAGCGCATTAATTAATTGAACAATTAACAAGACAAATAGAATAAACATAAAAACTAAGGGCTGGAGAAAAATAACAATTTGATCATGATAAGTTCGTATATTAAACACCGGCCCATTGCAGTCTTTAACGTATCAAAAGCGATCCCAAAACATACAAAATTAATCTAAAGTCATAAATATAAAATACAGAGGAAAGCAACATAAAGCTAAGTTTGTGTGATCATGACTTACAAGAGAGATTGATGATCGATGGTAGATGGTGGTGGTGGCGTCACACAGTGGTGTACCGACTGTTTTCGGAGCAATCTGAAATGATTTTAGTTCACTGCAGCTGCTATATTGATGTGGAAATATCAAGGCAACAATCGGTTATGGGCAAATATTTCGTGCATTTTCCACGACAGTTTCTAAAAAATGGTCGTGGAATTTATGCTTCCACGATGGTCTTTTTAGAAACCGTCGAAGAAGTGTGAAGCGGAGTTAATGGACATGTTACTAGAGGTAACCTAGTGGTATTTTTTGTGTTTTAGTCATTTTTGGAGTATATGTTTATTTAGAATCTTGATGTTAGACTACTTCTTACCTAGTAAAAGATTTTGAGAAGAATTTTGGAGATCCGAGATCTTAAAGGATCCACAGAGCATTTCGGTAAGATCTACGAACTTTGTTAGAGTTTGTAGTTGTTATGGTAATATGGCATGCATTAGAAATTTTGGTATGAAAAATAAATTATATGATAAGATTTTACAGAGGATAAACTTCATTTTAGGTTTTGTAATCACTTGGTTTACGTTTGAATGTCTAAAGTTATGAGCATTTGAAGTTATTTCACAAAACTAGAGAGAAAACGAACCTCTGGGGTACAGTCTAGCCATGGGTTTTATGTACTCCAAACCCTTTAGTTTGAATATTTTGGCTTATATGTTTTATATCTTAAAACTAGATTCTTAATTTCCAATAAGATATCATGCGCCTCAAACGGATAAAAGTGCAGTTTTTGGTGAATTTTACAAATTTGGACCACGAACCGAGAGTTTTTGCTGGAGCCCTGTACCAGCCACGGGTTTTGTATATTTGGGTTAGTAAACCATAATATTTTACAAAACTGTTCTCATTGTATTTAACAAGACACCATAAGCTTTCCAATGACATATCTTTTGCCTTCTTTGGACTTGTAGGTGAATTGTTATGATTTTTCAAAATTAACCCATAAATCTGGATATATGGTACGTACTTGGGAGATTATACTCAAATTTAAATAAATCTTACATGTTATAATCCCCGAAAAAATGATTAAATGGTAAAATGTGACATAAGGATAAGTCATAACATATTGACATATTTATTTATGAAATGAGTTGGCATTAAGTGTATGATCAAATAATGTGAAAAATCCTAAATTTATAAAGTTGAATCATAAGTTTTTAAATGGACTAAGATAACGTACACTAGAAGATGCATATACCAAGAGACTATTTTAGCATAATTAAATTATTATAACTAATGAGATTGGGTTTTACAAGCCCAATACTAGATGGAAGGTATACACTTAGGTGACTCCTTGTCACCTTGATTGATTAACTAATTAAGAAAGAAAGAAAGAAATAAACTAATAAATATATAACAAAATGTAATTATGTTAAGAAAGTTAATTAGTAATGAATAAAGTAATTAATTAATTATAAGAGTTAATAAATGATAATTAGTTGTGTAAGTAAGATTATTATGTTGAGTAACTACATAATTATAATACATGATAATTAGAGATTAATTAATAATTAATTATTGATATAATTGTTGATATAACTATGGATGATTAATTAGAGATTAATCAAACATTAATTATTAGAATAATCTAATTATTAATTATTAATATGAGAATTAATAATTGATAATTATTATATAAGAATGAATATTTAAGTAATATAATTAAATTATTTACGATATAATTATTAATTAGTCAAATTAAATTATGTAATTTAATTATAATTATTCAATTAAATAAAGTAATAATTAACTACTACCTAATTAATTAATTAATTAATTTAAATTAATTAATTTAAATTAAATTAAATTAATTAAATAATAATTGGTCGAAATTTATTTATAACTTAATAATTAATTTGAATTAATTGTTAAGGTTAATTATGATATAAGTAAAGTAAGCTCACTTTAATTTATAAAATAAATAAATAAATGAATAAAGTAATATAATTATGATTCTATCTAATAATGAGATATTGTTTAATCAGTACAATTTCTCAAACTTTCGTAGTAGCAAGTACAACTCTGAAAGTTTAAGCACATAAGACAAGTAAGTACAAATCTCACCTACAACATGGAACAAAATGTTTTTCTTTGTTGATGTTTTATGTTTGCTATGATTAGCCTTAATGATGTGATGAGTATATGAGTTATATGCATTGCGTTAATTAAACATTTGATGTGCATAATCTTTCTTACATTAACATGATCGACATGCCTCATAGATATTTATACCATAATGATAGATGTATAGTAACATGTAAATCTACACATTGTCACAATTAATAAGAATGATGCTAACGAAAGATAGGATTAAGTTTCATACCAACCTCCAATTAGTGAGAGGATATGATAAGAACGAAAGTTATATGTTATGACCTTGAAGGTTGTTGGAGGGTCACTCCCCTAACTCTCCATTGGTTGCACGCATATAGGTACGACATATGGGCACTTAAGTAAACAAGACATGTACATAATGAAGTATAGTTGAACACACATAGATCACATGCATTTTTTAATATTCATGATGTTACGTGTGATGATGTTATTTTATGAAAATTTTTTGTGAGATATTATTTGTACTTGCTAAGTTAAAGCTCATATGTGTATGTTCGTGCTGTAGGTAACGCGGGTAAGTAACCTGCTACTTAGATGTTTTCTGGACTGGCGAAACTGTGCTGAGGTGATGAAGAAAGGGAGTGGGATACCACCACGAATTTAATTCCCGCATTTAGACTTCTAAAATTATTTTGTATCGACTATATTTATAACTATGTTTCCAATATTTTGGTAATACTAAACTAGTAGGAGTACTTTACGAGAAAAAAACTTTAGAGTCTTTTATTTTAACTTACATGAAGTTATAGCTTTTTAAATATTCTCTATGTACAAATTTGAATAGGATATTTATTATCTAGAGATTTTCAATTTGCTCAGTTAAAAATTTTAGTTTATTAAACTCTTCAAGTACAAGTATAATCTGCATGTAAAAAAAATAATATGTATTTTTGGAACCTAACATAAATAAGTGTTAAGACTAAATGAATTAAGAATAAGTAAGTTAGTTAATAATCCGAAAAGTCGGGTCGTTACATATATTGTCATATTATCCGCTCGCACTCATTATTTTGCATAAGTGTATTCAATTTATAAAACAACTCTTGTTTCATAAACCTTAGTAAAATTAAATACTTTCAATTACTACGCCTTTAGAGTTTTAAACAATTGAAAATTATAAATTAAATCAATTGTGATATTTTAAAATTTAACACTTAAATTTATAAATTTCACATTTTACCCACTAATTTTGCAAATCCATTTGCTAAATTAATTTCAAATTTAATCTCATTAAATTTGTGACTAGGCACATTAAATTAATTGCTAAAACAATTTTAGAAAAAATGAGGCGCAAAAATATATGGCATACAAAATAGGTAAGCACTTTTCTATCTTAGATGATATGTGATATATATGGCAATGTAACTATTGTCAACATAATAAAATATTCAAACCCAAGCAAAATGGAAAAACTTAGCTGGGTTCTACGGAAACCTAAAATTACAATCCAATTTTTTTTAAAAAAAAGCAATAATAAAATAAATTGGGTTTTCTTGTAATTCTCCAACTTCAGGTCTTCTTGTAATTCTCCAACTCTTCTTTGTGAGTGGTGGTGGTCCTTGAATTTCTTAAATTCAACAATAAATCAGATTTCAAAAATCTAAAAACTTTTTTTTTTTTGGGTTGTTGTGCGCCTGGGCACTGTCCATGCGCTGACTAAATGGGCCAGGGCCATAGGCAGGCCCAGCCTGCTCCTGCCTCAGCCAGTGCTGAGGCAGGTCCAGCCCATGGCTGGGTGACCCAGGTCACAGGGCCAGCTAGGGTTCCTAGAACCCTAGCTTGTCGTGACTACAACAGCAGTCACGACTTGCTTGGTTTGGCGCAGCCAGCCCAGGCCGATGCTCTTTGTCGACCGACGACCACAGCTAACGATAGATCATGGCTGTTGTGTAGTCGCCGGTCACGTCCATACAATCGTTGGCCCCACCAAATTTTTTTCATTTTTTTTAATATAAGGTACTGCCGGCTCTGACACCAATTGTTGATTTTGGAAACCGATTTAAAAAAAAAATAGCAGAGGCATGATATAGATCAAATCACACATATATAATTTTTTCTCAAAAATTTTATCCCGTGACAATACTTATATTAATTTAATGAAATAATAGAGGAAGAATGTTTAGAGATTGGCTATTATCCGATTAGGTTGAAATTCTTGAACTCCTTCAAGAACCTTCTTGAGAACTCCAAATCTTTTAGAAACACAAATGATTTTTTTTTCTCAGTGTTCTCTAAACCATGATAAATAGGAAAAGAGTGGGCATTTCTGATTTCACATTTGATCACACACTTGAATTTTGATTCACTTTGCATTTTCAACTCATGAGATAAAGTAAAGGAAGAAAGGAGAAGAAACTCTCTGAAAAAAGATAAGTACTTTTTTTCTCTATCAAAAGGAATTAGCATTCTTGTATATTTTAGAAACATATCATGTATCCCCTTTAATATTACAGAGAAATAACTGACACATTTAAAAAAAATTAATTAATTAATTATTCCACTCCCCACTTGATGGAAAAATCACACACCCACTGCTAGAGTGGTAGGCGTTTTTGGCAGATATGGGAGAGAGATTTTCTTTCTCCCATTATCTACTAATCAGTTTTCCTTTTTTAATTAAAAAATATTTTATTTTGAACTATTCAAAATAAAAACAACTGATCTTATCTTTTTCACATGTGTCAAAATTCAAAATTGCACATGCACTTTGTCTGTGGATAAAATGTGAACCACCCTGTGGTGCACAACTACGGTGTGGTCCTTACCAACTATATAATATTTAATTTAAAATTATTTTCAACTTATTTTAAATAATCATATTATTTAAAATATAAATTAATACAATTATTTTTTTTGTGTGAATATTAATTTAGAATTCTCAATTCCAATTAATAAATTTAACCCAACATAAAATAATGTTCACATGATTCAATAGAGTCGTTGGAGGAACTATGAACATTATAATTTTAAACTCCAATAATTTTGACAATTAATTAACACCTTAATTAAAATATCAAAATTATTAATTCCAAATTATTCAACTAAAAATTTGGAATTGCACTCTTAAAATTATAAAACTAATTATATTCAAATGATTTGAATTATCCATTGATATAGTCACTACATACAAATCAATCCTCCAAAAATGGTTCATAATTAAAGCTATGTATTTTCGGTTAATGTCTGTAATTATATCTTTGTCATTAAGTACCATTGATTCTCTAATTAATTACATATTTATGATCTAATCATAAATTGAGTGTTCTTATTATTTAATCCCCGAATCAATACTTATAGGAACCGTCCATCGAACTTCTTTACGAAGAAATGGATTTCATCTTGTATATTAATACTCCCGGCTAGTTATTATATTATATTTTCCATATACCAAGAATTTGACACTATTCATTGTGTCATTACTCGGTATGTCAAAAAATATAATGCAATAAATAGGAGTCTATTAATTACTTAGTTACTTAGAATTAATATCGATTTATATATGACCATCATTTATAAATTTTGAATGCTCTATATGACAACGGAAATTATTAGAGATTCATAATTAATCGTGTTTTAATCCTCTATAATCAAATTATATATAGCGCTTTCATTCCAATAATCTCATTATTAACAATCCGGATAAGATCGTTTCATTTAGAATGTAATGAACCGCGCTAGTAATTTTAAATTAAATATCCCAACTTTAATTTATAATTACTAGACAGTTTTAGATTATTTCACTTTAAATACTATCTTCTGCCTATAACACTTATATAATATATTTACAGTCACATTAAAATAATATAGAGTTTTCGATATTTATAAAGCATCAATCATGCATGCAAAATTAACATTGAAAAAATTCCTCAAATTAAATCAGCAAAGCAATACATCTCATTTGTTTATGGCACATATCCCAACACCAGCAACCAAGAAAAGTCATCTTCTCATGGGATGTAGATCTATTACAATTTCGACATGAATAAAATGTCCTCTTTATCCCATCAACTGCAGACTAATATTTAAACTATCACCTTGATATTGTATCTTTCACATATAAACCTCTCGTATGAACAATCCAAGGCTTTGGTTAATCACCATAAGAGTGTAACTGGGTCATATAAATTGATAACCATGTAATAAATAAAAACCTTTATCACACAAATCAAAATGTCAAGAATACAACCAATTTATTTTATCTTACGGTATAATTCCAAACAATCTCGATCCCACTTTCCTAACAAGCTTTATTCTCGAAAATAGGTTTTGTACCTGCAATAGTGAATACCAAGAGAAGCAAATTCATCTTCCATGAAGTTCACTAATTAAAATCCAACTTTAGACAAATATGAAAAATTTCCCATTACACCTATATACTTAAGTTTACCACAACAGAGACGTTGAGAAATGTAATATATTCTGACTATACAGCTACAACAAAAAATTAAGACAAAATATGACACAGGAGCTTGAAGGAACATTCAAATAATGGTACCGAAAGTCAATTCTAGCACGGCACGTCCAGCCCAAGCTTCTTGAAACGTCATTACAAAAATTCAAAAAGAGAAAACTCTAAATATCTATATAATAATAATAATAATAATAATAATAATAATAAATAAAAGAAAAAAGAGTATCCGAACTACTCCTTAATTATAAAAGTTAAACGGAAAAAAAAGAAGAAAGAAAGAAAGAAAGTGTATGCTCCTCCGAGACTGATAACAAATCTAAATAGGAGAAATAGTTATGGCCAAAAACACAATGATGGGTGAGCATTAAAGAAATATAAATCAACCCTTTAACAATATTAAATCAAAATTTGAAAGATTTGCACCATGTTTATTGGGGATGAAACGTGGAAGGAAGGAAAAATGTGAAGGGATATTATAGTTAAAATATATATATATATATATATATATATATAATAAAAAAGAGTATCCGAACTACATCTTAATTATTAAAGTTAAACGGGGAAAAATTAAAAAAAAGTCTATGCCCCTCCAACACTGATAACAAATCTGAATAGAAGAAAAAGTTATGGTCAAAACCACAATGGTGGGTGAGCATTATAAATCAACCATTTGACAATATTAAATCAAAATTTGAAAGATTTGCACCATATTTATTGGGGATGAAACGTGGAAGGAAAAATGTGAAGGGATTTTATAATAAAAAAATAAAAAAAAAATTTTAAAAATAAAAGAAAAAAGAGTATCCAAACTACTCCTTAATTATTAAAGTTAAACGGGGGCAAAAAAAGTCTATGCCCCTCCAACACTGATAACAAATCTGAAGAGGAGAAAACGTTATGGTCAAAACCACAATGGTGGGTGAGCATTAAAGAATTATAAATCAACATTTTAACAATAATAAATCAGAATTTGAAAGATTTGCATCATGTTTAGCTGGAATGAAACGTGGAAGGGAAGAAAAAGGTGAAGGGATTTTATAGTGAAAATAGAGAAACTAAACTGTTTTTGTTAATTAGTTTGAGTGATTTTTGGAGGGAAAAAATAATTAGAGATAAAATTTATTGTGTGATCCAAATTTTTTAATCTCTTCATGAACTCGAGAGAAACCGGGGAAAAACCTTTGATATAAAATAGAAGTTCAACTAATAGTGTAATAAGTGTCCTAATTCAAAAATGTCATTCAATCAATGTTATAGCTGGGAATTCAAAGAGTTTTTAAGCCGCCCCAACTTTTTATAGTCAACAACCACAATCATGCAAGACTTTTTTAAAGATTTCATGGGCCAACTTAGCTCTTTGACCATCGCGCTCATACGTACCCTACATTGATCTTCAAAAAACTCTTAGGTGTATTTGACAAATTGATTAGGGTTGCAGAGGATGAACTATATGTATCCAGATCCATTACTCAAAAAATATCTGTAATACCAAGTATTTCTGTATTTACACGACTTCTTTTATTTTAAGAAATTTGTACAAATTTTTAAGATACACATGAAAAAGCCGATTAAGGGTTTTTATTGAGTTTTTGTGAGTTTTATGATATTCTAAGACTCGGAAATGATTGCTTAGTCAAGCAAATGATCTTTTAGGCGAAAAGGAGCGAAATCGCCAAAATTTACATGTTGGTCAAAGTTTGACCGAAAACGCGGACGGTTGACCAAAAAGTCAACTGTTGACCACATGAGTCAAAATTTGGCGGGAAAGTCAGCGGTTGACAAGAAAGTCAATGGCGGACGAGAAAGCCAAAGATTGACCCGAAAAAGTTAAGAAAAAGGTTGTACGATTTAATAGTTCGCAGTATAATATTGTACTGCATAAAGCTATTTTTATGATTAAAATGATATGTTTAGGATTCAAAACCACCATAGAAAATCAAGCACAATAATTAGAATATTTTGGCCAAGTGGTTCCGAGTTAAGAGAAAGTTTTTATACAGTTCATTTAAAAACAGGTGAATTTTGGACTGCGGTTCAATTAACTAATACTGCGTATAAGCGAATTCCGTATTAGAATTACCTGTGGTAATTGAAAAATGGATTATTTAAAGGTGAATGGTGGCAAACAAGCCTTAGGGTGGCTTACCTCACTAGCTTTTTGGATTATTACATCATTAAATTAATTAAGTTTGTTAGAAAGTAAAATTTGGAAGATTCCTTTGGTTCTAACCAAGGAAAGCCGACCACCTACACCCCCTCCCTTGCATATTCTGATTTTTTTTAGGGACCACATTGTGCAATTTTAAGAAGTTCAACCTCTATAAATAGGGGTGGATTAAATCAAGAAAAAAATTTACAAAACACAACCAAACTCTTGCAATTTTCTTGCTTGAACAAAACCGGTTTTGAGTGTGAAGGAGAGGAAGGATTTGCAGCCAAGATTGAGGAGGAAATAGAGTGAGAGGATCGGCTTTTGTGGAAGGAAAGCAAGGAAAAAAAAAATTTTGGAAAGTTTGGATACCCATTTTCTCCTAGGGCTGGTTTTGGGAGCTGTTTTGGCCAGATTTTTGGGTGCTGTGGTGGCTGATTTTCAAAGCAAAGGAGGCGGCAAAAGTTGGACCATTTTGGCAAGAAAAACCGGCAGCTAAAAGAGGAGCAAAGGGAAGGACAACCAAGTCAAATTCTTGGATCCAAAGCAAGGTGCAAACCCTTGAATTCCAAGCTTTTAGTTTAAATTTCGATTGGAGAAATTTAAAGGTATCAAAGCCTTGGTTGTTTTGAACATAAGCTCATTGGTTTCTCTTGCTGCCCTAGCTTAGAAATTAGGGTTTGTGCTTGAAAATTTAGGGTTTTTGTTGGTGGTTGTTAATATGTATGTTAGGTGTATTTGTTTTGTTTAGGGTTTTGTATATTGTGTAAAATGTTTATGTTCATGTGTTTGTTGAATGTTAAATGTTAGAAATACCCCTGCATGTTTGAATTAGGCTCCCGACGTGTTCGGTTGAGGTAGGGTGAACGTAATAGGACGTAAGCGAAATCGAAACCGAAAAATGGCTTTCTCGGGTAGGGTTTGCCCAGTCTCGGGAAAAGCAAATTTTGAGGCCCTTAGAGGCCGAATTGGGAGAAACTCAAAACATAAAAGTTGTAGATTAGGGTTTTTCCTAGGGGGATAAGAGATCAGTTTTTCAAAATAAGGCTCCAATGGCCTTGGTTTTCTGCAAAAACCGAGCCTGACCTGCCCAGGAGCCATACACGACCAGAGTTAGTTCAACACAGATTTTGGACAGGTTAAGGTCCAAACTGGATTTTACGTAAAACACGGAAGTTGTAGGGTTCTGTGATAGCTAAAACTTTCATGAAGACAATTTTTCCAAAATCGGCTTAGATTTTTAAATGAAATTGATTTTCAAAGATGGTACAGAAATGGGGAGATTTCTGTACAAGATTTTTAGAAATGGTTCAGAAAAGGGTGTTTTTGTGTTTTTAATGATTAACTGGCATTATAAAACTGTTCCAAAGGCAGTTTTTAATAGTCGATGATTTTTATAATTTTACCTTATGATTTTCTAAATTTTTTTAAAATTAAATTAAATAAGGGATTTTGTGCCAAAAAAACATAAGGTTTTCTAAAAAGAAAACACAAATGAATTTTTGGGATTTATAGTCAAAAATAATAATCCGAATAAGATAGATTTAAACCTTAGGGTTACTTAAAGTAACCAAGTAGGTTCACGTAACGCAAAGTAAGGGAATATAACTAAAGTTATATAAGAATGTTGGTTTACCAACAATTCTAATCCTTACTCTTTTTCGATAACAGAACACAATACGCGACGGTGTCCCAACGAGCTTGAGCTTATAACTGGACACAGCAATTTTAAACAAGTAAGTATAACCACCGCCTACAGCATAGGCTTTGATTTGATACTTGCCTAAGTATGTTTTAAATATATGCTTTATTGTATGTCCTGTAGTGTTACTTTGCTGTGTTAATTATATGCCATGTTAATTACATGTTTTATATTAGGTGTTAAGAAATGTTTTATGCTATGTTTTACGTATAAAATGCTATGTTTTAAGTGTAAAATGCTATGTTTAAGTATATGTCATGAAATGTTAGAAACATGTTAAGATTAAGACATACTATGATTTAGTTGTGTTGAAACATCACGAAGTATGTTCACCAATAACAAGAACAAAATTAAGTATAAGATAAAGAACGATATGAGAATAAGTAAATTACCTATGTCGTACCGACCCGCGTAAGGTCGGGTTGGACTATGGATTGAGTTGGAAAAAGATTGGCCACCCCAACCAATTCATAGTTGCGCGCCCGATACGAACACTTATAGGGCCCATATGATAAGTTAAGTTAAGTAAGCAAATTATGTATAAAAAGAAAGAATAAGAAAGCATAATTGGCTCATGCATATGTAGGATAAGTTACGATAAGTTAAGTTAAGTAATGATATGCTATGCTTAGTTTATGTTAGTTAGATATATTGTTTTGTGTTGTGTCGCGGTATAGGATAGTTGTACTTGCTGAGCGAAAGCTCACTGTCTTACGTTTATGCTGTAGGTAAGCAACCTGCCAGCAATTGCTGATACAAGATGGAGAGGCGAGGCTTGGCGGACTGTGAACCGTGGGAAATGTAGAACCGCTATGCGTTTTGAATTTATTTTATTTACGTTTATTAAGTTGAGATATGCTAAACAACTATTGCCTATTATTTGTTATATTTTATGTACGCTCTCGTGTGCGAGTCACACTGTAAAAAAAAATATATATATATATATATATTTCCACTGTTTATGTCGATTAAGTATGTATGAAATATACGTAAGTATGTATGGTAACGGCCTGTGCTAGGCGGGTCGTTACAATATCACACCTTAGATTTCCACAACTTTATCTGCATTGAATTACGGCAAGTCATTATCGAATCTGCTTCATATTCCTCACTTCACCCCCACGAGAATAGCTTCAATTAAAATTTTCAATCAAGTTCAAGCTAGAGGGTCGGGCCAAATGGGACAACACGTTAGCCACGTCTTAGGTTCGATGTTGGGCTCAACTCGTACCGGTTGAACCTATGTTTCCAATCCACGAGCCAGGCCTATGACATTTTCCTTGAAAACCTCCATCCAAAGTACTAAAGTGCACAATGTTAAGATTTTTGAAAACTGACTTGGAACGTCAACAATCGATTATAGTAAATTTTTCTAGGCTTGTGTTTGGGCCACCATTTGCCTTCCTTTGGGCTATGTCATGGCCCATCTCAATAAGTGTTTTGTCTATCTACATTTAGCCTACGTTTAGAATGTAGGTTAAGTTTGAACTTAACTGTACTTTACGTCTGATTTTTTATTTTTTTCTGAAAAATTCAATAAAACTTATAACCAATTTTTTTAAGTCAACCAACTTTAACCTAAAAATTTCATTTCATTTCATACTCAACCTGAATACCAAATACATCATTAAAATAGAGCATTTGGATTGCTCATTCTGACATTCAGTTCTAAAATTTATTTTGTTTTATTTATTTATATATCCTTTGACGTCGCATTTTTATTAGTGACTTCTAATAATAGTCACTTTAGACGTCGGTTTTTAGAAAAGCGACATCTAAAGTATACATTTAACGTCGCTTTTAAACCGACGCCAAAGGCTGGTACTTTTAACATCCCTTGCTTAGATGTCGTTTTTCTAAGTGACGTTAAATGTTTTTAACCTCACTTTTTAAGCGATATTAAATGACTAAGTTCTACTAGTGATGGTTTTTCATCAAAACACCAATTCAAGTTTTTTGACATTCCCAGTGATAGTTTTCAACTACTATTTAAATGTTTATGTTCAAAAGTACTTTTCCAAATGTTAACATACAAATAACAATTCGGACAACAATTCAAATGTTTCTGTTGAAATATTTCCATACAAATGTTACCAACCATACTTTCAAAGAGCACCGCCTAGACTATCTAAGAACACCGTTGCCGTTAAATACAAAGGGTATTGACTAACATAAAGTAAACACCGTAAGCTGCCGTTAAATACAATCAGCATGGGCAATCAATGAACCGAATAGTGGAATGGCCTCTAAATTCATAGTGGTTGAAGTTAGAATCTGCAATTATTATTATCATTTTTTAGACAACAAAGAAAACAGCAATTTGGAGACAACAGATTTGAGCTCCACGGTATCAAAATGAACTTGCACAACGCCTAATGTGGGAGTAAACATTTATTCCGTAAGTCGTCCTCCGGTTTGAAAACGTTTTTGCTGACAGTACTTGCATTTGTAATAACGTCTTCTATATTTTTCGATATCAAGATTTACACAATGAGAATAATGTACACCACCAGAAAACTCTGAAAATCTTTGTAGTTATTCCATGATAATTTATTGAATACAGTAACATTGAATAAAATTTTTCTGTCTTAATTTATTTCTACTTAAAGATCACCTTATATATGTGGAATACTCTGTTCATGGAAAAAGAAGTTATGAGGATCAACCTTGCTCTTAACTCGTGCCAATCTGATGAAGTTATGCTTGTAATATTTCCAACCCCAGTCACTTGCCTCTGTGTAGCTTGTGTTTTTATTTTTGTTAATCCCCAGGTCAAGATCTCTGTAGTTCACATACGCCTCTCTTGGATTCATCGAGACGTAAGCGGCCATGTAGTCATACAATTTCCTAATCCATTCGAAGTGCTTTTCCGAGGATTTTTCTCCATCACTCCAATATGTTAGGTACTGGCTCATGAATAGAACACCATTTCTGTGAGGATAAGGAGTTTCCGATTCCGAAATCTTGCTCATCTTACCACCAAACGGAGTCCAAACCGTCGCCGGATTATCTTCTTCCAGCATCATTTTCCACAAGCCCTCAAGTCCGGTTTCTGGTATTGGAACTTTAACAAAGTCTGATTTCGCTTTGAAATATGATGTGTACTTAGATTTTGCTTGGAGGAGAAGTTCAAGAGGAGATTCGCCAGGGTAGCCTCCAACATAAAACACCGACCGTATCCAGCTTGTTTCAACACAATCTTTTCGTGTCAAACCCAATTCAGGGAAGCCTTTTTGCATAACGTTGATGAGTCGGTTAGGACTTCCAAGAAACAAGGCATTGTAAGTTGTCACCACGGTTCTCCGACCGCCTATGCTGACTACTTGCATATGATGTTGATGAAGAGATCTTCAGTCAAGCTTGTCCATAACTTGTTGCCACTTATACAGGACCTCTGTAGCCCCTTCCTCTAATGTCTTATTAACCCTGAAAACTGTCACAGTTTCTGGAACCGGTACGAGTTTGATCTTCCACCAGAGAATGATCCCGAAGCTTCCTCCACCGCCGCCTCTGATTGCCCAAAATAGGTCTTCTCCCATGCCTTCTCTGTCAAGGATTCTTCCATTAACATCGACGATTAGAGCATCGATAACATTGTCAGCTGCTAGGCCGTATTTTCTCATCATTGCACCATAACCTCCCCCGGTTATATGCCCGCCAATGCCTACACTGGGGCAAATTCCAGCTGGGAAGCCACGGGTTTTGCTTTTCTGAGAAATTCTGTAGTAAAGTTGTCCAACAGTGGCACCGGCCTGAACCCAAGCCGTGTTATCTTCAATGTCAACATCGATTAAACGAAGATTGACAAGGTCTAAAAGCACGAAAGGCATGTCGATTTCGGTTGCATAGGAGACACCCTCAGAGTCATGTCCCCCACTGCGGATTCTGAGATGAAATCCCAGCTGTTTTGAGCAAATAACAGCTGCTTGCACTTGGGAATCATGCAATGGTGTGAAAATGAACTCGGGTTTTGTAACCAAAGGCTCCAAGAACCTGAAGTTTTCGGCTGTCGATTTTAGAACAGAGGTGTATGAAGAATTGTTTGGGGTAAAAAGGGTCGTGGTGACTGGAATGGAAATCTCGGAATTGGCCGACACACAGGTTATGAATGTTTCTGTAGTTGAAATGGAACTTGCCCATGAAGCTGATTGCAAATGGCAAAGAGAATATAGTAGTAGTACAACTACATATGGTAATCTTGAATGCATTTTTGTAGATTTTGCTTGCCATAAACAAAGTTTCTCAGGCTATATATATAGAGCGTCTCTATTTTTTCATTATTTTTAATTTATTATTTTACAGGCTGTCTTGATAATAATGAAGCAGGTAGGTGGAAAGTTCGGTGGGTTGTGATCTTGAGTGGTTTTTTGAAAATTTCTCCAATGATGTTAAGCCAGCTTCTACCTTTGACCATGAAAATTAACCCGTTTATTCTTTTAGATCCTTTGCTTAAGATTTTAGGGTACAAAATTGCCTGGACAAAGAACAGACATTTGAAAGTTCAAAAGTAAATTAGTCGGACTCTCTGAACTTTCAATTTGAATTGATCAATGTTGCTTTTAGGGACAATATTTTATCGATATACAGATGATCTAGACGTAGACATGTATAGGGAGTAGGCACAATTTGACTTGAATTCTATTACTCGATTGTATACTACCAATTTTGACAATGTATTTAGTTGAGTTGTTAAAATTTAAGTTATGGTTTTTGTTAGTTGATTTTCAAATGTTTGTAACGCCCCGGCCATCTACGTAGGGCCAACTACGTAAACGTGGGCCGTTACTTTTCTTACTTAACTTAATTCTTAATTTATTTGCTTGAAACTTTTAGAAAATTTCAGAATAAATTTTTTTTTTCTTTTAAAACTGTAAAAAACTTTATTTTAAACTCAAACTTTAACTTGACTTATCATCATACATATTCATATGCACTCACTCGAGTACTAAGCTTTCACTTGAAGGCTATCATATTCATACCGTGGACCAAACCCGACCTAGTGCGGATTGGTAATACACGAGACAACTTGTTGCCATCATACTTGAAAACTTTTCCTTACTCATACCATTACTTCATTATAGCATAACATAACATATAATATAATATAACATATTTTACAAAACATATTGCACAAAACTTATTTTCCAAAACTCATGGCGGTGTCCATCCCACATTTCACAGTTGCAATGCCAGCCTTCCACAGTCTTGCATCAAGTATTGCCGGTAGGTTGCTTTACCTACAGCATGAACGTAAGTAATGAGCTTATGCCCAGTAAGTACAATATTCAATCCGCAAAACATTTTAAGTGCCAGAATGCATGAACCGATTATGCTTACTTATGAATCAATTATGCTTTCATATATAAACTTGGCTCTATTCCCTTACATGTCATGTGTGCACGTACCGTGGTACATAGCCATGAAGTGGTTGGAGGCGGCCAGTCCAAACCAAGTCAAAACATGAAACAAATCGTTTAACATGGAGTGATTGGGGCAGCCAGTTCAATCCAACTCAAACCATAGACTAAATCGTTTAGACCCACCTTTGTGGCAAGTCAGTACGACACAATAACATTAGCTTGTCTTATCTTATAACTTAAAACATATTCTCACCATGTGGTTTAATATTAGTGAACATGTCTCATGATGTCACTATATCAAAGCATATAACATAACATAATATTAATCATAACATGAAACCTCATAATATAATATTAATCATAACATAAAGCCTCATAACATAAGGCATCATAGCATAGACATCATAACATAACATTATAGCATAAACCATCATAATATAAAACATCATAACATAAAATATCATAGCATAAAACATCATAACATAAACCATCGTAACATATGTAAATCATGTACATTAATACATGATTTCTTGAAAACATGTTATGCAACAAAAACGTTTTGTTCATGCTGTAGGCGGAGTTGTACTTACCTCTTGTCCCATGCTCTTGGTCTATCGTTCCATCGAGGCACGATAACATGTCATATTCCTGTTTCAAACAGGACGTAAGATATGGATCGTCCTATCTTATCATAAATCATAATCATTAAATGTTGGTATTCTAACCAACATTCATGAGTAATCTTAGTTATATGTCCTCTACATATCTACATATAATTATTCACTCGGTTACTTGCCGTAACCCTAGGGCACATGACCCGATAATAATCAAACAGTTTTCTGTTTGTTTACTTAATGAACTTTGGGCTCAAGGCCCAATGATGCTTAGTATCATGTTAGGTTACTATTAGTAACCTTGGGTATAAGCCTAATCATATTTAGACCCACACCTTATTAGGTTAATAATCTTACTAAAGCCCCATTATTTTTAAAATAACTTGGCTTAATAAATTTGGTAACCTATCCGCTTACTATCCATCTTATGATAGGTTACCTCTTAGCTTAACTTGTTGATTTCTTTTCTTACTAGACTGGGTTTGATTACTCATTTTGTAAATTGTTTTTAATAAAACTGTTTAAGTTTGGAAAGTTTACTGAAAACAGTCCATAATTACATATATCAGTGCATGTGCAGGAATTTCCTGTTTCTGCACTGTTTTTTTTTTTTTTTTTCGAAAATCCTGTGCAAGAATTTCTTGTTTCCTGCACAGTTTTTAAGATCAAATTTTATCTTAATAATCTGTTTAGAATCTGAAAAACTTTTCTTCATGAAAGTTGTAGATCTCGCAAAACCCTACAACTTTCGTTCTTTGGTCAAAATCCAGTTCTGCCTTTAACCTATTAATTTTCCTTGTTGAACCTGTCTGGCCGTGCCTACCCCAACATACTGGGTCTGGACAGACCAGGCTCGGGTTTTCATAAAAACGAAGGCCTTTGGAGTCTTATTTTTGAAAACGGTCTACACTACCCACTAGTAAAATCCCTTCTCTACAACTTTCATGTTTTAACTTTTTCTAAATTTGGCCTCCAAGGGCCTCAAAATTTGCTTTTCCAGAAACTGGCCAGTTTCCACTCGAACTGGCAGTTTTTGGGTTTAAATTCATTTTACGTCCTAAAACGCACACTCTACCTCAACCGGCCGCACCGGGAGCCTAAGTCACACATGCAGCGCTTTTCTAACGTACCACCCATCATTCATATAAACATACATTCACAACAACATACTTAAGCATTTGGGGACATACAACCATGCAAACTCTAATTTTCTTGCAACCAATCTCATAAGCATGCATACTTTGAAATTTAAAACCACCTAAGCACCAATATCAAGCATAGCCCTAAAATTTCTAAACTAGGGCATGAAAACTTAAATTGAGCTTATGCTCTTACAAACCCAATCAAAAATACATTTAAATTTCTCAATTGAAACTTGAATTGAGAAGCTTAGAGTTCAAAGGGAATTACCTTGATTCAAATCAAGGAATTGACTTGTTTGGTTTGATTTCTCCTTTCCCCTTGCCTCCTCCAACAACCGGCCACCCTTGCCTAGTTGGGTTCCAAAATTTTTTTTCTACTTTGGCTTGGTTTTGTGAGGGAGAGTGTGAGAAGAAAATTGGCAAGAGATTAGCTAGATTTTTCTATTTTCCCACTAAAAATCCGCCCCCCTCACCTCTATTTATAGGCTTTTTAAACTTTTCAAAATTGTTAAAAAGTCCTTGAACTAGGATTTAATTATTTTTCTAAAATTGCATATTGGTCCTTGAAGCAAAAATATTTGCTAATTAGTCCCTACATGTGGTGGCCGGCCATTTGCTCCCTTGGTGCCCAAGTTTTGCTTACCTCATCATGATGACATCATCTTGATGACATCATGTGCTTACCTCATGCTTACATCATCATATTTTCCAAAATTGTACTTTTTGTCCCTAAAGACAAATTATTTGCAATTTGACCCTCCAAGTGGCCGGCCATGTTGGGTGCAAGGTGGCAAAAATTTTGATTTCTTTCCACCATTTTTTTTTCTTTTAATCCAAAAATGATGTCATAAATCTAAGATAGAGTGATGTCATCATAAGGCCTCGTTTGGCTTGTTCCTTAATATGCAGTCCACTTTTAAGCTAACACAGATATTTTCAATACTGCTAATAACTAATAACAATATTTTACATTGTACTGCAGTCCAAAATTTACCTGTGTAAAAAAAATGAACTATATAAAATTTTTCTTATTTCTTGAAGCCTTTTTGCCCTTAATATCCTACTTGGTGTGCTTGATTTTTCTGTGGTGGTTTTAAATCTTATTCATGCTATCTTGTCCGTAAAGACAGTTTTTGCAGTATATTTCCCATACCGCTTATCATATTGTTATACAGTCAAATCTTTGACCATTCCTAGTTAATCATTGACTTTTTGGTCAATTTTGACTTTTTCGGTCAAATTTTGACCAACATAAAATCACAGAGGTTTTTCTTCCCTTTTGCTCAAAGGTCACATGCTTGGCTAAGCAAACTGCTTATTGAATCTCATAGTTAATTAAATGAGAACTCAAACATTTACTGATAAAATTATGAATTTCATATTGATACTCATAATTTTCATGAAACATTACATAAACACATAGTACCGACTTAAATTTCTTTACCTATATGAGTCCGTAAAAATTCTGGGTATTACAAAATCAATGGGAGGTTATCAAGCATGCGTTTGGTGTTAAGGTTTGGATTGTAGAATTTAGGTTTGAATGAATTATGTGTTTATATGAGTCCGTAAAAATTCTGGATATTACCTATATGATTGGATTGTAGAATTTACCTATATGAGTCCATAAAAATTCTGGGTATTACAAAATCAATGGGAGGTTATCAAGCATGCGTTTGGTGTTAAGATTTGGATTGTAGAATTTAGGTTTGAATGAATTATGTGTTTATCGGGGCGTTTAAATTGCTGGAGTTAAAAACTGTAAAAACTTAAAATTTGTTTGGAAAAAAAAATATCAATATAGAACTTGTTTCGTTCGTCTCAAAATTTTATGTAATTTAAAAAAAATCATATCATTTGGATTTGTCTATGTAAAATTATTGACTTTTAAAATTTAAGTTATAAAACTGTGTGAATAATGAAGGTGAAGAAAAAAGACAAAAATTAAATTGTAATTGTATGGTTTGAATTGTGGGTCCAAACGCATACTTAGTTTTAGGAAATATGTTTTCATTAATGTTTTAAGAGAAAATTTGGAAAACAAGACAACCCTTTATATGCGTACACTTAAGGTCTTTGGCCCATTTAAATACTTCCCTGCATTTTTGCCTTATTAACCAATTTTTTTAATTTGATCAGACACTTTGAAAGGACTAATTTACCCTCATCCTCTACCTTTTTCCCACTCTTTTCTTCTTCCTCTACCTTATTTCATAATCTAAACTATTAAGTCACATTATTGTAAAATATTGAAACTTCATATTGTGACATATTAGTTAATTATCACATCATCGATATTTAGCATGTCATAACTTTAGGTTACAGTCGCAAATTAAACTTTTTATTGAAAAATCTAAAACCATGCCAAAAAACCATTACCCAAAACATGTTTTTCACGAAGAAGACAAGGAGGCCGGCGACCGGAGAAACCTCCGTGGGGAGGCCGGATCTTTGTGCCCACAAGTCCCACGGCGATTTCCCGACGATATTCCCCTGATTTCCGGTCATGTTATAAAAAAATTTCACCGATTTTCATCACAATTTTTGACAATTCTCCTCGCTATTCGTTGTCCAGGACGGAGATTCGTCATCGTCAACGACTCGACGGCGACACTACAACTTCCACACTGATGGCTGCTCTTCCTTCATGAAGTTCCTGCGATGGCTGCTGTTGTCCATGGAGTTCAGGCGAGGTCATGATCGTGAGGTGGACGACGATCTCGATCTGTGCGCATGGAAATCTACTAGATCTTCCTGGGGATCACCACAAGATCTGACATTGGACATCTTGCCGGCACTTGAGCCGTGGGTTCTGATCGTCCAATCTGCTAAAGCTCCGCTAGGTTGCCGGTGCCGATGGCTGCCGAGCTTCGACCCAGGGGAATTTTTGGTTTTTTGCATGGTTATTGTTATAAAATTATACTATTTTGTTACATTAGTTTCAATCCTGCTACTATCTTAAAATCTTACAATCAGTTATGCTATATCCATCATTCTCTCATAAACATATAGTATTTTAGTGTAACATAAACATTACAAAGAGACTTACATATATAAAGGAGTTACAAAAAATAAAAAATAAAAATAAAACTTTTTATATATTGCATATCTTGATTCCAAAGGAAAGTACTACGAGACTCAAACATGTTGGGATGCCATCCTTATTTTAGTACGAGACTCAATCATATTGGGATGTCATCCTTATTTTAGTAAAGTAATACTGATGTCATGCAATACGTTTGTTGATCTATTTTCATAAACAAAAAACCGTCAATTCTTCCAATTGTTTGTCTACATGCTTACTTTTTGGCTTTTAAAGAAAATTTTTAGAATGTTTTTGAAAACACAGATCATTATAAAACAAAGTCAAGTTTTTATGTTGTAAAATGTTGATAAAATTAAAAGAAAAGAATTATATTAATACCAAAATTTTTTTTATCTTTTCACGTCACCAACATTTTTTTTTTTTCAAGTTCTCCAATATCCTAAAATTTCGAACAAATTACACTACGTCTTTTCTGAAAATGATTTTCAACTGATACTTTGACACAAAAAAAAAAAAAAGAAATATTTACACCCAAATGATTTTCAATCTTTGACAAAAAAAATGATTTTCAACTTATACTAACTTTTTAAAAAGTAGTTATAAATTTTGTTGACTTTTCAAAAAAAAAAAAAAAAAAAAGATAAAAACTGAGATAGAAAAGTACATTTTAGTTTGAGATGAAATGGATCACCAAACAAGGTCTAAAACTATTATAATTAGAACCATAATCTAAAGATGCATGTGACTCTTGATGAACAATCCTATAAATCGCTCTTTTGTCAAATAAGGCCAATTTTTTGCGTAATATCGCTTCACATGTCTTGTCCCTTATTCTCGTTAAGGTCAACTTAAGTGGCCAATTGACAGTGATCTATTTGATGGATATTTGATAAACACGTCTTTTCTGAAAATGATTTTCAACTGATACTTTGACATTGAAAAAAAAAAAAAAAAAATTTACACCCAAAATTTTTTTCTATATATCTCAAAACTTGAAATTTCGCAAATTTTCCTCAAAATTTCCAAAATTTAGATGATGTTGATTTTGATTATGACTGCAACAAGTTTCCACCTTCTTTTTCGTTTTAATTTGGTTTTTTATCTTTTCTTGGTTGATGTTCGCCCCACCCTTTGCTGACTTTGTACATGCCTATAGTTTCTTTCTTTCTTTCTTTCTTTCTTTTCACGCGGACACATTCCTTCAATCTTCCCCAGTACGTGCCTTTATTTGAACTTTCCTCCTTTTTTCTTCTTCTATTAATTTATTCTTGGACAAGTTGCATTATATACATGTGTGTGTATATAATGCAACTTGTCCAAGAAAAGGGAGCGCAAGTGCTTTTAGTTATTCCATACATTAAAATTTCAAATCTGCTCATTTATTGAAATGCCATAAATTTAGATAACTTTTAAAATCTCATAATACAATTTTAAATGAAAAAATTTATAAATATTGTATAAAATTAAATATATTAATTAACAGTTACGGTAATAATCCATGTAAACAATTACAGAAGTTTCATCAGTTAGGAATTCCACAACATATTTAAGTATAACTGTGTATGATATTAGGCGGATGGCTTGTGTTTCATGTGAACAATTTCTTCATGAGAAAAAGAAATCCATAATTTGTTATTTAATCACCATGTTTTTTGCCACTATTATTTTACTTATTTTTAAATCAAAGTGGATACCGTGCTATTAGAAACTGCGAAAGTAGGAAAACGTGAGATATTTTATCAAATATCCATCAAATAGATCACTGTCAATTGGCCACTTAAGTTGACCTTAACGAGAATAAGGGACAAGACATGTGAAGCGATATTACGCAAAAAATTGGCCTTATTTGACAAAGAGCGATTTATAGGATTGTTCATCAAGAGTCACATGCATCTTTAGATTATGGTTCTAATTATAATAGTTTTAGACCTTGTTTGGTGATCCATTTCATCTCAAACTAAAATGTATTTTTCTATCTCAGTTTGTCTTTTTTCTGAAAAGTCAACAAAATTTATAACTACTTTTTAAAAAGTTAATACTATTTAAATTTAAAAATTTCATCTCATCTCAAACTCAATTTTAACACCAAACGAACCCTTAGTTTTTTTCGACATTCAACTAGATAAATATGAAAGGTCAAACTATACAAATAAATATTAAGGAAGGCAAAAAAAAAAAAAAAAATAATATGTTTATTTGAGGATCAATTTGCATAATTTTACCTTGACAAAAATCAAAGGGCATGCACGCTCCACAGTCCATACGATATTTCCAATGTGGCCCACATAAAGTTCTTAACTTCTTATGGTCATTTCATGTTGCTTTCTCATCTACCTAATACATAACTTTTTGGACAATCTATAAACAAAGATAAATAGTTAACAATCTTAAATATGTCGGATGTAAACCTGTTGCAGTATTTTTGAAGTAGTCATGTAGCTTACTCTTCCAATCCGCATAGCATTTCGATATTTCATGGTCGATGATAGTCCGGATCAATCCATCTTTTGTATCCAAGCCAATATTAAACCAATCCTGCAACACATTCAATATTTTCATTAGTCAGTACTAAATTTATGTGATTAACTCAAAACTATAACGTGTACGAATGAGTACCGTCATTGGCTCCTAAATTGTCTTCTCCAGACATTATAATAGGGCGCTACTGTGTCCCTAGTGTGATTGCCCACCACACTATCAAGATAGGAGCCTTTAATTATCTCTAACTGCTTTCCACGTACCCGACTTCATCGAATTGGACATATTTAATATTGTGTTCAATATTTTACGTATTTAATATTTAGAATATTCTTTACTTTTATCATTCTATTAATTTCTATTTTTCTTTATTCAATAAAATTTTTGATATTTTTTTTTATCTTTCTTTAATTAACTTATGGTTTTCATCTTGTTTATTAATTTTTCAACCATAAAATATGGTCTTTGAACTTTTAATTTTGTACAACTTTGGTCCCTAAACTTTTTTTCATAGCTAGAATACTCCTAAACTATTAAAATGTTACTACAATAGTCCTTTATGTTAATTTTTGAACAAAATCTGTTAGTTAACATCATTTTTTAATCAAATTACTAGCAGATTCCATTTTAAAAATTAATAGAAATGACTATTATAACAATATTTTAACAATTTAGGGGCATTTCATGTTCTTTTTTGTTGTTGTTAGAATGACCATATACTATTAAAAATGTTGCTAAAATAATCAATTTTGTTAATTTTTTGACGTAATCCGTTGTTAGCAGAATTTTTTTACTAAATTACTAACAGATTATGTCCAAAAATTGATGGAAAGGACTATTGTAATAACATTTTAAAAGTTTAGGATATTCTGACTACAAAAAAAAAAAAAAAAAAAAAAAAGTTTAAGGACTAAAATTACACAAAGTTATAAGTTCAGGGACTAAATGAGCAATTTACCATTCTTTTTAAATGTAACTTATTTCAATGTAATCATTAAATCAATTTATAATTTTATTCCTTTTCTATTTTAATTTTGCTAATTATTAAGATCTAAATATTAGCATTTTCAAAAAAAAAAAAAAAAAACTGTAATTCAAAATTTTCCAATTAACAACTAATAAATCGAAACAAAAATTCAGTAACCAAATTAATCATAACAAATCAAAAAATCATCATCATCATCAACTTTTTCAATCTCATATTATCAAATCCAGTTTCATCCCATACGAATCAAATATCTTATTTTATCATTGTCTTCCAAATAGGAAGAATGGGACGAATTTTTAGAGGATCATGGTTGGTTTTCATTTTTCTACAAATAGGAAGAATGGGACGAATTTTTAGGAGATCGAGAGGGTTTTGGGGCGATTTTGGGTGAAGAGAGGGAGAGAAGCTGAGGAAAATACCAGGAAAAAAAAATGGGAAAGAGTCTGCGCCGTCTTAAAAACCAAACCCTGATCTTGCTAGTTCAGTTCTGGTGTTTTACGTGAACGAGTGGAACTAGGGTGCATGGACCTTAGCCACGACTTTTTCGGCCTAGACGCTAATAACACGAAAACACTTGGGTCCTGGGTTTTCAATCTCTGTTTTTGCCCGAAAGTCTCAGAAAATCAGTCATCGTTGCTGTGCTTCCTTCACTTGTCCTTGCCCAAGCCTTACCCAATCTTCCATGAACCGGAAGCAAACGAAAGAGGGGAGGCTAGGAACGTAGCCTCTTCAGAATCGTAGTTCCTAGGCGCACTCATTACAGAGTTTTTTGTGACAACAATGTCGTCGTTAATAATAATAAATGTCGTGGCTAAAATGCATAAAAACAAGGTCTTCTCATTCTTGCTCATTAAGAATTTTTTGGAACCATTATTAGCGACGACATTTTCAACACGTCGTAAATAAAAATTTTGGAAATCAGCAAAGTTTCCGTCTTTTTCGGTAAAAATTGAATGAAAATAGTATTTTTGCACCCAAAAAAAGAAAAAAATCTCTGACATATAGTCAACTTCCCACTATGATTTTTGGAAAAAATCTGCACGTCACCCTTTTGTTTTCTAACAACAATATATCCAGGATGGATGTTTTTAAAATTGTCGTGCCACATCGGTTTTTTTATCCATATTTTGTTGTAGATATCACGTGGGGGTTAAACCCGTGTGCTCATTCGTATGGTGTAGATAGTCATTCATGTTGTGCTTATGGAATCCACCTATATGGATGTTATGCTGACGCCACCTTCTATGAGAAATTTGGCGTAGTTTCTCTAGATGATTATTCATGAAAATATCAGGTCCATGGCCTTAACGTGGCAACCCGAGGACTCAAATAAATGACCATTTGTTTTGACCTATTAATTTCTATATTTTAATGTGGTCATTTTTTTTTTTTTTTTTTTGCTTTGCTACTCCTTCCCCTATATGAAGGCCTAACTTTGAGTCTATTTTGAGATGTCCTAGAGTTTTCTTGTTTTTTTTTTTTGACCCATAAGTAGCCGTCGAGTGTTTGCCGTATCCTGTCGACTGCCACAACCTTGATACACCGGATTGAGTATTTTCAGGGGGCGAAATTGGTTTTAAGGATAACGAAGTTTGTCGCGCTTCAACTATATTATTTATTAATAAGTCTATTTCTTTATTGATCTATATATATTTTGTACGTTTTTGTTGAGAATGTATAAAATTGTTCCCATATAAATTTTTAACGGAAAAATATATGTAACACTCATTGAGAATATGAGTTGGGGGTATTAAATTTGAAATTTCATAGCTACCCTTATAATTTGGTTAAAAGAATAACTATTTAGGGCTGATTTTTTTTTTTTTTTTCAATACGTCTCTCTTGTGGGTAATTTTGTAATTCCACATCTGATATGGGTTACGGGTGTCACATGTGAACACTCCTAACTCATACTGTCAATGACTGTCATGTGCGTTTTCCGTCACATATTTAACTGAGAGGGAAATTTACAAACTTCTGAATATTTAGTGAAAAGGAATATTGCAAATTAAAATTTAGGGTTTTATTTTTATTTTTTATTTTTTTTACAAGACTTAAAGTTCAGAGGCGTAAGTAATTGTGTTTTCTACCATTCTATTCATATATGTCGATTTTTGTGTTCACATTTCTTATTAGTGCCTTCTAACAACCATTTCCCATCAATTTTCAAATATACAACCTACTCCCACAAATTAATCTATAAAAAAACAAAAAGTACTCTCTCTTTCTTACTAACTTTTAAAATATAGCTAAAACTACGTTATCTATATATCTAATTTCTAGGTCAATGTCCAGTGAGGCCTAAACATTCACAATTCAATTAAAATTATGGGAAAAGCATTCGAATGATATAAATTTAAAGATTATTATATCAATATATAGTAAAAAAAAAAATTTAATATTAGACTAACATGATATAAAATTAAACTAAAGTTAACTAAAATTTATATCATGTTGGTCAATAAATGAAAAAAATGGTTATTTAAGTAATTTTCTTATTATAAAAATAAAACAATTTTCTATTTAAAAAAAAAAACATTTACAGCTCATTTATTCCTTAAAAAAAAAAAATACAACTCATGAGCTTTCAACTTGGTACATATGTCGACGTTTACATTACCTTGGTTGGACGTAGCCATCCAACTTATATTTAAACCAGTTCCAAATATAAATTAAAACGAGATACAGGCAATTTGGCAAAGAAAAATATCCATGGCGCTTTCAAAATTTTCCAGTATTGTACTACTTCTTTTTCTTGTCCTCCAAGCAGCTTCATGGGAATTTTCAGCTTCAGCTTCAACTCTAGAAAACTTTATCCAATGTGTCTCCCTCAATTCAGAAATCTCCATTCTTCCACTGTCCACAGTCTTTTTCACCCCAAACAACTCTGCATTCACTTCTGTTCTACAATCTTCAGCGCAAAATCTTCGCTTCTTGGTTTCTTCGGCGCCGAAACCCGAGTTCATCTTCACTCCGTTGCACGATTCCCACGTCCAAGCCTCCGTCATCTGCGCCAAACAGCTCGGAATTCATCTCAGATTCCGAAGTGGAGGACACGACTACGAGGGCCTCTCCTATGTTTCCGAGATTGAAACTCCTTTCGCTGTCATCGATCTCGCCAACCTCCGGTTAGTCGATGTTGATATAGCGCAAAACACGGCTTGGATTCAGGCCGGTGCCACTATCGGAGAAGTTAACTACAGAATTGCTCAGAAGAGCAAAGTCCATGGCTTTCCCGCCGGGCTATGCACGACTTTAGGCGTTGGTGGGCACATAACAGGAGGAGCTTATGGCTCTCTGATGAGAAAATATGGCCTCGGAGCCGACAACGTCTTAGATGCTCGAATCGTCAATGTCGATGGAAGAATTGTTGACCGAGAAGCCATGGGAGAAGATCTCTTTTGGGCGATTAGAGGCGGCGGAGGAGCGAGCTTCGGCGTCATCCTATGGTGGAAGATCAGACTCGTTCATGTTCCCGAAACCGTGACGGTTTTCACAATCGCCAAGACCTTGGAACAAGGCGCGACGAAGCTCGTCCACAGATGGCAACAAGTTGTTGACAAGCTTGATGAAGATCTCTTTATTAGAGTCCTCATTAACCCAGTAAGTTTTGGAAACAACACGGCTCGGAGAACTATTTCCACTGCTTACCAAGCCCTGTTTCTTGGAGGCACTGATAGACTTCTCGAAATAATGCGAAAGAGCTTCCCGGAGTTGGGTTTGACGATTAAAGATTGCCAAGAAATGAGCTGGATTCAATCTGTGGTCTACATCTCCGGAAGTTACCCAAGTGGAACTCCAATTGAGGTCTTGCTCCAAGGAAAAACTTCATCAAAAGTCTCTTTCAAGGCGAAATCGGACTTTGTCCGACAACCAATACCCGAAAAAGTACTTGAGGGCTTTTGGAAAAGGGTTTTAGAAGAAGAAAATCCGTACATAATTTGGACACCTTATGGAGGAATGATGAGCAAGATTTCAGAATCGGCGACGCCTTTTCCGCACAGGAAAGGAACCATCTTCATGATACAGTACTTAACAGCTTGGTTTGATGGTGGTAAAAGCGCGGCAAAGCATGTGAACTGGATTAGAAGCCTCTATGATTTCATGGCTCCTTATGTTTCAAAAAATCCGAGGGAAGCGTATGTGAACTACAGAGATCTTGATCTCGGAATGAACGAGAAGAACGGAACAAGCTTTGTGGAAGCGAGTGTGTGGGGTAATAAGTATTTTAAGAACAACTTTCACAGACTGGCTTGGGTTAAGACTAAAGTTGATCCCAACAATTTCTTTAGGCATGAACAGAGCATTCCTCTTCTGCCACTCAAGGTTTGAAGATCCACCCAAAAAAAAGAAAAAAAGAAAGGGAGAGAGAGAGAGAGAATGATAAGGTGATGAAGTGATTGGGAAAAAGGTACGTAAAAATATTAGAAAATTTGAAAATGTATCAAGTTTGGGGTAGGTTTACCTGATTTTAATGTTGAATAATTATCCCATTATTATGTATTTTCTTGACTGATTTAAAGAGTCTCTTGTAATCCATATGTGGTACCTTTGGCCATGTGAAATTTGTCAACTTTGTATCTTTTTGCTTGTTGGTTTGTGTGCGATGATATGAAACTAATATAGAATGTGAGGAAAATATAATTAATGTATTAAACTAAATCTATCATACAACAAACTTATGGAATCGAGCATATAAAACTCACTTAAGAACAATCAAACGCATGCAACAAATTAACTTCAGGAATCAAACGTATTTTATTTCTCTCTCTAGAGTTAGTGCCTTCGTATTTCCCCCTTGGGTTTGGAGTTCAATGCCACCTAACGACTGGCAACCGGACTCTGGCCGTAAAAATGTACTTTTAGTTCCATGGTCATGGTTGATTGGCCGCGATGGCTTTATAATTTAAAAGAGCTGGCGCGTTCTAGTCGTTTTGAACGTGTTGTCAAGCTTATCATTGAGGATATTATATGTAGAAGGGTGAATTTACAATCAAAGAAAAATTGGGCCAATGACCAAAATAGGACGACAGGCGAGTCGTCGGCCGGTTGTCGACGTGTTGTTGGTGAGTCGCAAGAAATAAAGTAAAGTGCAGGAAAAGTAAATAGAGACATAGATAATCGATATTACAGAGGTTTGCCCATAATCTCTTGGTTACGTCCTCTGTAGTGCTTCCGGGAGCTTCCACTATATGTAAAAGAGTGCCACAATGGTGATTTTCAGTCAGAAAGGGGTAGAAAGAGATGGAGGATGATGTGATACAAAGAGATTTGGGGAAGAATGTGTGAATATTGCTGAGTATAGTAAGTTGAGCATCTGGAATGGCCGAAAAGAGAAGATCCTTAGGCTTGCGGAGAAAGTCTGGATTTATAGGGACTGAATTCATGCTTTGAGTTGCTTGATTCTGGTGGAATATACCTTGAATGCTGATGGGTAGTTGCCATTTTCTGTATTGCTTGACTTTCCAATTCGGGAATGACTAGAAGATATCGGAAAATTGCCTTTTCTATGAGATCTGACCTTGCTTGCTGGTTCCCTTGCTTGATGTTGGATTTAGTTTCCTTATCTTGCCTATGAAGTCAACTTTCTTTATTCGGCTCTATTGATCTGCCAGTCACCCGCCAGTCATTCTTTTGTCATTCAGAAGTCTTTCTTGGGTCTTCTAAGCTGCATGTCGTCGAGTCATCTTTTGCTCTCCAATGACGTATCCGGGGATATGTGTACGGTGAGAGATGAGATATGAAATCTGACCTCAACATTATACATATAATCCGGGTTTTTCTTCGTTTTGTGATAGCTATTTTTTTTAATTTAATTTCAAAATAAAGATGATATTGTTCCCGTGCTCATCTAGGTGTTGTATTTTGTCGTTACATTTTAGTTTCCATATTATAAGAATAAAGATTATCTTCTCAGACTCTCTTATTGGTTATTTGTCCATTCCGTTACAAGTTGTATTATGTGGTGTTAGGAGTGACTTTTTTAGCATAGGTCTCTTGGAGTTGATGAATCCAAATTTTCTATCGATTATAGTGGTATTGTTAGAAGAGTTATATGTATAATTGATAATTGATATGCCACATCCATAATAACGTTGTTGGAATCTATGCACATTTTATCTCTTTACAGGCTTTATAAAAATTTATCAGAGTAATCTAAGGTTTCGTTTGGCGTTTAAATTTAACTCCAACTAAATTATAATTTTTCATCTCAATTTTTATCTTTTTTTGAATAGTCAATGTTGATACTGTGATCTGCTCCGACCACAATGTACCCCTTCCGACTACTTCCGGTAACGTGAAAGCAAGTACCCGACCACGACCAACGAGATGCAGTTCTCGGAGAACACGGATGCCCGACCAAATCTTACCGTCTCACTGAGGTGAACCACATACTCGGGTTAGATTGTGCTCCGAACATCCTATCTCGGGGAATGAACCTAGGACTGACAGAAGCCCCCCGGACCCACACTCCACCTACCTCCTTACGGTTGACACAAGTCCTGTCACTGCACCCGTCAGCTACAGGCGCCGCTCACCTACTGCTGCAACACATCACATCACCAGCCCTGCCGCCTACTCCGACAGGAACTGCTTCTGCAGGCACCGGCGGTGGCCACTTTACTGTCCCCCGGTCCGGGTCAGGCCCACGTGGCACCAATCCATTGGGCCGATAGCCCCTGCAAGCCTAAAACCTACTCACCCCCCGGGTTCCCTAGGTAGCCGACCCGGCTGGGTCGCCCCAAGCACCCAAGCCCGCGGGAGGCGCCTATAAATAGAGAAAGAATCCACAAATTCAGGTATGGTCATTTTTCCTTGCCAAAGCTTTGCCTCTCCCTTCGCTCATCAGTTCCCCGACTGACTTAAGCATCGGAGTGCCCGTAGAAGACACCACACCGGTGTCCCCATCATTCCGAGGTGCTTCCCTTTTGCAGGTGATCGACGACGGAGCGATTGGTCAGTCCTGACCAGACAACCCGACCACATTGGGTGTTGCTGCCGGAGACGTTTTCGACATCAACAGTCAACATAAATTATGACTAGCTTTTGAAAAGTCAATCAACTCCAACTTAAAAATTTCATCTTCAACCGGTGAATCAAACGCAAGCTAACTACAATTAGGATTAAATTCTCTTGTATTACAAAATCGTACAAATAAACATTTATAGAAGTAGAACACTCAACTTCAATGATATGCTTTCACTACTACAAAAAGTACATTACACGACGGAGATTACACGACGGTTCCAAAGAACCGTCGTGTAAAGTGCCTAGCGGAGTCACTTTACACTACGGTTTCAAAGAACCGTCGTGTAAAGTCCGACTTTACACTACGGTTCCAAAGAACCGTCGTGTAAAGTCCGACTTTACACTACGGTTCCAAAGAACCGTCGTGTAAAGTGCCTCGCGGAGCCACTTTACACTACGGTTCTAAAGAACCGTCGTGTAAAGTCCGAAGAACCGTAGTGTAAAGTCCGACTTTACACTACGGTTCCAAAGAACCGTCGTGTAAAGTCCGACTTTACACTACGGTTCCAAAGAACCGTCGTGTAAAGTCCGACTTTACACTACGGTTCCCTAAGGACTGTCGTGTAATCTCCCTATTACACGACGGTTTTAAAATACACCGTCGTGTAATCTTCAAAAAATTTTGAAAATTTTTGAACTTTCATTTTTCGAAATCCGTGCGAAAACTCATTACTTAAATACAACTTCCTCTCCTTTTCTCTCCACATACCTTCTCATCATTTCTCTTCACACTCTCTAAATTTCTCAAGTACCCACTTCCTCCTCCAAGCCGCCGCCAACTCCGCCGTTGCCGCCGCCGTCGCCAATCTCTTGGTGTTTGAGTGTCTATTCATCTTCAAAGAAAATCAAGGTAACTTCATATACAACTTAAAATAAATTTGGGATTTTGTCTTGTTGTTTGTCACTAAATATCCATTTTTTAGCATGGGTGTTTAAGTTCATAATGTTGCTCTTTGTAGATTAATGGTTTGTGAATGGTTTTTACACTTTACATACACATGAATTTTTCCCGCCCACAATATGCTCGATAAAATGTCAACTTGAGTTTTTGGAGGAATAATATAGAAGCAATCACTATTATATATGTATAAAAGCATACACATGAATTTTTCGAGTGTTATTTTTGTCCTATGACAGCGTTTTGCCCTTATGGTTTTTTTTCGAGTATTGTTTTTAAATAATAATATTACATGACGGTACGATGTACCGTCGTGCAAGTACATTACACGACGGTTCCCCCCCGGAACCGTCGTGTAATATCCTACACACAAAGGAGATTACACGACGGTTCCGGGAGGAACCGTCGTGTAATCTTCCCGGAACCGTCGTGTAATGTTCATTTTTTTGCTCCGCCACCTAATTGTTTATCAGGATTACATAACTGTTGAAAAACCGTCGTGTAAAACTTAGATACGACGACGGTATTAAAACCGTCGTGTTATCTTCCATGACGCTGGATTACACGACGGTTAAGGAACCGTCGTGTAAAATTTTCACGACGGTTAAAACCCGTCGTGTAATCCCTCTTTTCTAGTAGTGTTTGACTATCTTATTTAACATAGATAGTAAGGCACCGAGGCTTATTAGAATGAACTTTAAGTCAATAACGACCGCAATATTGATTAATTCAAAATTTTATTTATCACACCAATATAGAATTATTTGATATATTTATATTTAGTTTGTTAGACATACCCGCGTTATATAGAGAAAGTAGAATATCATTTTGACTAACGGGTAAATAAATATTCTAGTAAAATATCATTTTTCTAATTCAATCACCCGTATGCCATAAATTCATTCTTCTTAACCAACATGACATAACCTAAAGGGGGAAAAAAAAAATCATTATTGTGTATCATATTAGTCTATTATCAAATTTTGTGTCATGTTGTTTCAGTAGTTTTTAAATTTGTGTCATTGAGGTACTTTTTTATTAAAAAAAAACATATATAATTAAGGAAAGATAATTTAAAAAATAATAGATAGTTTAGATGGACCCGTCTAGTTTCAATCTATTTTTTAATATTTTCAATGTGAAACTAGACTAGTGGTCCAAAAACAGCCTAGCGATTTTGGGGTTTTTTTTTTTTTTTTTTTTTTTTTTTTTTAAATAAATCACAATCCTAGTTTTTGCACTACTTTGGTCGCAGGACAACTGATAGCTAACATATAAAAGGTCATACACGTTAAGCAAAATGTCTCATTATAAACCTGAAAGCGTGAAGCAACGAGTAATTGCCTACATGTTGTAATTAAGTAGCATATAATTGCGTGGATCCACGAGAAAGCGGAAATTGAAAGCGTAAAAGCAATCTAAAGTACTTTGTTTAGTCCTTGCTTTACTCTTAAACAGCAATGGACTTATTATTGAAGGTCATTGGCTGTATTGATTTTCACATCTATCAGGGCAACTTCGTCAGTTTACTTCTCTTGATCCAAAATCATTTTATCTCAAACGCTACGCTACCACGTGTACAGAGTGTTTTCTTCACTTTGACCCCAAGGAATTTCCTATTTCTTGCTTCCACGCTTATTGTTATCTATGCCCGTCTCCTTTAATTTGCACATCAGTCAAAATAATAATTGTTACGATAGAAATATTTCCTTAAATTTCACTAACTAAGCTGCTGTTACTACGAAGGGAATCCATATATATAGATATACGTATATATATACATATATGTATTATATTTTCCATGGAAAGGAAGATAGTCATGACAAAAAATGGAGAATCTTGTTTAACCCTTGCTTTAATTTTACTTGTAATCTGTCAACTAACTATAGGTGTGCAATCCAATTTTGGAACTGTAAAGCGTCTCAAAATTAATCTAAAAGTATTAATATCAAGTGCATTTACTTAAAGTTATTTTCTGCATTATATTATTATAGTACAATTGATTTGAGAACATACGATTTTCTAACTTGATCATAGCTAAAGATAAGTATAGTCTCGTGTTTAATAATATTTTGGATGGAATGATTATAACGTGATAAATTGATAGTTCGAAAACTATTCAGGGTTGTTTTAAAATTAGAGAATTAAATGAAATTGCACCTGTAATTCAGAGAGAGAAGTAATATAAATCCTTAACCTTTTATTTAAGAAAAATAATAAGTTGGCAAACTTTTTTCAGGTATAAAATGTAAGAATTGTTTGGCAAACTAATTACCACGTACACAGGCTTTTCTTCACTTTGACACCAAGGAATTCTCTGTTTCTTGCTTCCACGCTTATTTTTAGCGATTTTTGTTTCCTTTAATTTACATATCAGTCAAAATAATACAATTGTTACAATAAATAAAGAATCCCCTGTATTTAATTTCCCGAATTAAGTTGCAGTTACTAAGAAGGAATACATTTTTTTCCCTTTATTTTTGCATGAAAACGAAGATCATCATGAGACAAACTAGTGAAAATCCTAATTAACATTTAATTCCAAAAAAAAAAAAAAGTACAGATAAGGACATCAATTCTAATATCAGCATTTAATTATCAATTTACTATATGGTGAGTTATCATTCTTCATTTATCGATGTAATAAATTAATCTGACGATTCTTTAGATATTTACCAATGAAAAAGTGATAACTCATATGTTATACAAATTAGTAATTAAAGGTTGGGATTAGATTTCTTAGGATTTTTTGAATATATAGATAGAGTTGGCAACTTTTTTTTTTGTTTAGGTGTTTATAGAAATTAGCGTTGGTGCAATTATAATTGTCTCCATACATTCCGATATAAAAAGGGTTAATCATTCTTAACTTAGCAGCACCATTTCTTTGTCACAAAGACCAGAGAAACACAAAGAAAGCAAAGCAATAATATGGCGCTTTGGATCAAACCATCCTTAGCAATACTACTATTTCTCTTCCTCCAATATTCTCAATATTCATCAGCAGCTTCAACTGTAGAGAACTTCGCACAATGTGTTTCCCTTAACTCTGATCTCTCTGTTCTTCCACTTTCCACAATCTTCTTCACCGCAAATGATTCCTCTTTCACTTCTATTCTCCAATCTTCGGCGCAAAATCTCCGATACTTGGTGCCATCAGCCCCGAAACCCGAGTTCATCTTCACGCCATTGCATGATTCCCATGTCCAAGCCTCCGTCAATTGCTCTAAGCAACTCGGATTGCATTTGAGAGTCCGAAGTGGTGGTCATGACTATGAAGGCCTCTCTTACGTTTCCGAGATCGAAAAGCCTTTCATAATTGTGGATCTCTCGAATCTTCGACTAGTTAACGTCGATATAGAATTGAACACTGCGTGGATTCAGGCTGGCGCGACAATTGGCGAAGTTTACTACAGAATTGCTAAGAAAAGCAGAGTACATGGATACCCCGCTGGGCTCTGCACGAGTTTAGGCATTGGTGGGCACATAATCGGTGGAGCTTACGGTTCTATGATGAGAAAATACGGCTTAGGCGCTGACAATGTTGTCGACGCTAAAATCGTCGATGCTAATGGCAGAATTCTCGATAGAGAAGCTATGGGAGAAGATCTCTTTTGGGCAATCAGAGGCAGCGGAGGAGCGAGCTTTGGGATCATCCTTTGGTGGAAGATCAAACTGGTGCCAGTTCCGGAGACTGTGACGGTTTTCACCGTTGCGAAAACGTTGGAACAAGGTGGTACAAAGGTACTCTACAAGTGGCAACAAGTGGTGGACAAGCTTGACGAAGATCTCTTCATAAGGGCGATTATACAAGTGGTGAACGCCGGCGACAAAGGACAGAAAACCATCGTCACGGCTTACCAAGGCCTGTTTCTTGGCGGCGCCGATAGGCTTCTCCAAGTAATGCAACAAAGCTTCCCCGAATTGGGTTTGACGAAAAAAGACTGCGTCGGAATGAGTTGGATCGAGTCCGTCCTCTACATCGCCAGCTTCCCAACCGGAACTCCTCCTGAAGTCCTTCTCCAGGGGAAATCCACATTCAAAAACTATTTCAAAGCGAAATCGGACTTCGTGAAAGAACCTATCACCGAAACCGCGCTCGAGGGGTTGTGGAAAAAGCTGATGGAAGAAGACTCTCCGTTAACAATTTGGACACCTTACGGAGGAATGATGAGCAAAATTCCCGAATCCGCAATCCCTTTCCCTCACAGAAACGGCACCATTTTCATGATCCAATGGGTCTCATTGTGGCAAGACGGCGAGAAAGACACGGCGAAACACTTGAATTGGATTAGGAAGGTTTACGATTACATGGCTCCTTATGTTTCGATGTTTCCGAGGGAATCGTACGTGAACTACAGAGACCTTGATCTTGGGATGAACAAGAAGAACGAAGTAAACTTCATAGAGGCGAGTGGTTGGGGCAACAAGTATTTCAAGGGTAATTTCGACAAGTTGGTGATAATTAAAACCATGTACGATCCAGATAACTTCTTCAGACATGAACAGAGCATTCCGCCTCTTCCACGCCCGTCTTCCGAAAGCATGGGTTGCTCTTTAGCTTGAAAAATGTTTTGGAGAGTTGCTTATATTGTAATAGTATGGTTTTTTGGTGATCAAGTTTTTACTGAGCTATAAAAAGAAAAAATCGTCATGCTTATCTTTGTAAGTAGTGGTGTTGTAGCAAATATATTTATAGTTATGGTTGTTTACTTGTTTATGAGAATTTGAATCTTGTCTACTTCGCATATTGCTACATCTGCAAAATGTAGTCGGATGTGAGCTTTTATCCTATATAGTCAAAATTTTAAAAAATATACGTTAGGAATTTTATTCCTTTGATTTTATTTGCCTTTTTACTATTAAAAAGAAAGCAGTGTGAAAAAAACCGAGGATGTTAAGTTGATTTTGCTGAGTATTCGTATGTATTTTATTCGGATATTAAGTTGGACCGAAAGCAAGCCAGAAGATTGGAGATAGAGAGAAGACTCTAGGGGTTCTAGAAGTAATAAAATGCCTGATGATAATGGTTTTTTCATTTACTTTTGTACTGATAATGTGAACATGGACGAGGCCCGGAGGCTCCATTAGGGCAGGCTTCTGCACTAGGAAGAAAGAAAAATGTATCAACTCTATTCATAATTTTTTAGTATTAACTTATGTAACATGTGGGTTGTCATTTTTTTATTGGTAAGTGTTTAAAGTATTGTCACATTAAGTAATTGTATCAACCAATAAAAATATAACACGTGAGTTTGTACTTAAAAAGTTAAAATTAGACTTGGTATCCTTAACATTACTCAGAAAGAAATACTATTAAACACCTAGATGTGATGGCAGATTAGTGTGGTGGTCTTTAAATTATGGGCTGCTAATGAGGTCAAGCACTTATTTTAGAGTGTCAAATATGTCTAAAACATTATCAAATACCAATAAATCTCATCCATAAATGGACACTCAAGTTTGATTTGCATCATTATGAGATGTCATCAGGTAATTGAATCCGTGTGGGCATGCATTTTTCGAAAAGGTAAGAATACTTGTAATAGTTCTCAATTTGCAAGTTTAGCGATTTTTAAGTGGCTTGTCATTAGTGGAGTTCCTTGGCTTTACAATTACAATACTCTGTACACTAATAATAACTCGCAAATGAAACATACGTTTCACATATCTCCACTCCTTGCCGTCATCACCATGTACAGCAGCTAGCAATTTCTAATAGTGAAGTCAAATTTAAAGTAGTGGAAAACTTTTTTGAATTAATGTAGAGGATAAAAATCAGCAAGTGCATCAAGACATCCCGACTAAGTCGGCTTCCCTTTAACACCCTTATCACTTTTCTATCACTCTATTTTATTAAAATTAAAGAGAAAAATTACAAAAGAGTTTTTCCAAATACTTTAGTGGAAAATTAAAGTAGTGGAAAACTAATAAGCCAATACTGTGCTTTAACTTCTTACGAAGTAATGATCTTAAGCTCACGTTATAACAATTCTAGACACATGTAAACTAACTTAAAAGATTACAATTACTTGGCGTGCAGAGAATTGATGATGTGAAACTTGTAGAGCCCCGCTTCAAGTTCTTTGTAGATGAGTGACATTGCTTGCTTAGCTTATATAAATATATATATATATATATATATATATGGGCGTGGGTGAGGTTTCAATGGTTATTCTGATATTTATCCATTGATGGATATCACTTTTTTAACCATAAGATATAGATCCAATGACTGAAAGAATTTGGGTAGTTGGCCAAAAATTTTAATGAAAATTAATAAGCATTGAACTTAGAGAGTTTATTAAATGTATTTTAGATGGTCAACTTGTTATTTACCTACTTGACATAGCTTTTTAAATTTTTTTTAAAATTTAAAAGCTAAATTAAAGATTCCTTCCTAATTTTGAATTTTTTTTTTTAGATTTCGTTTATTCTCGAGTTTTTTAACTGTTCTTTATATTTTTATTATATATATATATATATATATATATATTATTCTTTCGCAAAAAGGTGACTCACCAAAATGATTCTTCATTTGAACAAGATTCCTCATGCATAGACCTTCCTTAAGGCACTGAAGCCATTTGAATACTTTTTTTCTTCACATTATATTTTATCTTCTATTTGTTTTCCATATTACTCATCAGAATCTAGAAGAATACTTTCGTTCCACATATTGTTTTCTTATGCATGAAAAATAAAATAACAAAAATAGTTTTTTTTTTTTTTTCCTTCAAATTTTTTTATATTTCTTTGTTGCTTTTGATATGCTTCGTATTGTTGCTTATGCATGAAAAAATAAAATAACAAATAGAGGTTTTTTTTTTTTTCAACTTTTTTTCTTTCTTTGGTACGCTATATCACAGAGGGAAAAAGAAGCTGAAAAGGTAATTAACTACCATAGCCGCAAAATGCCACTATTGGAGAGCATGTTGGCGATTGAATTTGTTTCACCATCTGTTAAAAATAAAAATTAACCATAATTTTTTATGCTAAAAAAAATAGAGCTTTATCAAATAAAAAAAGCTCCTAAAAAAACAAAAACTACATTTCGTTTTGTTTATAATATTCTAGTAAATGATAATTTTATCTTTTATCACTGTATTAGATATTATTTGTCATTTTATAAAACTCATTTAATTTAATATATAAGATTCCTGTGTTTCTTAACCTCTTATAGCAAGGCATTTAAAATGCTATATCATCAAATGCAACTAATACATGCACTTCTTTTTATAATTTTATCTGTAACCATCGATGGTTAAAAAAAAATTGTAATCATTGAAAACTCCTCCATATGTATATATATATATATATATATATATATATATATGAGTGTGTGCGTGCGCGCGCCTACTTAACATTTGTTGTTGTTGCTTCAAAGCATGGAGAAGCTGTCTCAAACTACTAGTCTTTGCTTATTGCTAAAGCTCAAACTGCTGACTTCGAAGGTTGTAATTAAAGGGAGAAAGATAAATAGCATTTTCTAAAATTTAAAAAAGTAAACAGAATGTTTTAAAATATTTAAAGTAAATGACATGCTAATTGGTAATTCATTTGCTAATGTATTTATTAAATAAATAATGTATTTATAAACAGATACAATTTATTTTTGATATTTTAAAACTTGCTATTTACTTTTAAAAGTAGAAAAAAGACCTATATACTAATAATAATTAAATAAGAAATAATAAAGTAAAAGAGAGAAGAGAAATGAGCAGAAAGGTATTTAACATATATGTGCTTTTATCCATAAACTAAGAACAAAAAATTAATTTGTGAGTAGCAATATGAACTTGCTTCCATATAAATACAAGTTAAAAGTATACATAATCTGTTAAGTTATCTAATATAAAAAATCTACTAAAATCAATACATATTTTAAATTATAATAATTATAAATAAATTAAAAACTCCTAATAAAGATAATTTCATAGAAAGCAATAACTTTTCCCTACATTACCATTGCCACTAATATTGCACATTACACGCGCAGAGGTCATCCTAACTTCACTAATTAATCAGCTACAATCTTTCACTATTTGATATAAGTTCAAGAATATCGTATCCAATTAAATCAGAGTAGAATCTTTCAATTAAATTATAATAAAATACATATTTAGATTGAGAGAGAGATAAAGTGGAGTGTACAAACATAGGTTTCTGAGTCAATGATATACAACTTACCCATTAGACCCACCAACTTATTCATGATTAAAATGAGACCCATTACCATATCAATGTCAACACCAACCTTATACAGGTTTTTTTCCACTTCCCAAAGTAATTTTATTTTATTTTATTTTATTTTATACTATATTAAAAGAGCCAAAGTGTTACCTTATTTACTTAACATGCGACGTCTTCTTCTTTTTTTCTTTTTCTTTTTCCTTTTCTTTATTTATTCTTTCATCTTTTTTCATTTTTTTAGCCTTAATTGAAACTATTTTTCTCAAATGTATCTCTATAAAAAAAAAATTCCATATAACTCATTTAACTACTTTTCATTTGATTTACTCTTTTTTCCCCTTAATTGTGCATGGCACGTGCGGCACGTGCTCACGACTGGTTTATAAAAAGGAACAAAGTGACACACCCGTTCCTTAGAGCAAAGAGAGAAACTCAGAGAAAAAGAAATTATGAAGATTTTGAGATTATTATCATGCAAAATTTTATTATTAATTCTTGCTCTTCTGAATCCAGATTCAATAGCGGATTCAGCTTCAACTCTAGAAAACTTCATCCAATGTGTCTCTCTTAACTCTGATCTTTCAGTACTTCCACTCTCCAACACGCTCTTCTTCTCCAAAAACAATTCTCTGTTCAATTCTGTCCTAGAATCTTCAGCTCAAAACCAAAGGTACTTGGTCCCTTCGGCTCCGAAACCCGAGTTTATCTTCACACCCCTTACCGATTCCCATGTCCAAGCCTCTGTCACTTGCTCAACACAGCTCAAATTACATCTTAGAGTCCGGAGTGGAGGCCATGACTACGAGGGTCTCTCCTACGTGTCGAGAATCGAGACGCCTTTCTTCATTCTAGACCTCGCCAATCTGCGAACGGTCAACGTCGACATCCAAAGCAACACTGCTTGGATTCAGGCTGGTGCCACTATCGGAGAAGTTTACTACAGGATTGCTCAGAAAAGCGGAGTCCATGGCTACCCTGCTGGCCTTTGCATGACTTTAGGCGTTGGCGGGCACATAACCGGAGGAGCTTATGGCTCCATGATGAGAAAATACGGCCTCGGTGCTGACAACGTTGTCGATGCTCGAATTGTCGATGTCAACGGCAGAATACTCGACAGAAAAGCGATGGGAGAAGATCTGTTTTGGGCGATCAGGGGCGGCGGAGGAGCGAGCTTTGGAATCATCCTCTGGTGGCGGATAAATCTTGTGCCAGTTCCAGAAACCGTGACGGTTTTTACAGTCACCAAGACTTTGGAACAGGGAGCTACAAAGCTCGCTCATAGATGGCAGGAAGTCGTTGACAAGCTTGATGAAAACCTCTTCATTCGGGTCCTCATACAGCCAGCAAGTCTCGGTAAAAACACGACGAAGAGAACTATTTCCACCGCTTACCAAGCGCTTTTCCTCGGAGGCATCAACAGGCTCCTCCAAGTCATGCGCAAATCCTTTCCGGAACTAGGTTTAACGAAAAAAGACTGTGCTCAAATGAGCTGGATTCAGTCCGTTCTTTACATCGCGGGATATCCAACCGGGACGCCAAACGAGGTCTTGCTACAAGCGACAACTTCATCAAAAGTGTCTTTCAAAGCGAAATCGGATTTCGTAAGAAACCCCATGCCAGAGACAACCCTAGACGGAATATGGAAAAGGTTTTTGGAAGAAGAAAACCCGCTCACAATTTGGACACCATATGGAGGGATGATGAGCAAGATATCGGAAACCGAAATCCCTTTCCCGCACCGGAAAGGAACAATCTTCATGATCCAATACTTGACAATCTGGTTTGATGGGGACAAAAGCACAAAAAAACACGTGAACTGGATTCAGAAGCTTTACGACTACACAGGCCCTTATGTCTCCAAATTTCCAAGGGAAGCTTATGTGAACTACAGAGATCTTGATCTTGGAATAAACTACAAGAACAGCACAGACTTTATTCAGGCACTTGGGTGGGGTAATGAGTATTTCAAGAGCAATTTCAACAGACTGGTGAGAGTGAAGACCAAAGTTGATCCCGGTAACTTCTTTAGACATGAACAGAGCATCCCTCCCCTTACACATGCACCTAAGAACTTTAGCAAAGGAGAAGGTGTTGATGTTATGCATTGATATTTTGTTCTATATGTGGACTTGGATGTCGTCCTTGTCGTTTTCTTTAATCTAATATGTCGTTTTGCGAAGTAAACCTTCGTTGAAAAAGTTTTTACTATTTCTCATTTGGTTTCTAGCGTTGTGGAGCGTGTATATGCAAATATTCTTTTTTATTATTATTATTATTAGGCAAGAAATTTATTAGCAAATTAAAAAATTAAAAATTGATAAAAAATAAAAACAAACAAACAAACAAACAAACTTACAAACTTTAAGTAAAAAGATATAAGAAAAGAGCATGAAAAACAACCTAAACAATTGGAAAAAAATTAAAAAGAGACAGTAAAATAGCAACCAATGAGAAAACATGGTTATTTTTCCACTACATGCTCTGAGTTGAAAATAGTTTTTTTTTTTTTTGGGTATAATATGTTGTTTTGCCAAGTAACCCAGCACTGAAAAAGATGTTATCATTTCCTCTTATGGTTTCTGGCGTTATGGAGTGTATATGAAAATTTTTAATCTTTCGATTATTAAGCAAAAACTTTTGTTAGCAAAATTTTAAAAGACATAAATACTTACAAAGTTTGAGCAAAAAGATCTGAAAAAGAAAATGAAAAAAAGAACCTAAAATTTAAAGAAAAATAGGGAGGAGACCGTAAAAGAGCAACCTAGCTATGGGAAAACAGGGATAAATTTTTCCCCTACATGCTCTGAGTTGAAAAGTCTTCGTTTTCTAGGATCTTTTTTTTTTTTTTTCCAAAAAATAAATAAATAAATAAATAAAAACCCACCAAAATATCCAGTTTCGATACCAATCACCAACGGCTATTATAGCCGTTGGTCGTCGACCAACGGCCATATACTTAGTATCATCGGGCCTAAAATGAGAGCATAGCCCGCCTCTTACTATTGGGCTGGGTTTTTACCGGGCCAGGCCGTGGGCCGACCCATTTATCCCGGCCCAAATTCCCACCTCTACTGTCTGAGCGATCAGAACATGGCCAGAAGGGCTTTTTGAATCTTCATATTACATATATAGGCATGCATTCGTACGCGTGTGTATGTATGTTCATATATATATATATATATATGTATGTATATATATATTCTCAATAGATTATTTCATCTACTATTTCTGTTAAAAATATGCAGAGTGAGCTAAGGCTAATATAGTGATTTGGAATGTATGGAACGTGGAACTTGGACTTTTTTAGTCACTTAATCTAATAGATGGTCCAATATTTTTTTATTTAGGAAAGTAGACATTTGTCATTTTTCAGATTTAGTCAATCAGTGATTGACTAATGGTCAATCGGTGATTGACTAATGGTCAATCGGTGATTAACTGTGAAATTTGATGATTGACCGTAAGTCAATCAGTCTATCATGCGGTCAATATCTGATTAACTATTTAAGACAATTGATTAACCATTTTAGAAAAAATGTTCTTTTAATTAATTTTTAAAGACTCCGGCTATTTATTAAAAAACTTCTTAAAAAATGATATTTAGCTATAAATACCACAAAAATCATAATTAATAAGCTCACGTGTACGTCAAACGACCAGTATTAATATTTAATAGTATCTATTAAAAAAGATTTGCGTGTCAATAATGAGAAGATATAGGCAAGATTTGCACGTGGTGGGAAGGGACTTGGTGAAAACTGAAAACGCAATAGATTATTTGAGAAAACATAAACAAGATTAAGAACACACTATCATATTTGAGAAAACGCAATAGTTTATCATAATTACTATTATTTTTCTTTGTGATATACTAATTACTATATAAAACGCCTGCAATAGTGAATTAACAAAGAAATTAATCTGTATTCACAAATCACACACCTTTATTTTTCTTTTTTATATTAAGAAAACTTGCTTTCTCCGTGCAACGCTTCATATGCGGGCTGAGCTCAGGCCGATTTGGGTCCGTCACCACCTATCCTCTCATTTGTAAGAGCGGCAGTACCTGATTGGAGTCACCTATTGGGTGACGAATGATCACCTACCAAGGTCACTATTAATAGGAACGGAGACTTCCAGCAGTCTCTGTTCCAGTATATATTAAAATGACCTCCATTAATAACTTGCTCGTCGTGGGATCCGCTAAATCTGATTTGACAGTATTACTACAAAAAAAAAAAAAAAAAAAAAAAAACTATTTTTCGAGTATCAACTCATGTATCATATTTTTATTGGTAAATGTAATTGATTGATCTGATAATATTTTAAATACTTACCAATAAAAAGGTGACAATTCATATATCATATAAGTAGTACCAAAAAAATTGGGATTATAAGTGAAATTCCTAGTATTTTTCTATTAAAAAGAGTTTCAATGGTGCTAGGTTTAAAATAAAAATTTTCAAGAGTGCTCTGTTTGAAATTGAAAAGAAGGGAAATGATGCAAGGTATCTCTTAAGAGTACAAGTGTGGAACCTACAAAATCTGATGTAATAATGCTATAAATAAAAATATAGAAAATTGGCATGATGTTTACAATAAAAATGTACAGGAGTTCCTGCAAAATGCTATTTATACCATTCAAAAGCGGTTTTGGTATATATAACTTATATAATATAAGAACCATCGCTAACTACTGAATGCTTAATTGTCTGCCTTACCAATCATCAATTTAACATTAGAAGCCAACAAGCGTTGAAGGTCCGAAAATTAGGCCCATAAAAGATATGTATTAGGCCCATAAAAGTACATATGACTATGATTAATTTAGGCTATCATGTCATGATGATGGAGTGAAACATCACTGATCTTATGCGATAATTACAATATAATAATTAACAAATTGTGATCATGTCATGCAAATGCCACAAGATCATCATCCCAATGCTATTTTGCATGTGATATTTTGGGCGGGCTGATCTAAAAGTCCAATTATTCGAGGCCTGTTACTCGGCTGTTCTTGGGTAGTGGAGGAGAAAGTTAAAGCATGAAGACAATTAGTAACATCACCTTTTTGTATTTTTGTACATTTTTTAAATTATTTGTTTGGTATAAAGTCAATTTGTGAAAACTACTTAACTAGTCAATATTGGACGTTATTACTTAGGGAACAACAAAGACTGAATGCTATTTACCAAAAAACAAAAAACAAAAAAAAAAAAAAATACAAACAAAGACTTGGTAAAGAAATTAACACGTTTTTATGGCCTGCCTTGTGGAATGGTTTCCTCAACATTGCCTTTGAAAACATGATAAACTTCATGTGCTTGTCGGATGTTCTAGTGCATGACCTACTAGTACTCTTGGTACGTGGAATTACACCAAACTCCAACCCTTTTTTTTGTTGGGAGTTTTTCTCATATATATATATATTAATATTTATATATATACAAGCTCCACTAAACATAGGAAATTAGCACATATATAGGCATAAAGCATATTTATATGTGTGTATGTAATATATATTTATTTATATATGTGATGGTTTGAAGTTCATGCCTCTTATTTGTTAAAAATAAAACAAAAACAGTTTTACGTTTTAAAATATGTCAACTCTTGCCCAAATTTCTTCCTACACAGTTGAACCCAAACGGGCAGGTGTAAAGTATGTCGATAAGACAAGATCGCCAATATTTGCTTTAATTAGTTACTTTATATATAATCCACCATATAAGATCATCGAAGGTGCTAAAACTAGTCATTAGATATACAAGTCCAAAACTACTTCTTATCTATATGGTACTAATCTCTTCCACCTCCTATAGATTAAAAATTCTCAGTACACATATATATGTACTTTATAATAAAGTTGACAAGTATGCACTTTACCCGTGCAAAATAGACAAATAAATTAGTAATTTTTTTTTTAAATCCACGTGAAAGTGATTGGACCCCTATATGCCAATGGCCAAACCATCTAGTGGTGTAGCCACCATAGGCCCGGGAGGGGGGGGGCGTTGAAGTTTTTTTAGAAAAATGATAATTTTTCTTTATTTTTCACTTCTAGCCCCCTAGTTGATTTTTTTTTTTTTAAACCCATTTGCTTATCCTTAAGAGTTGACTCAATTCAAGTGCCCCCTCCTCCCTCCCCAAGTAAATTTCTTGACTCCGTCACTAAAATCATCACGTGGCAATAACTAGACTGCCATATAACAATCTAAAAGAAATGATGAAAATATTGTTGATAGTACATCCGTCCTTTTAAATAGATATATATATATATATATGTAAAATATATAATGTATATATAAAAGTAATGGGACACCGTTTATGACGAGTGTCCCTTATATATGTATATAGACACCCACTCTCTCGAGTGTCATCTTCCATAAGCCAAAACGTGTTGGCACCCGTTTTAGTCAAGCTAGGAATAGAAACCATCCACTAAACTAGTAACAATAATAATGGAAGTAGTGTCCTTCCAAACTAGTGGCCGTAGTTCAAAGTTAGGTATTAAAAAAAATACATATGGCATGCAGTCTTTCGTTTAGATTGTTCACATTGATAGTGGTGGAGATTATATGTGAATCAAAGAATATTTGGAATAAATGAAAGCCTTACAAAGTAAGAAACTTCTTCCGTCAAATGTACGAAATAATATTTGTACTTACCATATAGATGTAGCGGCTTCAAAGTGGCACAGAAATGCCCACCAAAAATAATGGGATAGATATCGGACCATATCACACGACAACAATTCCAAACAAAAGCATATATACATATATATGCCGTAGTTAAATAAGTTTGATTTATTTGTCATTCATGGTCGAAGAATATGCAAATATTTTAAATGTTGAAAGTGAAATGTCGTTGTGGACCTTTGTTGCATGTGCAATCAACTCACATACCGCTGATTCAGCGTTTGACCCAAAAAAAAAAAAAGAAAGAAAAAAAAAAACAGAGAGAGAGAGAGCAGTCAAGCTAGTCTCGCGCATTGAGCGGCAAGATTTTATGCGAGTTATCTCTTTTAATTATATAAAAAATAAATAAATTAAAAAAAAAAACCAAAATTTATTTTAGCATATTAGACCTCTTGACCTAAAATGGGTGCCAAAAATCAATGAAAGTAGTGAAAGTATATGGCCTACATTAGTTAAACCGGGTCAATGAAGTTAATCACACCAATAATCCGAGTCATTTGGAAGAGTGACCCACGATTTTCAAAACTCAAGTGTTTTGTCTTCCTTTTAACACTTCAATTCTTCTAAGAAAACTAGAAACGATTTCAACAAGAATTAGTTGAGATAAATATATAAGCTCCGAAAAATCGGGTTTTAGATAGTCAATTAAGAGAGAAAGGAAGAGAAAGGATTCAACATCCCATGTCCAATTTTGGTGTCACAAATGGTGTCTAACCAAAATTATATTTTGACACATCATTGAAGAAAGTTAACTTTTAAGGTAAAAAAATCAGTTATAAAGAATTTCATACTTTTTAATATAACGTGACATAATACTACTGGTTAGACATTATTTAGGACATAAAAAATTAGACAAAAGATTTGAATCCGAGAGAAAGAGCCAAATAACATATTTGGAAATCTTACTTTAAATTATAAGGACTAATAATAGAAAATAATACGTTCATTTTTTTTTTAACTTCATATTCATATTAATTATACATAAAAATATCAAAATTATCCCTACAACCCCTCCCTTCCCTGGCTCTCTCTATCTTCTCTCTCTGCTGTGACTCTCTCTCCTCGACATTGTTGGTGCTATCAGCATCATGTGAACCAGCATGGACAACATACGATGTCAAGATGTGCTTCGTCGAGATCTATTCAACTCTGTGACGTCTGATGACCAGTGAAGGTCAGCTTTTCGATCTTTGCCTTGGCGGCCTCATGAACTTTTCCATGAAGGTCATCCTCTCTATAGAAGTCATCGACTTGAGAAGAAGAGGTTTATTATTATTTACCCGTAAATCTGTTATTTACTAGAAAACTAAGGATTCACTAAAAAAAAATCCAAATATATACCCATAAAGATATGCTCTAATTCATCAGCTTTTAAAAAACTTGCTATAATATTCAATATTACCTATAAGATATGCTATATATTTTATAATTTTTTGTCAATTAATTATCGTTTTGAATGTTTCATAATATTTATTAGGAGATTTTATCAATTGATAATAATACCTCAAGATATAAGCATCTACGTGGTGCTTAGGTGACTGTCACGTGGCAGTCATTGGAGGCAAAACGAAAAGAACTATTCACTCTTTTATGTATGTGTGTATGTGTGTGTGTGTGTGTATATATATAGGTAAGAGATTAAAGTTTTGAAAGGTTATATAAAGTTTTGAAAGGTTTTGAAAGAAGATGGTCAAGTATGAACAGAAACAAAATAAAAGTGGTTTGAAAATGCTGATGATTCATGTTGGGGTAGGCCATCACTTATTTGCAAAATATGGGAACAAGAACAACGATTTCTTTTAAGCCCTCCAATCCTTTTCAAAGTTTAAGATGCCTTTTGAAAATTGAATGAAAGTGGATCAATTCAACCACGCGGTGAAGGAATTAGTCGATAATTTCACCATATATTGAACCTGACAATTGTCTAAGATAAACGAGAAACTAACTACCAAATGAGTGATGCACAATTTGACGTTGACTCTGGATGGTATGGTGCCACAACAGTCAATATCCATAGTGACAAACACGCCGGTTTGAAGCATTTTGAAAATGATTTTATTTTGCATATGATATAAAAATAAGAATATTTTGAGAATATTTTGGGAATGATTTTGAGGTATTTTTTGAAATTGTGTTGGATATATATCTAAAGAAATTGATTTAAGTATAAGAAAAACTAAAATTGTGTTTGAGTATATTTCTGAAAATATTTTATTGGGATAATTTTTAGAAATCAAATACGGAAATGAAAAAACAACTTCATTTCATTTTCTCATTTTTTAACAAACAAATGAAAATGATTTTTTGTTTTCGTTTCTGTTTTTTGACTTTATGCAAAGAAAATGCTCTTTCATAATCATTTTCAAAACACTTTGAAAACCGTGAAATTTATTTTTTCAAAACGTTTCCAAAACAATACCAATTAGGATTGTCCATTAAATTAAATTTATAGTGATACGAGTAAAACATAATCTATTTTATAAATAAAAATATATATATTCTTTTCATTTTATTAATAGACCCAAAATATCTTTTTTAATATAGACAAATGAGAAAACAAAACAAACTGAAAAACAAAAATCATGGTCTGCACATGAAAAAGTCTCTCAACATGCATCCAAATCTACAGCATGGTTATCACATTTTCATGTTTTACTTAGAAAAGATAAAAGTTTCCCTCAAAAAAAAAAAAAAAAAGATAAAGGAAAATAGAGGCCCGCGATAGGGTCCACAATTTCCAAAACATATATAGATTCAAACGAATCCACCATCAATGGTCGGTTTTATAATGCTGACCTTTCTCTTCTATATGCTCAGAAGGCTTTAACTCTCTTCTTTCTTACTTACTTTTTTTTTTTTTTTAGACTATTATATTATTGCACGTTTATCAGTAAATAAGTTTGTAATCGATGAAGAGATCTTTTATAAATTACTTTTTTTTTTTTTTTCTCTCTTTATGAAGTACTTTTGCATACATGACTGGAAAAAAAGAAAGAAGAATCAAGTTCACGTTGCCTTTTATCCTTCGAGGACCATCTTCTTCTTCTTTTCTTTTTTTTTTTTTAAAAGGGAAATTTCATTATACTCATTAAAGAGCTAAAAAAACACCAAGTATAACAAAACACGTATTACACGAGATAAAACCCTTCAACAAAAATAGATCTACCAGTATAATCTAATGACACTCAAAGAAAAAGACATATGCTTGAAATCCGAAAAAAGATATATATCTTGATACACTAAAATTGAATACATGTAAGGCCTTTTTTTTTTTTTATACAAAACTCCGATATTTGATGGAATGTCCAATCAATCGAGGGTCAAGACTCTTTTTGAAAAATCGAGCACAGCTTTTTTTTTTTTTTTTCATTCTAGGACTATATTTAACGTATATGTCAAGGTTTAAATGTTATATTAGTTATATAAATTTTTTTTTAAAAAGTACTATGTTATTTTTGATACCCTAATTCTGTAATAAAAATGATTTTATTATTATTATTTTGTATTATTATTGTATTTTGAAACACCTAAAGGTAAATTTTTAGTACTTAAATAATTTAAAAATTAAAATACGGTATTAATTAGATGAAAAAGTCAAGATATAAATCAATACGAATTACATGTTAACTTTAACATAAGCTATGCATGCTAATAAATTTATCATCATATTTATCAGATGTTAAATTTAACAGTAACAAATTTGACATCAAAGATTACACTTTATTTATCATATTTGACATATCAATTTCACACTCTATTTGAGATGCTCTAAAAACAACTATCCTAATTCATAAAATAAATAAATGTGGTAGTGAAATAGTTGGCAAGGATGGGTGTCTTTGCTAGCTTCTCTCCTTCGTCTACCCAAGTTCGACTCCTATTGCCTCCCCTTAGGCCTCGCTCCAGCTTCGGCTGTTGAAGCATTGGTTTGATGATGACAGGGTACACCTCGGGGTACATCCCGGATAGCCGATTGAGAGAAATTAGTATAAAAAACATGTCTCCCTGCCATACCTAGGGAAAGGAGTTTCTGCATGTGGGGCTGAAAACCTAAAAATGATCGGACCACTCCCAGATCCTTTTGTATTTATAAAAATAAAAATAAATAAATAAATGACAACGTTCTTGTATAAGAATGATTTATAGTATCAAAAGGTTTGATCGACTCAAATGAACAAACGGTTGAGATTGGCATTACAACTAATCTACTGGCTATTCATTCGTCGATAAATAGAAGGTACATGGATAGGAGAAAGATACCATTTTCTTGATTTCCACAACTGAATTCTGTCCATTTCATAATGTGTTAAAGGGCTTCTATTGTCGTCTCTTTATTTATTTTTTATACCCTTTTTTTAATCACCAAATTTTTTTTTAGGGGAAACAGTTAGTTTATTCCGATTTTGAAATATCAAAACATACAGAATGTCTCAACATCAACGGTACAGAATCAACACAAAATAAATCATAAGATATAGAATAAACTAAATTAGTCAAAAAATAAATAAAAATGAGCTACACCATTCCCTTTACAAGAGGTGTAACTAACATTTCCACTATTGACTTGATTAATACCGTGTTGAATATCCGCTACAATATTTGATTATTACACCCATTTTTAACGTGTTGAATATCCGCTACAATATTTGAATATCCGCTACAAACATTTCCAATTAATTAAATTTGAAATATCAATTATTCCTTATTACACCCATATTTATTGTTTCAAAAAAGTGGTTATAATTAATTTTTAAATTTTGTCTTCTTTTTTTTTTTTTCACCCACCAGCCAATAAACACCCCTCTATTTCTTTATACAGTCCTTTTTTAGTTGTTCTATTTATATTTATATTTTTCGACTTCTATTTTATAGGCTCGTCAAGGTGGCATTCATCCATGTTGACAACTGGAGCTTCCACGGTAGGAATGGGTGCACTCAATTCTTCAATGAAAAGATCTTCCATCCCATCCCCACTTAAGGAATCATCGTCATCATGAAACAATTCCAAGTGCTTTTCTCTTTCCATCATCCGTCTCATAGTTGTTGTTGTCCTTCTTTAGCATCCTTCATCCACTCAATATTTTGATTTATCCTCTCCGTACAATCAGTAAAAAATCTTGTAATTCAGAGGATGTCTCCATATTTTGAGGTGGGGTGTCGGTCCATGGCTCCATATTATTTGAAGTGTTCGAATTGTTCTGCCAACCTTGGTTGTTCATCGAACCACTCAAATACCAATAATTATATATGGTCATATCTTCCAACATGTAGTAGGCTCGACCAATGGATAATTAGTAGAAAGAGGTGGTACCGTTTCCCCTTTCAACCCATTCTCTGGATGTGTAACATAAGCCATTGAGGAAGTTCTCAAGTATCCATTCTTTAGGCATACCATGATATGGAAACCATCCTAGCAACTTTTTGTATCTCCACAAAGCATTATACAACAGTTCCCAATCTCATTGATAAAAAGTCATGAGGACTTATTGATGAAACATCTTGAAGTACCTCGCACAAGACACAAAAAACAAAGAAAACTAATTAAAACTAACAAAAAATAAATACAAAATAAAAACCAAAAACGAAAATAATCAATTAATTAGGAAACAAAACCCGGCAATGGCGCCAAATTTGGTAGGTTCTAAATGAGTTACCAAATTAAAACATTGCTATAATTATGCCGTTATTGAGTATAGAGTGAGCAAGAATCGTTCCCGCAGAGAATTGATTCTAATTAATTAGTTATTGACTTTAAAACCTAAGACACTGAAACTAGACACCAAATTAAGAGGGTTTATATATATATATATATATATATATTTAAAGTAAATAAAAGAAATCATAAAAGAAATTAAAGAAAGATTCAAGAATAATTAAATATTGGTGAAGGAAACATTTTCCACCACTAAGCCTAGAATTATAATTAAAATAAAAATTATCTCCAACTTTCTATTGAAACTACTAACTGTAAAAAATATCAAGCCCTATTATCCCAATATTTTCTTAGTTTGTTGTTAGGCAACACAAGCTCTTCACCTAATTCCATTCCCATTAAACAACCTAAAACAAGCTCTCAAAATTTAATCCAACAGAAGCATTAAGATGAGAAGATAGGTTGATCTAAGAAACAAACACACAAGCTCGGTTCATTTATCCTAGGTAATATTCCACATGCAATCATAAGAAAATATCCCATAATCAAAAATCACAATTCGCTACTAATGATAAGGAAAACATGACAATTACGGACCAAGATTCTTAATCTAGCATCAGAAAATTCCCAAGTCCTATTTAGTTGCGCACCCAAATAACTAAAAAAAAATCATTAACAATAGATATGAAAGAACATGAAACCATCTCAATTGGAAAATTGGAAAATAAAATCTAATCGTTCAATTAATAATCATATGTCTAGCCCCTTAACCAAAGACAAACTTAATTAAACATAATTGAGAAGAATAATAAAATAAAAACTAAAGAATATGGAAGAGAAGGGAATAAAGAAGGGAGAATGATTTTGGTCCTGAAAATCTCTGCGTAAATAATCTTCTTGAGCCACCAACAAATTTTCTCTTTTTTCTTCTTTTTCTTCTCTATGAATGGCTGCTAAAGAATGGTCAAAAGACTCCCAAATAAACCCAAGAAGGACCTATTTATAGGCTCCAAAAGTTTGGTTCATAAGGGGAAAGTTTGGAGGCCATTTGAAATTTGAAATTGTAAAAATATGCGTCGGAGTGCCGTGGCTCTCTCCCTAAGCACTACAGTGCTCTTAAAGTTGATGGCTGCTGATACACTGACCAGCACCTAGGCGCTCCAAATCTAGCATCTAGGCACTCTTAAAGTTTGGATCATAAGGGGAAAGTTTGGAGGCCATTTGAAATTTGAAATTGTAAAATACGTATAGGAGCGCCGCGGCTCTCTCCCTAAGCACTGCAGTGCTCTTAAAAGTCGGTGGTTGCTGATACACTAGCAGCACCTAGGTGCTCCAAATCTAGCGTCTAGGCACTCAAGCTAGCGCTGAGGTGCCCTGTCCTTGGCCTTTTGTGCTCTAAATGTGTATTTTCCTTCATTTTTGCTCCATTTTTATCATTTTTTCATTCCTTAGTATCCAAAACACCTACAAAATATAAAAACACAAATAAACATAGGAGAATTGATATAAAATAATGAAGAATTAAGCACTTAGTAGTGGTCATTTAAAATATAAAGAATAGAATTTAATTGTAGGGATTTTTTTTTTTTTTTTTTTTTGTAATAATGGGAGGGTTGTAACATGTAATAATTGACATTTAAATTTATTTGGTGAATAGTGTAAGAAAGCGGGTGTGAAAAGTCGATAGAGGGGTGTCAATTAACGCCTCCTTTATGATATTCTTTGTGAGTTGAGCGAGCGAAGTGTCTCCTTTGCATGAACTTCCAATCATTCCAGACGGGAGGACAAAAATTCAGCCGAGGAGATCCATCAGAGATCAAGAGTAAAACTATGTATTTGTTGATTGGGATGTACCATGAGAATAATCGTCCCAACAATAAATAAAACAGAAAGAAAAGAAAAGCTAGCTGGTTGTTTTTATTTACTGATTTGTGTTAAATAAATAACAATAATAATCCTGGCTCATACAAAGTTTTGAATTAATTTAAGAAAAATGCTTGGAAGACCGATTCTAATATTAACTTTTAAATACCAACCTATATGACATATGAATTGTAGTTTTTTTTATTGGTAAATGTTCAAAGTATTATCACATCAAATAATTGTACACTATCAATAAAAATATGACAAATGAGTTGGCATTCAAAAAATTAATATTAGATTTGGTATCCTTACACTACTCATGATTTAATTATAGACTTAAACACAAGTAGGCTTAGAGAATATCACCTAACCTCCAACTAGTCTATATTTCTAAGTTCGTTATTGAAACAAATAGCATATAGTTGCAAACAAAAAATTAATTTGTATTTTTGTTTATCAATTTTGTTGGTTTTGTATAACCCATAATATTCATTGAATCCGATGGGTAAATGTACTGTTTTGACTGTGACATTGTTTTTTGAGAACGCACACCTTGAGAACTTTATAAGCTTTTGGAAAGGTAATCAGTATTTATCTCTTTGAAATACCATACGCAATCTACATAGAAATTGCGGACTTTCATGATTGGTTTTACGATCTGAAAGATATATAAGAACTAGTGAAAACACTTTTTCAGACAAAATTGAGTTTGTTAAACCCTAACTCTTTAAAGTGTCTATTGGTAACTAATTTATAATTTTTTCTTAAAAGATTAACCTATAGGAGCAGTAGTTTAAATCATTTTAAACCTATCTACAATTTCATGTCTAACTAATATGGGACTTTTTATTTGAACCTACTGTCCTCCTCAAAAGAAACTAGCTATCACTATAACCCCACTAAAACAATGATCCATCCGTCCATCTTCCTCAAATATGAAAATAATGAAGATCACAACTCCATAGAGATTTCTATCGCGACAGGGCCTGCGTTACCATGGAATTTTCATCTCGAGAGTTCATTTTACACCATAGGTTTTCCAGCCATCACAATCTATCTGAGGTTACTAACTTTCATCTAATTGTTCTCCAGGGTTCATCTCGCGCGTACACATGGTTATATACAAGAGGAAAATATTAAAGGATAATAATATAAAACTATAAGTAAAAAATAATTAAATTTATGACCTTCAAGTAATTATTACTAGAACGGTTCATCCCCATTATGAATGGGACAATCTGATCCGGATTGTTATTAAGGTGTCATCAACGATGAAAATGCTTTATGTAATGTGATTAATTATATAAGATCGGAACATGATTAATATGAATCTCTGATAACATCCATTAGTATATAGAGTATTCATATTAAATCAACGATGATCATACATCAAACAATCTAAATTATGAGTTGTTTACAAACTTCTATTTATGGTGTTATGTCTTTTTAACTTATTGGGTACAGATTCACACGATGTCCAATCTCATTCCTGGTATATAGGAGACATAATAAAGTAAAAAGCTGGGAATGTTAATTTAACTACATAAAATTAATTCTTTCATTATGAATAAGTTGATGCAGTTCCCTTAAGTGTAATAAAAGTGTTCAATTTATGATATGATCACAAAGTTATTGTTCATTAAAAAATCAATGATACTTAAAGAGAAAGTTATAATTATATTAATGGAAAAATAGAACATAGTTCTAATTAAATTGTTTGTGTAGGATTAATCTATATGTACTAATTTATAAATGGACAATTCAAACTCATTGAATAAATTATATTTATAATCTCTAAAAGTGCAATTCCAAGTTTTTATTAAATAACATTGGAATTTATAAAATTGATATTTTAATTAAAGAGTTTAATGAAACTTGAAATTATAAATTCATTGTTACCTATGCCGTCTTGCCAATATTATTGGAACCTTATATGTTTAATTTAATTAAATAATTTAGAATTGATAAATTCTAAATTAGTGAATATTTATTTTGTATATATCAATTAATTTAGAATTAATTATATCAATCACCAACACGGAAAAAAAAAATAGTGAAAGTCGTGAGTAAAGTATTGTTTGATTAAACCGTACGTGAGAACCAGCAAAAAAAAAAAAAGTTAAAAAATTAAAAATTGTAAGTGAGAATCGTGAAAATCTATTATGATGTCATCATTTAATGTCAGTTCTATTACCAAACTTTACCAGTAGAACTGAATTTGAAGTACATAATGTAAAGTAACTCATTTATTGAACTAATAATTGCCAATTAATTAACACCCACATAAGTAGATGAGATGACCAAGGGATGTGAAGTATTTATTAAGCTTCTCTCCTTTATATATCCGGATTCGATTCTCATTACTTCTACTTAGGTCTCGCTCTAACTTCGGCTAATGAAGCATGGTTTGGTGATGACAGGATAGGCTCCGAATGAACGACTGAAAAAAACTAATATAAAAGACTTGTCTCTGCTATCTTAAAGAAAGAAATTCTTGATTGTGAGGCTATAATGGAATCACTCACACATCCTTTTAATTCACCAAAAAAGAATTGCGGACTAATGTTTTAATGGTTTACTGTTCCAATATTATACTTTTGAGTTGATTTTATGAGTGGCTTTATTCTAAAATTCATCATAGGCATTCCAGAAGCGCTTACTTCACCGCATTGCCATCATCTTCACTTCAATCTACATGAGCCTTTTCTTACTTTCACATCCATCTTTTCTCAAGTCCGCTACGTTTAGGGAACTTCTCAGCTTTTTTCTTTCTTCTTTTTTTTTAAACAACTAGTTATTGTGTGCAGAATAAACAAGCGAAAAAAAAATTTATATAACAATGATATAATCATCACGTGGTTATGATGCAGTTGTTACATGATCAGGAAGGAAGACATGATAAAAAAATCATTGACTCTTTTAAATATATATAAATATATATATATATATATATATATATATAACAGTTTTCAATAATCATTATAATATTTACTCTAATATGTACATAAATAGGTAAGAGATTACAGGGCTTAAATCTTTGTCCTCTTTATAGTTTTTATTGTTCACAGAGTTTTCATCTATTAGATCTGTTCGATATTATTTTTTTTTCTTATTTTGCTTTTAGGATTGTACTGGTTGCTGGCTTCTGTTTCATTTGATCTATCTGTAACATAGCGGTTATAGCAATGCCGCACTCAGAAAATTGCTGTTTGGAAATTATTAAGAACTGGCTAGATGCGAACGTAAAATTAGAGACTAAAAGCTCTGTTTCGTATGATGAATTATTGGAAGAAAAGAAAAGGGTGGAGAGAAAAAGAAAGGAAAAACTGCTTTTAACGCTTGTTTGGTAGAGAGAAAATAAAACTAAGGAAGAGAAAAAAGAAGGTATTTAAAGTCATGGGACCCATATTTTTTATTTTTCCAAATGTGGATGGATTCTGAGAAGGAAAATGTATAGTTCATATACTTTACTCTAAAGTACAAATTTACCCTTTGAATTTTTTTAAATCTTTTACATTTTATATTTCTACACTGTTAATAACGGATTAAAAAGTAATATTTTTATCTTTTATCTCCCTTTATATTCTAATACCAAAAAAGTGAACGAAATTCTTTTTCTTTCTTTTTGTTCATACCAAATACTATTAAAGAAAAATAACTTCTTTTTCACCATTCTCATTTTCAATCCCCTCCCCATTTCCTTTAAATTTCCATCTTTTTTTTTTCCTTCCTACCAAACATAGGCTAAGAGGAAAAAAATGTGCAGGCTATTCACATGACTATGATCTATCATAGCCCAACTAATAATGTTGTGGCACTTTTGCTCTCCAAGCTCCCCAACTTTTAGTGAATTCGTCAATTACTACCTCAATTTTTAATTTTGACTAATGACTTCTTAAATGCAGTAAAATTCTTCATATTACTCCCATTTAGAGATGTGCTTATTTGCATGGGGTAAAGCTCATGTAAGGAAAACATAGTAAATTGGAACGGGCATTAAATACTATTATCATTTTATTATTTGGCAACAATTCCAGTCAAATCTAAATCTATTTATCAAAAAAAAAAAAAAGTCAAATCTAAATCTAAATATTTATATTTTAAAAATTCATACCACACTCATTTTTTTTATTTTTACATTATTCAAATATAAATTTTAATAAAAACTATCGAAGCACATATTTAATTTGAATTTGTAATTTTTAATTCTATATTTGAATGTCGATATTTAATTTCAGTGAATATTCAAAGACAATCTTTAATCTAAATAGATTATTAGTTCTAAAAATCAAAGAAACATATATAAATAAATAAATAAAAAGTAATAAAAGGGGGGGCGGGAGTCAAATAGGTGACCTATTATTATTATTGTTATTATTATTATTATTATTATTACTACTACTACTACTACGGCTTTGTTTTGGGATAATTGGAACTTAACAAAACAAAACCAAACAAACTAGCAACACTCCTCACTCTCGTTTCAACTTTATAAACATAAATAAATATATGTAAAATATGAAATATTAATTCTTTAATTAAGCAAATTGGATCTCGTATTTATGATGAGGAATACGGGTATTAAATATTTGATTAAAGTGGCGTAAGGCATCTCTGTCATGGTACGAGACACAAGATAACAACTTACCAACTTCATTAATGAACGATTTGACCCATGACCCCATTTGATCTCGATTCTGCACAGACTTTACTCATGACGTTTGCATTAGCTCAACCCCACGTTGGGGGACCAAGCAATAATCGCCCATCATACGCGTGGCCGTGATAGATTATTTTTTAGGCGGGATTTTACGAGGGGTAAAAAATATAACCCTATCAATAATCAATAAGATAAGATCCAACGGATGTGATTATATTGAAGGAAAGAAAAAAAAAAAAAAAAAAAAACACAAACAAACTCTTCCCAACCCCCCGACGGCGACTCGGCGACCCACCCAGACGGCAACACAGGCCCCCTTAATGTCAAGCCCTCTCCCCCTACCCTCCTCCTCACACACGTCGATGTTTTTTCCGATCCCCGATGTTGGAGTTTTTTTTTTTTTTTTTTTTTTTAAGGAAATTTTATAAGGTGTGGTTGGTTTTATTTTACTTTGATGGTCTTTTAGCATTTTTAACCTTGAGACTGAAATCCAAGGGCAAAAACTTTTTACTCCATTGATGGGATAAAAAAGCTTTACATTATTGTAGAAAGCCTCTATTTTTATTTAGAACATCATTTCAAACTAAAAATTTTTAATTCATTTTTATCTTTTTTTTAATTAATAAAAATTTTAATTAGTTTTTTAAAAAGTTAAACAATTTCAATCAAAAAAATTTAGTTATATAACCAGTGAACCAAACACAAATTAAGGGTTCGTTTGGTTCGTTAGTTTGAGTTGAGTTTTTGAAGTTTAAATAGTAAATTTTGTTGACTTTTCAGAAAAGACAAAAAATTTTGGGAAAAAAACAAAGACTTTTGAAGAAAAAGACAAAACTTGAACTTGAAAACTTGAGTTTGAGCTTATGAACCAAACAAATACTAAGTGTTATTATTTTCTATCACCCTAGTACTTGTCTATGATCATATATTTTTATGTTAACACATTCGGTATTCCTAATTGAAGTATAAGGCTCCAAAATAATACATTTAATGAACATTCCTATTAAAGAATAAAAAAGCTCCTTTAATGACACAACCGGTCACCCTTTCTCAAATTATTTATTATTTCTTTCTGGCCAAAAAAAAAAAAAAAAAACAAAGGCCAAGGCAATACTTGCTCCTTTGCACATATAAAACGACACAGATCACATAACACTTGCTTAAACCAACTCAAAGCCAAATAAAAATATGGCTCTCTTAAGCTCTCTAACAGTCCTATTACTCTCTCTCATCTTTCTTCACTCTGCTTTAGCTTCAACTCTAGACAACTTCATCCAATGCGTCACACAAAATTCTGATCTCTCCGTCCCAATCTCCTCAGCCTTCATCACCCCAAACACCTCTTCCTTCACTCCTCTCTTACAATCCTCGGCTCAAAATCTCAGATACCTAGTCCCTTCGGCTCCGAAACCCGAGGTAATCTTCACTCCCTTGCATGACTCCCACGTCCAAGCCTCTGTCCTCTGCTCCAAGAACCTTGGAATCCACCTCAGAGTCCGTAGTGGCGGCCACGACTACGAAGGCCTCTCCTACGTCTCCGAAATCGAAAGGCCCTTCATCGTAATCGACCTCAGACGTCTTCGAGGAATCGACGTCGATATCGAAAACAACTCGGCGTGGGTTCAGGCCGGTGCGACCATCGGCGAGGTTTACTACCGAGTTGCGGAGAAGAGCCGAGTCCATGGCTTCCCGGCCGGGCTTTGCACCAGTTTGGGCGTTGGTGGGCACATAACTGGCGGAGCTTATGGCTCTCTGATGAGAAAATACGGCCTTGGTGTCGACAATGCCGTCGATGCTAAAATCGTCGATGTTAACGGTAAAATTCTCGACAGAGAAGCCATGGGGGAAGACTTGTTTTGGGCGATTCGAGGCGGCGGAGGAGCGAGCTTCGGAGTTATCCTTTGGTGGAAGATAAAACTCGTTCCGGTGCCGGAGACCGTGACCGTTTTTTCGGTTGCGAAAACGTTGGAACAAGACGCGACGAAGGTGCTCTGTAAGTGGCAACAAGTGGTGGACAAGCTTGACGAAGATCTTTTCATTAGAGTCATTATTCAACCGACGAGCGAAGGAAAGAACACAACTGAAAGAACTGTACTCACTGTTTACCAAGCCCTTTTTCTCGGAGACTCTACCAGACTTATCCAAGTCATGGAAAAGAGTTTCCCCGAATTGGGCTTAACCAAAAAGGATTGTTTAGAGATGAGTTGGATCCAATCTGTTCTTTACATCGCCAGCTTTCCTAGCGGAACCCCGCCGGAAGTCCTTCTGAAAGGGAAATCCACATTCAAGAACTACTTCAAAGCGAAATCAGATTTCGTCAAGGAACCGATCCCCGAAACCGCGCTCGAGGGGCTTTGGAAGAGGCTATTGGAAGATGACTCTCCGTTGACGATTTGGACACCTTATGGCGGAATGATGAGTAGGATTCCGGAGTCGGAAACTCCCTTCCCGCACCGAAACGGCACCGTGTTCATGATCCAGTGGGTATCTTTATGGGCAGACGGAGAACGGCAGGCTGCGAAGCACATGGATTGGGTTCGGAAGCTGTACAATTACATGGCTCCGTATGTTTCGAAGTCTCCGAGAGAAGCGTATGTGAACTACAGAGACCTTGATCTTGGGACGAACAAGAGGAACCAAAGTAGTAACTTTGTTGAGGCTAGTGCCTGGGGAAACAGGTATTTCAAGGATAACTTCAACAGATTGGTGAGTGTCAAGAACAAAGTTGATCCTGATAATTTCTTCAGGCATGAACAGAGCATTCCTGTTATTCCCTGCTCTCAGCTCTGCTAGATGATTCTAGAATCAGACAAAAAGTGAGAGAGTTTGAATTGAAGCTGATTTGGAAGAGTTTCTGTTCTGTAAGGCTGCTCTAATTTGCCATCTTACTTTGTAAAAAAAAAAAAAAAAAAAAAAAAAGAACTTTTTTTTTTTCCTTATATTCGAACTCTTATAATTAAGTCAGGTGTAATGAGATTATGTTTACAATCACGTGTTTCTGTCTTTTTCTTTCAAGTGTTTTGAATATAAAGTGATGTAATTGTGATGGTTTGTTTTCTAGTTATAATAAAACAGAAGAAAAAGTTGGTTTTCTATTCTATTTTTTTGTAAGGAGATGCTCTGTTTGTATCTGTCTGGCTCATCTTTCTTACAACCACGCGAAGAGTTTTGCTGACTTCAAATTTTGCAGTGCCTCAACCAATGAGAACTGAGAAATGTGGTTGCATTAAACGTCAGTGTTGAGACAAAATTGTGCATATTTCTCTTTTATTTATTATTATTATTTTTTTTTGGCTTTTCCCAATATGTTGTTGGTCATACATGAATGTGAATATGGTAAATTTCCGATCTGCGGGGATCTATATTAAATAGAGAAGAGAAAATTCGAGCTTAATAGGTTCAGATTATAATTTGGTTAAAAATTTAACACGTAGCAAGTTATGGAATAGTGACTAGTTAAGAGAATCTCAACTTGATTCACGTTTATCCGCTATATTTAATTATATAACTTTTTTATATTTAAAGATATTATACACAATTATTAATTATATATACTATTCTAGGTAGTAAATTTAATATATACATATATGCCTTTTTTTATTTTTAGTTTATTATGTGATGATAATAGCTAATAAAAGTAAACGAGGTATTTTGTGAGTATTCTAGTAACCGAAGAAACTCATTTTGTTCATGACATAAACAGGTTCATAAGATGAGTATAGAAAATATTTTTATTCGCATGACAAGTTGATGAAAATATTTTTATTCATGAAGCAGGTTGATAAGTATCATCTTTTTTCCGATCCTTCGGCATCTAATTATACATGATTAGATAAGTTGGGGTAATACTCTCTGAAGGGTCAGGACAAAAAATTGGGTTACACTTTTTCTTTAGTAGGTAACAAATGGGCGATACTTGTAGATGGGATAGCTTTGGCTGTTTGGTGAGCCAAGGTACTGTAGTTAGTAGGTGATTATAAATTGATTGCAAATCACAAAAGTAATGCTAGTTATTTGAACTCCATTTTTTTTTTTTAATTTGAGTTAATGTGATATGTAAATTGTCATTTCTTAAAATATTATTTCATGAAAAGAGCCAATATGCCAAAAATAGATTGAAAAACATTAATATGAGTGGAGTCTCTAGAGGCGCAGCCTCGTCTTATATTTTGGCCAACTAAGCTAGTCATACCTCAAAATAGGGATCGGTAAGCGTTTTTAAACGAATAAATAAATTATTAGTGAGAGAGAACCACTAATTATAAGGTGTAAAAAGATATTCCAACTAAATTGTCAGGTTCCAAGCAAAAAAATAAAAATTAAAAAAAAAAAAAAAAAACTAGATTGTCAGGAGGAAGCATCTATCCCTAACCAAGTTCTTACCTCTTCAAGAAACTACATATATATATATATATATATATATATGCGCAAGACCTTGAAGAATCGGGAGATGTCCCACATATATAAGCCGAAATTCGGATTTTGCTAGCACTTCCTAATATGATTTGTTAAAGTCCTTCGAGGCAAAACCCAGGGAGAAGAAAGCTAGATCTCTAAGGGGTATTTAGCACTAATATCCCCTAAATTTGTTACTCTTTTGGCAATTTACCTATCAAATTTCTAATTTTGACAATTTACCTTATGTATTTGCTAAATTGTTGTAATGTACCCCTTTTAGTTAATTTTGCACTAAATAAAATTTTTGAAATTGGAAGATTTGCATTAGGATTTGCAATAAATTTGGAAATTTTTAATTGGAAATGGGTTTTTCCATCTTTACATGAGGCGTACGTAGGCTTTCCATAATTAATTTAACAAAAAATTAACTTATAGAGGTTACATTGCTACAATTTAACAAGTTGAGGGGACAAATTACCAAAATTAGAATTTTTGAGGGTAAGCTGCCAAAATGTGATAAGTTTATAGTACATCAATGCTAAATACCTGATCTCTGAAGGCTTTACTTAAACTAAAAGATCCATAAATGTTTTATAATCCTTCAACTTGATTTTAAAATTAGGGTGCACAAACATATTTTCCTTGGTTTAACCCAAAAAAAAAATAATAATAATAATAACCTAACATTCTACCACTAATTAGTACAAAAACAAAGTATTTGTCGCGACTTTGAAACAAAAACTTTTATTATCACCTAACATTCTACCACTAATTAGTATAAAAAACAAAGTATTTGTCGCGACTTTGAAACAAAAACTTAATATCTCTATTGCAATTAGTATTTGTGTGACAATGTCAGTTCAGTACTGTTTCATGCACTTGATCATGGAGCTTTAGATTAAACGCTCGTTTCTCACAAGTGGGTTCGAACGGAAAGTTTTGATTTAAATTAACTTTTTTTTTTTTTTGTGCAAATTTTATGAGAAAAAAATATTGAAAAAAAAAAGTTTGAATCAGAACTTTGAGTTCACACGCACTTGTCAAACATACTGTAAGAATTTAGATTACTTCATAAACTACTTGAATTGCCCCAAAAAAAAAAAAAAAAACAACCTTATGAATAGTCCGTAGGACGGAAGGCGTAGGACTTTCGTAAAAATCAAATCTTTGGAAAATCATTTTTCACAATTCTTATCAAGTGGCAAAAGTTGATCCCATTGATTGTATTGGGGGGGGGGGGGGGGGGGGGGGGGGGGGGGATGGTAAACCTGTAGTTTATAACTGATAATCTGCTAGATGACGCGGGAATCAACGCAACAGGTGTTTAAAAGATCAAGTCTCCTTTTAAAGATTTTTTTTTTTTTTTTTTGGTTTAAATTTACCATCTTGCTAGTATTCAAATTAACGTGAATTTTGAGGAATTATCTATTGTGTGTTCAAGATAGAAACTTTGTTTTCGATTTGACTACCATTTGGTACTTGAATAACCAAAAACTCTACATTAGCTATATTATTTCAAGCACTACTACAAAAGTTGACTTAGACGACGAAAATTACACGATGGTTTATTGAAACTGTCGTGTAAACCTGAGATTACACGACGGTTTAAGGAAACCGTCGTGTAATCTCCCTAAATCGTCGTGTAATCTCCCGAAAAAAATTTGAAATCACTCTAAAAATTTGAAATTTAGAGTGATTTTAGAAGATTACACGACGGTTTAGGGAAACCGTCGTGTAACCTTCCTAAAAAATTTGAAATCACTCTAAAAATTTGAAATTTAGAGTGATTTTCAGAATATTACACGACGGTTTTTTTCCGAAAAATTTTTGAAATCACTCTAAAAATTTAAACTTTAGAGTGATTTTCGGAAGATCACACGACGGTTTCCATTAAACCGTCGTGTAATCTCGGTGATTACAGACGATTTAGGGAAACCGTCGTGTAATCTTCCGAAAATATTTGAAATCACTCTAAAAATTTGAAATTTAGTGTGATTTACACGACGGTTTATGGAAACCATCGTGTAATCTCAGAGATTAGACGATGGTTTAGGGAAACTATCGTGTAATCTTCCGAAAAAATTTGAAATCACTTTTAAAATTTGAAATTTAGAGTGATTTTCGGAAGATTACACAACAATTTAAGGAAACCGTCGTGTAATCTTCTGAAAAAATTTGAAATCACTCTAAAATTTTGAAATTTAGAGTGATTTTCGGAACATTACACAACAATTTAAGGAAAACTGTCGTGTAATCTTCCGAAAATTCATTTAAAATTTTGAAATTTTGTGCTTTGAAATTTGCGCGTAAACCCTTAACTTAAATCCAAATTTCTCATCATTTTCATCTTTCTCCCTCTCGACCACTCAAAGATTTCTCCTACCCACTATCTCCTTTGCCCACCCACCGATAGCGCCGTTGCCTTACCATCTCTCTTATTATCCCGGTGATGCCGCCGCCTTCCCCTCTTCCTCATTTGACCGTCACCGCAACGCCGCCATCCCCTCCCCCTCATTCTCCCGTCGCCCTCAACACCGCCCTTCCATCTTTCTCTTTTTTTCGCCGCCGCCATCGCCACCTCCATTGCCACCCTGTCTTCCCATCAAGGCCGTGAACTACTTTGCATCAAAGAAAGGCAAGGTGACTTCCATATTGCTCAATTTCTTATTTTCCAACAAAAATACAAACACACAATTCTTTTATAACTTGCTTGGAGTGTAATTTGTGTATTTATTGTTGTTCAATTTTTTTTTTTTTTAATGTTGCTCTTTCTAGACGAATCTTTTATGCAATTTGTTAGCATTTTAAGATCTACGAACACATAATATTCTACGCATTTTTTTTCCGCCCACCACATACTCTATGAAATGTCAAAATGGAATTTTGTTTGATTTAATCTTAATGGTATGCATCATAATTATTTTGAATTTTGCAAACTTGCTAGGGCCTTAATGGATTGGAAGCTTATAGCCGGAGAAGGGATTACAAGGAGACGAGACTATAAAATAAAAAATCTCGTATCGTCTTTGATTAGGGGAAAATGGACTAAATTTGTAATGCAATTCATTAATTATGATATGTAAACTGGTAATGTAATGGATGGTTTTTTTTACTTTGATACAATGTAGCTAATATTTTATCAATCATATTCTGGGCCATGTATTGGATAACACACGGGTTAGGCCACCCGTGGGAAATCACCAAAAAATGTCAAATTATTTTTTAATTCATGTTGGACTTTACACAACGGTTTTGAACAAAAACCATCATGTAAAGGTGTAAAGTTCTCATTTTAATGAAATTTGCTCTCTTTTTTCTCTATTCGACGACGGTGTGAACCGTCGTAAAATATTGAGATACCACGACGGTTTATTAACTGTCGTGGTATCTCAAAACATTCCACGATGGTGGATTACATGACGGTTGTCTAACCGTTGTGTAAACTTTACACGACGGTTAATAACCGTCGTCAAATCCATAATTTTTACTAGTGAAGTTACAAGTTTATGATTCAAGTCATTAGTTTACACTATAAGTTCGATTAAAAAAAAAAGAAAAAAAAAAGAGTCTCTCAAATTTTAATAACCAAGATTAAATAAAGTCAAGTAATCATGATTAAGAAAGTTAATAACCTATTTAGCACTACTACAAAAAGTACATTACACGACGGAGATTACACGACGGTTTCAAAAAACCGTCGTGTAAAGTCGGACTTTACATGACGGTTCCTAGGAACCGTCGTCTAAAGTCGGACTTTACACGACGGTTCTTTGGAACCGTCGTGTAAAATCGGACTTTACACTACGATTCCAAAGAACCGTCGTGTAAAGTGCCTCGCGGAGCCACTTTACACTACTGTTCTAAAGAACCGTCGTGTAAAGTCCGACTTTACACTACGGTTCCAAAGAACCGTCGTGTAAAGTGCCTCCGCGGTGTCACTTTACACTACGGTTCCAAAGAAACCGTCGTGTAAAGTGCCTCGCGGAGCCACTTTACACGACGGTTCCTAGGAACCGTCGTGTAATCCGCCCCTCGGGGGGGACATTACACGACGGTCCCGGGGGACCGTCGTGTAATCCCCGGTATTACACGACGGTTCTAAATAGACCGTCGTGTAATCTTCTAAAAATTTTGAAAATTTTCAAATTTAATTTTTCGAAATCTTCGCGCCAAAACCCATAACTTAAATACAATTTCCTCCTCGTTTCTCTTCATCTCCGCACGAATTTTTTAAGTTCTTTCTTCACACTCTCTACATTTTTCAAGTACCCACATCCTTCACCAACCCGCTGCCACCACTCTTTTAGAATCCGGTCAAGCCGCCGTTGCCGAAGTTGCCTCCCTCTTCGTATGGCCCTGCATATTCTTTTTGTTTTTGTTGACTTCCCCTGATTCAAAGAAAAGCAAGGTGACTTCGTATATAAACTAAAACACATTTGCTCTCTTGTATTGTTGTTTTCCATTAAAGATCCATTTTTGAACATGAATGTTTTTGTTTTTAATGTTGCTCTTTGTAGATGAATGGTTTGTGATTGGTTTTGGCACTTTACACACATTTTTCAACATGAATTTTTTGCACCCACAACATACTAGATGAAATGCCTGAATGAGTTTTTCTTTTATTTAATCTTAATTATATACATCTTAATTAGTTTGAACTTTATCAATTTGCTAGGGCCCTAACGGATTGGAAGATTATGACCGGAGAAGGGATTAGAAGAAGGAGACGAGACTGTAAAACAAAAATCTCGAACCGTCCTTGTCCTCTGCAAGAGGGAAGTGTTGAATGTGGTTATTTTATTTTAGGTTTTATGAGGGACATAGTGTTGAATGGAATTGATGTACTTGAAAGTAAAGAATTTTTTACTTCTGAGGATTTGAATTTGATTAGGGGAGAATGGGCTAGCCATGTAATGCAATTCATTAATTATAATATGTGAACTTGTAATGTAAATATTGGTATGTAATTTTACTTTGATCATTGAAGTTAATATCTTGGATCATATATTGGATAACATACAGGTTAGGCCAGCCGTGAGAAATCACCAAAAAACCATAATGTTTTTTTAATAAAAGAGACATTACACGACGGTTCGGCCAAGAACCGTCGTGTAATGTCCGCATTACACGACGGTTCGGCCAAACCCGTCGTGTAATGTCCGCATTACACGACGGTTCGTCCAGTACCGTCGTGTAATGTCTCTATATTACTTGTATCCACTATGGTGTACCTTGTTTCGACGACGGTTTTTAACCGTCGTGTAACATTGAGATACCACGACGGTTCAATAACCGTCATGTTATCTTCCACGACACTGGATTACACGACGGTTGGGTAACCGTCATGTAAACTTTACACGACGGTAAAAAACCGTCGTGTAATCCACAATTTTTACTAGTGTAGGTTGGGTCATTATACAAGATCAGCTCAAATCAGCCAAAAAAAAAAGAGTAAAAATTAAATGAATAAATAAACGATAATAAATAAATAAAACAATGAATAACAATTAAAAGCAACAACTTCACATCTCCAACCTCTTTCAATGATCAAGGCAGATCTCCAGATTAGATATGGTAATAATAATAATAATAATTGTTAGGTTTTTTTTTGTATGTTTGCATTTATGACAACTTTGTTAGAAAAACCAAAAACAATATTTTGTTAACTAGCTTTAGGAGTTGGTATATTTTTTAAGATATGGCTAGCTGTTTATTGAAAAAGTTGTTTGTTTTAGAAATTGGTAAATTACTTGTTTTGGAAGTTGACATGGCAAAGTGCTTTTGCCTTGACTTACATATTGGTAATTTCTGTTTTAATAAAAATGAAGGTTGATTGCATGCAATAAATTAGAGATGAGTAGGTTTCATTTTAAAATACATTTTTAATTTGAGTAGGTTTTCTTATCCTATTTAAATTAGAAATTCAAACTATCCCAAAAGAAGAATCTCGCATTTAAAATCTGAAAAGTTAGAGGTTTTTAATTCTGGAGTTCCTTGAAGGTTTTTCGTGATTTATTAGCAGCTATTGTGGAGAAAATTTAATTTAGATTATGGTGGAATTTTCTCTATTTGAATTTCAGAGTATTTCCATAAGTGTTACAACAGATCAGGAAACACTTTGAAATTTAAATTACTTTTAATCCGAGTTTTTTTTTAAGATTATTGGTGGCTGCTTATTTATTGTCACAAAAACAGACTTGGTGGTACGAGCTTTAAGAGATATTAGAGTACTTTGGGACTTTTGTTGAAGCTGTTGCATTCTTATTGTTGTTGAAAATTACAAGTGCACAATATTGTAAACAAGTAATAAAGTGATAAGTAAAATATCGTTCCCATGAGGCTAACATTATAGCAAAAATATAAGCTTAAGAATGTTAAAACAACTCTATTTTATATAGTTATCATTTACATCTTTCAGGAGAAATATTTGAAGTCTTTGGGAGAAAGCATTGGCGGTTAAAGGGAGTTCAACGTAGCAAGGGGATCTCGTAGATTAGATTCATTGACTTAGTTCAAGACGATCGGCAATAACAAGGAGAGGGAGTCTTTAGTTTGCATAAGTCTATTAGTGTTTGTAACCGTTTGACAGTTAGTGGATTAGTCACTGTCTGGGTGTGGCCTCGAGGATACGGGTAACCAAATCTCGTAAAAATTACTTGTGTTTATCTATTTACTTTGCTTACGATAATTGAATTAATTTGAAAAATTAACTAAACTTGGTAAACAGATAAAAATAGATCTTACAATAATAATAACCATAATAACGACAACAACATCAGAATCATTGAAACAAATTTCCTCTCAGCTCTCGTCGTCGCTTTAAGATCTTGGATGGGCCAAGGCAACCAACTGTGGTATCTTATTTGGCCAGCTTGGAGCTTCTGGTGCATCTTGGCTCGGTGGAGGTAGTATACAACTCACCTACAGCGGCACCGCAGATCTCATTGCGGCACTATAGGTTGCCGCAAATTGCTCCGCAGTGGGATGGACGGCGACAAAGTCGAGTAGAGTGAGAGTGAATATTAAAAAAAAAATGATGGTCAAATTGTGAGAGTAAAGTTGGAAAAAAAAAAAATCCGATCTATATAAATTTGGGACAAAATACCTAAGCATGTGTATTTGAAGTTGTTTACCTAATTTTTTATCTTGATAAAAATTGGTTGTACTCAAATATCTCGTAAATCAATTGCTTAATCCATAAATCAAATATTATTTTGTAGAACGCTATAAAATTGTAAACATATTTTCTTTTAAGAATTCATCCATTTTCATGATTACATTATTAGTCTACTTGTTTTTAAACTTAGGACGGGAGAATTTAAACTGAGCACCTAATGATGAAAGTGCATAATTATAGCTAGATGTACACTCTATATAAAAAGCACCCCGAGTTTTGTCGACATTCAACGTGAATAAGCCTTCTGTCGTAAATATATATGTACATTCATCGTTTGTAATAATTATGTACTTATCATTACTCAGCCTTGCTGCTTTGCAAATTAAGGTGCAACAGAAATATATGTTTATGTTCAACGATTTCAAAACTTTGATAAGTTCAAGAATCCCACATCAGAAAGGAATTGATAGTTCCTTGCTCAGACACTCTATACAAAACAACCACGTAGTTTTCTTACTACGCTCGCTTCCCTTAAGATCTAGGCCAGACACTCTATACAAAACAACCACGTAGTTTTCTTACTACGCTCGCTTCCCTTAAGATCTAGGCCAGTTGTGCCTGCAATATCGTCATCTCTCTCATACAATGTCTTCAAGGCTGTAAATATAGAATTTAAAAGCATCTTGAAAGCGATCTTACCTCCACAAACGGCAAAAGACCCGATAAAAAACAAAACAAATCATGACAGCAAGTAAAACAATCCAAACTTTATAGCATCTTCTTCACTCTGAAAAATATGATTATTATACATATATTGAATATCTACCCTCCTTAAAAATGACTAATATCATCATCCACAACACATTTCAAACATGTGATCAAAGCAAACTGACTCAATATAAAACCTAAACTCTTTTGGTATGAAACATAAATCATTTCTCATCCAATTGAGATTGATACACTTCATGATAGATAACAACATGCAACAATTTATTTTGATTAACAATCGACTGAATGTCTGAAAAATAACCAAAAACAATATAGCGGAATAACTATTTTTATGACTAAGCTTTTCATTCAACTCCTTAATAACTCTATAAAGACAATGAAGATTCAACTTTGGATCGAAAATGTGATCAGATGGAATAACTATATTTTTTCCCTTTTAAATCTAAATAAGTCCTCGCATTAAAATTTTTATTGCCCACTTAAAAAAATTGTACATGTATGTGGACAGTATATGTATTGTCTTTCTTTGTTTCTGCACATCAAAACTGACAGTGGGGAAGCCAAAATTTTTTACAGAAGAATGAATTAAATCAAAATTTTAAACTGAAATTATAATACAAAATATTTTATTATCACTTATCTATTTGTATCTGTCATTTTTTTTCTAAATAAACAAACTTATAGTACAGTTTAATTTTAATTTTAAAATTTAGAGTTCACAAATTTGTAAATTTAAATTATTTCAATATTTAGAGTTCAAATAATTGCTAATTTACATAATAATATAGCATTTTTAAGTTATATAATATTATTGTTGATATTGAATTACTTTTAGACATTAAATACTAAGTTTGACTACTTAAAAAATTAAAACTTAAGGTAAAAATGAAAGCAAAGTTATGCAAGTGTAGTAATTATAAAATTCTGAAGAAGGAAAGTAAGGGAAAAAGTTGTAAAAACATTTTATATACAGGAAAAACCATAAACAGTCATTGCAATTTACAAATTTTAAAGGGAGCAAGAAGGAAATTCCAAAAAATCTACCTCTTAGATCCAGAGATGTAGTCAAAAAAATTTATCAGTGAGGGCATTATTAAAAAAAAAAAAAACATACATTAATATGAGGATTAATTTATTTCAATTATAAAGGGGGGGAACATTTATAATTTTTCTTTAAAAAAAAAAAAAGCACAATGACTTATTTTAATTATTGAGCGAGGACACATTTATTAGTTTTCTTATAAAATGGGGACATAACTAAAATTATTTTAAAAAAAAAATTAATCGAGGACAGTAATCATAATCTCAAGAGTTGCATTGGAACATGCCGCCACTCATACACTACAAGAATATACATGTTACCCATACATTATTTTCCACACGAATTTTACTGCGACCAAACTGGTTTGGTCTCAAACCAAATTTTGGGAGCAGAAAAATGTACTTTGCTACCAAAGTTTTCCTTGGTCGCGAAATGCTTTTGGCGCAAAATTTTTTTTTTTTCCTGGTGCTATATTATTGTCGACCAAAAATTGTTGTTCATCGTTGAATGACTACTTTCGCGACCAAAATTTGGATCTTTTTTTCGCGCTATAAGATTATCGACCTGAGTTTTTGTTCTTCGTTGAATAATACTTTGGTGACCAAAATTTGGTAGCCGAATATTCTGCTAGCGTCGTTTGGCTACCAAAATTTTGCTCATCAATGGTTGTTTTTGACTGTCAAATTTATTTTGGTCGACGCTTGTTTATCATCACCCAAAAATCAAATTCTTAAGATGATAAAAATGTGACTGCCACTTTATTAAAAAAAAGTAAAGATAATATTATCTCACTTTATACTTCAATGCATAATATTATTTCTAATGTTTTTTTTACTTTTTGTCATATTTTTATGTTTTGAAACTTATAAAAGTGAATTTTTAGTATTTAAATAAATTAAAAGTGCAAATATTATTAAAATAACATAAAAAAATAAAAGCAACAATCAATAAAAATCAATTGTTTCCCTCAAAAAAAAAAAAAAAGAATCAATTGTTAAATTTGATATTGACTACACCTTATGCTTCATTGGAGAGCACTTTTTTAATCCAAATACTAAATTTAACATTGACACAACAATTCAACATTGCATTGGAGATTTGGATGAAACATTTCAATGATTATTGTTTAACTTCAATATAATACATGTTTAGTTGAAATCTAAATTTTTAGTTTTTAAAAATTGATGTCACACTTATTTTTCTAACTTTACATTATTCAAACGTTGCATTTAAAAAAAAACTATTTAGGCACACAATTAATTTAACTACATAATTTAAATTCTGCATATTGATTCAAACACTCAATTTGAATGAAAATATAATTGCAATTTATAATCCAAACGGGTATATAACTGATTATATAAGAGCCTATGGCCCTTTACATTGGAATAATAATAAAATAAAAGAAGCCAATAATGCAATAAAGAGATAAGAAAGAACAAGTAGTTTCTCCTTCTATCTTTTTTCCTCTCCATTTTCTATAGTATTAGAAAGTAGTTTTCAAAAATCTGTTTGACACAGACAAGGTTTATCAACACCTCCGGCTTTAGATTGCTTAGTACTTGGGGTCATTTGAGATGATAATTGAAGACTGAGTTTTAGAGGTTAGTTTGGAAAAATGTATTTGGGGAGGTGTGAATTGAAAATGATCTGTGATATAAAAAAATAGTGTAAAAATTTAAAATGTGTTCAGAAAAAAAATACAATATGGATCTTATTTTATTTATCTTGTTTTTTGTGCGATTTGAAAAACAAAATCTTATTTCAACTTAAAATAAGATAGTTATAGACTTTTAAAATTTGAGTTTATTGATTAAGAAAGAGAGAATAAATGAGATATTAGCTTGAGAGTTTTGTAATTAGATGATAAGAACTCCGTCTGGAGCTTAGAAATCTAACAAAAGTCTTCAAGGTAATGTCAAGTGGTGTGTATTTTATATAGAAATTAGCCTTCTCGAAAGACGACGCAAGTCTTACGTTCTTCGAGGAAATTCATATATAAAGCTTTGGTTAAATAAATCACATAGTAAGCAATTAATTGAATTCAAAGTCAAAAAAAAAATTAACAAGAAATAATACAGTAGTTAAAGCCAGACATGTTGCCGTGCCTTGTGCCAAGCTATAGTCTGATTCTTGTGGAATAAACAAAAGCAAATTGCGCGCTACAAGACAAAATTATAAAGACCATAAAAAACCGAATAAAATATTTTGTTTATAATTATTGAAAAGTTAATAAGAAAGATTGATAGGGTGGAAAAGAGGAAGAAGGAAGTGGGATGAAGGAAAAGTAGATAGAAAATATTTGAATTGGTTGTTTGATAAGAAAGAAAAAAGAATAGAAAGAAAAATGAGAGGGAAAATAATTGTAGTGGGATTCAGTATTTTTAATCCCTCTAAAAATAGGTGGAAAACACAAATCCATCTAAATATATTCAAAATTACTTTTTTAACTTTGCTTTATTGTGAAATAATATAAATAAATGTAAAATATAGTAATTTTACAAATCCATTATTTTCTTTCCTTCCTATCTACTAAACAATCTAAAGAAAAACTAATTTATTTTCTATCATTCTAATTTTCTATCTTTTATAAGTTATCTCTCCCTCCTATTTTCTTTCCTTCTTATCAAACGGAGGCTTGACGATAGCCTAAGTGTGTTGAGTTAAAATTTCCATGCATCTTTCATCAATTAGTCACTGAATACGTGTATTCAGAATTTCAAGCTTTTATACTAAAGTTTGTTCTAATAAGAGATATTATAGAATTAGCATAGAGACTACATGGACCTATATACTCGAAACTCTAATAATTAATTATTATTTGATTAAACTCATTTAATCAATTAAATACCGTCTTAACTTTGATTCATGTCATGATTAAGAATCAAAATTGCACTCTAAGAATACTTTTTTTTTTTTTTTTTTTCTATAAGAAACTAACAAGAAGCAATCAATTTTATTCACCGATATAGAGATTGACCATTCACTATAACAGATCTATAATTGGAACCATGTGAATTAAATTGTTCAAACCTCTCCAATTTACATCTTTGTCCATGAGTACCGTTAATTTTCAAATGAGTGTTTTACCTTTAAACATATCAAAGATGAAGTTTAGTTCACCTAGTAGATATGATATCTCACTCAGATTCCCGAATAAGACTTAACGATGTCATTGATTTTCATCAATGAAGGTGTAAATTTCATATTGATGATTGAAGGTTCTCATACTCTGTATAGCACATCTCCAAGAAGTTGAGATATTGGTCCACCAAATATCCTTATACATTGATATCTCAAGAAATGTATAAAAGAGAAAACTGCTTAAATAATCTTTTTTTTCATCTAGATCAACATGACACAATTTCCTCACTTATGACTAACATAATACAAATTTTAGTTAATTTTAGTTTACTTGTGTGGCATATTAATCTAGTGTTAATTTTTTATGTCAAATTGATGCAATGATCTCTAAATTTATATCATTCAAGTGCTTTCCCAATATGGATACGAGTTTGTCAACTGCTCAAGATTATGAAGAACATATTCAATCGTGACCTAATTTAATGTATATTCAATACATAGATGGCAATACTTTGTAACGCCTTTACCAACAACAATTTTTAAGTAGACGACATCACAACATTTGTTATAATGAAGTGACTAACTTTATTTACCGGTAGATGAACAAACAACTTATACTTTAATTTTCAAGATTATATTTGTTTGTATTTTGTCCTCATCATACATATAATAGCGAAAATTTTCAAAAGTATCTTACTCTAACAAAATATACAAAAATAAATAACATGTAATTATTAAATAAAATGTCATAAATGCTTTACAATAGTAATGTCTTAACTGTCAAAACATGGTTGCTTTACAAGCATCCTATTCTAATAATTATACTTATTTACTTATTTTGAAATATTAAATATACCCTTAAGTTATCGAACGGTAACTATTGGTAATGATTGGTTACCAACTGATTGTCGATCAGTAACCACCCTTCACAGCTAGTTGTAGGATAGTTACCAATGACTGCCATGAAACCAACTGGTAACACTATTAGAAAAGTAAGATTTCATAATTGTTTTTAATCATTGTGGTTGTAACATTAATAGAAAAATAAGATGATTGAAACCGTCATGAAAAGATACCACGTTGGTTTTAACCCATCGTGGAATCCTCCTTTGTGAGGTTTTTTTTTTTTTTTTTTTGGTCGTGGAAAGGGCCAAAAATACTTTTTTTTCTTCAGTTATACATTTGACTACTACGTCAGAGGCTTTTTTATGTATACAAGAAGTTACAAGAAAGCACAAATCAACATTGATTTTGAAGGGGGGCAAAAAAAAAAAAAAAAAACCCAGAAATCATACAGGGAGTGGATCAGACCACCTTCTCTTCAACTCCGATTTCGATCGGACCTCCTTTAGCTTCCCATCAACTCCATAATCACGCTCCATAACAAGGTTAATTCCTTCATCCGAATACCATCCAACTCCAATACAAAGGATGCCGTCCTTTTTTACGTCGACATAGGCAGTAACCCCGCCAGGAAGCCAAAGCATGGTCACATCTTGCAAGTCTAGCATCTCTTCCTCTCTGAAGTAGACAGGATTTTCTGGCAAGCTCCTCTTCTTTAGAGTCTCTGTGCAAAGATAAACGTACGGAGAGCCATAGGTTTCCTCCATCACCAAGTCCTCACCGAATACTGGTGTAGCACTTAACTCAAACACCTTCCATGACCCCGTCAGCTGTGACGGCTGGGTTCGCTTGCGTTGAGAAAATGGTTTTGCATTAAACTCCATGTCACTGATTAGGGATGAAGTACGAAATCAGTTTCCGCCATTGAAAATAGAAAAGGTATCCACAAGAGATAAGAGAGGGAGGAAGCGGAAAAGCAAAGCCAAATTAAATCTAAGTTTCAAAGTATGAATAGAACCTGTTGAAAGAGTTTTCATTCTCTTGTTTCATTTTAAAATGATCTAGAAACGGAATATTACAGTTCTACTGCTTTGGTACTTGACTTCTTGACATTTGTTCAATAATAAACTAAACGAACATTCGCAATCTCGGTGAAAAAAGGAACTTAAGCAAAAGGGTACCTTTCATCATGAACATTGGCAGGACTGACCCACTCTTCTTCATAAACAACAGCTCTCAGTATCTGTATGTCTGAACCACCATTACTGAATTCTATCGTGTGCACAATGCGTAGCCTCATGTGGCATCCTTTGACCAAGCACTAAGCGATGAAACAACAAAATCCGAGAAATTAATCAATATATGAAAACATCGCATATCTAACCATGATCTTGGAATTGTACTCGTGAATTTGCAAACAAAATCCAAATATATGGTAAATCTCAAAAATGTCCCCGAACTTCCTTTAAAATGTCCCAAAGCCGACTCCAATCTATCTTGATGTGACAAAGTTAGTCCTTCCGTTAACTAACTAACAAAAAACAACCCTCGAGTTGCACATGGTGGATGGTTGGATTACTGAAATGGGTTGTAAACGCCTTTGGAGCCCCATCAGACATTATGGCATACACTTCGAGAAAACCAGACGGAGTATACCAACAACAGAATTTGAACGCTATAACAAACCCTTCTTCAAATTGTTAATCCTGCACTCAAAGCTGTTGAAACATCCATTTCACCTCCATAATGGCACATGGGCAGCACATGATTTATTTCGTGCATATTTTACCACCAATGTAACAGAAGGACTAACATTGCCACACCAAGATAGACCAAGGTCGGGTTTGAGACGTTTGAAATGTCATGAACCAAAGTGGAATTGAGTACAAAGTTTGGGGAGCACGTTTGGGATTAGTCCTAGACTACATGATTGATGCTTATTCTCAAGACCAACAACAACAATAACTGAGATTGTACCAACACAAAAATTAATAATCCGACTCCGAGAATTCAGTTATGGTCATCACATGAAACATCTACAACGTCACAATCAGGCTAGTGAGTTTCTCTGCCAAAGGAAATTTATGCATGCCAATAACTAACAAGCATGAAAAAGAATCCAATTTTTTAACACCACAACCACCTAGAATAATCACCTGGAACATAATCAATTTAAAATGTCCAGGCCATGAAAACTTACTTGTTCAAATTTGAAAGTTGGGGAAAGGTAATACTTAGAATCATCAGTATCACCAACTGGAATATCAACAGGACCCCTGGAATATGATCCATCCTGCAAATTAATCAAATTCGATAAGGCATTAACCTCTGTATCCAACAAAACATATAAACCAGAACCGATTATATTTGACATTATATATCTATGTATTCATCATTTAGATATCAAGTAACCTTACTACAGGAAAAGTAATGATCGCCACTTGTGTCACATACATCATATTGTAACACAAATAGTTTGATTTGTTTTAAGACTCAATATATTGATTTCAGCAAAACATGTTCAAGTTATTGTAGTGCACAAACAGCCAACAGAAACAATAACTTGTTTCTATTATTTTGGACTACAAATTGTGGACCCAGAGGAACCTCAATTTCCTAGAGAAGCATAAAATCTCAACCCGACATTATGAAGTGTGTCTTCCGTAAAACAAGCAAATGCAATGCTACCTAAAAAAATAGATATATAAAAAATAACTCTCCTACTTTCAGCAGGGGTTCACTACAATGAGAAATCATCGTCATTTCCATGCAGCAACAAACTCTCAAGTTCCATAAGCTAGTAGAAAACAATACCACAACCTTTGGGGGAAAATAAATAAATAAATAAATGGCACCAACTGTTTAGTAACCTTCAACTAGTCACCGAAGTAGGAGAAGGCAGTTAAAATTATACCTCAAAATAAACTAGACCCGGTTCATTGCCCATGACTTCTTCTTCCATTACATCACTTCTCTTAAAGTCGTAAGACTCAAATTTTGGTAAATCTTGATGTTTCACAGTTTCTTCAACCATTGCCCCTGCAGAAAGGGAAGAATCTCCATCTCCACTCTCGTCTCTAATTCCATTGTTGGCTCCACTTTGTTGTCGCATCTCACCGTAAGGATTCAAAGTCACCCAATTTATTTTCCTACTTATTTGCGATGTCTTCCCTCCAGAAGGAGATGGAACGACTTCAATCCGGGAACATGTATAGCAATCATACAGATTTTCGTTCTTGTTTCCAAGTTCAACGGGCTCCATTTCAGCAGTGATGGGTGAAAATACAGCTCCAACTCCCTTCCATATCCCACTAACACTGCTAGCAAATGTATTCCACGCTGGTTTTATTACAGGTTCCTGAGGGGAAAACGATCCTTATCATTGGATTAATTTAGTCGATACTAAAGAGTATGTGGACAGGAAACACTTAGAATTTATCATAGCCATACAAATATAGAAACATGCTTCCTTTTCTACCAACAACCAGCAACAATAAAGACTATAAAGTAAATGCAAATTGTTTCATATTCCACCAGCAATCTAACTATCATAATCTATAGAAGAGTTGAACCTCCACCAACTACCATATACAAATTCTAGGTCCAAAAGAAGGAAAAAAAAAAAAAAAACTAAAAACTAAATATACATATATATTTATACAAGACTTAGTTTCACCTTTTAAAGAACATTTTGACCTTTACCAATTAGCTAATTGCCCAAGTTCATGTTACTAGATTTTGAGTCTCATTTTCCACACTTTCCCAGCAACCAAAAGAAGAATATTCCAACACCAATTAAGCTATAACACAGATATCATGCATTAATACAATGAACCCAACTTGAATCTTCTACTTGCCTAGCTGATTTCTAATGTTTCACACCTTTCCGGGGAACCAATTGAAGAAGAACTCAACACCAACTAAGCTATTAAGAGAAAAACGGATTTACCTGAGTTTGGAGAACATTTTCGACCTCCATAAGCATTGCACCAGACACCATGACAACATCTCGGCCATGGTTACTTGTGCTCTCCTTCTTCTGCTTCTTCTTCAAAACCCTCCTACCTCTCTGCCTTCCCCGAGTGGTACTTCTGTTTTTGCTCTTCGAAGGGAGCTCATTGTCGACGCTCCACACGTTTTCCTTCTTTCCTTTCACTGTCACTGGTCGTTCTCGTTCGGGTTTGTACTGAGAAACGACCAAGTTTCTGGAGTTTGGCTTTGGGAAATTGGAAACGACGGAGGGAGGGAGGAAGAGCTTCTGTGAGACTGACGAAGAGAGACAGTGGTGAAACACCAGTTGGTGGTGGTGCTGATGGAGGGACAGAGAGGTCATATCGGGTATTTTTGTTTTCGTAATGGGAATGACTGAGAGACCACTGCAGATATCTAAACGACAACAAAAGGGACTGGATTTGGTGGTTGTGGTTGTTAAAGTGTACTGGGTCTTCTAAATGGGCCGGGTTGCTCTCCACTGGCCACTTGAGGTGGATTGAACTTAGGTGGGATATTCAAACTCTACACCTGTAAAAAATATTTTAAGTTTTAACATTGCTTAAATATATCCATGCTCAAGATTGCCACTTTTATGACTCAGTACCTAAGAAAAAAGGTAAGATATTAGATCAAAGCTCACAAGGAAAAGATTTACCTGTCAACGTTTCTGTACTCTAGTGAAACCTGTCTTCTCAAACTTGCTGGCATAGTAGTTAATGTCTTCCTCAGACAGCCAACAAGGCAAGGCAAATAGAGCATCTTTTTTATGCCTGAAGGCAATAGAAGTGGCTTCGGACTCCTACACGTATAAAGTTCCTTGATAACAATTGCAGCACCAATTTCAGCAAATTCAGCTTCTACCTCTCCAGGTTCCTACAATAAGACAATTCAACCAATTCTCAATCAGACTCTATAATGGCTAAAATTCCCGAAAGATAGTCATTTATTATATGTCTCCTCTATTCCTATGCCATCAACATGTCCTTAACCATCTAGAGAATGAAATATTTGATTCGTACCAGGTTGGGGTGTTTGGTATGAGGTAAATGATAATCTTATTAAAGTATTCAGATTATTAGGAATGTTAGATTACCGTGTTTGGTTACACACGATCATATTTAATAAGATTCCAGAGACTGTTGGATTATTGTGTTTGGTTATGCACATGAATGTAATTCACCTTTAATAGACAAAATGACGCTTATTTCTAATAAATGGACTAAAGTTAGTTGAGTGATACTAACATATGGTAATGTATATTTTCCCTACACTATGGGAGCTGCCATGGCGAATTTATATTACAAGGAAATCAGGTATGCTTTTACTCCAAAACCCATATTGGTGTAAATTTTTTCTGGCCTTCCCATTTGTTTTATTACGTCAAATTACTCCTCCATATATGCATACAGATACATATGTATTTATATAACAATTCAATTCCCTTCAATAAATTAATACTGCATTAACATGTATTATGAATCGATTAAGTTGAGTTGCAGAGTATTATTGTCTCAATAAGTACATTTGCTTACAGAAAACTAAACAAAAAGATACTAGACATGCTTTCAGAAACCAAGAAACAAGCTTTGAGCTATGGATTCATCCTCTTAGATCACTAAAATCGAAATTAAAAGGAATACCCAGAAAATAATTAATCAAGAAAAAACCAAAACCAAGACCCAAAAATATAAAATAAAAAAGAATGAGAAGCCCACCCACTGGTAGACAATTATAAACGGAGGGAGGTTGGGCAGAGTTCGAATGGATGTTGTTTGGAAGGGCGGCGAAGCAAATTCAGAGTGGGAAGTAGCTCGGTGAACATTAAGCCATAGCCGAATATATAAAATCTGTATATATGTGTGTATCTATATATATATATATATATGCGTATATAGGTATAGAGAGAGAGAGAGAGAGAGAGAGAGAGAGAGAGAGAGAGAGAGAGCTAACCAGAGAAAGGAAGAAGTATTTGGTGATTGGAGGAAGGAGGTGACGACTGAGACTGACCCGCCAAGCAAACCTTACCCTCTTTCCGTTCTTCAAATGACAAGGGACGTGTCGTATGAATTGGACTTCAAATTTCTCTCCAAAGAGAGAGAACAAAACAAAACAAAACAAAACATTTGTCGTTTTGTAAATCATGAAACACAATATATCATTTTTTTTTTTTGGTTAATTTCACTTTTAGCACTTGTGGGGAAAAGATTATTAAAATCAGCATCACTTTTTCATCCATTCATTTCTAGTACCGACACGTCATTAAAGCCTATGATATGCGGGGCCCTGCTGCACTAAATGTATATCAAATTACTGGTTTTTCCTCATCTCCCTCGCATGGCCCAAAATAATGTGTCAAACCAGCATGTACAGTATTTTAGAGAGAGAAAACGAAATCTAGAGAGAGAAATAGTTACAATCGGCCGGAACCGTTCGGAAACCGCCCGAAACCACCACGGAAGGCATCTATAAACAGCTTCGTGATATAGAAGGCCACCTACTTAGAATAGTTTAAAAAACCGGCACTAGAGATCGAGAGAATGGTGGCCGATGAAGGGTTTAGGGGAAATCGAAGTTAACGAATCAAAGAAGTCGAAAGTTAAAAAAATGACTTTTTCGTTTCAATGTTTAAAAAGTTTGCGTTTAACGCTTTGTTTGCAAAGAGGAAAAAAAATTCATTATTTTGAATTTGTTTAACAGTTGGTCTTCTTATAGGATCGGTCATTATCATAATGACCGCCTGGTAATTTTCGTTGTGACCCCTGTAACTGTTAAATTTTTGCATATAATTTTGGTCACAACGATATTGACCAGGTGGTCATTATAAAAATTACCAGTTTTTGGTCAGACATCCTTCTACAGGATCGGTCATTTTCATAATGACCACATGGTCATTATCGTTGTGACCCCTGTAAATGGTCAAAACGGTGACGTATTGGTCAAAGTGTTAGACTATCGGTCATAACGGTTATGACCAGACGGTCATAACTGTTATGACCTCTATGTTAGACCAGCGGTCATAATCGTTATGACCTCTGTATTACACTATCGGTCATAACAATTATGACCACCTGGTCATAACTGTTATGACATCTGTGTTACACTATCGATTATAACAGTTATGACCGTCTGGTCATAACGGTTATGACCTCTGTGTTACACCAGCGGTCATAACAGTTATGACCGTCTGGTCATAATCGTTATGACCTCTGTGTTACACTATCGGTCATAACGGTTATAACCGCCTGGTCATAACTGTTATGACCGCCTGGTCATAACTGTTATGACCTCTGTGTTACACCAGCAGTCATAACAGTTATGACCGTCTGGTCATAATCGTTATGACCTCTGTGTTACATTATCGGTCATAACGGTTATGACCGCATGGTCATAACTGTTATGACCTCTGTGTTATACTGTCGGTCATAACAGTTATGACCGCCTGGTCATAACCGTTATAACCTCTGTGTTATACAGTCGGTCATAATAGTTTTAACCGCCTGGTCATAACTGTTATGACCTCTGTGTTAGACCAGCGGTTATAACCGTTATGACCGTCTGGTCATAACCGTTATGACCGCTGTGTTATACTATCGGTCATAACATTTATGACCTCTGAGTTAGACCAGCGGTCATAACAGTTATGACCCTCTGTGTTACAGTCATAACAGTTATAACCGTCTGGTCATAACTGTTATGACCGCTGGTCTAACACTTTGACCAATACGTCACCGTATTGACCATTTACAGGGGTTATAACGATAATAACCATGGGGTCATTATGAAAATGACCAATCCTGTAAAAGGATGTCTGACCAAAAACTGGTAATTTTTATAATGACCACCTGGTCAATATCGTTGTAACCAAAATTATATGCAAAAATTTAACAGTTATAGGGGTCACAACGAAAATTATCAGGCGGTCATTATGATAATGACCGATCCTGTAAGAAGACCAACTGTTAAACAAATTCAAAATAATGAATTTTTTTTCCTCTTTGCAAACAAAGCGTTAAACGCAAACTTTTTAAACATTGTAACGAAAAAGCCATTTTTTTAACTTTCGACTTCTTTGATTCGTTAACTTCGATTTCCCCTAAATCCTTCATCAGCCACCATTCTCTAGATCTCTGATGCCAGTTTTTTAAACTATTCTAAGTAGGTGGCCTTCTATATCTCGAAGCTGTTTATAGATGCCTTTCGTGGTGGTTTCGGACGGTTTCCGAGCGGTTCCGGCCGATTGCAACTATTTCTCTCTCTAGATTTCGTTTTCTCTCTCTAAAATACTGTACATGCTGGTTTGGCACATTATTTTGGGTCATGCGAGGGAGATGAGGATAAACCAGTAATTTGACATATATTTAGTGCAGTAGGGCCCCACATATCATAGGCTTTGATGACGTGTCGGGTGCTAGAAATGAATGGATGAAAAGTGATGCTGATTTTAATAATTTTTTCCCCACAGGTGCTAAAAGTGAAATTAACCCCTTTTTTTTTAGATAAAAAGGTAATTTGTTAAGTTAAAAGAAGGAACGAAACAGTCATTATAGTTTTACAGAATTTATAAAATTTAAACACTTAATTATGATATTATACTAAAATTTTTTATAATGTGTGTCGTTGCTCGTAAGAGAAATTGCATTAAATATCATTCATTATGGCCTTAAAAATAGAAAATAGCCAGGTTAAAAAAGAGAAAAAAAAAAAAAAGAAAAGAAAATAGTCGGAACCACTTTTAAAGAAAATAGTCGGACTTTTTTTATTTTATTATTATATATATATATTAGAGATAGAGACATGATAGTCGGACTTTTTGAAATAGGAAAATATATATATATATATATATATTTATATTTCAGGGTTTTGACCAGATTTTCAACTCTATCCATGTGTATCTTCCTCATGAACATTACGTGAGAGAGATTGTAATATCTCTTTTATTATTATTAGGTAGTAAAAATAATAAAATGCTACATTATAAAATCACAAGTAAGCATAATGATATAAATTAAAACAAGTAAAATGTAAATTGAAGCAAGTAAAGTGTAAGAATTACTAGTGTATAGTGAGGACTATGCTATTACTGTACTCCACCACACACATGCGAGGGTGATTGGACATTTAGGGTGCAGTTCGCATCGTCGCAAGGAGTACTCTCTTTTTGAATGTGGTGATTTTCTAAATTAAATCTGGACCGTTGATATGATCGGGCATGACTTAACAGTCGATTTTAAATGATTTTATATTTAATTTAAAACGTTAATTGAATTATTACAATCTAACGGTCATAATTAAATTTTAATGACCAATGGATATGTCTGTTGAAACACATACGTTTTTTGAATGAAAATCACCTTATAATTTTGGAAGGCGTGTATGTTGTATATGTTGCAATTCTTCATGAATAGACATATTAAAGGCTATAAAACTTCAGTTTCTAATGTCAAGTCCATATCTTGTTTTGAAATTTAATAAGATTGCTACTTATTAAATTTGTGGGTTTGTTGTATCTTGGAGGTAATTTGTCACAACACCTGGTAACAAACTGTTCGTAGTGGGGGCAAATAAAACCTTAAAAAAAGTAATTCCTACGCCTCAAATCCTTTGATTTCTCTCTCTTTCTGTTTCGTTTCTTTACCCCGAAACAGTTTTTTCCACCACCCACCGGGTTCAACACGTTATGGAGTTGCCGTCATTGTTTTTCGCCACTGGCATTGCATTGTTATGGAAGCTCATTGCCCGGGGGTGGCACCGGCTAGATTGGAAATGAAGATGCCGCATTGTAACTGTTATGACCGCTGGTCTAACACTTTGACCAATACGTCACCGTATTGACCATTTACAGGGGTCACAACGATAATGACCATGGGGTCATTATGAAAATGACCGATCCTGTAGAAGGATGTCTGACCAAAACTGGTAATTTTTATAATGACCACCTGGTCAATATCGTTGTGACCAAATTATATGCAAAAATTTAACAGTTATAGGGGTCACAACGAAAATTACCAGGCAGTCATTATGATAATGACCGATCCTGTAAGAATACCAACTGTTAAACAAATTCAAAATAATGAAATTTTTTTCCCCTTTGCAAACAAAGCGTTAAACACAAACTTTTTAAACATTGAAACGAAAAAGCCATTTTTTTAACTTTCGACCTTCTTTGATTCGTTAACTTCGATTTCCCCTAAACCCTTCATCGGCCACTATTCTCTCGATCTCTGGTGCCGGTTTTTTAAACTATTCTAAGTAGGTGGCCTTCTATATCACGAAGCTGTTTATAGATGCCTTTCGTGGGTTTGTTGTATCTTGGAGGTAATTTGTCACAACACTTGGTAACAAACTGTTCGTAGTGGGGGCAAATAAAACCTTAAAAAAGTAATTCATACGCCTCAAATCCTTTGATTTCTCTCTCTTTCTGTTTCGTTTCTTTACCCCGAAACAGTTTTTCCACCACCCACCGGGTTCAACACGTTATGGAGTTGCCGTCATTGTTTTTTCGCCACTGGCATTGCATTGTTATGGAAGCTCATTGCCCGGGGGTGGCACCGGCTAGATTGGAAATGAAGATGCCGCATTGTCGTTATTGTCGTTTTCTTCTACTCTCCATATTTACTACATACACACGATTTCCCCTTGTTCTCATTGTATTCTCTTTGTATTAATATACAGATCGTTAAAGTCTATAATTTAGAGATGAATCTCTACAAATCTGTGTTTCTCTGTTTTCTCAGTCTCCATTTATTTTTCTTGCTATTTCTTTCACTAACCCACGGTCTACTAACCCTTACTGAGGACTCATCAGCCGTCATGTTTTGAATATTGATCCTAATTTTTTGTACATTGTAGATTTCACCGTCTACAAAATTAAATTAACTAGAAATTGACTTATAATGATATGAGAATGAGGGAAATAGGCCAAAATCTTATGGTAGATTTCACCCTCTACAAAATTAAAATAACTAGAAATTGGCTTACAATGATTTGAGAATGACGGAAATAGGCCTCAAATCTCTAGGAGTTGAAATAAATAGCATAAAAATTCTGGAGTGGTGGTAAATAGCATATATGTAGTAAATAGGATTTACAAAGAACCAAAATTTCAAAAATATCCTCCAGGATTTACACGTAAATCTGTACCCCCCCCCCCCCCCCCCCCTTTTTCTCCTCCATCTCTCTTCGTCGCTCTCCCTTAACTCCTTAGCAGTCGCCATCGGAGACCGTTAATCGCCACCATCACTGTCAAGAACCCGAGGGAGAAGCTGCCGTCGGCTAGAGATCAAGGCCGAGATCAGAAGATCACAATTGCGAGGCTGAGATCGCGATCCTACGGCCCAGATCTGCCACAACGAAGAAGAGAGAGAGAGAGTGAGAAAAAGAGAGAGAGAGAGAGAGAGAGAGAGATCGGAATCCTATGTTGGAAAAATGGTTTTTTAACCATTTTGATGAACCATTTTGAGGTCCAAAATTGAGTGGGACCCACTTAATAGAATTAACGGGTCTTGGTGGATTTGCGTTCTCCGTCGCGAGGAGATCGAAATCATATTTTATACACTCAAAATGGTATTCGGGTGAATGAGAAATTGATGCTCAAAGTGTGCCCATTGGAATAAGAATTTTGTTGGAAAGTTGCTTGTATATGTGGGGTCCCACATTGCTTAGGCATGAAAGCTTGATGGACTTTATAAGAATTTGCACTTTTAGACTTGGATAAGATTGTGAACCCAAGATGCTCTCTCACGCGTAGGGCGGTTGCAAATCACGGCCCCCGGTAGGTTAAGGGCCTAATGTGTGCGCCCGCACGACGTGGGCGACGTGAATATCGGTTCGTCGAGCTTGCCTTCGCGCGGGCTTTGTTTTGGAAATTTTTTTTCCTCCAACACAATTCTAGATTTATTTCAGAATATAAACAGTCTTCATCTGTTCATATTCCATCTTCATCTGTTCATATTCCAATGGTGTAAATGGGCAGCACTAATGGTGCATTAATCCGGATTAAAACCAATGACTTTTGGTTTTTGTAACACCCCATCCTTTAGCCTATAAAAGGAGGCCTCCACAAGCTTGAAAACACACACTTGAACATACAAACACACAACACAAGCTCTTCCTTTTGCTCTCGGTTTTTTCCTTCTTGTAGTGGTCGGGTTTTGAGTTTTGGTGATAGAGGGAAGGCTTTGGTTTCAAGTTTGCCGGAAGCGGTTTTCGATAGTGCTAGACTACCGTTGTTTGTCGTTGTATCCTGGGAGACAGACGTCCGTTGAAGCCTCGTACACTTATCAGAGGGGACGAATCTATTTTAAGGAAAGAGTGTCACACGTGCCTCGACAATCTTATTTGTGTTGTTTCCTTCGAGTTAAGGTTGAGTTTCAGTGTAATCATTTTTCGTTATAATCTATTTGAATTTACTTGTTCGTTGTTTATGCTCTATATTTTCTAACAATCTTAAAACAGATTCACACAATAGACGACGGACAGATTGTTCGGACTCAGACGGAATTGCTAACGTTTTCTTTTGGAGTTTATGTTTATATATATGTGTATGTATACGGCATTTCAATTTTGGATAACACAGAATTACTAACGTTTGTTTTACAGGTTCTGTATTTATATATATAAGTTATATATATATATATAAGTTCAAATTTTGGACAACGTATATATATAACATTATATATACTTATAATCGGTTTCTTTTTTTTTCAAATGTTGGTTCAGATTCTTAACATATAACTTAGATTAATATTTATTATGTTAATGAGCTATATCTATTTATAGCTTTCTTTAATTGGTTTTGGTGTTATAGTATTTATTTGCTATATTGGTAATTAGCTTGGTTCTAATATTTGGCTTGTTTCTAGAAATGGCTGAAAACATTAACATCGTGCCAACTAAGAATCCATCTGTGACACCGGTGCCATCACCATGGGTAGCCTCATCTTCAACGTAACCTTTGGCAGTCTCGATTCCTGTTAATCACTATGAGAAACCGGATAAATTCACCGGACTGAATTTTAAGACGTGGCAACAAAAGATGTTGTTTTATCTGACCACTCTGAATCTTGCGAGATTCCTAAAAGAGGATCCCCCTAATGTTAGAGAGGATGAGGAAGATGTCCAAGTAGTGCATGTTTTTGATGCTTGGAAAGCATTCTGATTTCCTGTGTCGGAATTATATTCTGAATGGCTTGTCTGATTCACTCTATAGTGTGTATAGCATGAAGGGATCAGCTAAGGAACTGTGGGAGTCCTTGGATCGTTAGTACAAGTCTGAAGATGCAGGTGCTAAAAAGTTCTTGGTGGGACAGTTCATGAACTTTAAGATGGTGGATTCCAAAACTGTCATCAGTTAAGTTCAAGAGCTGCAATTAATCATTCACGGAATTCATGCTGAATGAATGGTTATTAGTGAGTCTTTTCAGGTAGCGGCGATTATAGAGAAGCTACCCCCTGCGTGGAAAGACTTCAAGAACTATTTGAAGCACAAGAGAAAGGAAATGAATGTGGAAGACCTCATTGTGAGACTTCGCATTGAAGAGGATAATAGAGGCTCGTAGAAGAAGCTCTCCAACAATGTTGTTGCCAATTCCGCTAAGGCTAATGTAGTGGAGCATGGTCAAAGCTCGAAGAACAAGAAGTTTAACAAGACGGGGTCCAAAATAGGACCTAAAGATGGAGTTTCTAACAAACAGAAATTCCAAGGAAAGTGTTTCAATTGTGACAAAATGGGTCACAAGTCGGCTGATTGTAGACTGCCGAAAAGAAACAAGAAAAAATAGGCCAATAAGGTGGACGCCATCATTCAAGAGGTATCTGAAATCAGTCTTCCAGCTGTGGTTTCTAAAGTCAACATGATGGACTCCAACCCAAAGGAGTGGTGGCTAGATACTGGTGCTACCCGTCTTATTTGTTCAAATAGAGCTACATTTGCTGACCTAGTTCTTTTGAAAACTGGGGAGAAGCTGTATATGGGCAATTCTGCAACTTCTGAGATCAAGGGTCAAGGGACTGTATCACTGAAGATGACGTCCAGAAAGGAAGTGAAGCTGCACAATGTGCTGTATATGCCTGATATCCGGAAGATTCTGATTTCCGGAACAATGATGAGCTTGCATGGCTTCAAGATGGTTTTTGAGGTCCAGAAAATTGTTTTGTCCAAATATGGAATGTATGTGGGAAGGGGTTATGTGAAGGATGGAATGTGGAAAATGAATATAATGGCTGTTAAGCCTAAATCCATCAATAAAAATAAAAAGTCTTCCGCTTATATGCTTGCGTCTTCTAACTTATGGCATGATAGACTAGGACATGTTAATTTTGATACATTGTATAGATTAATTAACTTGTATCACATAACCGCTTTTGAAATTGATTCAAAACATAAGTGTGAAACTTATGTTGAGGCAAAACAAACAAGATCATCATTTCAAACAATTGAAAGGAATATTGAACCACTTGAATTAATTCATAGCGATGTTTGTGACTTAAAGTTTGTTCAAACAAGAGGTGGTAACAAGTATTTTATCACTTTCATCGATGATAGCACAAAATATTGCTATGTGTATTTGCTTAAAAGAAAAGATGAGACTATAGAGAAATTTGTTCTTTATAAACAAGAAGTTGAGAACCAACTTAATAAGAAAATTAAGATGGTAAGAAGTGACTGTGGTGGTGAATATGTAGAACCATTTGGTGAATTTTGTGCACAACATGGTATTATTCATGAGGTCACGCCACCTTATTCTCCTCAGTCAAATGGTGTGGCTGAACGCAAAAATCGTACCTTAAAAGATATGATGAATGCAATGCTATTAAGTTCTGGTTTGCGACAAAACGTGTGGGGGGAAGCCATTTTGTCGGCTAACTATCTTTTAAATAACATTCTCTGGAAGAAAGAGGATAAAACCCCATATGAATTATGTAAAGGAAGGAAGCCTTCCTACAAATACTTGAGAGTATGGGGATGTCTTGCTAAAGTGTTGGCATCCAGGCCAAAGAAGATGAGAATAGGTCCTAAAACGGTTGACTGCATCTTCATTGGCTATGCCCACAACAGTAGTGCATATCGGTTCCTTGTGCATGAATCTAAAAACCCTGACATACACAAGAACACGATAATGGAATCTAGGAACGCATCGTTCTTCGAACATGTATTTCCTTGTAATTCCAAGGAAGATGGTCCAAGTTCGTCTAAATGAACGTATGAGACTATTGAAGAGAATACTCAGGACCAAGAGCAAAATTATGAAACTGAAAAAGAGGAAGAAGAGCTTAGACGAAGCAAAAGGGCAAGGATAGAAAAATCGTTTGGACCAGATTTTCTGACCTATATGCTAGAGGCTGAACCTCAAACGTATAAAGAAGCTATATGCTCAACTGAGGGTCCTTTATGGAAAGAAGCCATAAAGAGTGGAATTGATTCTATCTTGCAAAATCATACTTGAGAGTTAGTGGATCTTCCTTCAGGAAGTAAACCATTAGGTTCTAAGTGGATTTTCAAACGGAAAATGAAGGCAGATGAAACAATTGATAAGTATAAGGTCAGACTTGTAATAAAAGGATATAGACAACGAGAAGGCCTTGATTACTTTGACACATATTCTCCTGTGACAAGAATAACCTCTATAAGAATGATTTTGGCGATTGCCGCACTACGGAATCTTGAAGTCCATCAAATGGACGTAAAGACAGCTTTTCTTAATGGAGATCTTGAAGAAGAAATTTATATGGAACAACCCGAAGGTTACATAGCTCCAGGACAAGAAAAGAAAGTCTGTAAACTTGTGAAGTCCTTGTACGGACTTAAGCAAGCCCCAAAACAATGGCACGAGAAATATGATAGTATCATGATGACAAATGGGTTCAAAATCGATGAGTGTGACAAGTGTGTTTATGTCAAGAATACAGAAGACGGATATGTTATACTCTATCTATATGTAGATGACATGCTAATCACAGGTAGCAATGATTGGATGATCAAATCTACCAAGGATATGTTGAATTCAAGATTTGACATGAAAGACATGGGACTGGTTGATGTAATATTGGGAAGTAAAATCATAAGGTCGCCTAATGGTCTTATATTGAGTCAATCACACTATGTGGACAAGATACTTGATAAATTCAATAAAGATGATTATGGTATGGCCAGAGCTCCAATTGATTTAAATCAACACCTATCCAAGAATAGAGGAGAGAGTATATCTCAAGTAGAGTATGCTAGAGTGATAGGGAATCTAATGTACTTAATGAGTTGTACAAGACTAGACATTGCTTTCACTGTGAGTTGTTTGAGTAGGTTCACGAGCAATCCAGGGGCTGATCACTGGAAAGCAATTGTTAAAGTATCAGGTACTTACGATATACTCGTGACTATGGGCTGCATTATACTAGATTTCCTATTGTTCTAGAAGGGTATTCAGATGCGAGCTGAATATCTGATATACAGGATTCTAAGGCCACTAGTGGATATGTATTCACTTTGGGAGGTGCAGCAATATCGTGGAAATCTTCTAAGCAGACAGTAATAACCAGATCCACGATGGAATCTAAGTTTGTTGCTTTAAATAAAAGTGGAGAAGAGACTGAATGGCTACGACAGTTCTTAGAAGATATTCCAAAATGGCCGAAACCTGTGTCTGCAATATTTATATATAGTGATAGTCAATCTGCTATTGGCAAGGCACATAATGTCATGTATAACGGTAAGTCAAGACACATTCGTCGTCGACACAATACCGTTAGACAATTAATCTCAACTGGAATCATAACAATTGACTATGTAAAGTCAAAAGGAAATATTGCGGATCCGTTAACTAAAGGGTTGAATAGAGATCTAGTTGAGAAATCATCAAGGGGAATGGGACTTAAGCCCAAGAAATAATAGGTCGAACCAGTGGAAACCCAACCTAGTTGACTGGAGATCCCAAGATCTAGGTTCAATGGGATAACTAAACTGTATAGACCGAGTAGGATCACTGTGGGGGTTACCCTCCAACTCATTCATGTGATGAAAACAGTGATACCCGTACGAGATAGGTTAAGCTATGCTTTTAATGATTCTTATGCGTCGGGAATCTGAGCGGAGTAATGCGAGATACTCTTGATTAAGAAATCACCTATGTGAGAGAGAAGTAGGGCCGCTTCAAAGAAGAATTACTAGGGTTCAGTTCTTTAAAACTCTTGCAGAACCAGGACGATGTCCACGGCCAAAATGGACATAACCATGAGAACTGAAACTATGTCAGGAAAATATCTGTGTGAGATATACTATCGTTTACATAAACGGCAGAACAGTTCAAGGACAACGCGTCTACTGATCAGCCAGTAAAGTAAATATATTTTCACAATGGAAGGTTCAAGGGTTTACGCCTACCTATCCTACACAGATGTTAACCATAGAACTCTATCCCCGTGTAGTGTCTTTTGTTTTTCCTCGTTGTTGGTCAATTTTCATTCATGTGGGGGATTGTTGGAAAAATGATTTTTTAACCATTTTGAGGTCCAAAATTGAGTGGGACCCACTTAATAGAATTAACGGGTCTTGGTGAATTTGCTTTCTCCGTCACGAGGAGATCGAAATCATATATTTATACACTCAAAATGGTATTCGGGTGGATGAGAAATTGATGCTCAAAGTGTGCCCATTGGAATAAGAATTTTGCTGGAAAGTTGCTTATATATGTGGAGTCCCACATTGCTTAGGCATGAGAGCTTGATGGACTTTATAAGGATTTGCAGTTTTGGACTTGGGTAAGATTGTGAACCCAAGATGCTCTCTCACGTGCAGGGGGGGTGCAAATCACGGCCCCGGCGGGTTAGAGGCCCAATGTGTACGCCCGCACGACGTGGGCTACGCGAATGTCGGTTCGTCTAGCTTCCCTTCGCGCGGGCTTTGTTTTGGAAATTTTTTTTCCTCCAACACAATTCCGGATTTATTTCAGAATATAAACAGTCTTCATCTATTCATATTCCAATGGTGTAAATGGGCAGCACTAATGGTGCATTAATCCGGATTAAAACCAATGACTTTTGGTTTTTATAACACCCCATCCTTTAGTTTATAAAAGGAGGCCTCCACAAGCTTGAAAACACATACTTGAACATACAAACACACAGCACAAGCTCTTCCTTTTTGCTCTCGGTTTTTTCCTTCTTGTAGTGGTCGGTGATAACTCTAGAAATTATAGTTATCTTAGGCATTCTTAGGCTTGGAAGCAATTGGTTTAGCGAGTATTTGTGTTATTTTTAGCATATTTTCCGTTGTTTTATGTTTGTATGAACTTTTTATCTTGGGTTTAATGTTTGGTTGAAATCATGGCAAAATGTGATGAAAGATAGGATCAAATGAGGATTGATTTGGTGTTAAAATTCTGTGTGATTTGTAGGTGAGCCTGAGCTAAAAATGCTGCAGAAATGCTGCAGCATTTCCTACAGCAAGCTGTAGCAGAAGCAGACAAAGAATGCCAGCTGGCATTATTGCAGCAAGAAGAATTCAGCTCATTTGTTGTGGGGACCATTGTTTTTACCTCAGCTGGGAGGTCACGTGAGCTGGGGTTGTTGCCCTAAAAGGTTGAGTTCATTTTGGGAATAAAGCAGCGAAAAAGAGAGGCCAAAGAGAAGAGAGAAGCCGCCAGAGAGAGAAAAACAGAGGAGAGAAGAAAATACACCATTTTTGGGCAAGAGAGAGAGAGAGCTCAGCTGAAGTCTTCCATCTCTACGTTTGATTTGGAGAAGGAGCTGAGGAAAGGAAGATAGAACAAGAAGAACTATCTCTAGCCATTTTGGAGTTTTTCTTCCTCTTAATCTTTCTTGATTTATTTTCTGATTTTCATTCTCTGTGAACAATGGATGATGTTTTTAAGCTTGCTTTTGTAATCCGAAATATGAACTAAATTGTTTAGCTAGGACCCTAATGGAACCAAGGTTGTAGGGATGTTATGTTGATGTTGGATTGCTAGATAATATTCTGCTCTTGTTCATTCATGTGTGTGTGATGCTTATTTCTATTTTCTGACTGGCCATCGACTATAGGAAAACAGATTTAGATTAATACCGGAAGGGTTAGTTTAAGTTGGAAATGACATGGATGATGCAAGTTCAATAGGCTTGTCTAGGTTTATTGATTGTGAATGGTATAGGAATATATTGTTCATCTTGCATAACCCACAGAGCTCGAGCCGTAAAATTGCATTCTAAGAGCTGGATTCACATAGGAATATGATGAAAAAGGTTTGAGGAATTAGCCATAATAATTCGGAAGATTTTTATGCATAAAATGGAGTTTTGGTTAACAGGTGCAGATTATGCTATAGCATTCTAGTAGCATTCGTGTAGCAAACCTGCAACTAAGGTGAAATTAGGTGTCCTAGCTTGTTTAATCCATTGGTTTCCCTAACTCAACTGAAATCCTGATCTCTTCATTAATTTTGTTTGCTTTTACTTTGCTTTTAGTTGCTACATAATCTTCATTAAATTCTCAAATTAGCCTTTTTCGTTTCATACCTTCTTTGGTATTAAAATAGCTTTTACTTGATAATTTTGGTGATTTAATCCTCGAGGGACGATATCCGTACAATTGTGTACACTTTATTACTTGTACGATTCGTATACTTGCGAGTGTTCAATTGAGCGAACAGTCGGGTTTTGAGTTTTGGTGATAGAGGGAAGGCTTTGGTTTCAACTTTGCTGGAAGCGGTTTTCGATAGTGCTAGACTACCGTTGTTCGTCGTTGTATCCTGGGAGACAGACGTCCGTTGAAGCCTCGTGCACTTACCAGACGGGACGAATCTGTTTTAAGGAAAGAGTGTCACACGTGCCTCGACAATCTTATTTGTGTTGTTTCCTTCGAGTTAAGGTTGAGTTTCAGTGTAATCATTTTTCGTTATAATCTATTTGAATTTACTTGTTCGTTGTTTATACTCTATATTTTCTAACATCCTATATCGCAGACGACGACGACGGCATGTCCGACGGACTCCGAGATCGCGACGGAAATGATATTGCTAGAGAAATCGCGATGGGGCATCGATGGGCGATCACGTGGAGTCGTCACCGGAGAGAGAATGAGAAAGAGAGGAGACAGAGACTGTGATAGAGAGAAGATGATGAGAAGAGAGAGAACTTGGAAATATCTACAATGGAAACTCTTAGATGAGGAAGGAAATATCAAGGTAAAACTGAAAATCATTACGCTTCAAAATTAAACTAATTGATAATTAATTGACTTATATTGTGCAATTTTCCTCTCTCTCTCTCTCTTCCTTTTTTTTTTTTTTTTGGCATTACATTTTTCGATTAAAAAGATGGAAATTGGCCAGTATTCGCTTGTCAAGTGGGACAATATGAAAGTAATAACTCAGCATATAGTAGCATGTCGTGTGTACAAATGCCGACCATAGAAGAACCTGTTGGCCATACAGGACGAATGCCGACTCATGAATATTATGCCAGTATTCGGAAGCCAAGAAAACAAGAGAAACTGTATAAATTATTTTTCTTTTCTTTTTTTTTTTTTTTACTCAAAAATATAATTAAGGGTTCGTTTGAAAAAGCCATTTAAATGGATAATATTTTAAATTAAAATATTTGATCATTTGAACTATCATTTTAAATGGTTTAAGATGTTTGCAATATGAAAAGAAATATTTGAACAAAGTATTTAAATGTTTGTTTGGATAGAAATATTTTGAACAAAACTCAATGTTCATGATAAATTTTAATAGGATATGAATAGGTTTTGTTAATCTATTCATTTTAAACTCGTATAAAAAAAGGAATCGTCTTAAATGGAAAATGAAACAAAAATAATAATAATAAGTTATAATATTTTGAAGCTTAAATGGTTGAGAGAAAAAAAAAATTTATCAAAGAAAATATGAATTTTATTGTTAAATATAATTAAACTTAAATAGAGTTAAGTTTAAAGGGGGGTCTAACATTTTATTTTTCTTCTTCAATGATCAAATAAATCTTTTTTTTTTTTACTGAATGATCAAATAAATCATTCAGCATCATTTTTCAAATGTTATGTTATCCAATATTATATATTTAAATGACCAATTCATATAAAATTATGTAAATATTATCAAATGATTAAAACAATCGGTTATATACATATTTGCCACCTTTCGAAAGGTGGCAGCTTCGGGTTTTGCAATTTAGGACGGTCCTTCCTTCAAGAACATAAAGAACATAAACATATCATAAACTTGATACCATGCTTTTTCTTTTTCTTTTTCTTTTTTGCCGAAAAATTTTATACCATACTTTTTTTTTTAATTTCTAGCTCCCAACAAGAAGAGCAATTATTTAGTTGCCGAATGAGATTAAAAGACAAACTGGCTATATATAGTTTGACATATATATCAACTTTTAATCCTGCCCTTGGGAATTATCGCTTCCAAAATTTGTCCATATCAAGATGAATCGGTGGCGATGGCATAACAATAAATAGATGATTATTTCATGAATATATAGGGAAGTTGTGTAGTTGACGTTAATAAATAGAAACTACTAATTATTATGTGAATTATTCTACTTTCATTTTATTTGTGATTTATATTCTGAAAATGATATTGAATGTGGCGTGAGTATTTATTCTCTTTTACTATATTAGATTATTTTTATCTATCTCCCTTAAATTTTAGACCATTCTCATTTTGTTTCTTAAACATTAAAATTATCAGTTTGTCTTTGAATTTTCTATTTGTCCCACTTAATCATTTTTTTTTTTTTTAGAATTTCAATTAAAAACAAATAGAGAAAAAAAATGAGTTAAATACAATAAAATGATCTTTCTTTGTTATATTTAACAAAAATCACTAAATAATGGACTTTGTAAGACTAATTCCCCTTTTTTTCTTTTTTTCTTTATTTTTAACAAAAACTATAATGAAAAAGATCGAACGAGACAAATTCAAAATTCAGTAACAAAAGTGAGATGGAATGAGTAAAATAAGAATGATCCTAAAATTTAAGTACATAGACGAGAATAATCCTTTATTTTCCTCCCGGTGGAAAGAGACAAACCATTAAAATAAGATTGTAAAGTAACTTTTTAAGTCTATGTACCACTCACCAAGCAACCAGAAAAAGATGACTTGTATATCTCTGTTTTCTTTGCTTTTCTTTTCAATCTCATGGGCATGTTCCAAACCTGTCCATGAAAATTTCATGCAGTGCATGTCAAACCAGCTCAAATCCGGCAAAAATCACTCTCAAATCATCTACAGCTCATCCTCTCCGCAATTCCCAAATCTCTTACAATCATCCCAACAGAACCCGAGATGGTCAAACTCCACATCAGTTCTAAAACCCCTTTTCATCATCACACCTTTCCATGAGTCCCAAGTCCAAGCATCCGTTATCTGCAGCAGAAGGCATGGCTTACAAGTCCGAGTTAGAAGCGGAGGTCATGACTACGAAGGCCTCTCTTTTCTCTCTAAATCCCCGTTCGTCATAATAGATCTCGTCGATCTTCGTTTTGTCGATGTGAACATCAAAGATGAAACAGCTTGGGTTCAGTCCGGGGCTACATTAGGAGAGCTTTACTATGCCATAAGCAAGGCAAGTAAAGTTCATGGATTCCCGGCCGGAGTTTGTCCTAGTGTTGGCGTTGGAGGGCACTTCAGCGGAGGCGGGTTTGGGACCATGTTGAGAAAACATGGCCTGGCAGCGGACAATGTCTTGGATGCTCGTGTAGTAGATTCAAATGGAAGAATTCTTGAGAGGCAAACAATGAGTGAGGGCTTGTTTTGGGCCATAAGAGGAGGTGGTGGAGGGAACTTTGGGATTGTAGTTTCATGGAAGATCAAACTAGTTAGAGTTCCACAGATTGTGACCGGTTTTACGGTTTCCAAAACTCTAGCACAAGGTGCTAGTTTGCTCGTCCACAAGTGGCAGTACATTGCAGATAAGTTACATGAAGATCTCTTCATCAGAATTATTCTACAAAATGTTGGTGAAGGGAATAATCAGAAGACAGTCCAAGCTTCGTTCAACTCACTTTTTCTTGGAGGGAAAGAAAGATTGGTCCAATTGATGAACGAGAGATTCCTCGAATTAGGCCTGCAGGCTCGTGATTGTATCGAGATGAGCTGGATCCAATCTGTGCTGTATATTGCTGGCTACAATAAGGATCAGCCTTTAGAGGTGTTGCTAGATAGGGAGACTCTGTACAAAAGCAAGTTCAAGGCGAAATCGGATTTTGTGAACACCCCTATACCTGAAGTTGGCTTTAAGGGGATTTGGGACATGTTTTCGCAAGAAGAGGTGGTGTTCATGATAATGGACCCTTTCGGCGGGAAAATGAATGAGATTTCGGAATTCGAAACTCCTTTTCCTCACCGGAAAGGGAATTTGTACAACATACAGTACATGGTGAAGTGGGATGCGGACGGGGTTGAGGAATCGAACAAGCATTTGAGATGGATTAGAGTGCTCTATTGGTACATGAGGCCATATGTTACAAAATCTCCAAGAGGTGCTTATGTGAACTATAGGGACCTTGATTTGGGGACAAACAATTTGGTAAAGACAAGCTACCAAGAGGCAAGAACTTGGGGTGTGAAGTACTTCAACGGTAACTTCGAGAGATTGGCGCGAGTAAAGAACAAGGTCGATCCCGATAACTTCTTTAGGAATGAACAGAGTATCCCACCTCTTCCATCGTTGTTGTAATGGAAATGCAGAGAGGGCAGAAACAGTGCTTGATAATTTGCTAACATCATGTTTTTGTATATCAGAAGCAATGTCTCATGTGCCAAAGTACTCTTTGTTTATTTGTTTAGGATGCCCTATATTTTAGAAGTGCATTTTAATACATAAATGAGGTTTGTTTTTGTTTATTTGTTTTCAAGTTAAAATATAAATTAAAAATATATATTTATTTGAAAACTCTGACTCTTGTGTTTTTGTGGAAGTTCTTTCCAAGAGATGTAATGTCGACGTGGTTTCAATTGGGAAAAAAAAAAATCTAGTGCTAAAATTTATTTTAGGATTTTATCCACGCCCCATCATAGTTACATTTTAGTCCAAGAAGCAAAAGCATGACTTATGAACTGATAAGGCAAATTTTATTTTATTTTTTTTTTCAGAGGGGAACAAAAAAATAAGAAACATTAGAGGATAAGCAATTTTCATTTAAATATGTGAAAATAACAAAGAAATCTAACATCAACTCGTTCCTTGAGTTTTTGGTTGCGTCACACTAATCAAAACATTTTTTTGATAACCTGAGGAACCCGATTACAGAATTGCCATCACCAATTATTCCTCCTAGAAAGTTTTCAGCTATTTCAAACGAAATACAAACCCCCTAAAAACACAAACAAAAGAATGAAAAATTTTATAGTAGGAACTTTACTTTTAACAATTGGTAGAATAGGTTTTTTTTTTTTAAAAAAAAAAAACCTGTCAATTAGGTTCTAATACTGAACCACGGTTTTTTTTTCTGATGAAAATAAAAGTTAAAAAATATATTTATTTGCAAAAGAGATATCTAAAATTAAGTGGGAAAAGAATTACCAATCTAAAACTTTTAAAAGGCCATAAGAAAATCTTCAAAATTCATTCTATTAAGAACTCAGGTGTTGAACCAGTCACTTGAGCATAGCCATCAAAGCAGGATGAAATTCAAATATCGTATCATAAATCCGAACTTTATACAGTGCCTTCTTCAATCACGTTTTTCACAATCAACTCCCGATTCTCATCACAGTTCTGAAAGATGCAAAATAAGAATGGTTGTTTGAGGACAGGAGATGGTTTCGAGAATCTGACTAACGAAACCGTATTCTTTTTGATGCTTGAAACCTTTTCACCCGAGTTCCGCCGCAGACCAGACCTGGAATTGTAGCAATCATTGCGTCTTCTATTATGAATAACAAGTACCGAATGGTATCGAGCAAGACCCGAAGTTTCATGGACACGTTAATGAGCTCTCTTAAACCGGAGTAGAACCGATTTTCTATCAACTTTTTCAACAACTGTAGACCACCATACAGATGTAGAGTTCAAACCCTAGAAATAACCGATAATTAAATACCAGCAGCTTTTATACAAACTGTTTCACTGATATCGAAACCAGAGTTCACCAACAACTTAAATTAGGAAAGAAAATGAGCCTGCACGGTAGGCAACCTCAGAAATTGGAGTCGAACATTTACACCTCTCTCGAGCAATGGGCAAGGTAACGAAATCAAATTCCCATAGCTGTCTAAAAAATCCTCCAGCTCTACAGTATCTAGAAGCTACCGAACGGTGAAAATGGATTCAAAATTTCCCACCATTTACTCTAACAATTAGCATCAACCACCATAAAGCAACGCCGCAGGTTTAAAAGAGTAGTTCTCATTTCTTATTTACACCGCCAGGTTGTAACACGCAGAACGACAAGTCCTTTTGCTTCTTGCTCAGCAAAGAAAACCATGTCCTTAAGAAATCATCCGCGACAGATTCACTCACAATGGCTGGAAGCTTTTCATTAGTCTGGATTATTGTCTCAAAATCAACAGAGAGAAGTCCCAGCAATGCAGTAACAATCGCAACTTGAATGGGTAGACCTGCTTTCTTTGAAATGCCAAGACGAAGAAATGCCGACAAATCACACCTTAGCCGTTCAACTCTTCTGTCTTCATATCCAAAAGCCTCAACTCCAAACCTACATTTAAACATTTAGTAGGTAAACTAAAAAATTATTGACGCTATTTGTAAATTAATTGCAAGGTAAACCAGCTTTTTTGGTTAATGCCAAGATGATGAAATGCAGATTAAATGAGACCCATGTCCATTACCACTACGCATGAACCTTCATGATTAATGTTATTCAGTCTTGTTGACGAATAGACGATAAAACAATAAACGTGTATAAAGGTAAAAGGCCAAATATCCCCTCCTTATAAGTCTAAAGTTTAATCGGGGAAAAGGGTTCTAATTTTAATTAAAACATGAACAGACCACAATAAAGAGCAAAGCAGAAACTAAAATGACCAACTAGCATGCAGCAGAGCCAAACATACCTGCCGAGTTGACCGAGGAGAATAACGACTCCTGAAATTGAGTTCTCAAAGACACACGATTCCAATAATTTTAACAGCTGCGGAATAATTTTGATACAAGTCCACTCCCAGCCCTACATTAGACGAGCAAAACACATAGGTCAGAATATGGGTCTCCAAAAAGACAACTAAAATAATCCAATAATCAAAAAGAAATAGCAAGAATGACTTTTCCACTTTCCCAGTATCATTATGTGTGTGAGTAAGAGGGTATTGCATTTTCTCCATTTTTTAGGTTTCGATCACAAATCAGAAAAAATAAATAAATAAATAAAGCACGCCAAGCTAACACACACAAATCTAACGGACTTGCAAAAATGAACAACTATAAAAATCTTAATTTGCAACAGATTTACAAAATCACAGAACTCTATATTTTAGTCGCAACTTTTATATTATGCTACCTCAAAATAAAGACAGGATCCTCTATATAATATATGAACCCTGCAAGTAAAGTGACATCTTAAACATCAAAATAAAGAATGACAGGATACTTCACTGACAAAAACGTCCTTGGAAGTCATTTCCCAGCTCCAAATCAACAAAGCTGATATTCTTGTGGGATAAAATACTAGCAAGTTATCTTTGTTGTATTAAAATTTAGCTATTACCCCAAACAAACTATAACATCTTTCTAATTTTGAAGATAACACTAATTTCCATAACTAAAACTCTAAAATAAAGATAATGGCTTCATAGATTCAAAATTTCATCTTATAACAAAAACAATAAGTTTTATAGATAAAGTGGTCCAAATTAATGCACGTTTACTGTGGTTTAGGTAGATCTATAACTTAAACAATCTCCAAATCAAGTAATTATCAGGAACTCTAAAATTATTGTTTTTTCCTTGAACACAGGCTTAAATACATGAAGTCTTGGTATCAGTTGGACAGAGAGTGCCATTCATGCCTATGCCAGCTCCAACCAACCAAAATCCTATATGGTTCAGTATAGCTGACCCTATTATGTGTTTTTCACAATTACTCGTTTTTTAGTTCTCTATGAAGAAAAGAACATGAAAGCACAACTAAAAACAGGGTTCATATAAAATTTTAACATTTAGCAAAACATATTTCCAAGCAGAAGTTTAAAGTCCGACGAGAAAATGAGATTGTAGACAAATTTTCAGAACACGAGCCTACATGATAGTGTCCAGCAAAGGTGGCAAATATTTCAGACAGTAGCACACCAGGGTAAGAAAGTCAAAAAGGAGTAAGACATACCATTTGCCATGCAACCAACTCCACCAATGCCACAAGATCGCTGAAGCGAGACAAAGTCACAGTGGTGTGAGTATCTGATTGATTATCGGAGATATCATACTTGTTTAAGCAACAGGTACCATCATTATCCATTACACGAGTTCGATGAACTGGTTCTACTGCATGCTGATGCGTGGTTTCCAATATAGCATTCTTAAGCTTCTCTAAAAGCAAAGAAGTCACAGTATCCACGGACACACCGTCCTCCAAGAAGGGGCATTTTACACATGGACAGAATGCAATTTGAGGATCATTCACAAGTGGAATACAAGAAACAGGAACACTAATTTCCTCAAGATTCCTAACTAAAGATTTTAATACAGTCATCATCAAACTGTAATCACCCAAGTTGAAAAATTTCTCTCCACCCAGATAAGCAAACATATGAAGAATAGTCAGCTTCAATGAATTTCCAAAGCTGCAAGCCCTTAGAATATTGTACGATGCTTCACAAATAAACCCAATGCGGTTAAGTGCTACACAAATTGATGCCAATATGATGCTCCCCGCTACCAACTGTTCTCCAGAGGCTGGTACAGAAGACAATGTTATTTTTGAGTCATCTAAAGGGATGTTAACTCTTGAATCACAGTCAGCGGATGAGGCAAATGGAACATCTTTCAAAACCTTAACACATCCATCCACGAGGAAATTCTCAATTAGACTCAAAAGTTCATCCAAACAACCGACTTCAGCAACCCAGCTTCTTATCTCCACATCAGACATCACTGCAAAACACCGGAAAAAGTTATCTCACAAAATATGTAATTAAAACTAGATCACACATGAAACAGAGTAAATAAAAATGCAATATAAAATCAGAAAGAAATGCGCAGACCTGAATGTACGTGCCCGGCAAAAGAATCCAAACAGGGGATTGATGCCCAATTGAAGTAGTTCCCAAATATACGTAAAGCAGCAACAGAAAAATTTACCATCAACAGAGAAAAGAGAGAGCAAACCTTCTCCCTGTTACAAGTCAGCAAAGACAAGTAAGTTATTCTAAATTCCATCATTGCTGGAGAATAAAGCCTCTACCTACAAATTAATCTTGCATCTTATCAACAGGAAAACAGAAGAAATGTTGATTAACCGAGACTAAATTACTTGCTGAAGAGAAAAAGAGTGAGTGAAAAAGAGAAGTGAGCAGGGGGGTGAGAGAGAGAGAGAATTCAACAACTCTGGAGTCTAGCATCAGAAAATCATTATCATTTTCAATTGCAGCTGTCCTACTTACTTGGTTGAAAGTTTGTCTTCCATTTTAAGGGCTAACAGGATATCACGAAACATCCACCTCGATTGACCAGCCAAAGAGCACCGTGATATGCAAGTTCGGATCGCATGATATATCCTAGAAATGCTGCTTCTCTCCTCAATATTTGAGAAAATAACGCTCTGTTCAAGAATGTTGTTGCCTACCGGTCCAAGTTCCCCTTCAAATGGATATTTAACCTTCTCATCTCCGGAAATAGTTGCATTAGGCCTTTCCACCTCCACGCCAGATTCACCAATAGAGCAACCAGAAGCATTCTCCATTTTACTAGTATGTGAATCATTCCTTACAATACATGGAGAATTACTCCAGGCTGCACAGCCATCAGACATTGACTCATTGAAACGTATCTCCGGGTCATTTTCAAATCCGCATGGGGGCAACACTTGTTCTTTTTTATTTGAAAATTCTTCGAAAAAGGTTTCCTTCCCTAACGGAATCTTGTTATCCACATTGAATGTTTCACCAAGCTGAACCTCTATCTCAGGAAGCAAAGGAGAAAGTGGCATCTCCATTGCTAACCTATAATTTTCCTCGTCTGCAGGATTATCCAAGTTTAGCAGATTCATGAAATCAACACCAGCTATGTTGTCAAAACCTGCCACAGTTTCAACATCACTTGTAAACGAATCCCTTATGCCTTCTCCGATTGCTCCAGAAGTCCCTGTGTGATCATTACCTGTTACAGAGGCTTGTTTATGGGAATCTGCATTTCCATGGACTTCAGGTTCAACTTCATCTCTCTTGTTTTGCGCATTACTGTCAGAAGCATGCTGAGTTACTACTTTCTCCTGAAAAGATGTCTTTCTCTTCTTTGGAAGCTTATCATGCTTAGCATATGACGTTCCATGGGAGCTATGAAGTAGAAATTTTCCGTCTCCTAAGGGCTTGTCTGTTTGCTTATTGAGCATACCATGCAAATCAGCTAGCTTTTCTTCTATCTGTAGATGCAACTTCTTATCCTCAAAGTATAAGTTTTCAATCGTTTCTACCGTATCAACCATCCTCTTCCTCTTTCTGCCATGTGTGGTAACTTTTCCAACACCACCCTTGCTAACGGGACTCCTAACACTGTTTTCAGCCACAACAGCCAGATTTTCACTGGACCTCATTCTGGTGACTTCATCAGACAAGTCAGTAAGTGTCGGTTGTGCATATTCTTCGGCCAATTTTGCCGACGTTGCAACAGAAAAGGCACCCTTATCCTGTGAGCCGACCAATTGTCCATCAGAAAAAGATGTCGTACTGGAATTTATTGCAGAACTCTTTAATATTGTTCTGGTAGAGCCTCCAAGCAGAGACTCCAATTTAGAATCAATACCTGTAATAGGTTCAATAAAATTTCCGCCAGGCACAGGACACAAGTGTGCAGTGTGTTGTAAGGTTTCTCTGAAAGTACCAGAGGAATCAAACGCTTGACAGCTAGGCCTTAGAAGCTGATTATGACCTTGTAGGTACATCTGCAAAGATTCAGGGCTGCAGAGATTTTTCATGTATGACCTTGGCTTATTGTGTCCAGTCTGCACAGCGAAATTAAGCATCTAATTAACAAACAGGATAAAACCCGAGAGCCGAAATCGATAACATTGGTGAAATCTAATACTGGAAACATGTTTGCATTTATATTTAATAAACTAGGAAGAACATCTCAATGCAAAGCCAGATTATGCCAATGCTAAAATTTAGCTTTAGCATAGGAAATTATTCTGAAATGCAATTTTACATCCAATGTCAGATTTGGCATACAACATACTTGTTACAAAATTTAACACCAAATAAGGCATATGCCAAATGTGGGCATTTGGTTGTTTATTAGTAATCTGTTGATTATTTTCACTTAGTAATTACAGCATTGCCATTTCTTTCTAATTTTTGAAAAGTAGAAATTTTCAATATACACATTCCAAAGCTTAAACCTTTTGAGGGAAAGTAGATAAATCATTTAAAATAGCATTATGCTTTGGATTAAAAACTAGTACATCTGATGAAAGCTATAGTGTCCATAAAGTGAACAAGCAAAGATTTTCAAAAGCATGCAACAGATTAAATAAGTTATACAAACATGCCAAGTATGATGAGGAAAGGGGAATCTCACAAAACAGATTGACAAATTCAATCACCAGGTAAATATACACTTTATCATGCGTCTTATGATAAATGGACAATTATCTACGTGTTCACGAAAGCAAGCAAAAATTTCCACTTACAGACTAAAAACACATCGCTTAAAGATTGAGAGCAAGAAAACCAACCTTCCCTAGGCCGTCTGTACCTTCTGCCCTGGGGGAGAAAGATTTATGTAGCATGTCCAGGCGACATGAGAACTGATCGAACTCCAGCTTTAAACGTCCAACTTCTTGTTGAAGGATACCATTACGACTTCTTTCTAGATCAGCTACTTGTTTAGCGTGCTTTTTCTTTATTTTTTCGAGCTTAAGTTTTTTCTTCAAATATTTCAATTCCATAATTTCATCTTTTGAACCTGCAGATGGCTTGACAAATTTTCTGTTCGACAAAAGCTCTTGTATCTGTTTTTGTAAGTCATTAGTCTTCTGCTTGTATTCTTCTAACTGCCGACACAGCTGATCAGCACGAGACTTTTCTTCCTGGGATTTCTTCCAATTTACTTCTGCAACCTTCTTCTGTTCTACTGTTTTCAACATCTCTGCATCTGCTCGTTCTTTCTCCCTAGAAGCCTTCTGTTTCTCGAGCTGAAACCTTTTGTTTGCTTCCTCAAGTTTCCCGGAAAGCTCCAACACTAACTTCGGTTTATGTGCTTCTTCAACTCTTTTTTTATTCTCTTCTAATTGCCGAGACAAACTTTCAGCATAAATTCTCCCTTCTGCAACCTTTTTTATATTGGCCTCCGCTAGCTTTCTTTGCTCTTCCGCTTTTGCCTTCTCTGAATCTGCCCATTTTTTCTCCTTGACCACCTTTTGTTTTTCTGCTTCAAGCTTTTTGTTTGCCTCTTCAAGTTTCAACATCCCAGAAGCTAACTTCGATTTGGTTTCATCAGCCTCCTTCCTCAGTACCTCTATCTGAAGCCTATATTTCTCAGCTCTATCCTTGTCCAATTTCGCAACGTTCCTTTCTTTTCCAGCCTTACTTCTTTCATCTTCCACGGCCTTTTGAGCTTCGGCGGCTTTTTTCTTCTCGGCTTCGGCAATTTTCCTTTCTGAATCTGTCCTTTTTCTTTCTTTTTGAACAGCCTCCTTAAGACGATTGATTTCCTTTTCCAATTCCGATACGCGAGCTTGAAGAAGCTTCACATCATCATCACTCTCTTGAACATCTTTACCTCCTTCCTGCTTAAGAGAAAGGATCTCGGACTTCAATTCAGCCACTTCATTCTCAAGAGCTACTCTAGCAGCAGATTCTTTCTCTTTCCCTTCTTTCTCAAAATCCGCCCTTGCCCTCTCTTCCTCGCACACTAGAAGTACATACGTACAGAAAACAAAGGACAAAACTGTGAGCTTCATCTCTAGGACTTTCATTTTTTGCTTGTAATTTCAAAGTCCTCAGTTTTACAAATATATGGTGTATGAAATTGATAGTGAGTAATAATTGATAGCAACAAACTATTTATCAAATACCAAATAAATCCTCAACGAAAGACCAATTCTTCATGTAAAATGTAGAAGTAAAAGGTGTAAATTACATTTATTTGTTCACAACAAAGAACTCGTCTAAAGTATACCAATGTTTCACCCCATACTTCTACATGGTATACATAGGATCAGCATAGGATCGAAGACAAACCCTAAATAAGTCCATAAATAAGCGGGTTTCATTTTTCTCCATGTTTCCAATCTCGATTTCGACAGAATTAAATTGCAATCATCTGTTCAATGAATAAAGGAAACAAAATTGCAGACAAAAGAAATTACCTTTCTTACTCTGGGCTTGAATCTTATCAATCTGCTGCTCCAGAAGCTTCACAGCTTGCCGGAGAGCATTCCGTTTCTCCTCTAACTTCGCGTACTTGTTCTTCCACTGAAAAAAAACAAAAACAAAAACAAAAAAAACAAAAAATAAAAAAAAAATTTGAGATTGAAACGCCAATAAAATAAACTATAACCAAATTTAATTTAAGGGAAAAAAAAAAAAAAAAAAAAAAAGAACATCGAAATTGTACCGCAGCACAGCAGGAGTTGGAAGCATCAGCCTTCACTTGCACATCCGCCGCCATTGCTATCAGTTCCCAAAGGCAATGAAAAAAAAATAAGAAATACAATATTCGTTGTAGTTGTAAAATACAATATTATGATCCCTAGAAAATGATTGGTCGGAGGGAAAATGGCGGACGGACTTTTCCAACTCAGTTTCTTGGAAGCCAAACGGAGATTAGGGTTCAATAAAAAAGAATCACACACATATAATTGTGACGAAATAGAGAAAGAGAGAGATTGGAGAACTTGCCAGAGCAGGAGAAGAAGATTAAGAAGCGAAAAGCTTCACATTATTGTTACTAGTAGATTCCACGACATAAATATGAAGAAGATTTGGAGCAGAGAAGAAAGACTCGTGCTTGACTGACAGTCAATCACCGCCTTTTATTTTGAACACGAGAAAGCGGTTTTAATGGCGGACACACACACACACTGTGTGAGAGAGAGAGAGCGAAGAGAGAGAGCGAAGAGAGAGAGCAAGAAACCCTACACGGGAAAACAGGTAACAAGTGTTGGGTCGACCCGATCCTGTCCAACTATCTTTTTCTTTCACTTTCTGGTTTAAAGTTCCGAAAAAAGAGGGGCCAGAAATGTGAATTTGAGAAGGAGAAAGGAACCGGTTCAAATCTGGATTCGGGTCGAACCACTAATGACGGCCGAACCGACTTAGCCTATTTAGGAGTGGGAATGACAATAGTACCCGCTAAGGGTAGGGGATCCGCAATCGAGATTTATTGTTTGAAATTTTCTGTTTAATTGATTATTCTTTTAATAACATTATATCATATCATCTAAATTTAAAAATTTAGTCACATAAAAAAGTTATATATTAAAAATTCTTAGCATTCGTTTGATAAGTTAGTTTGAGATAAAAATTTTAAATTGAAGTTGATTGACTTTTCAAAAACTAGTTATAAAATCTATTGACTTTTAGGGAAAAAAAAACAAAAATTGAAATGAAAAATTACAGTTTAGTTGGAGTTAGTGTGCGTTTGGTAAAACTATTTGAGTTGAAATTTTTAAGTTTGAGTTTGTTGACTTTTTAAAAATTAGTAATAAATTTTGTTAACTTTTCAGAAAAAGACAAAAATTAAGATGAAAAAGTACAGTTTAGTTGGAGTTAAACTTGTTATCCAAACGTGGGCTTAAACTTGAATACCAAACGGAGGCTTAAACAAATTAATAATTTATCAAAATACTTTTGAAGGGACAGTTATTAGATCAAGAAAATGAGACAACATATTTAAACTCGGCGACCCACAGAGCTTCAAGGCTGAGATAGGGACAATATTTGGGGATGGGTCATGAGTGGGGATTATAAAGATTGTAATATAAATTAACATTTTATTATATTAGTGTTACATCAGTTTTAAATTGACGGAATATAAGTGATTTTACTAATAATTTTAAAGGTCGAGATGTATCACCACTAGTTTTTCAATGTTCAGAGATAAAGTTATAAATGTATTAAAATTTAGAGGATAAAAATAAAATTTTCCCAAATTTGCTATGGCCAAAGTATGAAACAAGGGATGCTTTTGCTAACGGTTTAAAGTTCGAGGGGACATGCTTGATAACTTTTTAAAGTTTGAAGGGTATAAATACCAGTTTTCAAAGTTCGGGGACAAACTAACAAGAATCTTAAAGTTCAGAAGCAAAAAAAAAGTTTGTCATTATTAAATTATACTATAGTTGTTGTAATATCAGCAATTCCATAAATTTAACTAGCAGAAAAAGCACACATGACAACATTTCATAGTTCAGTACGCATTTCTACCAGTTTTAAAGTTTAGGAAGTAAAAATAAAGTTTACTCTAGATGCTAATATTAATATATGTTTTGACTAAGTCGTTGTCTTCGTCATTGTTATTAGTTTTATTATTATTTGAATTTAAGGGTTGAGGAATTGGATTTAATAAGATTTGAAACTTAAAAGAAAATTTTTAGTTTTTAATTAATTTTAAAACAAAAATATTGCATTGGTTAAATAAAAATGTTAAAAGTAGCACTCTATAATAATCAAATGTCAAATTATAACATTGAAAATAGCAACGATATTACAGAGTGATTTCCTCCCCAAATGCCAAATTTGTTCCATCAGAGATGTTCTACAAGGGTTTTACATTTATTTAGTGCATCACCAATACAATACCAAATTCATATCTCAATGTCAAATTTTATTATTTAGGTAAGAAAACCAATCTCCAATACAAGGTTATTTTTAAAGTTAAATTTGACAATTGTTATATTGGTGACAGATCTACTACCATTGATATTTGATTGCTATTAATTGATAACTTAACTCTTATAAGTTTTAATGCTCAATAACAATGACAAAAGATAGACATGACCACAGAAATAACATTATATATTAAAACACAAATTAAGATAAAACACCAAAAATGTTTATACATTGAACAAATTAAGATAAATATCAAGTATGTTTTTACACACGTTTTTACAATAAATATAGCATTAAGTATGGTCTTATGACAACAATTTTACTTTAGGAGAGTTTTCTTCTCTACAATTTACCAAAAACGAACTTCTCCATAACCTTACTTCCATAACCTTACTTCTTTGTGGTCTTTGATCTGCTCGTTTCATTTATATCGTTTTGTTCTCCATCCTTTTTACTTTGAGATGATATGAAATTCTTTTTTATTAGCCTATTTTCACGATATGCGTTCATTCTCTTAAATTGCATTTGGTACATGAGTTTAGATTGTAAAATTTAAATTTGAATTAAGTTGTACATTTGGTGAGGCATTTAAATTGCTAGAGTTAAAAAATATAAAAATTTGAAATGTATTCAGAAACAAAATATCAATATGAATCTTGTTTCATTCGTCTTGAAATTATTTGCAGTTAAAAAAAACATCTCATTTGGATTTGTATATACAAAGTTATGAACTTTTAAAGTTTGAATTATAAAATTGTAATAGTATCTGTGAATAATGAAACTGAAGTTGACGTTTCAGAAAAATAGAAAAATTGAGTTGTAATTTTTGGATCCAAACCTTAGCACCAAGCATGAGCTTAGACTTGGAACTGAATTCGAAACACAAAAACACCAAAATTGGAAGACATTAAAGGACAACACTGGAAGCTGCATAAAGAGACAAGAGAGCTTTCCCTCATAAACAAAGTAATTAACTAATACCATAATTTTCATTTACACAGAAACTCGCCTTCTAGTGAAAGGACACCACAAAATTTATACTGTCCATCCATAAAATAACATTCCTGACTTCACCATTTAGACAGACTACAAAATCAAATAGGTAACATAATTGGAAGGAAAAAAATAAAAAGAATGTTACGGAAAATATACTGAATGAATTCACCCGACTCCCAAGCCATGACCAATCAAGAGAAGCTAATCCTTATCCTTGCTGTTTAAAAAAATTATCTCCGTTTCTCGGCTGCTTTTGTCTGAGGAAGTGTCCCAAACACCTTGTCCCAAAAGGATGAGGTTATGCCGAAGCCCTTGTTCTGAATTCGGAAGTGATGATTCAAATGGTATTTCTGGCAAAATGGATCACACAAGTTAGAAGTTACAATGTGCATGGTTTCTTGTCCGTTACGAAAGCTAAAGAAGAGAACTGAAATTAATGAAAGTTTCTGACATTGTGACACGTCTGCTACCTCTCACCTTAAGATTTCGAATCGTCTCTTTCGATGGCTGACCATGGTGAAGATAGTAATGGGTAACATCATACATCACATAACCCAATAAACCACCACCAAAGAATGCGGGGGTACTAGAAGGAGTGGCAAGAAGCTTAACCATGTTCCAGAGCTGCCATGGATCGACAGTAGAATTTAGATTTCTCGAGTAATGAATTTCGCACAAGCCCATGGAAACAGAACGATATCTAAGTAATAATAACAAAATAAGGTTGATCCCAAAAATCAAGTTTCACATTTGAGACTCTATATTATACAAATTTTCTTATATTAACGACTGTAGGAATCAATTACAGTCTAGAAACAGAGATAAAAAGCATATTATAACATGAAGAAAAATGGATAAATGCATACCGGTATTGTTAGAATAGCTGCTGCAGCAGGAGGGAAAACAAGGCGCAAGCGGTCCATGGGGTGCTTATGATGGCAGCCATGGAGAAGATAATGCATTGTGTTTCCCCTAAACAAAAATTTCAGCAAAATTGGGACACCGCTTTAAAAGAGTTCGAATATAGAGCAGATAAATTGATGAGTACAGATAAAAGGAGAACATAATAGCCAACCAGTAGGTCTTTGTTTCGATGTGGAAAAGGAAACGGTGCACCGTGTACTCGATCAACGTCCAAACGAATACACCAAATCCCACTATCAGAACCATCTCAGAAAGTGTATGTCCCATTCGTACGGACATGGAGATTGTATAGCAGACAACAGGCAGCCAGACGACGGGAATAACCCACCAGGCCGTGAGGGTTAAGAACTATTTCATGAAAGTAACGAGTCAACATTGAGGTACATTCATTCTCAACGATAGAAAATTTAAAACTAGTAAATAATCAAAAGGCATAAAGCCATAAACAGATATAGAACACCGAATCTCTATTTCCAAGGATGGACACTGACCTTACAATAATTTCAAAATTAAGTTTACAAAAATTTCAAAAAAGAGTAAATACCTCCAGAATATCATTTTCAAAAAAACGAGGGCTTTCCTTCGTAGCAATAGGCTGGTGAACCCATTCCTGATAATTTTCTCCAAGATGGCCAACCTGTGAAAAATTGCTTAAGATTACAACAAACAATGATGCGAACTTCAATCGTTAATCTATTGAAGTGAACTTAGTGTGGCTCTAATTATGTTACTAGAAAAAAAGGAAACTATGCAGTGGCAATCCCAAAACAATGGGAGGTCCCCAACAATCAGAAAAAAACCGCTATCGTTGCCCTCCCAAAATGAAGAAAAGCTTTCACCACGAACAGTTGGATCCTAGATGGATTAAGATAGAGAACATATTTGAATAAACCACCATCCTTTCAACTAGTTTTGCTCAGATGAAAATACAAGAAATAAACGTCGATGTGATATTACCTGAAATACTAGGGGTTTATCCAAGTCGACAGTAAACTCCTGTGCAACCATATTGCAGCCTATGATCCTGCTGAGGAGACTGAATAAAAGACAATTAGATCAGAGATAAAACTCCAATAGTTCATACATGAGGAGAATTTTGAGATAGGATATTAAGAAAACTGAATTGTTACGAAAGTGTTTTTAAATGTTTGTTCTTCAACAAGTTCAGTTTATTTAACATACTTTTCTTATTCTCATACGATGTGATTCAAGACCGTGTATTACTGGTAGAGTTTTTTCTTCTTTTTCTTCTTTTTTCTTACCTTGCCACAGAATTCTCTGCAGCATTAATAATATCAAAAGGTTAATGAAGCTATTTAAACACATAGTATCCGACCATTTGTTCATGAATCAACGTTACAAGGACAAATAATCGAAGTACCATCAAATCAATTCACCAATGTTTTCACTTTTAATATAGAAATCTATTAACCAATGTTGCTTCTTAGAGAAGATAATCAAAAAGATGAATAATAAGGGCAAATAAAAATATTTAAAACCCAATCAATAACGAAACTTTTCTCTCCTTCAGAACTGGTCCCACACGAAAAGGCAATTCAAATCATAAAAAAACCAAAACCCACCAAAGAAATCATCATTATCACACGAAATAATACAATAGAACATCATCCTTTAAGACTAATTTTTTGCAAAAGAACTGTGATTCTGTGATAAGAACAATGTAAATATCGAAAATTATGTATAACATTTTCAATCAGTTGACAATACTTAATACATTTTAGAGATCAACAAGAAATGAAACCACAAAAATCGAAGAAAAAATATTGTTTCATAGAACCAAGTACTAATATATTCAAGACCCTTTCGATCTCAGCAACAGAACAGAAAAATCCCATTACAAAATTCGAATTTCCCTCTCTTTTTTTACCCACACAGTTCTCAGTTACCAAACAAACAGCATGAACATCACCAAATGACATTTTCAGCTCAAAAATCAAACAATGCAGGAAAAAACAAACCCATGATTTTCCCGGTGTAAAATCAAAAACTACAAACGACCCAGATCTGTAAATCGCACAAGAAGGATTAAAATGAGAGAAAATTAGAGAAGAAATTCACTAACCGGAGACAATGCGGGTGGATCCAAACGAAGACAGAGGTTTGAATCTCTGAAGATTTTGAACTCCAACGACGCCACCACCACCACCAATGGAGGTTTTTAGCGTTTCAAGGCTCTGAACGAGAGCAGTGGCGCAGTGGATTTGAGGATTCTTTCTCTCTCTATCTCTCTCTCTTTCTCACACACTTCTCTCTCTCTATATATTTCCGTATAAATGTGGAAAAAGACGATATGTAAAATGAGAAGAAATCTGGGCCGTTGATTTTTGGGAATGGGCATCAAGGAATCGGGGAAGCAGATCCTCACGTTGGATTCTAAACGCAAGTGCCAGGCTGGCACTTGGAAGATCACAGCTAGAGAGGAGAGAGAAAGTGGGCCACCCCTGTGGGAGAGAACATGGGTTTAACATACATCGTCGCTTTGGCCCCCACAACTTTTCACATTTGTCTCGGTTTAGCGCTTTTAGTTTAAATTGTTTCACGCTGGTCCTTAGTTTTTCTTTATTTACGTTTCATATTTAAGTGCAGGGTAAATAGTTTTTTTTGTTCTAAAAAAAATAAAAAAAAGTATAGAGTAAATAGCTCATCTAGTCCTTAAACTTTTAATATTGTGCAACTTTGGTCCATGAATTTTTTTTCGAAGCTGGAATGCTCCTAAACTTTTAAAATGTTGATATAATAGTCCTTTCTGTCAATTTTTAGACGGAATCTGTTAATAACTTGATCAAAAAGTGTTACTAATTATAAATTTCGTTCAAAAATTAAGGGATATGACTACTATAATAACATTTTTAATAGTTTATGATCTTTCCAGTAACAAAAAAAAAAAAAGAACAATGAATGCTCATAAACTATTAAAATATCGCTATAACAGTCATTTCTGTTAATTTTTAAATGTAATCCAAAAAATATTTAATTACGACTTTAGTATTAAATTAAAGTTCAAGTGATGAGAACGTGTTCAATTTCTATGCAGTTTTTTATGGAATACCGATATAGGGATTGTTTTTGTAATAATAAAAAAGTTTGAAATAGTATGATGTAAAATGAAAAATTAGGGATCAATTTGAGATTAGGAGTACATTTCAGGGGTTGTTTTTAAAAATATTTTTAAATGTGTGTTGGAAAACTTTCTATCCATCTAATTTTTCTTTAAAAGAATAGGGAGGGAAGAAAGACGGAACTGGTGCACATTTGCACAACTTAGCAGGAAAGAAAGAGCGGGTGGTGCATTTCAACCATCAAGCTTTCCATTTGCAAACAGTCCCAACTTCCAGTCAGAGTCAACGTTTTGGCCATTGCTAAACCACTTCCCTTGAAGGAAAAAAAAACATGTTTGACTCTTTGGTGAACGAGAAACAGTAAAGGATGAGTATATTCACTTTTAAAAAGATTTGTTTTAGAAAAGCCATCTAATGCGTATGCTGTCACGCAGCATTAATTCTCGTTAAGTTTTTCTTACTTCATACGGTTACGTATGATAGAATTAAATGGTGAAACTATTACCAGATTTTATACTTATAATTAGGGATGATATTTTTACTTATAATTACGGATACCCACCCTATTAGGATATGGGAATAGAGACAAATATGAGGTTTAAGATTAAACCTCATGCGGATACAGGACGGGGGAGGAGGTAGTTCCCTCATACCTGCATCTGCACCCGAACTCGTCCCGCTTATATTAGTTTATAGATTTTTAAAGTTTGAATTTATTTTTATGATTTTAGTTTTATTTTTCAGTTATATTTGTGATTATGTTGATAAATTTTATGAAAACCTTAATGAAATTTGTTTTGGTTTTTTTATTTTTTATTTTTTAGGAGTAAATGGATAGAGTATGTGTATAGTAATAGAGATTACCCGCCCCTTCCCCACTTTGAATTAGACGGGTATGGGGACAAGTTTGAGGGGTTAAAAAGGAGGATATGGAGGTGGCGAAACATACCCATCCCCACCTTGCCCCCATTGACATCTCTACCTACAACTACCAATCTCTTATTATTAACAATATAAATGAGAGTAATACCCCATCCCCACGCAATCAAACAAAAAGTCATTTTTGTTTGGTTTCAAAATGATATTTGGATATGCAATTAGTCTCATTCTGAAAAGGGAAAATTTTCTGAGATGATGTTTGGATGATATTGAAAACAATTATTTTAGAAAAATGGTTTTCTAACAAATTTTAAATAAAACCTTAATGTGCATAGCATGTTAAGAGGGTATAAGGATGAGATTTGTCCATGAGCACGTTGAAAAAATATTTTCTTAATTGGATATGAAACAAATAAGTTATAAGATTTTAAAACTTAAGAAGAAGAGAGAAAAACTCATAAATATGAAAATATTATTTTATATTACATGTCCAAAAAAGTGTGAAATGAGAGGGGTGTCATTTTGAAAATGAGGCCAAAATTTTCATTCCCGACCTGGAATGAAATGAGTATGGATAGACAACTTGTGCAGCCAAATGTGTTTTCAAACATGGGAATGGACCAAAATAAAATGGACATACGAAATAAATGGGCACGAAAGAATGATAGAAAAACCAAACCCTAAATGAAAGTGAAAAGAGAAGTCTTCTCCAAAGTCTAAAAAAAAGGAGAGAAAGAGAGAGAACCGCTGAGAGTCTAGCCTTGTCAAACCTGCCCCTTTATAGCTCAAGTCCCAACATAAATAGTTGTTGCCCTCTCAATAGTGAAGCCACTCTATCGTGTATAGAGACACATGTCGTCACTTAATTTTCTAAATTTTTGTTGTTTAGAATTTTTCAAAATTCTAGTTTTATTCCTATATTACATAAAAAAAAATTTATTTTGTCTCCCATTCAAAAATTGAAATATGTTGTTGTGTCCTCATTTTGCAAGAAAAATTCTAATTGTGTCCCAACTTAATAAATGAAATATATAAATATCACATCTATCCAACAAAATTTTTTCACAATGCCACTAAAAAAAAAAAAAAAGAGTTTCTGACTACGCCAGTAGTGAGGATCTCTCATGTTTAGCACCATCACAATTTTAGAAACACTCAAAAAATCAATACTAAACACAACTTCAAAAATGATCCCAACACAATTCTTAAATCATTCTCATTTTCAATTTTTTTGAAAATAAAAAACATTTTCAAAACAATATCAAACGCAACCATAGATTTGCCCTGCTAAGTCCCCTCCTTTTCCTTTCTCTTTATCTTTGTCTTCGATTTTGTTTTTGCTTAAAATAAAACAAAAATGCTTCGAAGCAAAAAAGAAAACAAAAATGCTTAAATGTTGATGCGCCACATGGCTTAGCTGTACAAGTGAAACACATGACTCACATGAGTGATGCTTTGTCATGATTTGGACGCACCAGGCATAATTTGATTTTTATTTTTTCCTGAGATAACTTGGAAGAATTTTACTTTCATTTGATTAAAAACTAGGCTTTTTTTTAACCGGTGCACTCTAAATTTATCATAAATTTATAATTTACACTTCGAATTTTTTATTTTGACAATTTACACTCGAAATTTATAAATCTATAGCAATTTATATCATATTAATAAACAATATTGATTTTTTAAATGAATATTGGTATTTCATCGCATATAGGTTGTTACAAGAGCATGAAATTTCTTTTTTAATCGATGTTAACCCAAATTTATATTTGAAATAAAGTTAATTCAAACATTTATATTTTGATAAAACTTAATTAAAGATCTTAACTTTAATAAATTGAGGTTAACATAGATAAAATTGATTATTTATATCATGAATTAACAACTCATGTACAAATCACATATCAATTTTCTTCAAAAAATTAATATTATTATCAATGGAGTGCAGATTGTTACATATTTGTAAGTTCATGATGCAATTTGTCTAAATTTAAAATTTAAAATGTAAATTACAACTTTATGATAAGTTTAGGGTGTATCAATGTAAAAAGCCTAAAAAGTAAACTATCTATTTAATAGAAGTAAAATAATCCATTTTTATACCAAAAAAAAGAGAGTAAATAATTCATTTATTTAATTTAGTGTTACTTATTCTAATAGTGTTAAAACTATATCTATATATTTTTGTGTACATGAATATTCACCGTTCCTTTTCATCTTAGGGCCCGTTTGGAGGACTACTGACGTCTGATTTGTAGATTTTTTTTTTTTGTCTTTTTCTTCAATTAAAAATTACTTTTTACTATTCGCATCTCTAAATGACTACATTAAATTTAAATTTTAAGTGTCCATAACTTTGTTATTTCAAATTTTCAAGTACAAATTTGACTTTTTTTTTTATTTTTTTTAAACTTTTTTTAAAAAATAACTAAGAATTTCAAAAAAAAAAAAAAACTAAATAAGATCTATATTCATATTTTTCTTTCTGAATATATTTATAAGATTTAATATTTTTTAACTTCAAACATTTTTTTTTATACCAAATCCACATTTTCAAAACTACAATTGGTTTTCAAACCAAAACACATCTCCAAAATCTCCCTAAAACCAGCTCTCTCTGTTACTCCAAAAGCACATGGGAAAATATTTCCAGGCAAACGACCAAGTCATAGCTATCTCAAGTATGGCAGTTGACATTAACGACACGCCATAAAATTCAATTTTTTTTTTTTTTTTTTTGGAAAAAATTACACTTTTTTAGTTGATGCGTTATGAAAATTATTATCTAATTATACGTAACAATACTTATATACCTAGTAATTAACTTAATGCCAGTAACACCCACTGGGGTGGATGGGTTGACAAGGGTGTTGCGTTTACTAACTTCTCCCCCTTCGTTTACCCGAGTTCGACTTTCATTGCCTCCCCTTAGGCCTTGCTCCAGCTTTGGCTGTTGAAGCATTGGTTTAGTGATGCTATGATAGATTCCGGATGGCCGACTGAGAGAAACTAATATAAAAAACCTGTCTCCATGCCATACTTAGGAAAATGAATTTCTTCCTATATAGTTCAAAATCTGGAAATGATGGGACCACTCCCAGATTTTTTTTTATTCACAAAATAAATAAATAAACTTGATGCCAGTAACATTGTTCATAAGAGTATAAGAATTTGAAATGTAAATCAATGGGACATTTGTCATGAATATCATCTTTTGAAGAGATGTTCACCCTCTTATGGTATCTTGGTCATTCACAAGTTTTCATCTCTTCAACTTCATCACGCCTTCTTCAATGTGGAAACTCGGTGACCGGCGTTAATTCTATTCCACATCGGTCAAACTTGACCGAGGTCGAATGGGTGTCGAATTTGAGGATTTGTGTTGTAGTGATACAATATTTGAACCCATTAGATTGCCAAGAAGTAACGTAGTTCACATGAGAAAGAAGATTAGGAAAAATATGGACCAGAAAAATTTAGGAGCTTCGACGGAGACAAAAGTGAAAATCATAGTAAGAGTCACCACTAAAAGCATGAGACAATTCTTTTTCCTATTTATCTTTCGTTAAAAGTTATCCTCGTATTTTTCAGCTTCAAAGAGGAAGATGTTACAACAGTAACCGATCGTGATACATAGGGTAAGAAACAAACAAATATTCCAAACAGTTGATATAAACATTTGATCATCAATAAAATTGCGCCCATTACCCTTCGAACTTGACGGATTGTTTTGTATAGGCCGTTGTTATCATCAAATTCTCTCTGCAGCTCCTGTCGAAGGAAATGTTCCGAACACCCTGTCCCAAAAGGAGGAAGTGATCCCGAATCCGACAGTCTGAACCCGAAAATGGTGGCTCAAGTGATATCTCTGTGAAAAAGAAATACCAGAATATGTGCAAGATACAAAATATGCATGGTTAAATAGATACAGTGTATTAAAAAAAAAAAAAATTTGCGGCGTATGTTTGGAATTAAAAAGCTCTAATTATTCCTACTATCCAAGAGTAATAAAAAAAAAAAAAAAGAGAGAAGATGAACCATAATGTACAGCGCACTCACAAGGTTAATCTGCGTGCAAACTCTGTGTCAGGGTGATAATTACGCTCTACATACGAAAACAATGTAGGGAAGAAAGAGAGGGTTTCTATCAATTGTTACCTTCAAACCTTTCGTCAGGCCTTTCGAAGGCTTCCCGTGATGCAGGTAGAAGTGAGTGACATCGTAAATGACGTATCCTAGCAAGCCCCCTCCAAACACCGCAGGAGCAGTGGATGCTGTTGATAAAAGCCTAATGACGGTCCAAACCTAGTACCGAAAGATCATGATAAATCATAGGTGCGCAGAAAAGTGAAATTTATAAGCATGAAACAAAATGCACAGATATTTCTCTTACTGATCTTAGATCTAGAGTCTAAAAATATTCATCCAAAGTTAGCGAGAACGTATAGAATGGTCGAAAACGTGCATATGGGCTATCCCCTAATGGATCAAAGTTCGATTGAGTGAGACCTTAATATAATTACTTGTGATAATGACTGAAGTGACAACAACACAATTTTTGCAATTTATATTTATACATGCTGAAGGAGAGAATAGTAGTTAGTAGCGGGATAAACATACCGGCACACATAGAATAGCGGTTGCCACAGGAGGGAAAACAAGACGCAATCCGTCCATCGGGTGCTTGTGATGGCAGCCATGAAGAAGATAATGCAAAGTGTTTCCCCTGAAAAAAGTTTCTATTAAACAAGGAGACACAAAGAGAGACAAACTAATAATAACAGCATGAATTCCTCTTTCCATAGGAAAAAGAGATCAAAGAACGAACCAATAGCTTGTTGTCTTCATGTGGAAAAGAAAGCGGTGCAAAGTGTACTCGAGCAATGTCCAAATGAAAATGCCACCAACTAAGGCTAGAGCTGCCTGAGAAGGAGTGAGTCCCATTTGAACCGACATGGTCACAAACCAGCACACCACCGGCAGCCAAACGAGCGGTACCACCCACCATACTGTTCGGGTAAAGAGCTGTTTCAAGTAAACGGGACAAAAAGAAAACCACATAAACACACTTGGAAACTTACCAACAACAAGATCTTAGTCTCTGAACAAACTATATGAAATCCGAAATTTAAATATTTCGAAGTCAAAGATATTAAATGTACTTAGTTGAACTGGGGTTTTGATGAAAATCAGGCACTAGAGAACGTTAAAATTAGAAAGTCTTGCTATTCGTAACTTTTGCATCCCATATTTCTTTTGGTGCTGCTATGTATCCAGAGACCTTACAAAATGGTGTCTAGAAAATCAGTTTCACTAAGTTGAATTAATGAATTCTCTAGGCAGATTATAATTTTATGCTTATAGACGTATCATTGGCAATGAGAACGGATACAAAAAACAATTAAAAGAAAGAAAAGAAAGAAAGGGTATTTGCCACTCCCCTGTTCATCCATTATAATTTCGCAATTTTTCTTGATTCAATATCGAGAAGCAAAAAATTATGGACAAACCACAAGAATTAAAAGTTGAATGCGCTTATTTTCTATGACTAATTATGTTTGTTCTTGATAATTTCTTTGTTGCAATCTTTAGTCATATAAGAAGTCGGAATAACACCTCACAAAAGTCGTTCGCAAAAAATCGAGGGCCTTCCTTGCTCACTACAGGCTGGTGAACCCATTCATTGTAAGCTTCTCCAAGATAGCCAACCTACAAAAATTCCAGCAGTTAGAAAGTTCCAAAAACACAAAGGCTAAAACACAGTTATATTTCAACTAAAAAAAACATATAGTTGTGCCGAAATGTTTTGATGGACAATAAAACAAAGTCTTCTATGTAATTTTATCGAAATGTTGCATTTCATCCTATAGATGTTTCATGATTAATGCCGCACCTATATCCTGTGTTTTGCAAATCACGTAACTAGTAGTCACTTTTTCGAACTAGTGCACTCGCGGTTTGCCTAAAAAGATGAAAGCGAAATGATGAACATTATGAGAGATCCGTTTATCACCTAGGAAATTGATAAGAAAAAATTGCTCTGCTCAGAACTAAACTATTGCTCAAGAACAAGCGAAATTTCGACATCCGCTACTAGACATCAAAAGAAAGGCAAAGCGCAAAAATGACGTAGAAAGGAAGTACAAGAAAATCGAGAACAAGCAAATAGAAATGAGATCTGACCTGGAAGACAAGAGGCTTGTTCAAATCCACAGTGAAAGGTTTATCGACCATCTTGGAAGCCCTCTTATGTAACTGGAGACATTCTATTATTAACTCATCAGAAAGAGGAAAAAGATAAGCAGAAGACTAAAAATTTCCAAGTTTAATTCTTGTAAAGAAAATAAAGAAATAAAGGAAGCCTAAAGAAATGGTATGATTTGAAAAAGAATTTGCATAACTGTTTACTTCAGCACTTGGACTAGTACAGGCATTTACATTTCGATCGGATTTTCATCAAAATTTTCTTTCTTAAACACAGAAGAGAAAGTGTCAAATTATAGCAGTAACATCATGAAAATTCACAAGAAACAAAGGTACCAATATGAAATTGACAACTCGAAACCGATTTTGATATTCTCTTGTTGAGAAATTCATGTGGCTCATTTTATTTCAAGTCGAAATGACATAATTCCTTTGTAAAAAACCTCATAATAATAATAAGAGACACAAAATAAAATCTATGTCACTATTTTTGTTTTCAGAACATATTTCAAATTTTAACAATATTTAGTTGAGTTTATTTTAACCATACATACATGTCAGAGTGAGATATTCAATATTATCTTTTTCCTCGATAAAAAAGAGACAAAAATAAAACACCTAGAAACTTTTTTTCTTTCTTCTTTTTTTTTTTTTTGTTTAAGTAAAAACACAGAGAAAATTACCATAAAAACAGTACTTAATAAAACCATTATAATTTATGAAAAACTATCAAGATTTGGTAATTTCAATTAAGAACATTATCTTGGCAAAACCAAAAGGAAACCGACCTTTTTCGGAACGATGCAAATGAATAATGAGCGGCCTCTTGGGTTGTGGAAAATGGTTTCCCACAAAAAAAAAAAAGAAAGTTTCAAAGGAAGGAAAAAAAAAAAAAAAAGAAAAAAAGAAATCTCTTCTTCTTTTTATTTCCTCCTTCGAAATGAAAATATGATCACCAGCACAGGGAGAGGGGGAAAAAAAAAAAAAAAAAAAAAAGGATGAGAGAAGAGAAGGCATGTATTATATTTTTGGAACTGACAGTCGAAATTACAGCTTTGCCTCACGTTGAACCGTTGCAAGCCGCTCTCTCTCTCTCCCTCCTCTTTTTTTCTTATTTTTTTCCCCTTCCTAACGTAAAAATAATAATAATAATAATAATAAATAAATAAATAAAATTTACGTCAGCAAAAAATTATCTACTTCTATTTCTTTTTTTTTTTTTTTTTTCCTTATTTATTTATAAAACGAAACGACTTCCCAAATATATAAGACAAAGAGGGATTTTTTTTTAAGAAAAAATAAAGAGAGACTTATTGTGCTAGAAAAGTAAAGAGGGACTTGATCCTATGTTTCAATTTTTTTTTTTGGAGAAAATAAAGTGACGTGTCACAACTTTTATTGATCATAGCATAATCTATATGTGATTTAGATTTTTGGCATCAAGACTAAATCCATTTTGAGGAAAATCTTAAGTTCCAGGTTCTTTTTGTTACAAGGTGAAAGTATAAATTTGTAAACTGTTCAAATCATATCAAACTACACTGTCGAAACGTCATTATATTAAACCACTAAAACCGCCAATTGTTTGGTTTGAAACCGTCGAATTTTTTACTTGATTTGATTTGAAAATTTAAAACCACGATCCAAACAATCAAACCACTAAACTGTAAATTTTTTTATTATTTTAATTTTAAATATTTGATTTAAATTTCAAATAGGAAACAAAGTTGAAAATTAAAATTTTACCTAATTTTCTTCACTTTTGATGTAACGGAATCATATATTGGAATAATAATAACAGTAAAATGAACGAATAAATAACATGTTGATTTACACAGTATGCTAGTAAAGCTGCTTCAAGATCCTTTGCTTCATACATAATATCAGAAATTGACAAAAAAAAATCGTTGATTCGCTCATAATACCGAAAATTGACAAGAAAAGAGTGAACACTAAAAATTTCATTAATGATCAACCGTTGGTTTTCATTGCAAAAGGGTGTCTTTATTTATAAAACAAAATACAAACGGGAAACTAAATAAAAATGACTGAACTTAATTAAAAATAGTATAATATGAAATTTTTCAAAAATGAAAAGTATTGAACAGAAAGCAGAAATGGAAACTACTAGACCTAAGAAAAAATAAAACGCAATTGAAATTTGAATTGGAAGTTTCTAGGTCAACTTATTACAAATATGGTAATTACTAAAAATTGAAAACACACAAAAGAAAAAAAAAAAAAAAAAAACCCTATTATTTTGTCCAAATCCGAGAACGTCAACGGACCATATGAAAACTAAAAAATTGTCTTATTTGAATGGGGTGGTTCTAACGCACCATAAAGGAAAACTCTTTTTGCACCACATAATCTTCTTACTTAACCATGCTTTCCTTATGACTGGGAGCATCTAAAAGATTATGACTTTAATGATAGTTTCTATTTCATTCTTAATAATGTTATATTGTAATCCGTTCAAAGCATCAAACTAAATTTCTATACCAATTAGTTTCTATTGAAGTTTCATAGTTTTTAAAATGATTCTTATAGACGAAAATGTCACACACATTTTTATGATTTATTGATTTGATTATTTTGAATTTTGATAGGTTCTTAAAGAATCCTAAACTGTGGTTTCAAACCTCACCAAATCACTAATTTTAATGGTACGTCTAATTTGGTTTGAAATTTCTCAAACCATAAAATGATGGTTTGGATTGAAAAATGCTCCCCCAAATTTCATGAAAATCTCTCTCTCCTATATATAGTTGGAATCAACATTAACCTAGTCGATGTTCTCTCTCTCCTATGTATCGTTCCTAGTCGCTTTTCTCTCTTTCTCTCCCATATATTGCTGGAATCAACATTAACCTAGTCGATGTTCTCTCTCTCCTATGTATTGTTCCTAGTCGCTTTTCTCTCTTTCTCTCCCATATATTGCTGGAATCAACATTAACCTAGTCGATGTTCTCTCTCTCCTATGTATCGTTCCTAGTCACTTTTCTCTCTCTCTCCCATATATTGCTGGAATCAACATTAACCTAGTCGCTGATTATCTGCCATTTCGGGCTCCAGTCAGCGGAAAGTATTTTGGTAGATTACTTTTGATAATCTACCATAATATTTTTCATTTTTAAGAAAGATGGCCGACCTTCTCCTATTCCAGTCATGGGAGAGTAATCCGGTAGCTTACTTCTCATGGTCTACCAGAACGTTTTTCAGTTTTAACTAAGAATGCATGCCATCTCCGCTTCAAGTTGCCGAAGATCATACTCTGTTAGATTACTTTTGATAATCTACTAGATTATTATTATTATTTTTTTAGTTTCAATAGAAGAAGAAGAAGAAAAAAAGGTCGTTCATCTCCAATTCCGGACACCAGAAAGAACAATCAACCAGATTACTTTTTCATTTTCAACCGAAGTCTCATTTTTATATTTTAATTATTGGGGTCTCTTAATACATTTTTGTCCTTACATGCTATTGTATTTAGGGGAAATTCAGTAATATGTAAATTTGTTTTTTAAAAAATGTGGGAAAAAAAGTAAATAGAGATGGGGCAAGACACATCACCTAAATCATAAATTTACAACCTCTTTTATTTGTAATTTATGTGTATTTGAAGATGATTTGTTAATGATATTGCATGAATTCTTTCTATTTCATGATGAAACATGTATATAAATATGAAGAATATGTGTACTAAAATATATATTAAATAAAAATAAAATATGTCAAACATACCTAAAGTTCCGCTTTTAGTATTTATAGCATCTTCAAAAAAAAAAAAAAAAAAAAAATACCAAACATCTACCTAATTCTAGACACAGTAAATTTGACTTCACAGTACAATTACAACAAGATTTTCCATGGTAAAGTAATTATGCCAAGCCCGTCCTAACATCCTTTTTTTTTTTTTTTTTTAAACTGAAGTCTAGGAATGAGAGCCGGCCAATATTATGTAGTGGAAATCTAACCAAATCAGCCCTATCTTGCCGGATTGTTTCGGGAAAAATAAACACAGTAAACAAGTATTGTCTTCAATATTGTGACCGGTGTTATTTCCAATTGCTGGATTCATCTATATATAAGATTCGTATTCTTAATTAATTGATTTATTTATTGTACTTTCACATTGCCAATGTTTTTTTTTTTTTTTTTTTTAACATATTAGCCGAACTTAAGATTCTAATTATGTTCGGACGGCAGCTCTTTCTTTTGACTGCATTCTTATCATCAGCTACTATGGCTATATAAATACACAGCCGAAGTCCACATCTCTATATCACAACTGAAACACATATATACATATATACACACACACACATACACATATATAACTCATTAGATCTAACTTTCATTTCAAGAGAGAATAACTACTAATCAAGAGATGGCAAGCCAAGCTCTGCTATTGGCTTTGCTGGCTGCCACAACATTTGCCATAGTCACCGCATTTGAGCCTAGTCCTCTCCAAGATTTCTGTGTCGCAGACCTTGCTAGCTCAGGTTGATATATTATCAACTTCCACTACTTGTCGTTAGCTTTAGTAATTTCTATTCCAAAATTGATTTGTTTAATTTTTTTTTTTCGTAATTATATTTTCTATTATTGATAGAGTCATCCGGCCAGGTTCAATGATACACATGTCATAGATAGAGTAAAAAAAATGATATTAGGAGACTAAATATTATCTTCTTTTTTTTTTCTTTTTTTTTTTTTTTTTCCAAAAAAGGGAGAACAAGGATAAGTTAATAAGTTTTTGCTTCCTTTATGTTAGTGTCAGATTTTCTATCCCAAAATCCAGTCAATTGTATAAAGACAAATTCTAATAGGCTCAAATTCTTCCACTTAATTTTTCTTTTTATAATTCCATCTTATTTTCTATGATACATTACGAATGATCAATTTCTCTCAAAAAAATCCCTTCAACATTTTCTTTTCTTCCACTTTTCATTCATACTTGACAAAGTGTTGAATAATACTAAACATCAAAAATATGTGTGTGTATATATGTATATATATTTTTAATGTATTTTGTTCATGTGATTGCAGAAAGGGTAAATGGACTAGTTTGCTTGGACCCCAAGCTCGCAACTGCTGAACACTTCTCCTTCAAAGGCATTCACCTACCCGGCAACACATCAAACCCGCTTGGCTCGAACGTCACCCCAGTGAACGTTGTCCAGATTCCGGGGCTTAACACCCTCGGTATCTCCCTTGCCCGGATTGACTATGCACCGTTTGGTGTCGTCCCTCCTCACACGCACCCTCGTGCCACCGAGATACTGACCGTCCTAGAAGGCAGCCTCTACGCGGGATTCGTGACGTCAAACCCCAACAACCAGCTCATTTCCAAGGTCCTCAACAAGGGCGACGTCTTTGTTTTCCCTGTTGGCCTTGTCCACTTCCAGAAAAACGTCGGATATGGGAATACCGTTTCGATCTCTGCCTTGAGTAGCCAAAACCCGGGTGTCAATACAATTGCCAATGTCGTTTTTGGTTCGAATCCGGCTATTGAGAGTGACGTTTTGGCCAAGGCTTTTCAGGTTGACAAGTCCATAATTAGTCGTCTCCAGGCACAGTTTTAGACGAAAGTTGGTAATTTGGTCCAAGGTAGTAGTTGTTCTGTTACCGTATTTGGTACAAATGTTTGTGGTTTCAATCTTGTATTGGTGTCTTGTACTGGATTAAATAGTGCTCTTACATTTGTGTGTAGTATAAACAGCACCAATTTGTCAATCTTAGATTAATCGTAATGTAGATGAATCATAATCTGGTGACTCATTTGTCTTAAACAACTTGAATGTCCTCACTACATGACAAACTTCTTGACCTTTGGATCTGTCTTTCTATTCACTTTTCCATTCATCAATTGGTGTGTGGGCATCGTGAATAATCTAAGATGGGATGGCAATTCGTGTCGCACATCATGTTCGTGTCATGTTTGGGTGTTTGTATCATAGGTTTGACTTAACTTGAAAATGACTCATAACAAAATCTTTGAAAGCCAATGACACAAAAATGACAAGGCCGTTTAACTGGTTAATTTGATGCATGAACTCATGATTGACACAAAATTCATCCGTGAATCCATGATTGACATGAATATAATGAATTTCTTCACGTTATTTACACCTTTTAAAAAAACTTCACAACAGTCTATAATTGGATAATATCCATCAACATTAACCAAATAAGAATACAAAATTATGAGAGCATATATTAATAAAGCCATGTCAAAATTACATATCCAAAAAATTATGTATCATGTTCAGGTTAGCCATGTCTAGCTAATCCGAATTAAGCCCATTTTTTCACATCAATTCAGGTTGATCCAAATTTAACTTGCATCCCTTTTATCCTCAACCCTAATCCATAAATTCATGTTGTTTTCGGGTTGTGTTGTCCTATCTTCTTATGTCTTAGTGTGATCTTCTCCAATAACAATCCAGCACTTGGAAAGTCAAGTTATTTTTTTTTATGACAGCTGATATATATATTTATTTTAATAATTCAAACAGTTTGTGTTCATACTTGTTGTAATTATTTATTTCAACAATTAGAAATAATAATTACCATACAACATTTATATTAACACTTAAAGTAATATTTTATGTTCAACCGAAATGTTTTTGTCACATACGTGACGTAAATAAATCAATATTACATAGAAACACAACTGACAACACCCATTTTCTCAGACACTATCAATTGGCACATGAAAACTATCAGGTAATTTATATGGCTCTATGAATATTTCCAATGATATTCTATTGGTCGATCTAAAAATACTACGATTCTAGCAAGGAGACCAACTACAGATTAATTAACCTCATTAAGCTCTTGATCAATTAAGTTTTTGTTAGGCGATCAGAAAATTATAGACAAAATTTACAACGAAATGGTTTTCAAATATTTTTCTAATAATATCAGATTATAGCTAATGAAATATTCTAAAAAAATCAATGTAAATAAATGATATCTTTTAACAATAAATATCTAGTCTCCTACTTTTATAGCTTACCTCGTCTATTTTTTTTTCCCAAAAAAAAAAATGGAGAGAAGTTTCGGGAGAACATATGATACTAGCTAGATTTTCAATTTAGGATTCGTTTGGCATTTAAGTTTAACTCTAACTAAATTGTACTTTTTTATATCAATTTTTAATTTTTATTTTTCTGAAAAGTCAACAAAAATTATTATAACTAGTTTTTGAAAAGTCAACTAATTCTAACTTAAAATTTTCATTTTCAACCGACGAACAAAACGTAAACTTAGAAAAGATAATAGACACGAGTTCATTTTGATCATAATACTAAGTCTCTGTTTGGTGTTACAGTTGGAGTTGAAATTTTTGAGTTGGTTGACTTTTTAAAAATTAATTATAATTTTTGTTGACTTTTCAGAAAAAGACAAAAACTGATATGAAAAATTTAAGTTTGAGTTAAATTACCAAACGGAGCATAAGAAATGGAGTTTTAGAAAGGCACCTGATATATATCTCTTCCTCTATTTATCAGATACAACCGTACCCAAAAAAAAAAAAGGATTGTACGCACAAAGCATGGGGACATACTTATATATATATATATATATATATATATGTATATATTTAGAATACTATACGAGGGGACATGCTTGTAAGATTTTAAGACTCGATCGGGCTCATTAATGTTCTTGAATGTAAAGTTCTCCTTCCAATCTACGTTGGCTAAAACCTCCTTACTCTAAAGGTGTTGGAGGCCAGAAAGCATCTAACCCAAGTAGAGACCGTAACGATCCTTTTATAACATTAGAATTTAACTGACATATACAAGGAAAAATTCCAATTCTATCCCTACTGAGATACGTGCCCACTCATTTGTATCTAGGGCAACTACTGTAGGAGGATGCCACGTGTCACCTTTTTTCGCAGTGCAATTTTCTCTAATCACAGTCTAACACTCTGATAATAAAGCTGTTTTTATTTTATTTTATTTTATTTATTTATTATTTTTTATTTCAGCACTAATTTAGATTTACTTTAACTATCAAAATTAATATTTTTCACACAAAAAAAATTATGTATTGTAACAATAATTAAAAGAAATTAGTGCATAATATAATTTTAACAATTAAAATAAATATTTTATGTACAAATGAGATCTATTTGTCACATTGAATATAAGTGACATCAATAAATAAGTGTTCTAGGGGACACACAATCTAGTATCCTGGAAGCTATCAGTTAATGTCCCATCCGGTATAGAAAACATGTACTAGGCAGTTCTATACAATCCCGGTTGACTATAAATGCATCCATGAATATTCCATTTACTCTAGAGATTTGTTAAGCTAGTTCAGGACTAAAATGGACCTACATAATCAATTAAATATAGTTATTAATTTTGGTCAAGCCATGATCTTGAATTAAAGCTGCACTATAAGATTAAAAGGTTTTATGAAGAGGTCTCTCTAGGGTTAAATTTAGTAAAAAGTTAAAATGAATATCACAAGTGGTTGTTTATTTAAAAATTGATATTTAAGTAATATTATTAAAAAAACGGACATATTTTAAAATGAAGTTCTAAAAATAAACTTTTTGTGTATTTATTTCTCTTGTTTTCCCCCTTCCTGATGACCCAGATCTAGGATTAAGAGCCGGCCAATATTGGAAATCTGACCAAATCAGCCCTAACTTGGCCTGATAGTTTTTGGAAAAATTGAAACGGTAAACTAGCATTCTCTTAAATTTTGTAGCCGGAGCTTTTTCCAATTGCCGGATTCATCTATATATAAGAATCATATTCTTAATTACATGATTTGTTTATTGTACTTTCATATTTTTTGTTTGACCAAAGTCACTATATTACACATATTTTGGCATGAAACTCTTGGAACGATTGTTTGCTTAACATATCATTATATATAAATAGTAATTTAACTACTTAAAATAAAACTTATTGAGCATTTTGGATTGAACAAATGGATATGTTGCTTCAACTAGCCGGAACTGAAGATTCTAATTAGACTCTTTCAGCATACAATGCACGGGCGGCAGCTTTTTCTCTTGACTGCACAAGCAATATATATATATATATTGTCATCAGCTACTTGCTATATAAATGCATAGAGCTTAAGTCCACATGTACCACAACTGAAACACATATAGCTCCTTAGTTCTTAACTTTCATTTCAAGAGAGAATATCTCATCAAGAGAGATGGTAAACCAATTTCTGGTATTGGCTTTGTTAGCTACCACAACATTCGCCATAGCCACTGCATTTGAGCCTAGTCCCCTTCAAGATTTCTGTGTCGCAGACCCTGCTAACCCAGGTTGAGATCAACGTCGACTTGTCGTTCGCTTTATTCTAATTTCCATCCCAAATATTGCCTTTTCCTAGTTATTATAATATAAATCATCCTAGTTCATATCCTTTTTTTTTTTTTTTTTTTTTTTCATGTGATTGCAGAAAGGGTAAACGGACTAGTTTGCTTGGACCCCAAGCTTGCAACTGCTGAACACTTCTCCTTCAAAGGCATTCACCTACCCGGCAACACATCAAACCCCCTCGGCTCGAATGTCACCCCAGTGAACGTTGTCCAGATTCCGGGGCTCAACACCCTCGGCATCTCCCTTGCCCGGATCGACTATGCACCGTATGGTGTTGTCCCTCCCCACACGCATCCTCGTGCCACTGAGATCCTGACCGTCCTAGAAGGCAGCCTCTACGCGGGATTCGTGACGTCAAACCCCAACAACCAGCTCATCTCCAAGGTTCTCAACAAGGGCGATGTATTTGTTTTCCCTGTTGGCCTTGTCCACTTCCAGAAAAAACGTCGGTTATGGGAATACCGTTTCGATCTCTGCCTTGAGTAGCCAAAACCCGGGTGTCAATACAATTGCCAATGCTGTTTTTGGTTCTAATCCGGCTATTGAGAGTGATGTTTTGGCCAAGGCTTTTCAGCTTGACAAGTCTATAATTTGTCAGCTCCAGGCACAGTTTTAGAAGAAAGTTGGTAATTTTGTCCAAGGCAGTTACTCTGTTATCGTTATTTTGTTACAATGTTGTCTGTTATTTCAATCCTTTTGGTGTCTTTGGTCACTAATTGTATGGCATGATAAAATTTATTTGATGTCTCATTCGAAAGTTGGATTAAACAGTGTTGTTTACAATAGTGTGCAGCATGATTTTGTCAAACTTAGTGGATTTCTAGTACGGAGGACTCGTAATATGTTTTGCTGCAAAAGCCTTGTCGATTAGTCAACTTTGCAAGGACATGTTTGTCACACAGTATTGTATTATTATACATCATATTATACAAAACATTATTTGGTTTGTCACCATAGTAACATGTAGTTTTACATTATGCGATGCTTGATTACCATGATATTGCATTGTATTCGGGATTGAACTTTTAGAAAATATAAAATTTAAGAATTGATTTTTTGAAAGGAGGAAATTTTGGCCACGACTCTAACCTTGCTCAACTCAGATCTCGTTGATGGAGTTGAGGTCGAGATTCGGAATTAGGGACCAAGTAGGGTTTTGGGACCTGAGCAAAGGGGTTTTAGATTACACCATCTAGGTAAAGGAAAAAAAAAAAAAAAACAGAGAGAGAGAGAAAGTGTTCACAAATCCTATGACTGATTTGAAATTCGAGTTACTTCCCGGAATACCACTCATATGTAGCAAATCCTGTCAGTCAGCCCCACTCCTAATTAAAGGGGCAGTTCTTTTTTGTTGTTCGACAAAAGGAGGTAAAGGAGAAAGGCCTTGGCTTAAGGGAGATCGTGAGCTAAGGTTGGCGTGTTAGACTGAATTAGTGTTAGTTTTGGCATTTCTTGCAGGAGAATAAGAATAATTTAAAATAACAAAGGAAAATTATGTTATTAAAAAAGTGAACTAGTAGTGGAAGGCTGTGATTAGAACGAGTCCATGGTAGAGTTGACGACATATGCGACGGGTTATAAGGTCCAGGTCTGTTTGGGTTTCTCGTTCGGAATTTAGGATTGGGATCATGATTAGGTTTTCGAACTGGGACTGGGCTGGCGTTGGCTTTCGCAACTAGGACCGGGGTTGGTGATGGGTTTCGGGATCTGGGGTTGGACTTGAATTCTAGTTGTAAGACTAGGGTCAAGGTTGGAGCGGTGGTTTCGGTATTTGGGGTCAAGATCTTGGTATTGCATTCGGGGTTAGGTTCTAGGACCAAGATTTAGGGTCAAGGTTGTACATTTTATAGGAAAGCACACCAATGATGTCAAAGTTACTAAACAAGTATATATACATTGTTTCCCCCCTCTTTTATGCTTTTATTTTTTGATGGAAAGGTTCACTTGTTTAATTTCAAATGATATCGTGACACCACCTTTATGATTTCATCTTTCAACTTCAAGGAATAATATTAGAAAAGGAAAATTGGAGGAACAATCTTATATGCATTTTTTTTTTTCTATGGCGGAACAAGTTTTAGGATTAATTTTATAAATTCTCCAAAACTATGCATCATTTTTTTTTTTTAGATTCCCGATTTTTTTAAACCGTTCAAAATGCCTTTTGATTTTCACATAATAGTTCAAAAACCTTTCTCCGTCCACTTCCCTATAGTTTGTAAGCGAGATTATGTCCGTTAAAAGTCTAAAAGCCGAAATTATGAACAGGGTCGCCAACGCTTGGAAGGCCGCCAATCCCAGAGTAAAGGGCTTCTAACTCTTTCTTTCTTTCCTACTGAAAACTGGATTCATCTATCCTTTTTTCCCTAAAATAAAATTAAATAAATAACGCATAACTTTTTGTAGTCAAAAGGTTTCAGAGTGAGTTTCTCGAACTTCATATATGTCCATATTTTCGACGCCTTAAAGTAATGTTTCTTATGGTTTACCTTCATATAAGAGTTTTGTGGCCTAGAAATGCATGAGAATTTTTTAAAAAGAAAAAAGCACTGTTTGTAAATCATTTCAATAAATCTATGTTATAGTTACTACAAAAAATATTTTGTAGTCTTATCACGAGATGTCAATCGTACCGCATGTAACGGTCTAGGCGTCTAGCCTATAACTGTTGAGGTACAAGTGTGCTTTGTTATGTGTTAAATCTAGCTCACTAAAACGTTGTGTCGTGTTCGTGGCCTTTTAAAACTCAAAAGCTTACGATCTGACCTAGCCCTATTTAAACTCGTCATTTTGAATGTTGAAAATTGATTTTGGTATGGCAGAGTAAAATGAAAATGAATTTTGTGCTTTTTTTAAATAAAATTAAATAGGTTATAGGGGTAGAAGTTAGAATGTCAAGGTGATGCTTTCCCGCGTGATATATGGGTCTTGTTGGGCTTAAATATTGTTAATTGCCTCAAAAGATCATGTCATGCTTTAATAGTGTTATTAGCCCACCATCCTCAAATACGAGCTCGGTTTGGCACACTCCGGCCTTATGTCATACTCGACTTGACGTAAATTAATGTCAGTGTTATGTCATGCCTAATTTAAAAATTAGCATACCATGCCATCACTTAGATATAGTTCTAGGCCTGATGTACAAAAGCCCATTTTTAGGCTAATGGTTGATTTTTTGTTAGTCTTTTTTTTTTTTTTTTTTTGTCCTTGTTATTAATATATGTCACTATCTGTTTATTGTGTGTTTTTTTTCAGCGCCATGACAGTACTAATATTATAATAGAACTCACATGAAATGTCCTTTGATTCTCATTGTTTCCTTTAACGTAATAAAATAATATAGCCGGAGCGAAGCACTAGATGCAGCATGATCTGCCTATAGGAAGAATAAATAAATAAATAAATATATATATATATAATGCCAGGTTTTCTAGTTTAATGGGTTCACGCTCAACTAGTGTTTTTTAAAAGGAATCAAATCTTGTTGGGGGTGGTCAGGATGGTCAAATTCAACATTTTTGTTTTAACTATTAATCACCACCAATTTAAAAAACATTCTTTCTAAAATAGGATCTCCTATATTCCACAACCTTTAAGAATTTTTACATTAATCATTAAATTGAATTTTAAATTAGTCTGATATATGACCGGAGTAGTTTTTTATCATGCACAACAAATTATTAAAATGGATACTCATATGTCATGTCGTCAGAAAATTAATCTAGTGATTGAAAAGATATTATCGTAGGACCTTTAAAAAAGGGATATTTTTTTCTTTGTTTTTAAATTTTTTGCTTGGATTATATTGTATTGGATTGTAATATCTATACAATATTGTTTTGTTAGATAGCATATGAAAAATGTGGACAACTTAATACAGTGTTTGGTCGCTGAACCCGATCTTATTCCAGTTTGACACCGACGCTGACGCCAACGTCGACTCCAATCCCGACACTGATCCTAACCCCGACCTCGTCTTCGATTGGTCCCCAACTCTGGACGAACTAGCCCATCCCCGGTGAGACCCCTATGTTCCTGGTTCAACCTAGACCCCATCCCAGGACTAATCCATCCCCGAGTCTAGACCGACCTGATCCTAGGCCTGAGTTGGCGTCGATCCCGACCCTGATCCTTGTATAAAATAATACAATATAATACACTAAAAATATATCATATTAGATAATACGGAAATGATCGTATTAATTTACTATTTTTTTTTTAGCTGGAAATTTACTATCTTATTTTAAACAAGGTAATGATTTGACTAAACATTTTGTTATTGTATACAATACAGTACTCTAATAGATTCACCAAACATGCCAATAATGTATTATTATGATGAAGTAATGCTTGCGAAAATTCTCTTGTCTATTCCATGAAAGACCAAAACCCGGCCGGTAATATGGAAGTCCAAGCTGGTCCTACATGTTTTCACTTCTTTGAATGTTTTTATAGTAGTGTGGGTGCGTGTTTTTGGGCTATATCTTTTCCGAGAATCTTCTTACTAGAATAACTTTCTGCTCTAATTTTCTGTTTACCAAACACTGGCCATCCCACCTTGTAAAGTAGTCAAAGCTCAAGAGGGATAAGTCATGTTTCTTCATTGCAAATTGAAGACTACTGCTTGCTAAAATGGGAAAAAACAATATGTTAACTCCACACCGTATTAAATCAGCCATTTCCATAATTCTCCATCCAACCCGTTCAACAGAGTTTTTGCATTTATTTTTAATCGGTAAAAAAGAAAAATAAGAACTACAATTTGTCAATAAATATTTGAAACCACAACTTTAAAAAAGTTTATTCTGCTACAAATTTCAAAAACCACTTATAAGAGCCACTAGTACAAATTGTGGATTACACGACGGTTTTTTACCGTCGTGTAAAGTTTACACGACGGTTACCCAACCGTCGTGTAATCCAGTGTCGTGGAAGATAACACGACGGTTATTGAACCGTCGTGGTATCTCAATGTTACACGACGGTTAAAAACCGTCGTCGAAACAAGGTACACCATAGTGGATACAAGTAATATAAAGACATTACACGACGGTTCTTGGCCGAACCGTCGTGTAATGCGGACATTACACGACGGTACTTGACCGAACCGACATTACACGATGGTTCTTGACCGAACCGTCGTGTAATGCGGACATTACACGACGGTACTTGGTCGAACCGTCGTGTAATGCGGACATTACACGACGGTACTTGGCCGAACCGTCGTGTAATGCGGACATTACACGACGGTTCTTTGCCGAACCGTCGTGTAATGCGGACATTACACGACGGTACTTGGCCGAACCGTCGTGTAATGCGGACATTACACGACGGTTCTTGGCCGAACCGTCGTGTAATGCGGACATTACACGACGGTTCTTGGCCGAACCGTCGTGTAATGTCTCTTTTATTAAAAAAAAAAAATTTATGGTTTTTTTGGTGATTTCTCACGGCTGGCCTAATCTGTATGTTATCCAATACATGATCCAAGATAGTAACTTCAATGATCAAAGTAAAATTACATACCAATTTTTACATTACAAGTTCACATATCATAATTAATGAATTGCATTACATGGCTAGCTCATTCTCCCCTAATCAAATTCAAATCCTCAGAAGTAAAAAATTCTTTATTTTCAAGTACATCAATTCCATTCAACACTATGTCCCTCATAAAACCTAAAATAAAATAACCACATTCAACACTTCCCTCTTGGAGAGGACAATGACGGTTCGAGATTTTTGTTTTACAGTCTCGTCTCCTTCTTCTAATCCCTTCTCCGGTCATAATCTTCCAATCCGTTAGGGCTCTAGCAAATTGATAAAGTTCAAACTAATTAAGATGTATATAATTAAGATTAAATAAAAGAAAAACTCATTCAAGCATTTCATCGAGTATGATGTGTGCGCAAAAAATTCATGTTGGAAAATGTGTGTAAAGTGCCAAAACCAATCACAAACCATTCATCTACAAAGAGCAACATTAAAAACAAAAACATTCATGTTCAAAAATAGATCTTTAATGGAAAACAACAATACAAGAGAGCAAATGTGTTTTAGTTTATATACGAAGTCACATTGCTTTTCTTTGAAAAAGAATATGCACGGCCACATGAAGAGGGAGGCAACTTCGGCAACGGCGGCTTGACCGGATTCTAAAAGAGTGGTGGCAGCGGGTTGGTGAAGGATGTGGGTACTTGAGAAATGTAGAGAGTGTGAAGAAAGAACTTAAGAAATTCGTGCGGAGATGAAGAGAAACGAGGAGGAAATTGTATTTAAGTTATGGGTTTTGGCGCGAGGATTTCGAAAAATTAAATTTGAAAATTTTCAGAGAGTGTGAAGAAAGAACTTAAGAAATTCGTGCAGAGATGAAGAGAAACAAGGAGGAAATTGTATTTAAGTTATGGGTTTTGGCGCGAGAATTTCGAAAAATTAAATTTGAAAATTTTCAAAATTTTTAGAAGATTACACGACGGTCTATTTAGAACCGTCGTGTAATACCAGGGATTACACGACGGTCCCCCGGGACCGTCGTGTAATGTCCCCCCCGAGGGGCGGATTACACGACGGTCCCAAGGGACCGTCGTGTAATGTCCCCCCCGAGGGAGGGATTACACGACGGTTCCCCGGGACCGTCGTGTAATCCCCCTTCGACGGGCGGATTACACGACGGTCCCAAGGGACCGTCGTGTAATGTCCCCCCGAGGGAGGGATTACACGACAGTTCCCCTGGACCGTCGTGTAATCCCTCCCTCGGGGGGGACATTACACGACGGTTCCTTGGGACCGTCGTGTAATCCGCCCCTCGAAGGGGGATTACACGACGGTCCCAAGGAACCGTAGTGTAAAGTCGGACTTTACACGACGGTTCTTTGGAACCGTAGTGTAAAGTGGCTCCGCGACGCACTTTACACGACGGTTCTTTGGAACCGTAGTGTAAAGTGACTCCGCGACGCACTTTACACGACGGTTCTTTGGAACCGTAGTGTAAAGTCGGACTTTACACGACGGTTCTTTGGTACCGTAGTGTAAAGTCAGACTTTACACGACGGTTCTTTGGAACCGTAGTGTAAAGTCGGACTTTACACGACGGTTTTTTAGAACCGTAGTGTAAAGTCGGACTTTACACGACGGTTCCAAAGAACCGTCGTGTAAAGTCCCTCGCGGAGCACTTTACACGACGGTTCCTAGGAACCGTCGTGTAAAGTCCGACTTTACACGACGGTTCCAAGGAACCGTCGTGTAATCTCTGTCGTGTAATGTACTTTTTGTAGTAGTGAGCTCTTTTTAAAAGCCACATTTAATGACATTGACTGGAATCGGAAGCTCTTCAAGATACAAGTTAAACTTCTGACAAATCATCTATAAACACTTTCAAAAATAGCTTTTGGAATCAAGAAACCAAAAATAACATTTAAGAAGCTCTATTAAACAAGCCTATAATTTTGTTCTTTAAAAAAAAAAAATCAGTATACAAGGTGTCATAATAACTGAAAATTACTCGTATTAGTTTTGACATCCATTCATCCTTTGATAAGTTATCTTTATTGCTAAGTTACAATTTTAAACAGTTAGATCAAATTAAAATCATATAGGACTGAAAAAATATATAACAATTTGATGAATATCTGATACTAATCAGTTGTTTGTTTGTTTGTTTTTTTTTTTTTTTTTTTTTGGCCCTTACCCTGCTAGAAAATTCTTCTTATTACTTTTGTAATTGTCATTGTTTCTTTGCTTCTGAATTAATTAAATAAAAGGAACATATCCGTGGAGGATCTAAACAAAGTTTATTATAAATACCAATGGGATCATTAAAAATCATTCCTGTCGGTTTTGTCTTAAATTGTTGTCCTTAATATTGAGAATGCTATTTTACCACTAAAATTAAATAATAGAAAAAATATCTGAGAGAATCTAGACAACGATTATCTTAAATCCCAATAGGACTTGAGTGACATATATTATCTTGTTATTTTCTTGAGTGGTGCTAATAAAACCAAATTGAAAGACCTTTTGAAAAGCCAAAGTTGGAGTAAATATTGTTGCAAGTTTCTACTTTATAAAAGAATTGGACAAATAAAAGGTGCTATATATGTTGTAGTTGGTTATTTGTATCTAACTGGACTTCCAACTCAAAACTTTGGGAAGTACACATCATATGTTTCACAAAGAAAATGGACAAAATGCCCCACCTTTATTACAAAGAAAACACTAACGTCCATTATTTGAGGTCTCATATATTATTATTATTATTATTATTATATGAAAAGGAAGAAAAAGAGGCAAATAAAACTAAATGCATGTTTTTTTTTTTTTTAGGCCTTTTCTATTGTGCAAGATAAAATCTAGTGGAAAATCCAGTACGCTTGCAGTGGTACAACACAATGGCACACAACATTCGTGTAATCCAATAGGAGGCTTAAAAAAATCAAGGGATATACACGAAAATTGTCTTTTTTTCAGCTTTCAAAAAAACTAATATCTTAAATTTTGTTAAATTAAGAAGTAACCATTTATATAAAAAAAAATGATCAATCACTAATTAATCACTTTAGAGATGATCACCAATAGATCGACGTCAATTTGTGTTTTTCATGATCATGGCTATTAGTTCGGTCATATATTCAAATAAGCATTCAAAAATTATTCACCTATCTAATTTTCCAAAAAATAATAATAATAATAATAATAAGGTAAACAAGAAAACAAAGGTTAAAATTGTAGTCTTTCTACAATATTTGGGTTTAGGTCTCATGTTGATAGTGTATGTTTATGTCATTGAATCTGATAAAATCATTTTAAAATAAAAAAAGATGCAAAACATATATATTTCAATATAATTTCGACCCTAAAGAAATAAAATCCTATGGATACTATATACTTTTTCATAGGAATCTTCTAAAATGTGATTTTTTTTAAAAAAAAAAAATTTGGATGAACGCAAACAAACATACATACATCAACTACAATGGTCTTCGAAAAGAGAAACTAAATAGATTTTTTAAATGGATCCCATTATGTCATAATTTTCGGATAATTACTATCGATATTTTTGACAAACACAAACAAGTATACACATATTTTCCTATTATAGATAAATCGGCTACAAAAGTATTGACCACGTTTTCTAAAATGGGATATGGTAATTGTTAGTTTATCCCTAAAACATTAAAGAGGAGATAAGCCTAGAGCAAAGATAAAACTTAGAAGGGCTCACTGTGACAATAGACATTGAATTGATGGTAAAATTGATAGGCAATAAGCCTATGTTAGGACAGCTGGACAGAGTTAGCAAATAATGGGTATTTGCCAGAGAAAGAGACTTGGACTTAGAAAACCATAGTAATAGATGGGACATAACTAAAGGCAGATTGTGACATTGGTATTCTCAATAATGAATTATATTGTTGACAAGTGACCATCCTTAATGGTTCAGCACTTTGCTGTGTCTTTTCTAGTTGCCCTCTGACCAAATCAGGGGGTTCTTAGAAAAAGGCAGTGTGATTTTACCAGACCATGCCCAAAGAAACACTAAGGCCTTATTTGACAACAGGTTCGGTTTAAATTAAACTGTACTTTTTTCATCATGTTTTTTATCTTTTTTCCCAAAAAGTTGTTTGTCTTTTCTGAAAATTCAAAAAAATTCAAAAAAATTTACTATTTAAACTTACAAATCTTAACTCAAACTTACACACCAAACACCCCTTAAGTGTCCGGTTGTTTGGTAAATTAGTCAGAGATGAAAATTTTAAATTAAAATTAATTGATTTTTAAAAAATTAGTTATAAATTTAATTGAATTTTCAGGAAAAAAAAAATTTGAGACGAAAAAATACAGTTTAATTGGAGTTAAACTTAAATATTAAATGAAGGCTAAAGATCCGTCTAAAACAATAATTGAAGTTGAAGTTTTATAAATCAACATTAAATATGAGTTCAAAAAAAAATGTTATATAGATTTTATTTTGTTTCTCTCATTATTGGGTGCTATTAAAAAAATAATCTCATTTCGATTTAAAGTAACAGATATAAACTTTCAAAATGGAAGTTCATTAAAAATGAGAGAGAGAGAAATTAATGTGTACATTTGAGAATTTTGGAATTGAGCTGTAAAATTTTAATGTAAATGTTGTTCCAACTGTCCTTAAAAAGTGACATGTTATGTTATGTGTATCATTTGGTGCCATCCACGTATACGGAGAAGCATATTTTGTGGTGGTTTTAGAAGCACACCAAACTTGTGACCTAAATAAATAGAGAATTGAACATGGTTTACAATTTTGGCGGTCCAAGAATCTTATATGAAAAAAATTTGACGATTCAAAAAGGGAAATATATTTTCGGGCTCGTGCTTGATTAACCCTCTAGAGTCTGGTGAAAGTTTTTATGAACTTCATCATGATGGGGGAAGAATCTTTGTCATCAAGGCTCCCATGGTCAGATTTCATCATTCATACACAAATGAGATAATAAGTTATTTATATACATAAATATATATACTTTTTTTTTTTTTTTTTTGCTAACGAAAAAAGAGTGTAATGATGTCGTCATGTCTTTTATATCAGCGTTATTATGAAAACCAATTAGTGTTAATATATTTTAGGTGGAACCAAAGAGTGAGTGAGTTCATATTTTCAGTACTTACATAAAAAAAAATTAAATTAAAAAATCCAAAGTTATCTTGCTCTAACCCAACCGATAGGTCACAAAAGAGTTATGTCACACAATAGAAAATAAGATTAGATCCCTGGATATTAGTTAATTCTGATATACCATCCTCTTATTATTATGTCACCACTAATGATGATGAGATAAATTATTAAAAATCTTATTAACTATATGCAATCTAAATCATGAATAATATTTTTATTAAAAAAGAAAGATGTTACGAATATCAACTCTAATTTCAATTTTTGAGTACCAACCTACGTGATACATGAGTTGTCATTTTTTATTGGTAAGTGTTTAAGTATTACCACATCAAATTGATTACATTTACTAATAAAAATATGACACATGAGTTGGTACTCAAAAAATTGATATTGAAGTTGGTGTCCTTAGCATAATTCTATAAAAAAAATAATCATGTATATATAAAATTAAGAAAATATGTGTTTTTTTAATATTCATTCGTTAGGTCTGAGCTAATTTAATTTTTTTATAATTTAAATTTTAAATTTTTAAAAAATTTCTTTATAAAGAAGGTTTGAACTCTACCTTTTTGAGTTGGAATCCTTTATCAAAATGTATCCTTAATAGAACTTATGAAAATCTAACGATCTCAAACACTTTTTAATACGGTAAGACATCTTATTTTTCAATATCGATAAGAGCTATTTTTTAACTAGAGAATTAACCCTCTGTTTGGGAGATATATTCAATTTCAGAAGTTGGAAAATTTTTACAAAAAAAATGTTTTCCCCAACTTTTTCCATCATTATCTCATTTTGAAAAAAAAAAAAAAAAAAAACTATATAATTTTCAAACTTATTTTGTAAAAACTTATTTTGTAAGTACTTTTTTGGAAAAAGAAAAGAATCTTTTTAAAATATTATAATATTGCACAATTTCTAATACCATTGTTTTTTTTTTTTTTGAAGGAATATCATTGTTTCTTATTCCAAACAACCTTTTGTTTTTAAGAAGAAAATTTTTTATACATCTAAACATCATCTTATTATCAAAATGAATAGTTTTTTCATTTAAAATAAGAAAATTTTCTTTTTCCGAAAATGGATACCCCATCTAAACGGAGCCTTTGTAATAATATATATAATATATGAGAGTTGACATTAAAATTTTATGCGTGTGATACACCGAATTAATTTACCTCAATTTTACGACAATATTTTCTTACAGAAAAGAACAAATCAGTGGTCTTGATATCATAAATTTGCATATGTGGCTCCTTTCAGGGTTCAAGTATGTACATGCAATTGTACAAACCTAAATAAGGTATGAGAATATACCTTATGAGCAAAGCTCTGTATTAGATTCTATGAATTTTAGATTCTTTTCCATTTTAGCATGATTTTAATCAAATTTCCTATTCTATAACCTAAAGCAATTTTGTGAATACATTAGTGCAAGAAAACGGGAAAGGAAAACCTAAAGCTTATGAATTGGGCTCTGACCTCTGCATAGTTAGTCAATAGAAGAGCAAAAACAGGGCTAAATTGAACTGACCATCCTAATGCGCAATAAATTTAAAACAACATCAAGAATCACACAAAAGACACAAAATCATAATCCAAATAAAGAGTGTTATATACTTTGATTGGGTATCCTTAAAAAATTTACAGCTTATGGGTACAACCACCTCAATCTGCGTTTCCCAACAAAAAAAGTTGAACTTTGGAGTTTTTGTTATCACTTTCTGAATACAGTTACGAGAGTTTGAACAACAACACTATAATTTTGTGAGATGCAAAAGAACCAAACGATGATCAAAACGAAAATTAACAAAAATAAATAAATAAAAAAAAAAGGAAAAAGAAAAAAACTTTCCAAATTTAGCTAACTTGAGATTACCAGAGACGATCTCCGTTGCCTTCCGATTAGTTTTAACACGAAACACCAAGCTATTGTTAACAGCAAGGCTAAAACACGTCCTCCAGACAAACCAACAAGAACGATTAGAAAGAGAGTTATATAAACCCAATTCCCTTTTCTTCCTTCTCTTTTTTGTTCTCTTTCTCCTCCTTGTTTTTCTTCACTAACCATCAACAATTCATTCGCTTCATCAACTTCATAAAATCTTCCTTCTTTTTCTTCTTCTATTTCGATTTCTCGGATTTCTCGAACATCACTTCCTTGGTCTTCTGCTTGCTGTTCCTGTTCTTGTTCAAATCTCTCGATTTTGTCCTCGTCCTGTCCATCTTTTTTACCTCTTTTTGAGCCACGCAACTTCTTGGGCACAAAGTTCTTGATAATCTTGGCTCTTATCTTGGCCTTCTTGCTATTACTCTTCCTCTTTTCGACCACCAAATCTTCGCCTTCACCATCCTTTACAACCTCTTTCGTATCCGAAAATCCGCACCTTTTGTCTTCTATAAGAAGCTCAAGATCAGCTCTCTCGTTAAGACTCTCTTCGTTATTTACACCGCTATTATTTTTACCGTTATTGTTACCCTCAACAACCTCAATTTCCTCGATCGAAGATTTCGATTCATGCCCACCAACCAACTCACTTTCTTCTTTCTTATACCGAAAAAGCTCGAGAAATCGAAGAATCAAGCTTTTACCGACGTACTCGAGAAACAGGAGGACGAAAGCCGACAATGTGATCCCGACGGTGAGCCTTTTCGTGCTGAGAGCCAAAACGACAACCGCGAATACCTTCAGCGCCGACAGGAAAACGACAACCCGGCTCTGATCGTCGTGGGTCTCGCTCTCGACCCTTGTTTCCTCCTCATCCTCTCCTTCTACGGACTCGCTCGGAGCCGAATTCTCGGCCTCTTCGCAGATGGGTTCGACGCGGATCGTGGAATCGTCAAGGCCCGGGTGCGAATTTGTCGGGATTGGATCGGGGGCTCGGAGATCGCCGGTGTCGTTTTCGAACTGATTGTTGTCGTTTCGATGGGTCTTGCTCTTTTTCTTCTTTTTGATGGAAGGTTTCTTTAATCGATCGCGGTTCTTGACGAAGAGGTCGATGAGGGAAGTGGGGAAACCGGTCTCGACGACAAGAGAGCCTCCGCGTTTTGGGGATTGGAGATCGGCGACGATTCTCGAGATTCGGGTCACTCTGGTTTTCTTCCATGGAAGAGGCATGTTGAAGAAATAGAAGAAGAAGAAGAAGAAGAAGAGAAGAAACAGAGGACTGGGAATTTGGGTTTTTTTTTTTTTTGTTTGGGTTTTTTGTTTACTTTGTCGGGGTGGGGATTTCACATTGTTTATATAAGGATTGGCTCGGGCTTGTTTCTCATGTGGGGAATTAGGATTGGAACCCAAAACAAAAGAAAAAGAGGACAAAGTGAAGGAGAAAAGAAAAAAGGAAACAAAAATATGGAAGAGAGAGAGAGAGAGAGAAAGAGAGAGAGAGAGAAAGAGGGAAATTGACAGGAAATTGACGGGAAATTGATGGCAATGCGCGTGAGCTGGGAGTAGTTGAATTAAAGAGGGACAGCTTAAGGCGTTTACCAGGAAAAGACGGAATTCATTTCAGCCTTTGTTTTAGGTAAGTACGAGTTTAATATCCGTGTATTACATAAAAAAGAAAAAAAAAAAAAAACTTAAGTATTATATAATAAAAATAGTTAATTAAGATATAGATTATAAATATAATAAATATATTTTTTTAATATTTATTATTATAATATTAAAATACATACATTTATATTTATAAGTATAATTTTTTTGAAATAAAAAAGTTTAAATAATAAATAAAATTAAAAAAATTGAAATATCAAAGGGATAACAAAATTACGGGATAAATTTAATTAAAAAAACTAATTAAATTAACAAATAAACGTAAAAAAGAATAAATATTTTAAAAATTTTATTTGTAAAGATTATAGATATAAATATAAAAGAAACTTATTGAACATTTTGTTTAACAAAAAAGAAAAAAAATAAAAGAAGTCAAACAATAAAAAAATAATAATATCAAATATTAAAATAAAATATTAAGTGTAAGAATTATTGTTAATAGAATAAAATATAATAATATATTGTTCTTAAAATACCAGGAAGAATAAATAAAATTAAAAACTTTTAAACTTAAATAGTCAAAAAAATTTAATAACTTAAGGAAATTTATTAAATTTAAACAAAATTAATTAAATTAATAAATAAACCTAGAAATAGATTAAATATTTTAAAAAAATTTAATTTTAAATAATGATATTAATATATGACATAAATAATAATTTAGCTATAATAATTATAAATAACATTTTTTATAATTATCTTTCATTAGAGTAGAAAAATTATTTATTGATTTTTAATTTTATTATAATTTTATAGACCTTTTTATATTTTCAAATTTTTGTAAATTATTATTTTATTTCAAATCTTTTAGTTTGTTTGTTTATTTTGAATATTATAATTTAATTGTATTAATTTATTCTTTAAATGTATTAATCTGTTTTTTTGTTAAATTTTTATTAATTCAATAATTTAAAATTTTCAAATATTTTTTAACGTATATAATTTTATTTTTTATAATTTAAAATAATTTAATAAAATATAATTTTTTATCTTATAGTTTTTTTTCTATCTTTATTTTTTTAAAAAATTTATTTTAATATAGATATTACTTTCTCTCTCTATCTCTATTTCTCTCTCTCTCTCTCGAATGGCCGGATAATGCCAAAAGGGCAAAATCGGTGAGTCACTATGCAGCCGAGAAAAAGTAGGGAATTTGAATGGCAAAATCATCATTATATTGTACAGTCACTGTTTGGGAACTATAAATCACTATTTAGTACTGTAGTAAAACAGAAAAAATGAACAAAAAAAAAAAACCAAAAAGTTACTGTTTATTACTGTTCACTGAACAGTAAATCAGTCCATCTTTTTAGTATATGTATAATGTGAAAAAGTCTTGTTTATATGTTCTTTTAATAGAATTTATTTTCAAACCGTTTTGATATAATTAAATGGTTGATATATTAATTATGTATAATAATTATGATGTACTTTAATTCATAATATTATATACTAAAAGTTAAAAAAAAATACTAAAAATAAAAAATTGATATTGCGACCGTCCACCGAAGGCCCCCCCGATGCCGGCGACAACGCCCCCCTGCCAAAAGCCAACTAGATCTTGCTTCAGGGGGAGGATTTGGCTTGTCAGCATTGGAAGGGGGGTGGTCGACGCCGGGAGAGGGGGCTTGTAGGTGTCGGAGAGGGGAGGCCGGGCAGATCTAGCTCAGGGGGAGGGGGTTCATCGTCGACGTCAGAGGGGAAGTTGTCACCATCGGGAAAGGGGGTTGGTCTTTTTTTAAATTGTTTAAAATTTTTTATTTATTAATCAATACTAATATGAGGTAAGGTGTATTATAGTTATTATATATAAACAACATTTCAGCTGTTCAATTGCATCTTAACATTTTAAAAATGAATTCTACCGATGGGGTATATAAAAGGAGCTCCACTGCAACCATTCCCTTTTATTTATTTTGGTATAAAAATTGAGCTTTTTGTTTATTTATTATTTATGGGAAATTGCACAGTAAATAATATAATTTGAAAATATTAGAAATTAATAACATAGTTTCCTTTTTGCATTTTTTTTTTTTCCCCCTCTATCAATTCTCTTTTTTTTCAAATACCCACACTCTAACCTCTCTTTTCCTTTGTCTGTCCGTCGGACGTGTTGCTGGCTTGCCAGATTGCGAGTCAGCCGGCGACAAAGGAGCACCGATGGGTCATGCTTGTCTCTTTCTCTCATCTTTTAGTCATTGTAGATTCAGGCCATAGGATCGCGATCGTGAGCGCCGTCAGCAATGAAGGAACCTGATTTCTGGTTCTCGACAGTAGTGGCAACGACCGATGCCTCGCTCTCTCGTTCTTGGCAGCGGCGACGGTGCTTCTAGAAACTTCATTGGAGATGGAAAATCAAATCCGTAAATATTACATGTACACCAAAGATTTATCGGAGTAGATTAAGAATTTACACAAATAAAGGATTTGCAGGATAAATTAAACATTTACGTATAAAACATACCAAAATAAAATCAAGGATTTACACATATTAGTATACCTTGTAAATAAATAATTTACAGGTAAATCAAAGATTTGCACACTTAAACAAAGGATTTATTGGTAAATCAAAGATTTATAGACAGATAAAAAGAAGGAAGAATTCTAAGACAGAATATATAAAATTATATATATATATATATATATATCTATTTAGATTTTGTGACATTCGTACATATATATTTTAATTTTGTTATGATTTTTTAATCACGTTTAGTTTAGTTTAAAGAATTGAAACGTAAATTATTGGTAAGGATACCTAACATAGAAAACTCTATCAACAAAATGTCTCATGAATTTTAATATGTATCATTCATTCGCTTCAAACTTTGAAACGTTTGCAAAATTTTCCCTTGTAATAGTTTTATAAAAGAAATTGAGGATAATTCTCCCGTTTATCCATTAGACGTTGGACCTTGAGTTAAATTGTCCTCTGAATATTAAAACGTTAGCAAATTTTTCTCTTATTTTAGTTTTATTAAAGAAATTGATAATTTTACCACGAATAACAAAGTGTTTTATTAACGAATAATAAAGGCAGAGAATGTCGCCGTCGTCAAAGGTGAGATGCCATCAACTTATAGATGAGTTTACAAGCAGTTATTGTTGTTGGTGTTGTTCTTGTTGTTGGTTGGTTGGTTTGTTTGTTTGTTTTTTTGCTTGTTTTTTTATTTATTTTATTTATTTATTTATTTTTATTTCTCTCTGTCTCTCTCTCTCTTAATTGAAGAAGTTTTTCTATTCATATTGAGATGGCCATTTTTTCATTTTGCAACAGAATTTCTATAAAATTTATTGTGTTTTTACAAAATTACCTTTTTAATTTTGACTTTGTGTTACACTCGACAGTTCTGTTAACAATACTAACAAATTAGAAAATTTGCTAATGTTTCAAAGTTTATGAGTTATTTTATGACAAGGTCAAAATTCAGGGTGCAAACGTGAGATTGTCTTCAATTAATGATCGTTATCTAAACTAATGGAAGGGAAAAATTTGCAAGCATTTCAAAGTATAGGGGAAAATTTGTAAACGTTCCAAAATTGGGGAAAACCGATATTACAAATTAATGTTTGGGGGGCATTTTATTACAAAGCCCCAAAATTCGGGAAAAACGAGAAATTTATCTTACTTTCTTTCTTTGATTCTAACACAATTTAACTTTTTATATGATTGGTTTCGTAATGCTCTATGATAAAAATCTTGAAAGACCTGTAGCACCAATGTCACATAAAACTCTACTAAGAAACAAGTCTAGCAAACTGAAAACACAACCTAAAACCAAAAAACAAGAAAATCATACCATCAAATCAGAGTAAAAGTTATCATTGTTACAGAACATAACACATCAAATAACAAAAGAAAATTCCAAATATCAATGACAAAGCTCTAGCGATCAGTCAATTGATGAGCAAGTTACCATAGGAAGTAGTAGGGGTGTGCAAGAAAAACCGTAAACCACCAAGCTAAATCAATCCGGTAGTTTTTAAACTATTGGTCCGGTTCCATGTAAGAACCGTTTCAAAACGATTTGAAATCAGACCAGACCGTTTTCTAAATGGGTCTGATCTGGTCTACAATTGTTTAGAACGGTTTAGACTGGTCCAGACCGTTTCTCATATTTTATATAAATATATACTTTGTAGTTGGATGTCTTTTGTTTTTTTGGACTTTTTAGTTTGTATGTGTTTATATTTGTTTGGATTTTGGACTTTGTAGTTTGGTTGTGTTATGATTGTTTGCATTTTGTGGTTTGAATGTGTTTATGCTTGTTGGGATTTTGAACTTTAGATGTCTAAATGTTTGTTTGGATTACTTTTATATTTATATATATGTTTCGTTATTAGAATCGGGTAACAAACTTTTATTAATAAGAGTAATTTAGTTCGAAAACCATCTAAAAATTCTAACGGATCAAAATTAGACCAAAAGAAAGAGACAAACCGCGGATTAAACCAGACCAAACTACTTTAAAACGATCTGGTTTGGTCCGGTCTATACATATAAAATGATCTAGTCCAATCTATATTTTTCCAAACTGTTTAAAACGATCCGATTTGACAAACATAACGGTTTGGGTCTAAACTGGACCATGCACACCCCTAGGAAGTAGTAGAGCTTGAGAGATGTGGTGTGGTTGAAGAGTCACCCAAATTGCGGTGCATAAGCCCCATGCGCCACCACCGTCTTCGTTGGAAGATTGCACCTCCACCACCATGCAGATAAAATCCGATAAGGATTTCATGTGGCTAATGTTATATAGGCTAATAACAACGCTCCAAACTACTAGTCACCAACCTCCACTCTACTTTCAATCTGTCCCAACAGAATCTCCTTGCCATATACTGCCCTTACTACAGATAAGCGTACCGTCCAGTAAGCTTGGAGGCCAAATTTATAGGCCGAAAGCCAAACCACATGCTCGGTGGCGGTCAACCTTAGGCGGGCCTTTTTTTTTTTTTTTTCACACTCTAGGGCCGGGATATTTTTATGTCCCAGTAGCATTAGGTGCAATGAAAAAAAAAAATCAGTTTTGTTTTGGGGTAGTACGTTTGGCGGCAACGTATGCACCTGGTTTTGGATTTTTTTTTGTTTTTTTGTCTATTTTCTTAATTCAAAATTTCTTTTTACTATTTACATCTACAAATTATCTACAATAAACTAAAAGTTTATAAATCCATAATTTTGTCATTTCAAATTCAAATGAGATTATTTTTATTCTTAAATTGTTTAGAATTTCGAGTTGAACGAAATAATATACATATTGATTTTTTTTTCGAATACATTTTAATTTTTACTCTTTTTACTCTAAATAATATATATTTTTTCCAATCAAATACATATTTTCAAAATTCCAATTCAAATATCTCTAAAACTACATCTCTAAAACCTCCTCGAAACGGGTCCTTAGTGGTTGGGTCAAAGTTCCCCCCTCCACCAAACCCGCTCTTCTTCCTTCTTCTTCGTCAATATAACTTGAACAAAACAAGAGGGAAAAATCAATTTCTAAACCTGCTAACTGTAGTTTCTATTGTTAAGTTGCGGAGTTTAGTTAATATCTTACGAAAAAAAGCCTTACGCAGATATATTACATTGAGTTGACCTTGATTTATCTTAATACCCTTCATAGTCAACACTATTTATGGTTAGCTCAGAAAAAAATATAAAAACTAGTAAAAGTTGACATGAGGGGTGTTTTTGCTAAAGAGGATAAAGTTCTGAATACTTACTTTGCATTCTAAAGTTTGGGGGGGTGGGGAACTAACTAAAGTGATGTGATGAGGGGCATTTTCACAAACAATATATATTTTTTTTTGTTAATCTTTTTTTGCACTGTCTTTTTATTTTTATTTATTTATTTATTTTTTATTTTTATTTTTATTTTTTGTTTTGGGGACGAAGGAGAGAATGTCATTTTCTTCTTTCCCCTTTTTTGTTTTCGTTTGACTAAAGAGGAGAGGGTGTCAGTTAACAATTCGTGTCAGTTAGTATGTTCACCAACAATTACTTGACTATATCTATAGAGTTTCGTGGATGTTTCCAATCTTGAGTCTTTTTAAATATAGGGGAAAAATAGTGGTTATATCTAGGTGCATAGCCATTATTGCCCACTTAATCATAAATATTTAAATTTCGGATCCCCCATTCTCAATTTTAAAAAAAAAAAAAGGAGGAGACAAAAGTATGGAAAATAACATTCGTGCGCACTTGAGTGATGTTAATATTACACTAACATCCCATGACCCAAATTTAGTTACATTTAGCACCCCTCAATTTTAATTTTATAACAATGGCATAAATATGAAAATAGCTATCACGCCCATTAAAAAGTATGAAAAACAATTTAAGGCCTTAAATGATGTTTTTATCCCTAAATTTGATTTCTATTAAATGTATATTTTTTTGGGGTGCTTTTTAACCCTTTACTCAAACATCTGTCTACCATTTCTCAAGCCATTCATCTCTTTAACTTGTTCACATTCCGAAACCATTCTTTTATTTTTTATAACTTTTTCTTTTTAAAATTTTGAGTTTGAGTTTGAGTTTGAGGATGAAGATTCGAACACTGCACTTTTTAGTTTAGTTAAGTGTGAAATTATTACTAATTAAAATAATATTTATGAAGGATTCCTCATAAATCCCTTCAATTTTCTATTTGGACTTTAATGAGGAGATAGGAGACGAGGAGGGAAAATAAAAAAAAGCTTGGTTTTGCAGCTGAAGATGTATCAATGCTATGGATGAAAGTTTCAAGGTGCTAGATTTGAAATACTTCTTTTTTTGATAGAGGCTCTATTAATTAAATTAACCCTAACTCCTAAGTAATACATAGTAGTAATTAGGGCAAATATGGTTTAAGATTTGAATGACATACTCCAAAACCAAAGAAGGCTACCAAAAAAAAAAAAAAAAAAAGAGAGAAAAATAGAAAACAAAAAACTAGTGAGGAAACAACACTTTTTAGTTCATTGATTGGTAATAAAATAGCTCATCGTTTAAGGGAAATAAAAGAAATCTTTGGAACATCTCTAAGACAAATTTCAATGTTAACTTATAAAGTTCTTTCAAATGCTTCTTTGAAGTTCCCCTAAAGAAAGGGGAAAAAAAAAAGAAGCTTCTTTGAAGTTTGTCAAAACTAACTGTTAATTTTTAATAATTTTAATTAATAATATTATCATCATTAAATGAAAGTCAACACATCATCCAATAACAACGAAACAACAAAATTTAGCATACGCGACTTGTTGTGTTAAACTAAGTATAGCATATGCTAAATTTATACCATGAAAAACAACTTAAATTTAGAAGGTGATTTTTTTTTAAACTGAAATGCCAAATTTGGCACCAAATATTCCGCACTCTTACCACTATTTTAATCTATTTGATGCCCTTTTTTTAGATTTTCATTTGTTTGTCTCTTCTTTCCTTCCTACTTATTTGGCTAAAACCTACTTATTCGGCTAAAAATTACCTACTACAATCACATGCTCAATCCAGTAAAATAGAAGAGACGGCTAAGGCCCAGGGTGATTCTTTTTTTTTTTTTTTTTTTTTTTTTTTTTTTTTTTAAATTTCTTAATGATAACATTATACCTCTTTTTTCTTCTTTAGCCCTACTAAAATTTTCTGACTCTAAATTTTTCTGCAAAATATTTTAAAAGATTCATTTTTACTATTGAATTTTATCCAGTTGTATCACTTTCCCCCTATTATTGTATAATTATAAATTCGATACAAATTATTTTTTTTAGAAAGTTTCATCCACTCTTTTAATACTAAACTTTAATTATATTATATTGCACAATTAATTAAGTTTAAAATTTTTAGTTAACTCAAGCTTCCCCACAAATCCTAATTAATATATTCTCTCCTATTTAATTTGATGATATCTCGTAAAGCTTACCCCACACCTTATTCCATCTACTTTTGCTTTTAAAGGTGCCTATAAGTTGAACGAAAAATATGTAACGAATAATTCCATAGATTTGTCAAGTGACACAAATTTAAGGGCATGATAGCTAATATAGACAAGAAAGTGAAAATAAATTTGAACATCTTTTGCCCTAAAAAAAATGAACATCTTTTTACCTTCAATAAATAAATTTTGGAATCGAATATTTCCTTCTTTCTGAGAAGAAAATCGTATTAAAACAAAAGAGGATTCTTGCCCATCTAATTAAATAAATCAATTTACCGCATCTCTTTTCTAAGATTAAAAACAAAGTAAACAAAGAATCATGTGTGGTTCACTATTAAAGAATGATTGATGCTTTTCACTGGTCGAAATGTATGGGAAACGTGATTACTTAACTTAAGAACATAAAATATGAACGTGGCAATTATATTAACGAACCGGAAGAAAATTGAAAATTTAACAACAAATCGGAAGAGAAAAAGATTTGTTATAAGCTTAGAGCTCGTAAAAAAAAAAAATTACATTGAACAAATGTTAACGATATATATTTCTTTCAATGTTTCTTTTTTGTTTTGTTCGCTTTTTATTGTCTTTTTAGTTTTCGTTTTCGTTTTATCTTTTTTCTATTTTAGGTTCGTATGATTTTTTTTCCCTTTTACTTTTAATAACATTTTGAGATTTACAAAAAAAAAAAAAAAAAAAAAAAAGAAAGAAAAAAAAAAGAAAGAAAAAAAAAAAAAAGAAGAAAGAAAACGTAACTATATACGTGAGTTAAAGGTTCGGGCATAATTCTTAAACAAAGCTAGAATCTCTCTATTTTTTTTTCTTTTTTTTCTTAAATTTTGTTTGGCATTTAAGTTTAATTCTAACTAAACTGTATTTTTTTATTTCAATTTTTATCTTTTACTTCAAGGTCAATAAAATTTATAATTAATTTTTAAAAAATCAATCAATTCTAACATAAAAATTTCATCTCTAACCGACAAATTAAACACAAAATAAATATCCAAGAGATAAATATCTAACATTCAATGGGTCATGTGTGAGTGTCTTGCATTTCAGACTGAGGACTGACGAGTAACCACTTGTAACCATGGGGACCACGTTAGGAGATTCCTTATATGGGACATGCTTACGCAAGAAAATAGAGCAAAAAGAAAATGAGGAAGAAGATAAGAATTTCTGGAAGAAGTAAAATAATGAAGAGGACAATTATAACAATCGGAGAAAACATTTGTCTCCATTCATAATCGTCAAAAATTTTAAGCGAAAATACAAATATTAATGACTTTGTGTATATATCATAAATCCTAATAATAAGCAAACTTTTAATAGTAATCAAACTCAAATGTTCCACTTGTCAAGTTTAAGTACTCCCATTTCTAATCACAACCAGTGAAAATATATGTATTTTTTTTTTATATAGACACGTATATGTTTTCAAGAAAATATATATTATTTTAGATCTTATTCCCACCCTTCCCGCAATTAACCCACTCTACTAAATTACATAAATAAACAAGTAGGAAGGTGGGGGTTTGCTTAGCAATATCTCTATTCTTCTACTATTTATTCCTAAAATCCAACCCATTTTAAAATGTGATGATAAACTAATACAAATTCAATTCCTTATTAAAGAAAATTAAAAAAAATAAAAAAGGAAAAGAAAAGCCATTTTTGCCAACTTTTCACGAGCATCTAATATTACCTTCTCCATGGATAAGACCAACAATATTCGCTCCTGAAAATTAAAAAAAAAAAAAAAAAGGAATTTCCCATAATCATTAGCACTCAACAAACTAAGGGCTCATTTGGTAGAACATTCCAAATCACGTTTTCATTTTTTTAATCTATTTTTTTAATTTAAAATTACTTTTTATTATTTATATTTTTAAACCTTTACAATAAACTAAAATTCTAAAATTTTATAAAATAAGATTCATATTGATCTATTTTATCTGAACATATTTTAAAATTTTATACATTTTCATTTCAAACAAATGTTTTCAACCAAATGTATATTTTAAAAAACTTAACTCATCTTCAATTAAAATATTTATAAACCTCCGTCTCTAATTATCCTCCAAACGATCCCTACCTCTCAACCCTGCTTCTATCTATTTGCAGAGAAATTGAATTAAAAAAATAAAAATAAAAATAAAAATATAAACTTCCAACTTCGTCCTACGGCCTTCTCGTGATCTGCTTTTGTTTTAATAATGAAGTAACTCATCACATGCATCTCTGATTCAACACGTTGTAATCAAATCACCCACCCACGACCATAGCCATAGGCCCTTAGCCTTAACTTATTAGGAACCTGTGTATTGTACCATACGCGTTACAATCGAAAATTTCTTTAAAATTATGCCGTCTTTCATTTTATATTAACCTTTTTTGCTTTTCCTCTCTGTAAAGTTTTATTTTATTTTCATTTTAACTAATAGAAGTGTCTTCTTTTACTTCCTTTTTTTTTTTTTTTTTTGGCCTTTCCTCTTTTCTTTTTTTCCTTCATTTTGTCCTCTTTTTAACTTTTCTCTTGATGTTTTGTGTCTTTTTAAATGTGCCTCATTAATTATTATGTTCTTTCTCCTTATTTATCTTATTAAAATAAATTTTCTGAAATATATCCCGCTTAAATTTTACACATCTTAAAAACGCAATAAATTAAATACGCATGGGCGACGAACATGCTTCTGTACTAATATAATAGAAGAGTAAAAAATACTTACTATTCATATAGTCTTCAAACAAAACAAGTATTTTTTGGTTGAAACACTCGGTTTTTTTTTTTTTTCCATATAATTATGGTTAATACCCTAAAGCTATATATATATATATATATATATATGTATTTTCACTTCGGTCTCAATTGTTGCTTTTATCCTAAGATTTTATACTTTTAGATCTATTCATTCCATTGTTTTTTTTTCTTTTTGCTTTGTCCCTAGTAAAATTATCAAAAACATCCTCATTTAAATATTTTTCTTACGATTTTTTAAATATGATTTTCTTAAATATAGCATTCATGAATATTTCTTATTTCAACGTCTCATTCCTTTTCAAATGCACTCTTACGCATCTGACTTTTTCCCTATAATTTTTTTCTTAAGTGTATTTTATCTAAAACATATATAATATTTCATTAAAACAGTTGACATCAATTTGTTTTCTATAAGTTTACCTTCAAAAAAATTTTTTTTTGTTTGTTTTGTATAAGAAAAAAACCAAAATACTCAATAAACACGTGCATATCGCACATGCTTTAATACGTAGGTAGCATATATATATATATATATGTATATATGTCTGTATATTAGTTGTGGAAGTGAAGCTAGTGGATACACGGAATAAGGATATGATTGGGGACCGGATTCGCTTTGAAATTTCTATGTCCTTTACTAAGGTTTTGCGTCTGTTTCTCTGTCTTTTATGTCATCTGGATTAAAGCCCATTTGTATCTCTTTCAGTTTTTATTTTATTTTATTTTATTTATTAATAGATATCATGATCTCTTTCACTTGATTGAGGAGAGGAAGTGCCCACCTCATATATATATATATATATATATATGTCTTTCCTATTCATCAGCTTTCTTTGCACGGATAAAGTTTATCTAAAAAGAAAAACGTAGTGTTCAACCAAAAAAAAAAAAAAAAAGGTAAGGAAAAAAAAAATGATGTAGTCGATTATAACTCTCACAATTCTACACTCTTATACATCTTAATTAGTTCTATTAATTTTTTCCAGCAAAAAAAAAAATATATATATATATATATATTTATATATATTCATTTACGATAAACCCATTTAAAAATGTGTGGTTCAATCAAATGGTAGTGTGTGTGTGTGTGTGTTTTTTTTTTTTTAATAAATCAATTATACTGCATAAACATGCAAGATAAAAGTTAGAAATGAGGATGCTCTTAACGTCACATGTTTCTCGTTGTGAAATGAGAAGATTTCACATTTTGATTCCTCGTTCTGAATTTTGCGTCCCACAAATGGATTGATAAAGAAAAATAGAAAGAGAGAGAAGATAGAGAGACAAATACATCGATAGAGAGAAAGATTTGAAAAATGGACCAGTGTTTGTGTTATATTGATAGAAAAATAATGAAATTCTCATCGACAATATACAAGAACTGCCCTTTTAAGGTTGATAAAATCTATTGGAGTTTTAATTATTAGATTAACTTTTCAATAGTCTGATCTATGAATTAGAGAAGTTTTGTGTTTCGCGATGCAAATTTTGTTGCATGGAACCTAATTTTTTTTTTCTTTGTTATATATATAAACCAAAGAACTTTACTTTTAAAGTTTTTTTAAATTTTTTTTTTAAATAATAGCAACTTTACTTTTAGAAGGCAACGAAAAGATATTAGTTAAAAATATATTATACCAATGTAAGGACATTAAAAATGAGAAGCACGTGCAAATCAAGATGTTTGACTGAAATTTTACAATCCCCTTTTGTTTTAGAAAGAGAGAGGACTTACGCGACTACAGCTACCACCAACTCTTTATATTTTATACATACTCCCTTTACAATCTTTAATTACCCATAGAAAAACAAGTTGATGTGAGTGTGTGTGTGTATATTTGCTATAATGAACAAGTTGAAGTATCACTTGAAGCATAGAAAACTGATCAGGTTGGTCTATATGGATATATTATATATAGACCAACTTCTCTTGTTTTCTTTAGTTCTTTCTTTCATCTTGCTTTTTTGAAGGGAATTGACGAACCCAACTCTTGAATTCTGCTTCATGGCCTTGACGCTTAAAACTAAAAAGTTTTTTAACATTTAAAATTTGAATTCATGGTGTTAAATGTGCTTGGTATAACTCCTATCTAAAAGCTAGCTCAATAGAAGAGAATATTCAATCCACATACAAACATCATAATAATCAATTAATTCGATAATGTAAGATAAATTAACGATCTAATACCCTCCCTCATGTTTTAGTGTGTATAGGCAGGGATAAAACCCAACATGGCCTAAAAAGTTGGGCACTGGTTTCGTATTAAATATGTTTGAGTATGACTATTTTTCAAAAGTTAGTTTAAGGAAAATGTGTCTAATCCACATCTAAACAGTTAAATATCATAATATCTTAATAACTTATTTATATGTTGGGGCAAATTTGTAATCTCAAACAGATAAAAAGTACTAGTTTATGTTTGTAGCTTAAAGTATAACTGCTTACGTGAATTAGCAAACTACTGTAGTTAATCCTTGACTCGGATAGCTGTGTTAATCCGGACAAAAGTGCTAAAGTAAATTATAGAACTTGTTAATGGATGCTTGTCTTAAGTAATTGGAAGGGTATTTGTGTAATTTCACGAGGGACAATACGATAGTAACCCACACACCGTACATACGTACTTGGAATGATGAGTTTTAATTTAGGACCGCACGAATTTATGCTTGACTTGAGGCCTTGGGCGAATTCGGCTCAACAAATTTACTGGCTCAGTTTTTCATGTCTCCTCGTGCTAGAAGGATAAAAGCTCAAAGAGTTTGAAAATTCTTATAGTCATTCTGTCACGTGGGATTGTGTGTGTGTTACTTTTTTGTGTGAATACCAAACAAATGATAGCTACTATGACGAGCCCCAAATTGACGGGACATGAGGACTCTAAGTGGCTTGTAAGTTTCACAAGTTCTTTTATAGTCAACAATTATATGGAAGTTATAATTTAGTGAATTCTACTTATGGATTTACTATTTTCCTACTCCTAAATGTCCACGTGCTCGATCTGTCTAATGAGATTATGTGTGTCACTTCCTTATGTGGAAAAAAAAAAAAAACAAAAAAAGCTCAAAAGGCATTTTAAGGGGAGGGGGATTGTTAGTTGGAATGAGTGTTTCACTTCCTTTATATACACACACACTTATACATGTATAAATGTAAAAAATTTTATATTCTCCTTGTTTTATTTATGGAAAACCCTTGGCACTGCCACCTTTCTCCCTTCTTGCTTTTGTTGCTACCTGCTGTCTCTTGTCCGTGGTCGTTGCTCTCATTCCTTCATCTCCCTCGTCATGTAAATATTCAATCGGCAACGATTCGGGGTTCCCTTTTGTTGATCGGTTTTCAAAACTTAAGAAATCGACCGGTTGATGGCCAACTAACCAAAAACCATTTTTGACCACAAAACACCCAAGGCGTACGTAGCCTCATTCATATTAATACAACAAAGATATTGTTGTACTTTTTAAAAAAGCACCGGGAGATATTCCTAACTCTAAGATCTTAATATTGATGAGACGAGCATAATTTACTGTTAGATTAAGTTTGCAATTACCACTTGATTTGATAATCAGATATTGATTTGTAAATCATGGCGAAAAAGTTTTGTTACATAAATATAACACCTAATATTTATATAGGAAAGGAAGCTCATATCAACAACAGGTTGGTGTTCCTTGGAGTCCAAACTAAAATATGCCTTTATGGCCTTGTTGAGCCCATTCGAGACCTAAGGCTACTGGGCTTAAAGAAAAAATTGTGGAAACATTAACTTAAACATGGCGGTGTTTTAATTAGATTTTCAACCCTTTATACTTATCTATTTAAAATTGAGTATATCATCAAACTCAAAGCTTCAAAACGTCAATATGAAGAAGAATTGAAACACAGATATGTGAAAAATGATGAGTACGAAAGAAAGAAGAAGAAAAATGCTTTTTTTGTTCTTCATAATGTATTCATTCACTTGCCGTGTAATATATAGGCAGATTACAATATTCAGTTACAGTAAATAAAGGCTAAAATATTCGAAAAGATAAAAACTAAAAGCCTAAAAATAAGAAACTAGCAATTCTGTTACAATAACTAATGGCCTAAAATATTGGTCTGTTGTGGACCCTTAATTTTCGTCCAACACCCCCACTCAAGAACACCCAACTTGTGAAGTAGTCTGCGATAAGCGTCACCTCCAAGTGGTTAGGTAAAAAGATCTGCCAATTGGTCGTGAGAACGTAAGTAGGAAGGAGTAATGAGACCTGCTTGAATTTTTTCTCGAACAAAATGACAATCAATCTCAATGTGTTTGGTGCGTTCATGAAAGACAGGGTTTTCGACAATATGAATAGCTGCTTGGCTATCACAATGAACTGGAATTGGTTGTGGATGGTTGAAACCAAGATCCGAAAGAAGATATTTTAACCATTGCAACTTAGAAGTAAGTGCAGCGAGAGAACGATATTCTGCTTCTGCAGAATAACGAGAAACTGTTAGTTGTTTCTTGGTTTTCCAAGAAATAGGACTAGAACCTAACATAGTGAAATAACCAGTGGTGGATCGTCGTGTAGTAGGACAACCTGCCCAGTCAGAGTCAGCATATCCGACTAAAGAAAAAGAACTAGATGCAGAAAGGAATAAACCTTTACCAACAGTACCTTTAAGATAACGAAGAACCCGGTTGGCAGCATCAAGATGAGTGGAATGAGGAAATTGCATGAATTGACTAAGTGTGTTTACAACATATTGAATATCAGGTCTTGTTACAGTGAGGTATAAAAGACGACCCACTAGTCGACGATAGATTGTCAGATCAGGAAGAGGAGTACCATCTTTTGGTCGTAAACGAAGATGTTGTTCCATCGGAAAATCAGATGGTCGAGAACCAGTCATACCAGAATCAGATAAAATGTCAAGAGTATATTTTCGTTGGCATAGAAAAATACCTTGTTTAGAGCGAGATACTTCAATACCTAAAAAATACCGAAGATTGCCAAGATCTTTTATGGAGAAAGATTGAGCAAGAAATTGTTTGATGTCAGAGATGGCAGCATCATTGTTTCCAGTGATAATAATATCATCGACATAGACGAGAACAAAGATAGAAGTCTGATCATGAATATATGTAAAAAGACTATAGTCTGAAATAGATTGATGAAAACCTCGGCGAATAAGAGTGGTTGAGAATTTGGAGAACCATTGACGAGAAGCTTGTTTAAGACCATAGATAGATTTATATAATTTGCATACACGAGTCTCCCCTTTACTAGAGAATCCGGGGGAAAGTTTCATATAAACTTCTTCATTGAGATCTCCTTGGAGAAACGCATTGTTGACATCAAGTTGGTGTAGTGACCAATTTTTAATGGCAGCAATGGAAAGAAGGAGATGAACAGTAACTAGTTTGGCCACAGGTGCGAAGGTATCATGATAATCGATTCCTTCAACTTGGGTATAACCTTTGGCAACTAAGCGAGCTTTATATCTCTCAATAGAACCATCGGATCGATATTTAATTTTGTAGACCCATTTACAACCAATGGGTGATTTGTCTTTGGGCAGTGAACATAAAGACCAAGTGTTGTTTGATTCAAGGGCCTGAATTTCTTTGGCCATGGCATCACGCCATTCAGCAGATTTCATGGCTTGAGAATAAGATCTTGGTTCTTGATTTTCAATTATATTTGTTAGAAAAGCACGATGAGAATGGCTTAGATGGGACCAAGAAAAATAATTTGCTAGGGGGAAATTAGTTGAGAGTGAAATATGATTACAAATATAATCCTTGAGATGACTTGGTGGGTGACGAATTCGCTGAGGATGAGTATTAATGATAGGAGCAGGTGCCATTGAAGGAGAATTATTGGAGAGAGTGTCCTCAGAAATAGATGGAGAATTGGTTGAGTTATCAAGCTGAGAAGACGTGGAAATAGGTACTGGAGAATTATTGGAATGATCAACTATATTCTGAGGAATATAATCACTAGAAGAAACACCAATTGGAACAATAGGTGGTGTAGTGTAGTCAAAAGTTCCATCATCATTAATTGGAGTAATGGTAATTGAATTTTTAAACGATGGAGATGAAAGATCATGGTATGGAAAAATTGACTCATGAAAAATGACATCACGAGAAACATATATTTGATGAGTTTTGAAATCATATATACGATATCCCTTTTGACCATACGGATAACCAACAAAAATACCGGGTTTGGCTCGCTCATCAAATTTATGTTGAATATTCATATTTTTAGCAAAACATAAACATCCGAAAACTCGAAGAGATGAATATGATGGAACAGTTCCAAGTAAAACTTGATGAGGTGATTTATATTTAAGGATTGGAGTTGGAAGTTTGTTAATAAGAAAGGCAGCAGTGAGAATACATTCACCCCAAAAAGCAAGAGGCAAGTTCGCTTGAAATCGTAGAGCTCTAGCAACATCAAGTAGATGCCGATGCTTACGTTCTACAACGCCATTTTGTTGGGGGGTTGCAATGCAACTACGTTGGTGAATAATTCCATTGTCATGAAACCATGTTTGAATTTGTTTAGAAAGAAATTCAGAACCATTGTCTGAACGAATGGTTTGAAGTTGAGGAAGAAAAATGTCCCCATTACCAGTGTTGATACGAGAAATTTTTGTGTTGAATTGACGATTAATTTGATTAAAAAAATGAATTAACATGTTGAAAGTTTCAGATTTATGTTTCATTAAATAAATCCAAGTACACCTTGAATAATCATCAACAATAGTTAAAAAGAAACGTGATCCATTTTTGGAAGGTATAGAAAAAGAACCCCAAATGTCAACATGAATTAATTCAAAACAATGAGAAGAACAAGATGCACTTTGAGAAAAAGAAAGATGTGACTGTTTAGCACGCGGACATATATCACAAACGAAATCTTTATTTGCAATAATACTTGGAGAATTCTTAACAATAAAATCAAAACGAGACCTAGATGGATGACCAAGGCGAGAATGCCATAGATCAAATTTAATACAATGCGTGAAAGAAAAAGCAGAATTAAAATCTAAATCTGCATTTAGATAAAAAAGACCATTTTGAGCACTACCCCGACCAATCTTCTTCTTCGTTGTTCGGTCCTGAAATATACATTCAGAAGATGAAAAAATTACTTCACAATTTGTTGACTTTGTTAATTGTGAAATAGATAACAAATTAAATTTAAAAGATGGAATGTGAAAAACATTCGTGAGAGTAAGTGATGATGAACAATGAATTGTGCCTATGTGCGTCACAGGCGCCTGAGAACCATCAGGCAATTGAACTGATATACTTTTATGAACGGTAGAATATGAAGAAAAAAAAGAAAGAGATGTACATATATGATTAGAAGCACCTGAATCATTGATCCAACTAGAGGATAAACAAGTGAGAGCTATACCTGCCAAATGGACTGATGATCCATCAGTTTCTTCTTTGGCTAGAAGTGCAAGAATCTTGTTGTATTGTTCAGAAGTTAATTGATTAGCGAAAGTAGCGGAAGTGGATGATGGTGGCCCTGATTTCTTCTCCTGCTTATCTGGGAAGCCATGAATCTGGTAGCATGTAGTAAGAGTATGACCATGCTTGTTACAATGTTCACAAAAAGGACGTTGGCGCTTTCCCAAAGGCCGAGATGGTGGTTTAGATGCCTGCAGCGCTGCCGAATCAACGGTAGGAGTTGTTCGAATATTAATCTCTTGTTGTTTTTCTTCTTGTCGTACCAAATTGTAGATACGCTGAATCGAAGGGAATGGCTCCATCAAGAGAATTTGACTGCGAATAGCTGAAAAACGATCATGGAGTCCTTGAAGAAACTCCATGGCACGATCTTGATTTTGCTGATCAATAATGCTTTTAGCATTACCACAAATACATGGAGTGATAGAAATAATGGAACTGAGTTAGTCCCATAAAGATTTGAGTTGTGTGAAATACAATGAAACCGACATACCTTCCTGCTTGAGGACAGATATTGATTGTTTCAATTGATAGATCTTAGGAGCATTTGATTGAGAAAAATGATCCCTCAAATCTGTCCAGATTTGTGCTGCAGTTTCAACATATAGGATACTTGGACGGATCTCAGGTGAGACAGAATTAAGAATCCAACTTCCAACCAGATCATTACATCGTTCCCAGTTGGAAATATCATCTTTCTCCTTTGGAATTGGAAGTGACCCATCAACAAAACCAAGCTTGCTTTTTGCACGAAGTGCCATTGTAATTGCACGACTCCATGATACATAATTGTCTCCTGTCAATAGAGGTGTAACAAGAACGGTAGAAGGGCTATCTGAGTGATGAATGGCATAAGGATCTGTTTTGATAGGCATTGATGATTGTGGAGTGATGTCAGACATGATGAAGAGACCAAAAAAAAAAAAACTTGAATATAAGGCTAGAATATGATATCTTTCATGATGAGTACGAAAGAAAGAAGAAGAAAAATGCTTTTTGTGTTCTTCATACTATATTCATTCACTTGCCGTGTAATATATAGGCAGATTACAATATTCAGTTACAGTAAATAAAGGCTAAAATATTGGAAAAGATAAAAACTAAAAGCCTAAAAATAAGAAACTAGCAATTCTGTTACAATAACTAATGGCCTAAAATATTGGTCTGTTGTGGACCCTTAATTTTCGTCCAACAATACTACGTTATCGGTCTGATTGATCCTTCTGATGGCACAGATTGATCGAAACAAGAAGTTCGACTACGTTTTTAGATGCATATATAATGTACAAAAACTGGTGAAAAGTGCAAACGTCTTTCTGGTAATGCAAACTTCGAAACCAACAGTTGTTACATTAATTCAGAGGTACAATATTTTTGTTGTAAACCGATTGTTTACACTGTTTTCGATTATAGATAAATGTACTCACAATACAAGGTGTTAATTTTAGAGCGGTGAATCACCAAATAGGTGTAGGTTCGAATTCCTCTACTTCAAATTAAAAAAATAACAATAAAAATAAGAAATCTAATTAAAAAAAGGAATGGCCAAAAATAATGAAAAGATTTAATTTAAGAAATGATTCTATTGACACGCTTGTCTTAATTTTTTACATCCCTTTTTAAACACTCTTCCAACTTAATTTTAAAAAAATTAAGGCTCCGTTTGGAGCTCAAGTTTAACTGTATTTTTTTCATCATATTTTTTATCTTTTTCTAAAAAAGTTTTTTTATCTTTTCTGAAAAAGTCAATAAAAATTACTATTCAAATTTAAATTCATCAACTCAACTCAAACTCAACTTATTCACCAAACACCCCCTAATTTACTAGTTACACACCCAAGTTACTTACCAAATTACCCACAACAACTTTTTACACAATTTAAATGCAGAGCCCCGCACCGCCCCGCACCCCCCCTCCTCTTCTTTCTTTCTTTTTTTTTTTTTTTTTTTTTTTTTTGCTTAGTTTAATATTTTTGAATTTTTTGTTTTGTTTTTTCAAATGGGAAGTAATTGGTAAATATAATATATTTTTATTAAATTTATCAAGACAAATTTAAAACATTTTCCCTTCTATTTATCTGAACTTTGAACCGTTAGTAAATTTTCTCATTCAGTTAGTTTTGTTAATAAAAATAACCACTTGTCAAGCTATGAGTTAATGAAATTAAATAATGAGTGAAAATCTAAATTAATCTCTCATGTTAAAAATATTCAAAATTTAAATTTGAATGCAATACGTATATAAAATGAAAATTATATTTTGCTAAGGGAGGATATTTGTAAATTAAGCCAAATACATTTTAAAAGATAGATAATAAAAAGTTGGGGGGTGTTGTATGTGCGTACGTCTCCGCTTCCTCGACGCCAATCACTTAATTGTTCATATTAAACATTGCATATTTGATCAACTTTTAAGTTTGAGGGTGAGTGAATTCAACCTCTAGTCTATATTTATTAGTGGAATCATGCGTAAAATTATTGTTAAATTATAATCGTTACAGCTGTGCATATTTGATCAAATTATTGTTATTATAAATAATTATTGTTAGATTATGCTTTTAATCATCCGTTATTTTTTTTGCATATAATCTAATAGTTAATATTATTTTTTGATCAAATTATTAATGGATTTCATTCAAAAATTAATGAAAATTACTATTATAATAATATTTAATTAGTTTAGGGGGCATTCGCTATTTTCTTTTTCACAGCTGTAACGATTCTAAATTATTAAAAACCTTATAACGATTTCATGATATATTATGGTTTATATTATTGCTCAATTTTTGATTTTTTTAGTTCATGAGTATTACAGTTATGAAAAAAATATCAGGATTTAAAATTATACAAATTTGAAAAAATTAGTCATTAAATGAGAAATTTACCAAAAAAAAAAAAAAAAAATAATGGAAAGACGAATTTAGTAAAATATCTTCCAACGAATAATGGCATCGAATGTCAGGTATTCCAGAACTCTCCCTTACAACTCATTGATATCAGACAAGACCCAAAGGGACTTTAAACCAACCAAAAGCCCCACATAACCAACCAATCAGCGATCGGTTACTGACCGTAATTCCAAAAATACCCAACAAAATCCATCATATTTACACAACGAAGCCCCTCCATTAAAAATCCCCTCCAAACCCCCATTTTCCTCCGATCCATCAATTTTCCCTCAGAGCCTCAAACTCCCGCACTTTCCCGAGAAACAAACAGCCCGAAAGAGGACACAAGATGAGAGAGATTCTCCACATCCAGGGAGGCCAATGCGGGAACCAGATCGGAGCCAAGTTCTGGGAAGTCATTTGCGACGAGCACGGGATTGACCACACCGGGAAGTACAGCGGCGACTCCGAGCTCCAGCTCGAGCGCGTCAATGTCTACTACAACGAGGCCAGTGGCGGGAGGTACGTCCCACGCGCCGTCCTTATGGATCTGGAGCCCGGGACCATGGACTCCGTCAGATCTGGGCCGTTCGGACAGATCTTCAGGCCGGATAACTTCGTCTTTGGGCAGTCCGGCGCCGGAAACAATTGGGCGAAAGGCCATTACACTGAGGGCGCCGAGCTCATCGATTCGGTTCTCGATGTCGTTCGCAAGGAGGCCGAGAATTGCGATTGCTTGCAAGGTATGGCAAGATAACCTTCGATTTTTCTTGATTTTAGGTGTTTAATTTTTGCGTTTTCTTTCTTCTGTTGTTGGATCTGATTCGTGTTATCTTGATAATTTTGAGTAAAATTATTGGGATAATTCTTGTTTGGGTTGGAGAGTAAATTCTGGGGATAATTCTTGTTTGGGTTGGAGAGTAAATTCTGGGGATAATTCTTGTTTGGGTTTCATCGACATTGAATCTGAACTTGCTGTGGTTGAAATTATGTATATTTTCTTCTGTTTCTATTTATTATGAAGGTCCGAATCTCTTGCTTTGGTCTTTAATTTTGTTGTCTTAAAGGGAATTATTGACGAATCTTGCCTGAAATTCGTACATTTTGTCATGAATACAGTTGGTGTACGAATTGGCCGCTCACGGAGCAATGATATTTTGTGTGAATGTTTTTTATTTTTTATTTTTTCCTTTTTGTTTTTGTTTTGTTTTTTGTTTTTTGTTTTTTGTTTTTTTGATTTTGTATGGGATTTCAATTGGATTAGAAATTGTTTTTTTGTTGCCTTGGAAACCAGCAATATTCTTTTATTTTATTTTTTTTAACACAATTAAAGAAAAACCAAGAAAACCATTTGATTGTATTTCATAAATGAAAATCTTGTGTTTCATGACACTGATTTTTCCTGTCTATGTATCTTCTTTTCCCATGAGAAATTGTTATGCAATCTTTTCCTAAAGATGATAAGCTGAATGATGTTACAGAATCTAGTAACATATTCTGTAGCTAAACATTACAGTTTATATTGGACAGGTTTTCAAGTGTGTCATTCATTGGGTGGCGGTACGGGCTCTGGCATGGGAACTCTGCTTATATCAAAGATCAGGGAGGAGTATCCGGATCGGATGATGTTGACATTTTCCGTCTTCCCTTCACCAAAGGTGTCCGACACTGTTGTTGAGCCGTATAATGCCACCCTCTCGGTGCACCAGCTTGTCGAAAATGCCGATGAATGTATGGTTTTGGACAATGAAGCTCTCTACGACATTTGCTTCAGAACGCTCAAGCTTGCTACTCCTACTTGTAAGTCTTACGTTCTTTGTGCTGTTGAAACTTGTTATAAAATTCTTCAATGATATAACTTCATCGTTTTTGGAAAAGTAATCGACAGTTTGTTAACCATAAAGTTTTGTATTTCGTGAAGAATAATTAAACTGTGTCAAGATGAAAGTGGTTTTGGTTGGTATGGATTAGTGGTTGAATATGAAATAGTTTGTTTACAAGTCTTTTCTGTAACCGGTTGTTGGATTTTTATTATTTGTGGGTTCCTGGTCTCTCTCTATCTAATCAGGAAGACAACTGGAGAATACGATATTTTAGCGTAATTATGTCTTTTCTTGAATAGTTGGCAACTAATGAATTTGTTTCGTGATTACTGAAAAGAATATTAACCGATTGCGACATCCTCATGCTCTGTCAATTCAGTTGGTGATCTCAACCATCTCATCTCTGCTACCATGAGTGGTGTTACGTGTTGTCTAAGATTCCCCGGACAGCTGAACTCTGACCTCCGGAAGCTTGCGGTTAACCTCATTCCTTTCCCTCGCCTGCACTTCTTCATGGTTGGATTTGCCCCGCTAACTTCGAGAGGATCTCAGCAGTACCGTGCTCTCACCGTGCCTGAATTAACCCAGCAGATGTGGGATGCCAAAAACATGATGTGCGCGGCTGATCCACGCCATGGTCGTTACCTCACTGCTTCTGCAATGTTCCGTGGTAAGATGAGCACAAAGGAAGTGGATGAACAAATGATCAACGTCCAGAACAAGAACTCCTCGTACTTTGTCGAGTGGATACCCAACAATGTGAAGTCTAGTGTGTGTGACATTCCACCAAAGGGCCTGAAGATGGCTTCCACTTTTATTGGAAACTCGACCTCAATTCAGGAGATGTTCAGGAGGGTCAGCGAGCAGTTCACGGCTATGTTCAGGCGCAAGGCTTTCTTGCACTGGTATACCGGCGAGGGAATGGATGAGATGGAGTTCACCGAGGCTGAGAGCAACATGAACGATCTGGTGGCCGAGTACCAGCAGTACCAGGACGCTACTGCTGACGAGGAATACGAGGAGGAAGAGGAGGAGGAGGAGGAGGAGATTACTGGCTGATACATGTCTGTTAGCTGTTGAGTTTGTGTCTAAAGTTTGTATTGTTGTTGGGTTACTTTGGGTTTAAGCGCGAGTGATTGTCTGTTTGTCCCCGCAGTCAATTTAGCTTTTGACATGTTGATGTGTATGCCGTTAATACGAGTCCTTGTATAAGAAAAAAAATGGGTTTTGTAATGATATGCCATTGTTTTGGATTCTCGATTATGATATATACGTATTCGTTCGATGGATGTAGGTTGTAGGATCAAGCTATTTCTTTGAGAATTTAAACCCAAAGTGGATCACTGCTCATGCTTAACCGGAGTAAATCAGTCATCATGTTATGCCGTAGAGTTTTTAAAACCTTGTGATGGGGTTTTCCAATTTTGCATTTTATCATTTAGTTAGTTATGAAATTATCGTTACATTATTAAACAATATGTCTTTTAATTGTTAGATGTACTGTGAATTTCTATTAGTACTTGCATTTTTTTTAATAATAAATATTCATTAGTACTTGCGTCGTTTTTAATTAATTTGCTGAGTCATCATGTGAAAAATAGTATTCTCTCTTGATTTGTAAAACATAATTTAGACTAAAAATATAAAATATACAAATAAAAATTCTTTTACATCACTATGGCCCGCTCTTCTTTCCTCTTTTGCAGTGAGACATTGCCATGTTAGTTGGTTGTGCTGGCACGTGGTTGTCAGCTTTACCCTTCTGGTTTTATTTTTTATTGTTGTTATTTTTGGATAAGTTTTCTTCTCTGTTTTCATTGGACCTTTTCGAATTACAAAACAATATTTCATTTATTTATTTTTTATTTATGTTTTATGTCTTTACTTTAAGAAAGGAATACAAGGGACGAAGGCAAATCGTATGCGCAAAACCCAATCAAAAAGCTATTTAGATTTGAGATGAGAAAAAACTAACCTGCTACGAGGAAGGGAAAACGACATCAAGTGGTGCAAACAATTAATTCGAGTAATCTAAGAACGACGTGGGAAGATGAACAAAACGACATTAGCAACAAAAGCATGATTCCTAGGAACACCAATTATAATCTAAATTTTAAAATACCAATTCAGATGACATATAAATTGTATTTTTTACTTGGTAGCTTACTTTTTCATAGTTTGGAATCATATAATTTGTATTTTTATTCCTTAATTATACATCAAATCATATTTTGATTTTTGACTTTTATTACATTTCGACGAACCCTCAATCTACTAAGTTGTCATAAATTAGGATAAATTGTTCATTTAGTTCATATACTCTTAACATTGTTTAACTTTGGTTCCTGAATTTTTTTTTATAGCTGAAATGCTCCTATACTTTTAAAATATTGCTACAATAGTTATTTATGTTAATTTTTAAACGTAATTTAGTCCAAAAGTGACGATAACTTCGGATTTCATAAAAAAATTAATGAAAAAGACTACTGTAACAACATTTTTAATAGTTTATGATCGTTCTAGTTATGAAAGGGAGTGTCCCTAAACTTTTAAAATATTGCTAAAATGGTCATTTTTGTTAATTTTTAAACGGAATTTGTCAGTAATTTGGTCAAAAAGTAATGTTAACTAACGGATTCCATCCAAAAATTAATATAAAAGACTATTGTAGTAACATTTTAAAAGTTTAAGGACATTTCAGCTATGAAAAAAAGTTAGAGACCAAAGTTGTATAAAGTTAAAAGTTCATGTACCAACCTATCAATTTACCCTTATAGTTATTATGTTTATGAAATTGTTAAAATCTTTGACAAAAATACTGATTCATTTTTTAACCTTCGTCTAAACTAAACATATAAAATTACGAAATTAACTCCTATTAAAGTAGCATTTTTTATTTGAGAGATCTAATAATTAGTGAGGTAGAAAAATACAATTAAATTCATTAGCATGAATTTGGGTATCAAAATGGACATTGTCATTTTGGGAGTTAGGATTAGTTATGGTTAGTGTTGTACCAGTAGTGGCTTGTTGAGCTGGAACTTGAAGTGGATAGGGGAAGGATATATATTAAAATTCATATTGTTTGTTTTGTGGGTCAATGAGTTAATATAATAATATCACCCTAATAAATATAATAGGACATGTTGTAGAATTAGCGCCCCCAAAGCTGATTCAATTTCAGTGTTTGTATTTTGTTTGTTTTCGTAAAGGACGAAGCCGGACTATCCATAGATATATGTAGACCCTTTCAAGGACATATCAATATGAGTTGTCACTCGCTTTCAAGTAATGCAACATGGCCCATTCTTGGTGGCATTTTAATTTTTTTTATTTTTTTATTTATTGAAGAGAAAGCAACTAACATCATTCTGTCGTAATTTTTCTTGTCGGAGAATTACTAATGAAAATAATACAATTTTAGATTATCATTATCATTGTTTGATAAAAATTGGATATGATATTATTGTTAAGTTATATAGATAATCATTATTTTTAGATTAATATAAGCCGATAGATATGAAATATCTATGCTTAAACAAATACATTTAGAAAATCAATTTAATTTGCACAAATTGTTTGAAAGTTTTTAACCTTTTCCGTTTCTTAACGGTTATACTCTATTGGCTATACTTCCGTAAAGTTATAATAGACTTGAAACTTGTTCTGGCAAAAATATGTACGCTTGCAGTTATAAATATATTCAATTTATTTTCGTTTCTCAGCCTCTAAAGGTGCGCAATATAAGTTAGCATTTTCTTGTTCAAGTTTTCTTAATTAATTAAGCATAATATTATTTGAAAGTAATATTTAAATATAAACAAGCAGAATATTTATGGCAGCTAACCATACTAAGATAAATTTTATAAGGAAAGAGGAATATGAATCTTGGATATAGTTGATATTGACAAATCACTTAAACATTCTTTCTTTATTGTATGAATTTACCGACAGAGTTCTAGAAAGAAAGCCTATGGTCTCTATGCCTGCTGAAGTTAGCTATTCATTTCCAGGTATTCCGTAAACGATGACGTGATACACTTGATCTATTAAATAATTTTTAGGTATTCCGTAAACGATGACGTGATATTCTTGATCTATTACATTGGAGAGAAAACCTATGGTCTCTATGCCTGCTGAAGTTAACTATTCATTTTTAGGTATTCCGTAAATGATGACGTGATAAAGTTGCAAGGCTATTGATTGTTGATAAATAAAAGATAGTAGTTAACCTTAATTAACATTACTTGAGTTATATTAATAATTTGCAAAATGAAACCAACACCTTCGGTGTTTTAGCTTGTCATAGCCAATAATGTTCTGATTTTTTCTTACGTCGGTGTTGAGAGGGTGTTTTGATTTTTTCCTAATTGGTTTTTTCATTTTTTTTGTTTTTAATAATGATGATTCTTACCCTAATCAGTTTCAGTATTTATGTTATTTATTTAGGACTCGTTTGGAATATAGGTTAGAGTTATGAGTAAAGCTAGGAGGCACCTCTGGTGTCTTGTACCATCTGTAGCCCCCTACATGGCTTGTCATTTGGTAAGAGTTGGGGCTCATCTTACTAAATTAAAAAAAAAAAAAAACAAGATAACTTTGTGGCGAGAGACACCAGAGGTGTCCCTTAGCTTTATTCTAGAGTTATAGTTTTGAAAATGTGTATTCAAAATGCATGTTTAGTTGCAATGAGAATTGAAAAGAAAATTATGCATTTTTAAATTTAGCGTTCAATAGAAATACAACAAGGAGAAAGAGAAATGTGGACTTATCCTGTAACTAATTGGACTTGGTGTTTTTGAAGACCAACCTAAAAACATAGGTTGGAACCTATGTTCCAACTAGGCCTTTATTATTTTCATCCGCAAGATCTGTTTCTTTGTGATTTTTGTGGGACCTTGATACTATGGATTTCTTGTCATCAGTTGATTGGATATTTTCATGAAGTAGAGCATTTATTAATGATCGGCCATGTACATATACTTAGATATATTTTGCTATATCTTTTTGAATGTTTTCCATTTGTGGAGTTCGTTATTTGAGTTTATTGATAAAACTGATTATTTATAAATATCAAGTTTCCTATAATTAGTGACTTCATATATCCATGAATCAAAATATTTTTTTTCCCTTTTCAAGGAAAAACAAACATATATTATAAAAGCTCTGACAACTAAGTTTAGCATGTTGATACCTTTGAAATAAATTGACCATGTCAAGTTGAGCCATGCCTGCGTGCTTGCTAAACTTTCATTGGATTATGTTTAATTGAAAGAAGACCAAGTCATTTGAACACACCCACACACATAGTTTAAGAGCAGGTGAGCATACTAAAACGTCAGTCTAATAAAGACAGAAGGTTCTGTACTAATAGATTTGTTTATTTGTATCTTTTTTAAAATTTTTTTTTTTGAACTATAGTTCCCAGCAAACAAGTATAAAACATATATATATATATATATATATATGCATATGATATACGTTTGGAAAAGATCAAAAGAATATAATTATTATTTAATATATATGAGCAGTAATTATAGCCGTTTTCCTTCCTCCACTCTGACCAAGCAAATGAAAATATTGTTACGTGAAAGCGCCAGAATTGCCGGCTGGATATATATATATATATCTATGTAATATAAATATAGACACACACGTACAAAAATACTATGTTTTTTTTAATTATATTTTTTTTCCAGAGAATCATAGACTTATGAATAACTCAATACATGGCTAGGTCGAATTTATCTGAAAATTATTACTATTTTATTGTTATTATTATTATTATTATTATTTTTTTTTTAATTTTTTGTGTGGACGCGGACTGTTTTTATGATCTCTTTGTTTGCATGTATTACTGGGTCTATATTTTGACGTGACTAGACCCTTTCAATGCAATATTAAATCTCTATCACATATATCCTCCCTCTTTATAAATAAGAGAAGTTCCATTTGTTTACTTCGGCAATTCAATTAAGTTCAAAGCAAAAAAGGCCTGTGTGTCTTGTTTTCTTAGCTAGCGCGAACTATTTTTTATTTTTATTTTTATTTTTAACAAATTCATTTGTATTTGAAAATATGGCTTCTCCTTTCCTTGTGTTAGGATTGTTTGCCATAATTTGTTCCGTTGCCTTCGCATCCGATCCTAGTCCCCTCCAGGATTTCTGCGTCAAAGACTCCAACAGCACGGGTATGTATAGGTCATTCACAACCCTACGATAACATATGCGCATAGAACGACACCGTCTTTTATTATTATTTATGAGTTTCGATCTGCTGTTTCTATTTTCATGTCCACTAGACTGTCTCCGATTATTTACCATATCATTTGAAGTTAATTACCTGATTACGTAAATAAGAGCTAATTTAAACTATAACTACTTAATTGGAAGGATTGCCAGGGAGCACAAAATTATAGGACAAACAAAAATGAATTCATTATTTGATGTAAAACCCGCTAAATATTGGTTTATACTATTATTATTGCAGTGCTAGTGAATGGATTTGTCTGTAAGGACCCCAAGCTCGTGCAGGCAGACGACTTCTTCTACAGAGGGCTTGACATTCCAGGAAACACATCGAACCCTGTCGGATCTCACGTGACTCTCATCAACGTCGAACGAATTTCAGGGCTTAATACTCTGGGAATTTCCCTAGCCCGCGTGGACTATGTCCCGGGGGGGCTCAACCCACCGCACACACATCCCCGAGCCACTGAGATATTGACTCTCATACAAGGCACTCTCCAAGTTGGCTTCGTCACTTCTAACCCGGAAAACCGTCTGATTACCAAGGTTCTTCAGGAGGGCGATGTGTTTGTGTTCCCGAGAGGTCTTATTCACTTCCAGTGGAATATTGGGCATGGTAATGCACTCGCCATTTCATCTTTGAGCAGCCAAAATCCCGGGATTAATACGATTGCGAATGTAGTGTTTGGATCTCAGCCTGATATTTCTGCTGATATTCTTGTCAAGGCTTTCCAGATGGATAAGAATGTGGTCTTAGATCTTCAGTCTAAATTCTAGATTCGTTTCTTGAGAAAGTCTATATGTCTTTGATTAGGATTTGTGGCGATTATTTTAGTGTGTGAAATAAAGTGTGTTCATTCTTCTTCAGGCTTGTTTTGCGGTTGTTTCGGATAGAAAATAAATGTGGATGTTGCTTTTGTGGTCTGTAAAATGCTAGTATTTTTATTTATTTATTATTATTTTCCTTCTTCTTCATTTAACAGTTCACTGCCTAAAAAAAGAAAAACCTTTCAATTTTGTTCTCTAAATGATAGTATACTAGTTATCAACAGGTGTATCCAGACATCCCAATTAAGTCGGCACCTCCTTTGCACCCTCATCATCCCTTACATGTCCCATTGTTTTACCAATAAAGAAAGAAATATACAAGAATGTTTAAAGGAAACAAAGAAAAGGGAAAATAAAAAACAACCCTATTTAAGGCACTAAAAGAAAAAAAAACCCTGTAGCCGGAGATCAATCTTAACGAATAAAAAATATTGTAAACCGTTTTTTATTTATTTAATAGAGTACATTCTTCAAAAAAAAAAAAAAAAAAAAGAAAAATAATTAAATGACAAGAGTGGATAAATAATATCAGAATGAAAACCTTTTTTCTTGATGTAAAGTTGTTAATTCATTGAGAAAAACCTCGTAAAAAAGTTTTTTTCAAATATCTTTGTCATAAAGAACGGCGATAAGATGAATTTTGTTAGTTGAGTGAAATTTTAGCAACTAAAAAACTAAAAATATTTATAACTAAAATCTATTTGAGATGACCTTTATGGATGATTATTATTATTATTTTTCCTTCTGGAAAATTTTTTACTTTTCTAAAAATTATAATAGTTAGAATTCAAAATAGATTAGGATTAGTAATTATTATGCATATCATAATCATAACCCCTGTTGGGGCTGGTTCAATAGAAATGTTTTTTGTTTTATTTTCTTAAGAGGGAGTCATATTCAGCTTTGATAATAAAAACAGTTTAAACTCAAGTCTAAAACTAGAAGTCGTAATAATAGTTTTATAAGGTGTCTAAAACGTAACATATGTACAAAACGAAGGCTAATTGGAAAAAACATAACTATTAGTAGGAGTTTATTTCAAATTTGACCCTCGAAACGGGGGTTTGTCTCATTTTGTGTCGTATAATTCAAAATGGAATAAAGTTCCCCCTAAGCTTATCACGAAGTGCAGGTCTGATATTTCCATCAGATGAAATGTAAGTTTTTTAATGTTTTTAATCATGTGTGTTCGTCAATGCTTGAATTTCTTATAAACATAAATTCAATCAATAGAACCTTAACTTAACCCAAATCCAAACAACCAAAAACCCAATCAACTCACGACCACGAACATCAAATATAGAAAATACCTAATGAAACACGGTTTCTAGTGATCACCGTCATGATGGTGGACCGAGCATCTAAGATAGTGTCGAGATTCTGAAAAGGAAGATGAGAACCGATCTGATGGAAAAAAGAGGTGATACAGAAGAAGAGAATACATAATTTTACATGAAAAATGGCGAGATTTCAATTAGGTATTGTGAAAAGCTTGGAAGGTTGCTTTCATGGTTGATTTTGAGCAAATATTGTAAAGAGAAAATTGGAAGGGGAGAGAGAGGGGAGAAAATTGTCCAAAATACCCACTACACAATATGAGGCAAATGAGCTTGATGATTAATTCATTCCACTTTGAATTTTATTATACTAGGGAAAATTGTGGGACATGCACTTAGATCGGTGAGCAAAATCTGATTTTCTTAGAGGCATGCAAGAAAAAGACCTTTAATGCTATAGGTTTGTCCTTATGTGTCATAGTACGTGAAGTGCTCATGTGAATTACACTTCTTTGTAGGACTAGAAAAATCACGTATTTATGAGTAATCTGGTATATTAGTTACAATTAGTGTGCTCCTGATCAGCTACCAATAGTAGTACTTTTTACATGCATAAAACCATTTCTAATGCAATCTTTTCTCATCATCATTAAACTTTGGGATACACAAAAATAAACATTTAGTATTTCAATTATTTAGATATGAAAATATTGTACGATTCAAAGAAAAAGTCAAGCTACCAACAAATAGTAATCAAATGTTAAATACACCATTTTTTTTTAATTGGTGGAAAATCAATGACCAAATTTAGTATTTTTTTCAATTTGGCACCAAAGATAATAATTAATTGGAAAGTAAAATTTTTCACCCAAATTTTACCAACACTTGGTATTGACTCATCAATTTGGCACTCCGATGGAGATGCATGCTCCTAGTACATAAAGTCTTAGGATGTTAGCTAGCTAGTAAAAATGTTTAAATATGAAATCGGATAGTTGAAGCTCATGATTTGTCTTATTATTATTATTTTTCATTATTTATTATTATTATTATTATTATTATTTTGTAATTTTTAACTTCTCAGGATCCTAAGAGCTCCCCAAGCCCCTTCACTCCCAGCCGTTACGCTAGCTAGCCCCAATAATGATTGTTGTTTTTGTTTACAAGTAAATATTTATAAAAAGAAAAAATAAAGGATATAAAAATAAGTTTGTGCATGCCTAATCGACAAAAAATCAATAAAAGAAAAACAATGTAGAAAGAAAGAAAGAAAGAAAGAAAAAGCATACATGACAATTTGTTCAATTTAAATTAAGTCCTTTTCCACTCGCGATCCTAAGTTGATAAGAATTTTTCTTCTTAGATCTTTGTTTAACAGCTTCGTTCTTAAAATATCTACTTCCGCCAATATCTCCTTGAAGATTCCCATTCTACAATCTACGTTTCTTTCTAAACAATTACGCAATTGCTGATAATCACTGTATTTTTTAATTATAAAATTTGGCCATGAATAGATCTTCATCAAATAATGATATTTCTGCACCATAAGCCGCATTTGCATGTGTAAACCTTTTAAATGATCAATAATAGTTTATGTTCAAGTAATGACCAAGTCGTTGAACCCCAATCTATCAATCTTATTAAGGGCAGGTCATACTCATGAGCGCCAATTAGTAAAACTGTCACATAAAGACAAAAGGTTACGGACAAGAACAGACAATAACTTACAAAAATAAAATAATAATAATAAAAAAATAAAATTAGGATGTCTGCCTGCCGTTATCCAATTTGATCAAACAACTTAAACCAAATTGCAGGGAAGCGCGGGAATTGCTGGCAGGCTTATATATCCTAGTCTCACAGCTTTATTATTATTATTTTTAAGATGAAAAATTTGTACAAAATTTTTTGGTGGAAGGACTGCATGAATATTTCAATTTTATGCATACACGCGTTTTAAGAATAAAAAACGGCTAGACCTTTTCCATGCAAATTATAATAACATCTCCTGCATTGCTCTTACGTCTCTATAAAAGCAGCGTTTCATTCACTTCTCTTTCCACATTCAACTAAAAGCCATTTCTCTTTTTCTTACAATTTTCAGGTAAAGAGCTCTAGCGTATTCCTTATAAGCAGAAGAGTGAGTCTTTATACAAGTTGTGGATAATGGCTTCTCAATACATGATGCTGCTAGCTTTACTCGCTTTAACTTGTTCCGCTGCCTACGCATCGGACCCCGATTCTCTTCAAGATTTCTGCGTCAAAGACTCGAACAGTTCAGGTAATTAGTAGTTTCTTGCACTTCACGTAAAAACTCCGCTTCTCTATTTGGTTTATCTTTGGCGATAAAATATGATCTACTCATGTCATCAATATTTCACTGCAGTGTTTGTGAATGGATTTGTCTGTAAGGACCCGAAGCTCGTCGAGGCAAACGACTTCTTCTTTAGCGGGCTTCACGTACCAGGAAACACATCAAACCCGGTTGGTTCTCGTGTGACACCAGTTGCTGTATCCCAAATTCCTGGCCTTAACACTCTCGGAATCTCCCTTGTTCGTATTGACTACGCGCCATGGGGTATCAACCCACCACACACACATCCTCGAGCCACCGAGATATTGACCGTTCTCGAAGGTACTCTTGAAGTGGGTTTTGTCACCTCAAACCCCGAAAACCGTCTCATTAAGAGGGTTCTTCAGAAGGGAGATGTGTTTGTGTTCCCAATTGGCCTTGTGCACTTCCAGAGGAATATTGGATATGGCAATGCAGTTGCAATTGCAGGCTTGAGTAGCCAAAATCCAGGGGTCATCACCATTGCCAATGCGGTGTTTGGTTCTAAGCCAAACATCTCTCCTGATATTCTTGCTAAAGCTTTCCAAGTGGATAAAAATGTAGTCCTGAACGTGCAATCCAAGTTCTGAGATTGAAATTTATGACCACAAGGATTGAGAATTGGTTCATTTGAACTGTACGCATGGTGTGTGTCTAGCAGTTTTTGCTTTATGTGTTGGTCGATTTGATTTGATTTGATTTTTTTTTTTTTTTTCCGTTTGATCTTGGTTGTAAAAGATATGGAGTGTCGAAGTTTGTTTCTATCCAGCTGTGATTCTGGTGTGGTATTACATGATTTATTAATTTATGCATTTGTTCGTTTGATATTAGAAAAAAGTAAACTTTTCTGTAATAGTGGTTTGATTCAAAGACTCAAAACTTATACGAGTACTTTCTTTATCTATATTTGACAAAAAAGTACATTTTGTTTTCTGAAAATTTTGACCAAAGTACTTTACCTATGAGAGAGATAATTCTACCAGTGCCCGCACAACAATTAATTCGAGAAGAAGAGGTTTTAGAGGAGGATATAGAATGTTTTAGAATTGATGCTAAGATTTTCATTAGAATTATTTTGTCGAATTGGTACAACTACATTCATGATCAATAATTATTTGTACATATCAACATGATATGGATCAAGTTCAGGAAAAAATTATTAAAATCTCATTTCTATGTGTATTTTACGTGTGTTCTTTTCCTGTATACCAATAGTCATTGTTTTTATTTATTTATTTATAATGATGATCACAGAAATCAGCAAGTACAACAAGATATCCTAACTATGTTGACACACCGTTAGCACCCTCATGATTTACCTATCTTATATATTATTAAAATAGAATGACGAGATATTTTACGAGAGAATAAAATGAAGTGATAAATGCACACACATGCACCAAAAAGAAAATAATTGAAAAAGTGTATGCAGTTAAAAAAAAAAGAAGAAGAGGAAAATGCACATACATAAACCAAAAAGAAAATCATAAAAAATTGTGCACACAGACATCAAGTACTAGCCAGAGGATAGTCTCAAAGAATCAAGTTGAAGTTCTCAACTTAAAAGTAGTTCTCAAATATGTCTCGTTAAAAAATAATCTAGCCAAAATTCAATGTAAAAAAGACTAGAGGGGAAAAAAAATGGTATACATATCATGTACGCCATGAACCAATACATGTAAGAGTAATAATAAATGTAAATGTTTGATCATGAATATACTGATTGATCAATAGTCCAAATTCTGTTTATTTTTGTCCATACTTAAAAAAAAAAAAAACTTATCTAACAGGTTATTTTTTAATTTCATGATATGTCATGAAACTTTTCTTTCAGAATATAAATCATTTTCTCATATTTAAAGCATATAGCTATACCAAGCCGACGGTTGTGTTTTAACCTTTAACAGAAAAGGAGACATGATATGTAGTTTTTTTTTTTTTTTGAAACAACTATAAGGTTTCTGACTCTTATTTATTAAAGACAAGTGAAAACACTTTGAGATTTCGAACTTGATAGCTACTGCTTAAAGTACCCCTTCTTTCCCATCCATTGAGACCTTTTTTGCACAATCAATTAAACATGATCAAGTGGATTTATATATTGGTAGTTTATTATTGAGAGATCATTAAAAGGAAAAAAAAAAGCATATTAAAAACGAAAATAATAAGTTTTAAAGAAAACAACTAGGGAACAAAAAGGCACGATTCAAAATAATAAGACAACTCTAAAAAAAAAAAAAGAACTCAAGATAAAACTCAAAAATAATAAGTGAAAATAAAGCTAAAAAGAAAATAAAAACAATCCGATTAGAGAACCACAAAATTTACTTCTTTCATAAAGCGACTCATTAAAATCGTTTATATGGTAAAGTCACGGAAGAAAAAAACTAATGAAAAACAAAAAAAAAAAAAGTTTCATAATCACGAGTGAATGTTGCTTATGGAAACATATTAAAAGAAGATATATATATATATATATATATATATATATGTGTGTGTGTGTGTTTGGATCTATTTGAAGAGGGATTTATAGCTAAATGATATTTTTTAAAGAAATTTTTAAATAAATGGCCAAAGTTTCGTAAAATTAAGAAAATGAAAGTTTTTTTTAATGGTCAAGTAGTGATTAATTGATTGGTTGGGTTTAATCAAGTATTGGTTAATATAAATATGTATTTTTCATTGATTGACCACAATCAATTACAAATTAAAGATAAATTTTTCTAAATAAAAAAAATTCCAACCATTTACTCAAACAAGTGTTTAAAAATTGCATATCTACTAGTGTTTTCCATTTGAAAATGGCAGCGTTATTTTCTTAGATGGATAGTAATACACAACCAACTCAAGCACGAAACCTAAATTGAGTCAACACTCATCGAAAAGGGAAACTCAAAGCGAGATTGAGACTGGCACCTTGTCTAGGGTTCCAAACAAATCTTCATTTCTTCTAATATCCCATTTCTATTGTAAATTTTTGAAAACATGACGAGTATATAAGCTTAGAATTTAGACCTCCTTTTGTCTGGTGAAAAATGTTCTTTGATCTAAGTGATTAAAAATCAATCATCTAGTACTTTTGATAACTTAAGGAGAGAAGTGTATGACTGAGAAATGTTAGTGGATTTAGTTTTGAAATATGACAAAGAAGTTGGAAAACCTACTTAATACTTGGCAAATTTTATAAGAACATATCTACGGGAAACCAATTAGAGCACCCTTTTATGTACATATATTTTTTCTTATATATAAAGTTCGTCTGGGGGAATTCGGGACAAGTTGACATGACATTCATAATTAGAGGCATTTTAATTCTTATGAAATTAAAAGAAGCGGCAATTAATTCTCAAATATATATTGAAAAAAAAAATCTAATGTCATTAATATATATTGTAGCTGCTTTCTGTTTGCAACATTCTAATTTTATACTTTTTGGAATCTTCTAATTAAAGTAATTTAGCCAACTTTGTCTTCTTTTTATGAACGCTGTTGCAGACATCAAGAAACACCAATTATAAAAAATTCATGGGTTGTTGGAAGTAATCTCAATTCTAAGATAACATGACGTACTAGTCATATAAATAAGACAAAAAATAGCTAATTTGTTCAAGTACGCAATTGGCAGTAGTGAGATGGATTAAACTACAGACGTTAAATTCAAATCCTTAGTAATATATCAAAAACAAAACAAAATCATTTAATAGGGCAAAAAATGACACGGTATAAGATAAAGAATATATATTTTTTCTACAGTACTGTCTCCGAACTATTAATTATAGATAGCGATTTATTTCCGCCACAGATAATTAGTAATAATGTAATTTGCTTATGATATTTTCTTTTAAATTGCGTGTGTATATATACCATAGTAAATAATTATTCAATCTAATAAGCATTTCTGTTTTCAATCCTAGAGACCTTATTAAACTTGAGGCTGCCGACTTGAAATAAAATACCTTTATATTACACGTCTCTTATTTTATAGGTTTGAAACCACGCAAAGGTTGAGACTTTATTCATAACATACTATATATATACATATACGTGTATATATATAGCAGTAGAAACAGAATCAATATCCTCTATCTAATTTTGATATTTTAAATGGTATCTAACCAATTATATTTTGATATATTATTGAAAAAAGTTAGTTTTTAAGGTAAAAATAACTAGTAATATGTAAAGCATTTAAAACTTTTTAACATGACGTGGTATAATATTACTGGTTAGACACCAATTAGGACACCAAAAATTGGACAGAGAATGTGGATCCGTAAAAACACTCATGTTAAATTAAAAAAAAAAAAAAAGAAAGAACAAATTTTGCCTATAGCTTGCCAACTACAAGTCCGTAATAGGAAGTGTGAAACTATGAAATGTCCACTTTGACCTGGCCTGATCTTTTAATCTCGAGGCGCCGGCGAGCATTTTAATTAAAAAAAAACATATTATTCATGATGACAAACCTATTAACAAATTAACAATTGAAACATTTTCTTCTGTTCGATGAACATGCACGACTGTTTAATCTTATCTTGATGAAGATAAGACTTCTTTAAATAATGCAAGAAAAATCCCACGTCTTCTCCTCCTATAAAACCAGACCTATTCGGGTTCTCGTTTCGCAGTTCAAGAAACAAACTTCTCTTTAACTACAAAGTTCTAAGGAAAGGTCTCCATCTCTAACTCATTATAACACAATGGAGCCTTCTCATAAACTTCTTTTGTTGGGTTTATTTGCTATGATTTGCTCTATTGCCTTCGAATCTGACCCTAGTCCTCTTCAGGATTTCTGTGAAGCAGACTCTACTAGCCCAGGTACGTACAAAAAGATGTACCACTCAACCCACTAATTTTGTTATCTAGTTGCCAACATGCCGCGTTAGGCATGTTGGGTGGGCGCTTGTTCACTTCGCATGAAGTCTTGGGTTGGAGTTGCCTCACTGTGTGTGTCTGATTTCTTTCAGGGTGTCGGCAGGCCACATTATGTGATCCGAAGTTATCTGATGACTCTAACCTCTATTTATACATATATTTACTAAAAAAAAAAAGGTTAAGTTATCTAGTTTTTCTCGACGTCACAACACGACTAATCATATAAAGGATATAGGTCGTAGATGTAAAAAATTTTAGAGTAAGTTGTTCATTTAATTTTTGAATTATGTACATCTGTTACTTTAGTCCCCTGAATTTTTAATTTAAGTAAATTAGTCTCTGAGCTTTCGGTTTTTGACAGTTCTGGTCCCTGACATTGAAATTGATGAAAGAGTTTTTCAATTTAGCATATAAAATTAAGTTTCAATTTCAAGTTCACATGAAATTGTGCAAAAATAATTACAGTGAGTATAAAAAGTTTTCTCAGTATTCTTATTTAAAACCCTTAAAAACTAAAATCTTTTACACTTAATGTAGTAATTTCTTTAATATTTTTAATTATTACGCGGTATGAATACGAGTATATATATATATATATATATTAAATTTCAGAAATCATCCATCAATTTTAGTTGAGGGACCAATACTGCCAAAAAAAAATCAGGGACTGAGTTACCAAAATTTAAAATGCAGAGACAAAAGTGATAGAATATTCTAAGTTCAGAGACTAAACGGAGAAATTTATGAGCATTATGAATGCACATATATTAAAAATTTTGAATGCACATATATTTTGTAAATTTTGAATAACGTTTCTATCCCAGTTTTTACTCTAATGAGTTATGATGTATCACTTTGATTCACTTGGTTCATTGTTACAGTACAAGTGAATGGACTCATCTGCAAAGATTCAAAGCTAGTTCAGGCAGAAGACTTCTCCTTCAGTGGGCTCCACAAAGCACAAAACACATTAAACCCCGTTGGATCACGCATGACTACCCTGACCGTTTCTCAAATTCCGAGGCTGAACACTCTCGGTATCTCATTAGCCTGTGTGGACTTTGCTCCGTGGGAAATAAATTGTTGGGGAAAAACTCCTAAACTCAAAGCGCAGCAAAAAAATAAACTAAAACAAAAATATAAAAAAATAAAGAATTTATGTAGTTCGGTAAAATTGCCTACGTCTACAGAAGAGCAATAATAAATTCACTAATACTTCACAATTACACACTCGTCAAACACCCTCAACCTATTGCACTCTTTGCCTATCTCTTTTTTCACTTTCTCTGAAAAAGAAGTACACTCTCTCTCTCTATTCTTCTGACCACACACACACAACTTATAACATAACACACCGGCCCATTTATAGGCTCTCAATAGGACATAAAAATACAACTTTCCCTAACTCATAAAATAGAAACTTACCTAAAACTAATTTGAGTCACATACCTAACAATCTTTGAGCACTTATTGGGCGAAAATACCCCTATACCGAAAGCGCATCAAAAAAATAAACTAAAGTAGAAATATAGAGAAGACAAGGAATTTACGTAGTTCGGAAAGATTGCCTATGTTCTACTGGAGAGGGAGAATAAATTCACTAACATTTTCACAATTACACACTCGTCAAACATTTTCAACATCTCTCTACCCAAAACCCCTTACACCCTTTGCCTATCTCTCTTCTCACTTTCTCTCAACACTAGTACAAAATATGGATACCACGACGGTTTTTAACCGTCGTGGTAATATTTCCACGACGGTTTTCTAACCGTCGTGGAATCCAGGGTCGTGGAATCTTTTCAGATTTCACGACGGTTTTTTACCCGTCGTGGAATAGGCAAAAAATATGGCCTAAATGTGGACATTTAGGAACATACCACGACGGTTTTACGTAAAAAACCGTCGTGATAGGCGGACCTACCACGACGGTTTTTCAAGAAAACCGTCGTGGTAGGTCTACCTATCACGATGGTTTTTTTTAAAAAAACCGTCGTGGTAGGTTCCGCCGAAAAAAAAAAAATTTTTTTGAATTGATTTCATTTCCCACGGGTGGCAAATCCGAAAAATTTAACTCACAAAATCAACATTTTTTTCTGGAAAATTCCCAAATCCATGTCTTACCCAATCAATTTTAAAGCAATCTAAATCACAACGACAATTAACAATCACCGAAAGGACGGATTTTGGACAATTTTCTACAGACAATTCCCAAATCAACAATCAACCAAATCAACATTTTGGAAGGAACATTGTGGATTTTTGAAGTTTTGGACGGAAATTTCACAAATCTGTGGCTTACCCAAGCAAGATACATTTTAACTTACTGGATTGTCGAGCGTGGGTACGGGTGGAGTGGTAGAGAATGTAGGGGATGGAGGAATGGCGGCGAGAGGGAGAGGGAAAAAGACTCGGAGTTAGAGAGAGAGGGAGGAATGGCGGTTAGAGATAGAGGGAAAAAGGCTCGGGGTTAGAGAGAGAGAGAGGAATGGCGACGAGAATGTAGAGAGGGAGCGGAGAGCGATAAATGGAGGGAGGATATGGGCGGCTTTGGATTTGGAGTTAGAATTTGTATTAGAGAGTGAAAGAGGCTCGGAGTGTAATGGGGTGGGAAAGAGGGTATTTTTTTGGATTTTAATATACACTCCAAAAAGTTGAACAACTTCAAAAATTTTCAAAATTCCCGCATTCATACCTACCAAGACGGTTTTTGGAAAAAACCGTCGTGGTAGGTTGAAATTTTCAAAAAAAAAATTGACCTACCACGACGGTTTTTTCAAAAAACCGTCGTGGTAGGTCACTACCACGATGGTTTTTCCGAAAAACCGTCGTGGTAGGTAAAATTTTTTTTTTTGACCTACCACCACTGTTTTTTGGAAAAACCGTCGTGGTAGATCTACCACCACGGTTTTTTGAAAAAACCGTCGTCGTAGGTCAATTTTTTATTTTTTTTTGAAAAAAAATTTTTAAAAGAAAAAAAAATTTTGAGAAACCGTCGTGGAAGCGGCTAGGCTTCCACGACGGTTTATGTAAACCGTCGTGGAAGCAAGCCTTTCCACGACGGTTTTTGTAAAAATTTTTCCGATCCGTGTTTTTGTAAATTTTACACGACGGTTTTTTAAAAAACGGTCGTCGAAGTACCGTCGTGGAATCCCATATTTGTAGTAGTGCAAAAAGAGGCACACTCTCTCTCTTTTGGCCACACACACACACACAACTCATAAAATAACACATCTATTTATAGGCTCTCAATAGGACACAAAAATACAACCTTCCCAAACTCATAAAATAGAAACTTACCCAAAAAGTAATTTAAGTTACATATCTAATAATCTCCACCCTAACTCAAATTCTCTCACCTCACATGCACACTTAATAAGAATATGTGTTGAGTTCAAACTCTCATTGAACTTGACACGAGAAACTGATTTCTTCTTTATCCATGCTTTGTCTTTGTTGCTACAAGTCTTCATCATCTTCCCTTTATTATCTTTAGTTTTCACCATCAACTTGTTGCACTCTTTCACTCTTGCAACTTCTTTCACAACATACAAAGACCTTTCTTAACGTGGCTTCACCTTTATAGCTCCACCTACAATCGTCTTCCCCATCAGCTTGTACAAATTCTTCACTTTTTCACCTTCATAGCTACAAAAGTGCCTTTCCTGACTTCCATAAAACCACCATTGGCAGAATACTCACATCCCAAAGTGTCCAACGCCCCCAAAGAAATTTAACTTCATCTTAGTTGAGGAACATGCCTAACATTCGTCAATGTCCTCACAACTCCATCAAACATCTCCACCTCAACAATACCTATTCTAATCGCTTTAGCACTCTAATCATCGGCCATCAGGAGTGTAACAGCATCACAGGGCTCATAAAAATCAAACCACTCCTTATGTGGACACATGTGAAACGAACATGCTGAATCCAAAATCCAAGAGTCAGAATTATCTCCTTCAGTAATAACAGAATAAACATTATCTTCACTATCATACCTGTCACCAACAACGTTGGCAGATTCCGTCTCTTGAGCCTTTTGCTTCCTCTTTTCTTCAAGGTGCTTTGTCAATTCTTCATAGTTTCTCTGAATATGCCCATTCTCATGGCAGTAAAAACACTCAACATCCTTCAAAGAATGCGATTGGAAATGGTCATCTCTCCTTTGATAAAATGTTCCCCATGTCTTTCTCCTACCCTTACTCGAATCTGACTTCACCACTAGAACTTGTTCAGTATGAGACAAACTACTAGGTTGTTTCCTGTTTGTAGTTTCTAACAAAGCATTCGCTGCCTCATCCACGGTCAACGTAGTTTTCCCAACTAACAGTGTAGTCACCAAAGTCTCATACGATTTGGGTAGGGAGGATAACAAAACTACTGCTTTATCTTCCTCATCAATCTTGACCTCTACACTTAGCAATTAAGTTATGCACTTATTAAAATTATTTATATGATCCCTAACATCAGTTTCTGCACTCATCTTCAACTCATAAGACTGTTTTTTCAAATATATTTTATTTGTTAAGGATTTCAACTGTAACGACCCGCCTAGCACATGCCGTTACCATACATATATACATACATACTTAACATGTATCACATAACGTACTTACTTACTTAACGAAAATAGCGGAATTTATTTTTTTATACGAAGCGTACGAGCATATAACGATAATTAAATAAAGATGTTCAAACACCAAATATACATAAAATGACAAAACGCGCAGTGGCTATCATTCCCACATTTCACAGCTCGCCCTGCCACGTTCCCCCATCTTGCATCAGAGATTGCCCGTAGGTTGCTTACCTACAGCATAGACGTAAGAAGTGAACTTTCGCTCAGCAAGTACAACTATGACATCCGTGAAACATACAATTACAAAACATAACATAACATGTCATAACATAGCATAGCATAACTTAACCATGCATGAACCATTTATGCTTCATCATGCTTTCATAATATTCTTTCCTACCATGCTTTCATAATATTCTTTCATAACTTATCTTGCTTATGGGCCCCTTAACATAAGTGTCCGTACCGGGCGCGCAACTATGGAGTGGTTGGGCGGCCAGTCCATTTCCAACTCAAACCTTAGTCCAACCCGACCTAACGCGGGTCGGTACGACACATGCAAGCTTGCTTGCCATCAAGCTTACTTATTCTCATGTCTTACTTGACCTTATTCTTGTCATTTGTGAACATGCTTCATGATGTCATACATACATAAATCATAATCATATCTTAGCCATATCATACATTATATCATAGCCATGAAATAAACTTGACATCACATGATTCTAACATACGTCATAACATACATTCAACACATTTAGGCAAGTGACACAACAAACGCTTATGCTGTAGGCGGAGTTGTACTTACCTCGTTCGCTATGTCCGATACTGTGCTGTTCCAAGTCAGGACACAACAGCAGGCTATCTCCTGCTAAAATAAAGGACATAGGTAAGGATTAAAATGTTGGTGATTTAACCAACATTCATACATAGCCTTAATTATATGTCCCCCCCACATATACACATGATATCTTACTTGGTTACAGCAAGTAACCCTAGAGTTCAAAGCTTACATAACTTAATGTTGGCTTAAAAATCCATTTTTCTATCTTTTACTTTCCTTTGGAAAAACTCAAGATTTTATGTTTTCTTAATACAAAAATCCTTTGTTCAACTTTTGAAAAATTGTAACTCTTGAGTAGGATTTATAAAATTACTAAGTGTTGGAAACTGCCTTTGGAACAGCTTTCCACAATCAATTTATCAGTGTAGGTACAAGAATGTCCTTTTCCTGCACTGTATTAGAAAATCCTGTGCAGGAATTTCCTGTTTCCTGCACAGTTTTTGAAATCCAATTTTATTTAAAAATCTAGGTCGAATTTGAAAAAGTTTTCTTCACAAAAGTTTTAGATCTTGACAAACCCTACAACTTTTGTGTTTTACTTAAAACCCATTTCGGAATCTAACCCACTCGTTTCCCCTGTCGAACCCACCTGGTCGTGCATGAAGTCTAGGCACGGCAGGCTCAGATTTTTGTACAAACCGAGGCCATTGGAACCTTATTTTGGAAAACAGCCCACCTTGTCCACTAGGAAAAACTCTTCTCTACAACTTTCATGTTTTACGTTTTTCCAAATTCGGCATCTAAAGGCCTCAAAACTTGCTTTCCAGAAAACTGGCCAGTTTTTACCCGAACTGGTAGTTTTCATTATTAGATTCATTTTACGTCCTAATACGCGCACTCTACCTCAATCGGCCGCAGCCGAAGCCTATACCAGTCATGCAGCGCTTTTCTAACGTAAAGTTTCATTATTCACATGCTCAATTATACTCATGCAACCCATTGGTGATTTTGCACCAACTAGGGTTTGCATAAGTTTTGGGCTTGCATAATCTATTCCATACATCTAGCAACCTAACATTTACATTCTACAACATTCTTGAACATTTTGGGGACATACAACCATATCATACATGAAGCATGCAAACCCTAGTTTCATGCAACCAAACACATAATCATGCATAACTTTACAAATTAAAACCACCTAAGCACCTAAATCAAGCACAACCCTAATATTTATAAACTAGGGCATGAAAATTAAATTGAGCTTAAGCTCTTACAAACCAACTTGAAATACACTTAAATTTCCAAATTGAAGCTTGAATTGAAAAGCTTAGAGTCCAAGAGGGTTTACCTTAATTCAATTCAAGAAGTTGGCTTGCTTGACTCAAGCTTTCCCTTTCTCCTTGGCTCCTCCAACAACCGGCCTTCCCTTGCCAAAGGGGTTCAAAAATTTCGGCCACCTTGCTTGTTTCTCACCAAAATCCGGTCACCTTGGACCTCTCCTTCCTCACTTTTTCTTCTCTTTTTTTTCCTTCCCCACAACCGGCCTCCTTAGCCCAAATGGGTACCAAGAATTTTTCAACTTCATGTTTGTTGTTCCAACCAAAATCCGACCACCCCTACAAGCTTTTCCTCTTGGGTTTTTCTTCCTTCTTGAGTTCGGTTTTTGAGAGGGAAAAAGTGAAGAAAATTTGGCATAGTTTGGCTAGGTTTCACAATTTTGTGAACCAAATGAGCCACCCCCCTCCACCTATTTATAAGTGATTTGAAACTTTTCAAAATTACCCATAAGTCCTTGAACTAAAATTTATTTGCCCAAAAGGGCTCTTAGGTGGCCGGCCACTTCATTCTAGAACCACCCAAAATTTCTTTCCATCATTTCTTTTAATAAAGAAATGATGTCATTAATTTGGGATTAGGTGATGTAAGCTTAAGGCCTTGTTTGGCTTTTCTCTTGATATGCAGTCCACTTTTATACTAACACAGATATTTACAATACTGCTATCTACTAATAACAATATTTTTATACTGAACTGCAGTATAAAATTTATCTGTGTAAAAATGGACTGTATAAAAATTTTCTTATAACTTAAAGCCATTTGGCCCTTGATATCCTAATTAATGTGCTTGATTTTTCTATGGTGGTTTTAAATCTTATTCTTGCTATCTTGTCCGTAAAAATGGTTTTTCACAGTATATTTCCCATACTGCTTATCATATCACAGTATCGTCATACATTTGACCTTTCTTGTCAACCTTTGACTTTTTTGGTCAACTTTGACTTTTCTCGGTCAAACTTTGACCAACATAAAATCATAGAGTTTTTCTTCCATTTTTACTTAAAAAGGACATATGCTTGGCTAAACAATCATTTTTGAGTCTTATAAAGTCATAAGAACTCACAAAACTTAATAAAAACCCTTAATCGGGCTCTTTCATAAATACTTTCATGGCACAACTTAAAATTCTTTACAAGAAATCATAACGTCGTAAAAATTAGTTATTACATCAACATATAAACTTTTTCCAATTTTTCCCATAACTTAGAAAAAGATTTTTCATTCATAACACTAAATTTCAGTTTAAGAGCCAAACTCAAACAGATGGTGCTTATTGCTCTCGCTTTCAATTCTTTCTAATCTTCATCACTCATCTTTTCCGACTTCTTCCCTTGCAGTGCTTTTAGAAGTCCATGCTGTACCAAAACATCCTTCACCGTACTCTGCCAGATTCTAAAATTACTCTTTCTGTCAATATGCTTAATCTACTCAAACTTTACTCAAGACATCATCTTGATTTTCTTATTCAAGATCTTGAATCTGTCTTTGATACCACTTGTTGGGGAAAATACCTCTATACCCGAAGAGCAACAGAAAAATAAACTAAAACAGAAACATAGAGAAGACAAGGAATTTACATAGTTCGGAAAAATTGCCTACGTCTACGGGAGAGGGAGAATATATTCACTAATACTTTCACAATTACACACTCGTCAAACACTCTCAGTCTCTCTCTACTCAAAACCCCTTACACCCTTTGCCGATCTCTCTTCTCACTTTCTCTCAAAAAGAGGCACACTTTCTCTATATTTTTTTTGACCACATGCACACAACTCATAACATAACATAACTATATATAGGATCTCAATAGGACACAAAAATACAACTTTCCCAAACTCATAAAATAGAAACTTATCCAAAAACTAATTTGAGTCGCATACCTAACATAAACCCACCACACACACACCCTCGACACAGTGAGATACTGACTGTTCTTGAAGGCACTCTCGAAGTTTGTTTTGTCACATCTAACCCGGAAAACCGTCTGATTACCAAAGTTCTCCTGAAGGGTTACACCTTTGAGTTCTCGAATGGTCTTGTTCACTTCCAGAGAAACGTCGGATATGGTAATGCGGTTGCGATTGCGGCTTTGAGCAGCCAAAATGCAGGCATCATTACCATTGCCAATGGAGTTTTTGGATCGAAACCCGACATCTCTGCCGATGTTCTAGTGAAGGCTTTGACAAGAATGTGGTGTTGAATGTTCAGTCTGAGTTTTAGATTGTGACAAGAAAAGTTGAAACTTGTAAGATTTGTTTCCGTACAACGTTTGGTTTGGTTGGTCTTGTTCTTTGTTTGTTTCAGTATTGTTTGTCAAAATCTTGTCAATTTCATTGGTTTGAAATTTTCGAATTTTACTTTGTACTGAATGGAGATATGGGTTCTTTATCGTGCCGTGCAGTAATACGTAGATGTTGTTTTCTAAATGCTTTGAACACTCCCATGTCCTCTTTCTCAATGACTAATATCAGAATGAAAGGAAAAAGGTATGATTTCTTATTTAACTGCCTGCAAATGAAAGTAGCCAATATATTTATCTTTGTTATGTTTCTTGCTTGAAAACTGCAATTTTTTTTTTCTCTCTTTAAATTCATTATTCAGAGGTTCAAGCCAGAAAAGATCATAATAAATGTCTTAAGAAAGATAATAAGATACGAGAATAGATATAACCTAATGTTAATTATGTACTTGACTCCATCATAGGGTGAATCCCCACATCAAAATTATTATAAAAGAAAAAGAAGGTAATTAATGAGAAGAATATAAATGGAGATACGTGCCTATTTATTCCGTTAAAAAAAAAAAAGACTACATATAATAGATGAACTATTATGGTGAAATTTATGTGCGATTTAATTATGGAAAAAATAGTTAGAGTGGCCGGTTTCAATTAAGGTTCTGTCTATTGACACACCTTCGAATATATTTGACCCTTTTTGTTTTTATAATTGCATCATTACTGAATTACTTGTAAATAAAATTGCTTTTAGTGACAAACGTATTTAAAAATATGCTATTCACACACCTCACCATATTAATTGGAGACAAAAAGGATAAATACTAAATAACACTATTATTGGTCCTTGAATTTTTAATAAAGATTTGTTTAGTTCCGAGCTTTTATTTATCAATGAAAAGGTCCCTAAACAGTAAATTCCTAAAAACAGGTGCAAGCTGGGGTCAAACTTTAACGATCGTCTAAAAATTCATGGTTCCACAGTATTTGAGTTGCACATGACCACAATTACTGGGGTATTTTTGTAATAGCCACCATTTTTTTTTTTTTTTTTTTGCTGATTCATGATTTTCCTATTAAGGAGCATGAAGGTTTATGTGGAATTTTTAATTTGATCTTATTAGACTATAATTGAGTTCTTATAGTCTCATAAGACTCAATAACAGTTTGCTTAGCTAAGCATAAGGCCTTTTGAGGAAAAGGGCAAGATGAAAATTTATGATTTTCTGTTGGTCAAAGTTTGACCAAGGTTGACTTTGGGTTGACCAAGATTTGACCAGGACAGTACAACAGAATAATAAACAGTATGGAAATTATACTGTGAAAAACCTTCATCAAGGATGAAAATGAAAGAATAAGGTTCAAGACCACCTTAGAAAAATCAAGCACAATATTTAGAACAATAAGGACTAAGTAGCTTCCAGTCCTAAGAAAAACTTATTCGCAGTCCAGTTAAATGCATATAACTTCTGGATTGTAGTCCAATATAATGATACTGTTGTTAGTTGAAAACAGTAATAACATTATCTAAGTTATAAAGAAAATGGACTGTATATTAAGGAAAGTGCCAAACATGGTCTTAGTGGGGGGACACCTCATCTAAGAAAAATAATATATTTTTTAATTTAAAAGTTGATAGATAATTATGCATTTATTGCATGCAATATGGCCTCATGTTGGCCGGCCACCTCAAGGGGCATGGTGGCAAATATGGAACTTTTGGGGTTAGATATGCAATTTTAGGAATAAAAATAATTCCAAAAAGAAAATAAATTACACCTATAAATAGGTGATGGGGGGGGGGGGGGGGGTTATTGGTTCATTTTATTGGAAATTACCCCAAAACTTTGGCCATTTTTCACCTCACTTTTCTTTCCCACAGCCGAACCCCCTTAGAAAGAAAAACCAAGTTAGAGTGGTCGGATTTTAGTGAAGGAAAGCAAGAAAAATTTTCGGAATCCAAGCTTGAGAATTCATCTCCAAGATCTAAAGGTAACCCCCTCAAATCCCTAAGCTTTTTATTGGGTTTTGAGCAAAGTTTTAAGTGTATTTCAAGCTTTGATCTAAGAGCATAAGCTCACCATTTATGTTCTTGCTTTAGTTGGTTTATCTAGTATGTGCTTGATTTAGGTTTTAGCAAGCTTAATTTATGGTTTGGTGTATGTTTTGATTGTATGCTCTAGAAATTATGTGGTTTATGTGTGTGACCATTAGGTGTTTGTTATATGTCCCCATATGCTTAGGGATGATGTTGAGTAAATGATTATGGAATTAGATGCTTGTATGATGATTTTAGGGTTTAAGAAAACCCTAGAAACCCAAGTTTGGTGAAAATCACCAAACGGGGTTGCATGATGATTGAATGTTGAGAATGAATGTATGATCATGGAAACGTTACATAATATGCTGCATGCTTCATATAAGCTCACGGTTGCGATAGTTTGAGGTAGTGTGCGCGTAATTTGACCGTAAAAATGGATTCAAGAAAGAAACTGCCAGTTCGGGTAAAACTGGACAGTTTTCTGGAAAGATGGTTTTGAGGCCCTTAGAGGCCGAGTTTGGAAAAACTTAAAACATGAAAGTTGTAGAAAATTGAAAATACTAGGGGGTAGCATAGACAGTTTTTAAAAATAAGGTACCAAAGGCCTTCGTTTTTATGAAAACCCGAGCCTGGACCACCCAAACCCCTGTGCACTGCCAGGCAGGTTCAATAGGGAAAAAGTGTAAGTTAAAAGTAGAAATGGGTTTTGATTAAAGAACAAAAGTTGTAGGATTTTCCAAGATCTAAAACTTTCATGAAGAAATTTTTTTCAAAATCCAAACATATTTTAAAATGAAACTGAATCTTAAAAACTGGGCAGGAAATAGGAAATTCCTGCATAGGATTTTTAATATAGTGCATGAACAGGCAATTCCTGCACATGCACTTATAACGGGAATTATGGGACTGTTTTCAGCAAACTCTTCCAAACTTAGACAGTTTTACTCAAAACAGTTTTTAAATGGTTAATCAAACCCAGTTTAGTACGAAAAGAAAACAATAATTAATAAGACTAATAGTAATCGGGAAGATTACTTGGACCAAGTTATAGTAACCCAATAGGTTACGAACTTTATATATTAGATTTTGGATCCAAGGTTACTCATGATAACCAAATAGGATACCACTTTAATCATTGGGCCTTAGTAGCCCAATAGGCTTTTTAATTTAAACATAACTTGGGCTTATATCTAGGGTTACTAATAGTAACCTAATAGGATGCCAAGTATAATTGGGCATAAAACTTAGGGTTACCCTAAGTAAACTAGCAAGATATTGTTTAAGTATGTTGGATTATGAGCCCTATGGTTACAATAAGTAACCAAACAGGTTATCATAAGATAAAGTAGGGGGGACATATAACCATGGATTTCTCATGAATGTTGGTTTGGATACCAACATCTAATGTTATGGTTAAGAGTAAGATATGATGATTCTTATCTTACGCCCTTATTGATAACAGGTAGTTAACCTATTGTTGCGATCAGTAGGAGCAACAATCTCAGGACGTACATAAGAGGTAAGTACAACTCCGCCTACAGCATAGACGGAAAATATTTTACTGCTTGTATGTTTTCAAGCTCATGCCTACATGTTGATGTGCATATGATATATGTTTTATTATTATGGCATCACGAAGTATGCTCACTAATGATAAAGTACTTGGCAAGCATGAGAACCCAGTTTCAAGTAAGAAACTGTTTTAAAAGATTGTTTTCGAGAAAGAAAACTCTTTTCAAGGAATTGTTTTCAAGAAGAGAACTATGTTTTTAAGAAATTGTTTTCAAAGACAAGTTAAAAAAAAGTTTTCAAGTATGATGGCAAGCAAGTTGCCTTGTGTCGTACCGACCCGCTCGTAGGTCGGGTTTGATCCATGGTTTGAGTTGGACTTGGTTGGCCGCCCCAACCACTTCATGGCAGCACGCCACGGTACGGACACTTATGTTATGTTATGTAAGGGGCCCAAAAAGATGCTAACATAAAGAAGCATAACTGATTTGATAAGAAAACATAAATGGTTCATGCATATCTTTATCAAATTGTTTTGCGGATGATAAGTTGTACTTGCCGAGCGAAAGCTCATGACTTACGTTTATGCTATAGGTAAGCAGCCTGTCAGCAATGTATGATACAAGACTGTGGAGATGGTGCTGTAGACTGTGAAATTCGGGTTGGACACTGCCATGCGTTTTGCAATTTTATTGTGTTATGTGATGTTGGGTTGAGAATATTATATCTAATAATTGTATGACTTGCAAGACATGTTACAAGGGTTTGATTATAATATGTACTTATATACATAAGTATAAGGTGTTGAAATTAAGTTTATGAAAAAAAAAAAAAAAATTTGTACTTTTACAAGGATAAGTAAGACAAGCATTTAAGTAGAGTAAGCATGGTAATAGCCCTGCATAGGTGGGGTGTTACAATTTTGGTAAGACACCATATTAAAATGATTAAAAATAATTTTAGTGTTAATAAAAAATAAAATTTAATCCAAAAATAAAAAGAAAAGGAAAATTTTAACCAAGCAAATTAAAAAACAAACACCAGATCTGTTCATTATATACTAAAAAAAAAAAAAAACCCCCCGATCTGCTTGAAATCTCCATAGTCACGATGGGCAGCCATCGGCGGATCTTCGCTTTAGTGATGTTGTAGCTTGGTTCCCTTCTCCACCCCCGCATCACCATCCATCATCAAACCCTAGATCTGTTCGTTAAAAAAAAGAAAAAAAGAAAAAATATTTGTATACATTGAGAATTTTAGAATAGGATATAGAAAAATTTAATACGAGTAGAGTTATATATTGAACCAAGATATTTGTTATTAAAGGCTTAATGTAATGTACCTTAACGTGTCTGCTTTATAAGAATACCTTACTATAAAATGCTTATATATGTATTACTAAGGAATCAGAAAAACATACTCCAATGGCTCATCAGTATAAAGAGTAAGAAAATTATACACATATAGATAAAGTTCAATTCAGCTGTGTTCATTGACACAGAATCTAGGGTTTGTGCACGGCGTTGGAAGGGGTTATTGCGTGTGTCCGACCTAAAGGAGGAGTGGTTTGCGCGCCATTGTCGAGACTGTACGCCCATTTCGCTGGAGGCCGGGATTTAATTTGGGGGGGGGGGGGGGAGGGGGGGGGGGGGGGGAGTGGCTTTGCTGACTATAATGTGTGGGGATCTGTAGTTTGGAGGGTTGTGGCTGCTAGGGAAGGGATAAAGGCGAGAGGAAGAAGATAAATGGTAGATTAGTTTTTATTTATTTATTTATAATGAATCATTGATTTATCAATTGTAACTAAAAAATTATTGATAGATATGGTGGTCAATCATTGATATATCATGGCCAACAACTAAAGATCACTTATTTCATGATTATTATTCTAGAAAATTGATTGATTACAAGGAAAAAAAGAAAGAAAAAAAAGCTATTTTCTAATTAAAAAAACATCAACACATTTAGAAACATATTTAAAAATCCATTTTCCTAAAACCCTTTTGATTTATTGAGAAAATCATCTAAATAACTGCATCTTTTTTATTATTGACAAACATGACACAAATTCCCTTTTCATGACCGGTGTGACACAAATATTAGTTTTAACAGTGTTCGATTTGTGTCATATTAATTTAGTAGGTGAAATGATCTTTAAAATTGTATTACAACTGCTTTTCTCTTAATTATTTGAACATTGAAATTATATTGAATTTTTAATATTCTACTGAATCAATTATGTCCGGAAGGTTTTATACAGCTCACTCTCCGATTATAATAACAACTAAAAATTAAAGAGATCTTTTCTTGGACCTGTCATGCATAATAGCGTCGTCCCCCTGTCTTTTTGTGAATTTGATGCGTACCCATATATATATATATATATATATAAATGTATGTATGTATATCTCAAGATATCAATTGACCAACTGCTTCTTATTCGTAATGAATCATCCCCAATTGATATGCGTGATTAAAATATAAATCCTTTTTAGCAAATACATGCAATCATAAGGGAATATAGTAATTTGACTTCTATTTGTTACACAATATTGGAAATATTTTGTCTAGTGCCGCGGCGCTGCACTAGTTGTCTTAGCAAAAGAAATTATAGGAATATTAACTATCCTACGAATATTTTAATACTATCTTAGAATATGTTATGTGATTTATTTATTATTTTATTGATATGTGTTTAAAATATTATTGCTTTAATTGAATCCATCTACTAATAAAAACATGATAAGCCAAAAGTTTAGATAAGAATTACTGTTCCTAATGCTACTATTGTTTAAAGGTCTTGGACCACTAGTGCAGCGTCATGGCCCAATCGAGATTCAAAATTTGCAATTATTCGGTCCAACAAGAAGATGTCAAATTATGCATCTCTTATGATTGCATATATTTGCTAAAAGATTGTTGTTTGAGTTGGTATTTTAAAATTAGGATGAAAATTGATGTCACTAGTATTACTATTAAAATTATTAACTGATTTGTCACTTAATTAAAGACCTTTTTTCTTTCTTTGAAATAACTCTCTCTCCTAAACAAAATCAAGAAATATATTATTACCACTCCCACTACTACAAAATAGAGATTCGACGACGGTTAAAAACCGTCGTGGTAATACTTAAACGACGGTTTTCTAACCGTCGTGGAATCCAATCGTGGAATCCACAGTCGTGGTATATATTTGGATTCCACGACGGTTCGAAAACCGTCGTGGTAGGTAACAATGAAAAAAAAAAATTTACGAATGGAGCTACCACGACGGTCGAGTAACCGTCGTGGTAGGTAACAACAAAAAAAAAGAAAATTTACGAATTCTCACTAAATCAACACTTTTTTCTGGAACACATTTAAATCACAAAATCAACACTTTTTTTTTTCGGAAATTTCCCAAATCCGTGCCTTACCCAACCAATTTAATTCAATCTAAAACACAACCACAATGAACAATCACCGAAAATGTAGGGGACGGATTTTGGCCATTTCAGACGGAATATTTCCAACTCAACAATCAACAAAATCAACATTTTGGACGGAACATTTTATCAACAACCACAATCAACAAAATCAACATTTTGGATGAAAAATTCTCAAATCCGTGCATTACCCAAGCAATATACATTACAACTTACCGGCTTGTCGAGCGTCGGTATAGGCGGAGTGCGGCGAGAGAGAGAGGGAAAGCCGCGTGAGTTCCTTAGTCGACCCGTCGGAGAATGGAGGAGGCCGCGTGAGTGGTGGAGGAGGCCATCGGAGAGAAATAGAGGGAAGAAATTGGGTGGCTTTGGGTATGGAGTTAGAGAGTGAAAAAGTGAAAAATGCTCGGAATGTAATAGGGTGGGAAAGAGGATATTTTTTTGGGTTTTAATACACGCTCCAAAAAATTGAATTTAATTTAAAAAATTTCAAAATTCCCGCCTTAGTACCTACCACGACGGTTTTTGGGGAAAACCGTCGTGGTAGAGTCCAAAAATTTTAAATTTTATTTTTGAAACAAGACCTTTCCACGACTGTTTTTTAAAAAACCGTCGTGGAAAATGCGACAAAAACATGGAGCGGAACAGAGTTTCCGAAAACCGTCGTGGAAGCTTGCAAAAAAAAAAAAAAATTTTTTTTTTTAGCTTCCACGACGGTTTTATAACCGTCATGGTAGAATGGGATTCCACGACGGTTTAAAAACCGTTGTGGAAGCTAAAAAAAAAAAAAAAAAAATTTTTTTTGTTTTTTTTTTGCAAGCTTCCACGACGGTTATAAAAAACCGTCGTGGAAGAGCATGCTTCCACGACGGTTTTCGGAAACTCTGTTCCGCTCTGTGTTTTTGTCGCATTTTTCCACGACGGTTTTTTAAAAAACGGTCGTGGAAGTTCCGTCGTGGATTCCACATTTTGTAGTAGTGTCCTAAACAATGTATATGGTTGTTCTTATTTTATTATTATGATGATATGTCTTTTTGATAACATTCTCACAACTTTCAGCAAATTTTGGAATGTGTCTGATATGCTTCGTTGTTACGCTAAAATGACTTATAAATAGTAGTGCCACCGACAGTGCTTCATCATTTCTTCTCATTCTCCATACTTTTGAAAAGTTCTTTTTTTTTTAAAGGAAAATAAAATTACCAGAATAACAATACTTCATTATTATCACCGAGAAAACAAACAAAAATAAAATCATAACACTAATTACACCACATGCAGCCACATGCTCCAACACGCACGCACATAGAAAAAATTAACGTCGACATAAATTAAAAGGTTATACATATATTCTGAAAACTAGTTACATATCTGTAATGAATATATCGATTACAGATAAATATTAATTATTTTAGTGCGTTTTCTTTTTATGAAAGCTTGTTTAACTTTATCTTTTGTTTGGTTTGTCATTCATGAGGTTGGATTCTTATTTTCTCCATCTTTTTACCCTTTTTTTTCCTTTTTAATAAATTTGAGTGAAGATTTAAGTTCCTACCTTTTATATATATATATATATATGTATATATAGACACACACGTATATAATCTATTTGAAATTTCTTACGGATATTCCAGTAATGAGAATTTGGTGAAGAATTACTTTTACTGTGAAATGGTAAAAACTTTTTGCCATTAAGTTTCAAAAAAATGGTAAAATTTTTTGAAATCCGGGTCTGACACTCAAAATTGCTCATTTGGTGAGATACTTGAGGAATATTTGTTGCCTTTAAGAAATCCTGGGATTAATACGGTTGCGAATGTAGTGTTCGGATCTCAGCTGGATATTTCTGCTGATATTTCAAGGCTTTCCAGATGGATAAGAATGTGGCCTTAGATCTTCAGTCTAAATTCTAGATTCGTTTCTTGAGAACGTCTATATGTCTTTGATTAGGATTTGTGGTGATTATTTTAGTGTGTGAAATAAAGTGTGTTCATTCTTCTTCAGGCTTGTTTTGCGGTTGTTTCGGATAGAAAATAAATGTGGATGTTGCTTTTGTGGTCTGTAAAATGCTAGTATTTTTTTATTATTATATATATATATTTTTTCCTTCTTCATTTAACAGTTCACTGCCTAAAAAAGAAAAACCTTTTAATTTTGTTCTCTAAATGATAGTGTACTAGTTATCAACAGGTGTATCAAGACATCCCGATTATGTTGGCACCTCCTTTGCATACTCATCCTTACATGTCCCATTGTTTTACTAATAAAGAAAGAAATATAAAAGAATGTTTAAAGGAAATAAAGAAAGGGGAAAATAAAAAACAACCCTATTAAAGGCACTAAAAGAAAAAAAAAAAAAAACCCAGTAGCCGGAGATCAATCTTAACAAATTAAAAATATTGTAAACCAGTTTTTTTTTTTATTTTTTTTATTTAATAGAGTACATTCTTAAAAAAAAAAAAGAATTAAATGACAAGAGTGGATAAATAATATCAGAATGAAAACCTTTTTTCTTGACGAAAAGTTGTTAATTCATTGAGAAAAACCTCGTAAAAAAGTTTTATCAAATATCTTTGTAATAAAGAACGGGATGAATTTTGTTAGTTGAGTGAAATTTTTAGCAACTAAAAAAGTTAAAATATTTATAACTAAAATCTATTTGAGATGACCTTTATGGATGATTTTTATTTTTATTTTCCTTCTGGAATTTTTTTTTTTACTTTTTAAAAATTATAATAGTTAGAATTCAAAATAGATTAGGATTACTAATTATTATGAATATCATAATCATAACCCCTGTTGGCGCTGGTTCAAAAAAAAAATGTTTTTTGTTTTATTTTCTTAAGAGGGAGTCATATTCAGCTTTGATAATAAAAGCAGTTTTGTGACGCCCTGACTTCCCAAGCCAGGTCGACACCATACATACTTGTTCTTTACTTGAAAATTTGAGAAATTTTTTTTTTTAAACATATTCACATAAGTTATCTTGTAGAGAAAAACTTGTCATGCATACATACCATTCTGAAAGTATAATCTCAAGTCTTCAAACTTCATACATACTACATAACATAATATACTTTTGAAATATATATATTTTAACTCAAAAGCGGTTGCGGAAAATTTTGCGTAGTGGTATCCCACACCGCCCTTCACCCGTCGCATCGCCCGCATAGCCCACCACTTAAGCTGCAGACTTCTTGCCTATAGTATGGAATATAAGAGTGAGCTTTCGCCCAGCAAGTATAAACATAATCTCACAAAATATTTCAAACATTTAGAAACATGCCAATCATCATGTAACTTATGCATGATGTAACGACCCGCCTAGCACGGACCGTTACCGTACATACATACATGTTTAACATACTTAATTGCTTAACAAAAGTAGTGAAATTTTTTTTTTTTTTTTTTTTTTTTTTTTACTACTGAAGTACTGTTTGGAATATATAAATATTAAACATAAAATTCTGCGGAAGACATAGCGGCTTATCCCTTCTTTCACAGTTGCCCCGCCAACTCCATCATCTTGTATCAAAATTCGCCAGTAGGTTGTTTACCTACAGCATAGACGTAAGTCGTGAGCTTTCGCTCAGCAAGTACAACTTTATTTTCCACAACATAAGTAATTATAAACTTAACATAGTAAATCATAACATATTCTAATTATGCATGATCCAATTATGCTTTATTATGCGTAATTGTTTATGGGCCCCTTATCATGGGTGAATCGTACCGGGCGCGCAACTATGGAACGGTTGGGGCGGCCAAACCAATTCCAACTCGATCCACAGTCCTACCCGACCTTGGACGGGTCGGTACGTCACTGGCAAGCTCGCTTGCCACTATACTTATTTATCATCTTGACCTTGTTCTTATTAACTGTGAACATGCTTCATGATGTCACATGGGTATAACTGATAATCATATCTTAGTTATGCCATCTACTTTAAATTATAGCACATAACATACATTGTATCATGTTATATTTAAAAAGCCTATGCTGTAGGCGGAGTTGTACTTACCTCTCTTACTATGTCCCTCTTTAGTACTGTTCTCTTACTGGCACAGCTGCAGGCCCTTTCCTGCTTGAATAGGGACATAGGTGAGAGTTCAATTCTCATTATGCAGTGTTGGTGTCCTAACCAACATGCTTACTAATTTCTAGTTGTATGTCCCCGATACTTAATATCTGGTTTGGTCACAAATAAAAATCCTACTGTTTGGGAGGATTTATTCTTTAAAAAGATTATTTGGACAAACCCTTGGGTTGACAAAAATGCTGGGTTTCTTTAAAGCCTTGAGCTTAGGGACTAGGTCCGGTAATTCAAGTATTATCCTTGATTATCGTCCGTAATCGGCTTGATTACAATTTTTATCTTAAAAACTCTATTTTCTTATCCCTTTGCCATTTGAGAGATTTAACTTTTAAATCCCTTTATTATTTTTGGTAAAAATTCCAATCTTTAAAACAAATCTTTATAAAGGTCGTTTAAGATTGAGAACTGCTTTTGGAACAGTTTTAAGTAAAAATACAGTTTTCTTTTTCTTTTTGAAACTGTTTGTAAAACTTATGTGCAGGAATTTTCGGTTCCCTGCACACTCTTCATAAAACAATACCAGTTTAAAAATCCATTTGGAATTTGAAAAACTTGTCTTCATGAAAGTTGTAGCTCTCGAAAAATGCTAAAACTTTCATGTTTTACGAAAAATCCAGTTCTGCTTGTATTTGCGTCAGTTTTCGTTTGAAACAGGCTGATCCTGTAACTTGGGTCTGGGCAAATCCGCCACGGATTTTTGTAAAAACGAAGGCCATTGGAGCCTCATTTTTAAAATCTGCTCACGTGGTCTTCTAGGAAAAATCGTTCCGAGCAACTTTCGTGTTTTACAATTTACCCAATTCGTCCTCTAAATGCCTCTAATTTTTACTTTCCCGAAACTGACCAGTTTTGAATCCGAATTGGCAGTTTTGGTTGTTAAGTTCGTTTTACGTCCTATTTCCTGGAATCTATCTCGACCGATCACTTCGGGAGTCTATATGGCAAACACACAGCGTTTCTAACGTCCCACTTGAACCTTTAAACCGTCCAATTGAAACCATGCAAACCAAATTCAAAAACCCTAACTTTTTGCATACATCACATACAAGCATCAAACTTTGCTCCTTAAGCTAACATGCTTCAATCACTGCCTTATGGCAGATTTTTGGACCAAACTAGGGGACACACAACCCTAAGCATCAAGCATGAAAATCAGTCATAATCAAGCACAATAATGCAAGAATTTAAACCATACACCCTTAGATCTACAAATCAAGCACATACCTCTAACTTTAGGGCACAAAATAGGAAATGGACTTATGTCCTTACAACCAAATTGAACTACCATTTATCTTTAAATTTGAGCTCAAATAAGAGAGTTAGGGTTCTAGATTTTTACCTTAGACCAAAGTCAAGTTTGGTCACCAAAATCTCTTCCTACCCCTAGCTCTCCTTAGCTCACGGCCACACCACCCAAATGGCACCCAAAAATTTTTCGGTTTGATCTCCTTGGTAGATCCACTCCAAGCCGAGCACTCCACCAAGATTTGGCCTCAAATTTTTCAGCTTCTCTTCTTCCCTTACACACTCGGCCACACACACCAAATGACCCAAAAAAATTTCTAAATTTTCCTTGGTTTGATCCTAGCTCAAATCCGAACCCCTATGATCAAAATCCCCAAGAAAATTTCTGATTTCCCTCACTCCTTTCTCTCCTCTGATTTCCAGATTTTTTTTGTGGAAAAATTTGACAAGAGCTTGGCTGTTTTTCTCTATTTTCTCAGCCAAAAAAACCGCCCCCCCTTAGGCCTATTTATAGGGGAGTTTTTGGGGTCATTTTGTAATTAATTTTAGTTCACCTTTTCTAATAATTCCATGAAGAAAAATTATTTCTAATTTGGCCCCAAGGTGACCGGCCACATGCTCTAGAAAGCTCCATTATTATCCAAAATTTTTTTCTTTTTTAATCACCATAATGATGTCATAAATCAAAAGGTTGGTGAGGTAAGCACCATTAGGCTTGTTTGGCAATTTTTCTTGCTAAGCAGTCCAAATTCAAGTTAACACAGATATTTTAATACTGTTAACTATTAATAACAGTATTTTATCACTAAACTGCAGTCCAAAATTTATCTGTGTAAAATTTGACTGTATAAAATTTTTCTTATAATTTGAAGCCCTTTGTCCCAATATACCCTAATTTATGTGCTTGATTTTTCTAGGATGATTTTAAATCTTAATCTTAACATCTTGTCCGAAAAAATGGTTTTTCGTAGTATATTTTCCATACTGTTTGACCATAAATCAGTATCATCATATGGTTGACTTTTCTGGTCAACCCTTGACTTTTTGGGTCGACTTTGACTTTTTAGGTCAAACTTTGACCCCCATGCAAGACCATGCAAACGTGAAATTTTCTACTTATTCTAACTCAGAATGATACATAGTTGTTAAACCAATCATTTTTTTTTTAAGTCTCATAGGATCATGAGAACTTAAAATTTTCAAATAAAAACCCATCTCAGATTTTTATGAATATATTCTGAACATAGCATAAATTTCTTTACAAGACAACGTAAGGTCGTGAAAATTTGGTTATTACAATCTTCCCCCCTTAACAATTTTCGTCCTCGAAAATTAGAATAAATCGGGGTAGTTCTTTCTCATCTCATCTTCCAATTCCAGGTTGCTTCTTCAACCTTGTGGTTGCGCCATAAAACTTTAACCAGGGAAATGGTTTTGTTTCTTAAGACCTTCTCGTCTCAATCCAGAATTCGAACTGGCTTTTCTTCGTATGTCAAATCCGTTTGAACTTCCACTGGTTCTTGACTAAGCACATGCGACGGATCTGGTACATACTTCTTTAACATTGAGACATGAAAAACATCGTGCATTGCAGCTAATTCTGGTGGCAAAGCAAGCCTGTAAGCTACTTTCCCAATCCTTTCAAGGATTTCAAACGGTCCTGTATATCTCGGACTGAGCTTTCCCTTTTTGCCAAATCTCATTACCCCTTTCATAGGAGCAATCTTAATGAACACGGCCTCTCCAACTTGGAACTCCAATGGTCTTCTACGTTTATCGGCATAACTTTTCTGTCTGCTAAAAGCTATGTCGAGCCTCTGCTTAATCTTCTTGATATCTTCAGAGGTCTTCTTAATGAAGTCTGTTGTTTGTAGCTGCTTCTGTCCAACCTCTTGCCAGTAGATGGGAGATCGACATTTCCTTCCATATTGGGCTTCGAATGGTGCCATACCAATTGAAGCGTGATAACTGTTGTTATAAGAAAATTCGATCAATGGCAGCTTCTGATCCCAGTTTCCTTTGAAATCCAGAACACATGATCTCAGCATATCCTCCAGTGTTTGGATGGTTCGCTCCGACTGGCCGTCAGTTTGGGGGTGAAAAGCTGTGCTAAACTTCAGTCTTGATCCCATAGCATTATGAACACTGGTCCAAAATCGAGAGGTGAAACGTCCATCACGATCTGAAATGATTGATTTTGGCACTCCATGCTGCTTAACAATCTGAGATACGTAGACTTCAGCCAACTTTTCCACTGAGAATGTGGCTTTGATAGCAATGAAATGGGCTGATTTGGTCAATCTATCCACCACAACCCAAATTGTGTCATTTCCACTTGTCGTCCTGGGTAATCCTACTACAAAATCCATAGTAATTTGCTCCCATTTCCATTAGGGAACTCTATTTTCTGCAATTCTCCTCCAGGATGTCGGTGTTCAGCCTTAACTTTCTGGCAAGTTAGGCATTTTGACACGTATTCTGCTACTTCATTCTTCATTTTTGGCCACCAAAAGTTCTCCCGGAGGTCCTTGTACATTTTGGAAGCTCCTGGATGTACCGAGTATGGCGTCTTATGAGCCTCTGACATGATCTGATCCTTTAGAAATTCAAAGTCGGGAACACAGATCCTTTCCTTGAAGTAGATAGTGCCATCGGCAGAGGTTTTGAACTCCTTGTTCTTACCGCCAAAAAGTTGTGCCTTTAGCAAAAACGGATCTTTTCCTTGATGCGCCTTGATGGATTCCAATAGATCGGACTGAAGAGTCAGAGAAGATAATTTCCCCGTGATCATTTCCAGGTTGAATTCAGTAATCTCCTTTTGTAGTGGCTTAGGGAACGCTTCGATAGACATTAGCATGCCCGAGGATTTCCTACTTAAAGCATCTGCTACCCTGTTTGCCTTCCCAGGGTGATAAAGGATCTCGCAATCGTAGTCCTTTACAAGTTCCAGCCATCTACGCTGTCTCATGTTGAGCTCCTTCTGGGTAAAAATATACTTAAGACTCTGGTGATCAGTGTAGATTTCGCATTTGTTTCCATACAAATAGTGTCTCCAGATCTTAAGTGCGAAAACTATCGCTGCTAGCTCCAGATCATGTGTAGGATAATTCCGTTCATGATTCTTCAATTGTCTTGATGCGTATGCTACTACTTTCCCATTTTGCATCAGGACAGCTCCTAATCCATTCTTAGAAGCATCACTATAAATTACGAAATTTCCCGCCTCTACATCTGGGATTATTAACACGGGCGCACTTGTCAGCTTTTTCTTGAGCTCTTGGAAATTCTCTTCACACTTCTGAGTCCATTCATACTTTTTATCTTTTCGAGTGAGAGCGGTTAATTGGTGCAGCAATCTTGGAAAATCCTTCGACAAAACGTCGATAGTATCCGGCTAATCCAAGAAAACTTCTTATTTCCGTCACACTCTTGGGTACTGGCCATGAACTAACTGCTTCCACCTTTGCAGGATCTACGGAAATTCCCTCTTTCGACACAACATGCCCCAAGAAATGAACTTTCTCCAGCCAAAATTCACATTTTGTGAACTTAGCATAAAGCTGATTCCTCCTCAACGTTTCCATTACCATCCTAAGATGCTGCGCGTGTTCCTCCTTGGACCTTGAGTAAATCAAAATGTCATCAATGAAGACAATGACGAATTTATCCAAATATTCCTTGAATACTCGATTCATAAGATCCATAAAGGCGGCTGGGGCGTTAGTTAATCCAAAGGGCATCACCAAGAACTCATAGTGCCCATATCTTGTGCGAAAAGCTGTCTTGGAGATATCTGCCTCCCGAATTCTGAGCTGATGGTACCCTGATCGTAGATCGACCTTTGAAAACACAACCGCTCCTCGGAGTTGATCAAAAAGATCGTCAATCCTTGGAAGAGGATACTTATTCTTGATCGTGATTTTATTCAGTTCACGGTAGTCAATGCACATTCTCAATGATCCATCCTTCTTTTTGACGAATAAAACGGGTGCTCCCCATGGAGAGTAACTTTGTCGGATGAATCCTTTGTCAAGCAGTTCCTGCAACTGTACTTGAAGTTCTCTCAGCTCAGCTGGCGCCATACGATAGGGGGCTTTCGATATTGGTGCAACTCCAGGTAGCAACTCAATCTCAAAAGAAATTTCCCTTTCTGGCGGAAGTCCTGGCAAATCCTTCGGAAAAATATCCACAAATTCCTTTATAACAGGAACGTCTTCCGGTGTCAGCTCCATTTCTTGATCCTTGTCTACTATGTTAGCTAAATATCCTTGACAACCATTAGCTAACATTTTCCAGGCCCTTATTGCTGAAACAAATCGAGTTGCTGGACTCTGAGACTGACCATAGAAATTGAACTCTACTTCTCCGTAAGGGTTGAACGTCACGCACTTCTTGCGGCAAGTCAATCTTGGCGTTGTATTTACTTAAAAAGTCCATTCCTAAGATCACATCGAAATCCTGAAGCTTGATTGCAATGAGATCTACATATAATTCTCTACCACAAATTCCTACGGATGTGTTTCGTATCCAAAAATTGGACCACAAAAATTCTCCGGATGGCAGAGAGGTTTTGAATGGTTGTTCTAAACTATCCACACCCCTTCCTATCTTTTGAGCAAATTCCAATGATATGAACGAGTGGGTGGCACCAGAATCAAATAGGACAATTGCATCATAGGTGGCGATAGAAATCTGACCTGTCACCACATGCGAAGTCCCGGCTTCTGCATCTCCCTTGGTATAGGCGTAGATTCTGGCTTGCGGTTCAGGAGCCTCTAATCTGCCTTGAGCGATTGAGGGTCCTTCGAGCTTTGCCTGGACTGCATGTAACTGGCTGTTGGGGTTCCGGCTTGGGTATGAAGGATTCTGGCCTTGGGTGTTTAGAGTGCAGTTCTTTGCAAAATGACCCTCCTTGCCACAGAGGTAACATGCATTTGATCCCATTCGGCATACTCCCGGGTGTTTTCTCCCGCACTTGGCACACACCGGGTAGCTATTGCTATTGCCCTCATTTCCACGAGCAATCTTTTTCTGAGGGTAGTTTCTTTGCTGACCCTGGCCAGTAGAGTTCTCGTTTCGTTTATTCTTCCCAAACTGTTTAGAACCTTGAGCAAAATTGCGGGGCTGACCTTTCTGGTTCATTTCGGGATTCTGACGGGGTTGCGTCTGCTTCCCCATGGCCTTTTCTTCCTTCTTTGCCTTAAAGAACTTAGCTCGTTCTTCCTTGTCCCGATTAATCCAATATTCTGCTCTTATAGCTCGGCTTATACAATCGGATACCCGAGTGGGTGGACTATCACCAGCACTGACTTGCCTAGCGATATCTGACCGAAACATCTTCATCATCAATCTAACTTTTTCGGTCTCACCTGGCACCAATTCCGGGCACAATCGGGCTAACTGCTCAAACTTATTAATAGCCTCCATTACCATCATCGTTCCCTGTCTCAAACTGGTAAATTCATCCTGCTGGGCTGCCAGGATTTCTCTGTTAAAGTACATCGTTCGAAACTCCGACACGAAATCTTGCCAACTCATGGTCGTAACGTCGCGACGCATCTGGACCGTCATCCACCAGTGCCTAGCGTCTTTCTTGAGAGCGAAGGAAGCACAAAGGACTTTTTCTTGCTCTGTCAACCGCATGAAATCCAAAATAACTTGGATGTCAATTAACCAATTGTCAGCGGCAATCGGATCTGTTGGTCCCTCAAATTCCGGCGCTTTCATCCGCCTAAATCTCTCGTAAAGTAGATCTTCCCGTACTGGAGGTAGGTTCGCTGGTACTCCTACTGGTGCTACTGGAACCTCTGGTTGAACCTCTGGTTGAACATCAGGTACCGGAGGTACTACTGGAGGTACTCTGACATTCTGTGGGGGAACCTCATTAGCCTGAGGTCTCTGATTAATTTGAGCTAACTGCTCCCGGAGTCTATTGGTCTCTTGTTGCTGCTCAAGTAACTGTCGTTGCAAATTCGCTACAACAGTTGCTAGATCCGGTGCAGGTGGATTCTGGTTCACAGGCATTGTTCTGCGAGGTCGTACCATCTTTTATTTCCTATTAAACCATAAGAGAAGATATTATCGAACTAGTAATATCTTTTCTTTCATCATACATTATATCGTAATACATTAGATCATAACATAATCATTCTTATCATAACATGGCTTACGTAATCATAACGTATCGCATCATAACATGATTTTCGTGATCATAACATAACATGGTACTTGATCTGTTTCTTGGAAATTTACAGAAAGTACATTATATTTGCCAAAATGATATATACAAGATTGTTACATCATTCTTGTAAATACATATCTGTTTCATAGCATTTTATATACATGACCAAAAATGGTAATGGGAGTGTCTAACACTTCACCATCATACATAGTCAAAATGGCGATGGAAGTGGCTACCACTTTCCATCATACATCAGTACAAGCCTACTATCCCAAAAAAAATAAGCGAGTACATATCAGTCCTAAGGTCAAAATAAATATACATGATCAGCCAAAATGATGATCTCTATCGCCATCTAAGCGGCTCCGTCGGAGTCAGTCTCCCAATCTCCGTCGTCGAAAATGATCTCCTCTGGGTCATCAACAAAATCCTCCTGATCCTCAAACCATCCTGCCTGCTCTGGCTCGGGCACCGGCTCCATCTCCTCGTCGTCGTCCTCCTCCTCACTGGATATATCAATGACAATGGGATCTGCCGGTGGATCTGCTGGTATAATCTCAACATCATCCTCCTCGTCACTGGGGATGTCTATGACAGGAGGGTCTGCTGGTGGATCATGGGGTATAACCATAACATCGTCCTCCTCCGGGTCCTCTGCACCTGGGTCACCCTCAGCATCCCCCTGCCCCTCGGCCTCATGGGCTGGCACCTCCTGCTCTGGCACTGCAGGGATCGGCTCCTCTGGGGGTGCTGGTCCTACCTCATGCAATGGCTCCCCTATGCCAGCGTCATCTACGGGTGCCTGATGATCACCCTCAGCTGCCTCCGTCCTGCTCCGCGTCCGCGTGCACCTCAGCCCCTAAGATATACTCTATCATGTGCTCCACAGACATCCTGGGTGAGGGATAAGGAACATGCTGGCGAATACGACCAGGTAAGCCGTTTCGCAAAACCATCAATGCCTCTAACATAGGGTGGTCCATCTCCTGAGGAATGTAGGGTAACATGGCCTCCTGAAATCTCATACAGTAATGGGCCATGGTCTCGAGAGGATATGCGTGCCACTCAAGTGTATAGCTGTGGTATCGTGTGTCATACATATCTCGATAAATATCAGGGTCACGCTGAGGCGCTCCTGGCCCGTAGTCTAGTATCGGTCCAAAACGTCCAACCATCAGTGAGCGAAAATGCACCCAAGTCCGGCTGGGTAGCTGTGGCTCCCCTACTGACATCCACCAAATACGGGCGTCGCCTCTCAAACATCGACTCCCCAACGAGACCTGTAGGCGCCCCGGGATATGGCTGGTGCGGAAAATCAGCTCCGTGTCATATAGCCATGCTGCTAAAGATACCGTGTGACTCGTACCGTCAAATAATAACGGATGTGCCTCATAGAATGACGATATAGTCTCTCGGTCCGCATCCACGTGATCCGGCTCCATATCGACGAATCTACATACCATAATCACATAATAAATATTTATGTATAAACTAATTTTAACTTACAATGATAGTGGCGATGGCAGGCGAACTGTGAAATCAGGTAGCAGGGAACCTCTCTGATACCAACTCTGTAACGACCCGCCTAGCACGGACCGTTACCGTACATACATACATGTTTAACATACTTAATTGCTTAACAAAAGTAGTGAAATTTTTTTTTTTTTTTTTTTTTTTTTACTACTGAAGTACTGTTTGGAATATATAAATATTAAACATAAAATTCTGCGGAAGACATAGCGGCTTATCCCTTCTTTCACAGTTGCCCCGCCAACTCCATCATCTTGTATCAAAATTCGCCAGTAGGTTGTTTACCTACAGCATAGACGTAAGTCGTGAGCTTTCGCTCAGCAAGTACAACTTTATTTTCCGCAACATAAGTAATTATAAACTTAACATAGTAAATCATAACATATTCTAATTATGCATGATCCAATTATGCTTTATTATGCGTAATTGTTTATGGGCCCCTTATCATGGGTGATCGTACCGGGCGCGCAACTATGGAACGGTTGGGGCGGCCAAACCAATTCCAACTCGATCCACAGTCCTACCCGACCTTGGACGGGTCGGTACGTCACTGGCAAGCTCGCTTGCCACTATACTTATTTATCATCTTGACCTTGTTCTTATTAACTGTGAACATGCTTCATGATGTCACATGAGTATAACTGATAATCATATCTTAGTTATGCCATCTACTTTAAATTATAGCACATAACATACATTGTATCATGTTATATTTAAAAAGCCTATGCTGTAGGCGGAGTTGTACTTACCTCTCTTACTATGTCCCTCTTTAGTACTGTTCTCTTACTGGCACAGCTGCAGGCCCTTTCCTGCTTGAATAGGGACATAGGTGAGAGTTCAATTCTCATTATGCAGTGTTGGTGTCCTAACCAACATGCTTACTAATTTCTAGTTGTATGTCCCCGATACTTAATATCTGGTTTGGTCACAAATAAAAATCCTACTGTTTGGGAGGATTTATTCTTTAAAAAGATTATTTGGACAAACCCTTGGGTTGACAAAAATGCTGGGTTTCTTTAAAGCCTTGAGCTTTGGGACTAGGTCCGGTAATTCAAGGTATTATCCTTGATTATCGTCCGTAATCGGCTTGATTACAATTTTTATCTTAAAAACTCTATTTTCTTATCCCTTTGCCATTTGAGAGATTTAACTTTTAAATCCCTTTAATTATTTTTGGTAAAAATTCCAATCTTTAAAACAAATCTTTATAAAGGTCGTTTAGGATTGAGAACTGCTTTTGGAACAGTTTTAAGTAAAAATACAGTTTTCTTTTTCTTTTTGAAACTGTTTGTAAAACTTATGTGCAGGAATTTTCGGTTCCCTGCACACTCTTCATAAAACAATACCAGTTTAAAAATCCATTTGGAATTTGAAAAACTTGTCTTCATGAAAGTTGTAGCTCTCGAAAAATGCTAAAACTTTCATGTTTTACGAAAAATCCAGTTCTGCTTGTATTTGCGTCAGTTTTCGTTTGAAACAGGCTGATCCTGTAACTTGGGTCTGGGCAAATCCGCCACGGATTTTTGTAAAAACGAAGGCCATTGGAGCCTCATTTTTAAAATCTGCTCACGTGGTCTTCTAGGAAAAATCGTTCCGAGCAACTTTCGTGTTTTACAATTTACCCAATTCGTCCTCTAAATGCCTCTAATTTTTACTTTCCCGAAACTGACAAGTTTTGAATCCGAATTGGCAGTTTTGGTTGTTAAGTTCGTTTTACGTCCTATTTCGTGGAATCTATCTCGACCGATCACTTCGGGAGTCTATATGGCAAACACACAGCGTTTCTAACGTCCCACTTGAACCTTTAAAACCGTCCAATTGAAACCATGCAAACCAAATTCAAAAACCCTAACTTTTTGCATACATCACATACAAGCATCAAACTTTGCTCCTTAAGCTAACATGCTTCAATCACTGCCTTATGGCAGATTTTTGGACCAAACTAGGGGACACACAACCCTAAGCATCAAGCATGAAAATCAATCATAATCAAGCACAATAATGCAAGAATTTAAACCATACACCCTTAGATCTACAAATCAAGCACATACCTCTAACTTTAGGGCACAAAATAGGAAATGGACTTATGTCCTTACAACCAAATTGAACTACCATTTATCTTTAAATTTGAGCTCAAATAAGAGAGTTAGGGTTCTAGATTTTTACCTTAGACCAAAGTCAAGTTTGGTCACCAAAATCTCTTCCTCCCCCTAGCTCTCCTTAGCTCACGGCCACACCACCCAAATGGCACCCAAAAATTTTTCGGTTTGATCTCCTTGGTAGATCCACTCCAAGCCGAGCACTCCACCAAGATTTGGCCTCAAATTTTTCAGCTTCTCTTCTTCCCTTACACACTCGGCCACACACACCAAATGACCCAAAAAAATTTCTAAATTTTCCTTGGTTTGATCCTAGCTCAAATCCGAACCCCTATGATCAAAATCCCCAAGAAAATTTCTGATTTCCCTCACTCCTTTCTCTCCTCTGATTTCCAGATTTTTTTGTGGAAAAATTTGACAAGAGCTTGGCTGTTTTTCTCTATTTTCTCAGCCAAAAAAAACCGCCCCCCCTTAGGCCTATTTATAGGGGAGTTTTTGGGGTCATTTTGTAATTAATTTTAGTTCACCTTTTCTAATAATTCCATGAAGAAAAATTATTTCTAATTTGGCCCCAAGGTGGCCGGCCACATCATGCTCTAGAAGGCTCCATTATTATCCAAAATTTTTCTTTTTAATCACCATAATGATGTCATAAATCAAAAGGTTGGTGAGGTAAGCACCATTAGGCTTGTTTGGCAATTTTTCTTGCTAAGCAGTCCAAATTCAAGTTAACACAGATATTTTAATACTGTTAACTATTAATAACAGTATTTTATCACTAAACTGCAGTCCAAAATTTATCTGTGTAAAATTTGACTGTATAAAATTTTTCTTATAATTTGAAGCCCTTTGTCCCAATATACCCTAATTTATGTGCTTGATTTTTCTAGGATGATTTTAAATCTTAATCTTAACATCTTGTCCGAAAAAATGGTTTTTCGCAGTATATTTTCCATACTGTTTGACCATAAATCAGTATCATCATATGGTTGACTTTTCTGGTCAACCCTTGACTTTTTGGGTCGACTTTGACTTTTTAGGTCAAACTTTGACCGCCATGCAAGACCATGCATACGTGAAATTTTTCTATTCTGCTAACTCAAAATGATATATACTTGTTAAAGCAATCATTTTTAAGTCTCATAAGATCATGAGAACTTAAAATTTTCAAGTAAAAACCCATCTCAGATTTTCATGAATATATTCTAAACATTGCATAAGTTTCTTTACAAAACAACGTAAGGTCGTGAAAATTTGGTTATTACAATCTTCCTCTCTTAAAAATTTTCGTCCTCGAAAATTAGAATAAATCGGGGTAGTTCTTTCTCATCTCATCTTCCAATTCCCAGGTTGCTTCTTCAACCTTGTGGTTGCGCCATAAAACTTTAACCAGGGAAATGGTTTTGTTTCTTAGGACCTTCTCATCTCGATCCAGAATTCGAACTGGCTTTTCTTCGTATGTCAAATCCGTTTGAACTTCCACTGGTTCTTGACTAAGCACATGCGACGGATCTGGTACATACTTCTTTAACATTGAGACATGAAAAACATCGTGCATTGCAGCTAATTCTGGTGGCAAAGCAAGCCTGTAAGCTACTTTCCCAATCCTTTCAAGGATTTCAAACGGTCCTGTATATCTCGGACTGAGCTTTCCCTTTTGCCAAATTTCATTACCCCTTTCATAGGAGCAATCTTAATGAACACGGCCTCTCCAACTTGGAACTCCAATGGTCTTCTACGTTTATCGCATAACTTTTCTGTCTGCTAAAAGCTATGTCGAGCCTCTGCTTAATCTTCTTGATATCTTCAGAGGTCTTCTTAATGAAGTCTGTTGTTTGTAGCTGCTTCTGTCCAACCTCTTGCCAGTGGATGGGAGATCGACATTTCCTTCCATATAGGGCTTCGAATGGTGCCATACCAATTGAAGCGTGATAACTGTTGTTGTAAGAAAATTCGATCAATGGCAGCTTCTGATCCCAGTTTCCTTTGAAATCCAGAACACATGATCTCAGCATATCTTCCAGTGTTTGGATGGTTCGTTCCGACTGGGCCGTCAGTTTGGGGGTGAAAAGCTGTGCTAAACTTCAGTTTGATCCCATAGCATTATGAACACTGGTCCAAAATCGAGAGGTGAAACGTCCATCACGGTCTGAAATGATTGATTTTGGCACTCCATGCTGCTTAACAATCTGAGATACGTAGACTTCAGCCAACTTTTCCACTGAGAATGTGGCTTTGATAGCAATGAAATGGGCTGATTTGGTCAATCTATCCACCACAACCCAAATTGTGTCATTTCCACTTGTCGTCCTGGGTAATCCTACTACAAAATCCATAGTAATTTGCTCCCATTTCCATTCAGGGAACTCTATTTTCTGCAATTCTCCTCCAGGATGTCGGTGTTCAGCCTTAACTTTCTGGCAAGTTAGGCATTTTGACACGTATTCTGCTACTTCATTCTTCATTTTTGGCCACCAAAAGTTCTCCCGGAGGTCCTTGTACATTTTGGAAGCTCCTGGATGTACCGAGTATGGCGTCTTATGAGCCTCTGACATGATCTGATCCTTCAGAAATTCAAAGTCGGGAACACAGATCCTTTCCTTGAAGTAGATAGTGCCATCGGCAGAGGTTTTGAACTCCTTGTTCTTACCGTCAAAAAGTTGTGCCTTTAGCAAAAACGGATCTTTTCCTTGATGCGCCTTGATGGATTCCAATAGATCGGACTGAAGAGTCAGAGAAGATAATTTCCCCGTGATCATTTCCAGGTTGAATTCAGTAATCTCCTTTTGTAGTGGCTTAGGGAACGCTTCGATAGACATTAGCATGCCCGAGGATTTCCTACTTAAAGCATCTGCTACCCCTGTTTGCCTTCCCAGGGTGATAAAGGATCTCGCAATCGTAGTCCTTTACAAGTTCCAGCCATCTACGCTGTCTCATGTTGAGCTCCTTCTGGGTAAAAATATACTTAAGACTCTGGTGATCAGTGTAGATTTCGCATTTGTTTCCATACAAATAGTGTCTCCAGATCTTAAGTGCGAAAACTATCGCTGCTAGCTCCAGATCATGTGTAGGATAATTCCGTTCATGATTCTTCAATTGTCTTGATGCGTATGCTACTACTTTCCCATTTTGCATCAGGACAGCTCCTAATCCATTCTTGGAAGCAATCACTATAAATTACGAAATTTCCCGCCTCTACATCTGGGATTATTACACGGGCGCACTTGTCAGCTTTTTCTTAAGCTCTTGGAAATTCTCTTCACACTTCTGAGTCCATTCATACTTTTTATCTTTTCGAGTGAGAGCGGTAATTGGTGCAGCAATCTTGGAAAATCCTTCGACAAAACGTCGATAGTATCCAGCTAATCCAAGAAAACTTCTTATTTCCGTCACACTCTTGGGTACTGGCCATGAACTAACTGCTTCCACCTTTGCAGGATCTACGGAAATTCCCTCTTTCGACACAACATGCCCCAAGAAATGAACTTTCTCCAGCCAAAATTCACATTTTGTGAACTTAGCATAAAGCTGATTCCTCCTCAACGTTTCCATTACCATCCTAAGATGCTGCGCGTGTTCCTCCTTGGACCTTGAGTAAATCAAAATGTCATCAATGAAGACAATGACGAATTTATCCAAATATTCCTTGAATACTCGATTCATAAGATCCATAAAAGCGGCTGGGGCGTTAGTTAATCCAAAGGGGCATCACCAAGAACTCATAGTGCCCATATCTTGTGCGAAAAGCTGTCTTGGAGATATCTGCCTCCCGAATTCTGAGCTGATGGTACCCTGATCGTAGATCGACCTTTGAAAACACAACCGCTCCTCGGAGTTGATCAAAAAGATCGTCAATCCTTGGAAGAGGATACTTATTCTTGATCGTGATTTTATTCAGTTCACGGTAGTCAATACACATTATCAATGATCCATCCTTCTTTTTGACGAATAAAACGGGTGCTCCCCATGGAGAGTACTTTGTCGGATGAATCCTTTGTCAAGCAGTTCCTGCAACTGTACTTGAAGTTCTCTCAACTCAGCTGGCGCCATACGATAGGGGGCTTTCGATATTGGTGCAACTCCAGGTAGCAACTCAATCTCAAAAGAAATTTCCCTTTCTGGCGGAAGTCCTGGCAAATCCTTCGGAAAAATATCCACAAATTCATTTATAACATGAACGTTTCCAGTGTCAGCTCCATTTCTTGATCCTTGTCCACCATGTTAGCTAAATATCCTTGACAACCATTAGCTAACATTCTCCAGGCCCTTATTGCTGAAACAAATCGAGTTGTTGGACTCCGAGACTGACCATAGAAGTTGAACTCGACTTCTCCGTAAGGGTTGAACGTCACGCATCTCTTGCGGCAGTCAATCTTGGCGTTGTATTTACTCAAAAAGTCCATTCCTAAGATCACATCGAAATCCTGAAGCTTGATTGCAATGAGATCTACATATAATTCTCTGCCACAAATTCCTACGGATGTGTTTCGTATCCAAAAATTGGACCACAAAAATTCTCCGGATGGCAGAGAGGTTTTGAATGGTTGTTCTAAACTATCCACACCCCCTTCCTATCTTTTGAGCAAATTCCAATGATATGAACGAGTGGGTGGCACCAGAATCAAATAGGACAATTGCATCATAGGTGGCGATAGAAATCTGACCTGTCACCACATGCGAAGTCCCGGCTTCTGCATCTCCTTTGGTATAGGCGTAGATTCTGGCTTGCGATTCAGGAGCCTCTAATCTGCCTTGAGCGATTGAGGGTCCTTCGAGCTTTGCCTGGACTGCATGTAACTGGCTGTTGGGGTTCCGGCTTGAGTATGAAGGATTCTGGCCTTGGGTGTTCAGAGTGCAGTTCTTTGCAAAATGACCCTCCTTGCCACAGAGGTAACATGCATTTGATCCCATTCGGCATACTCCCGGGTGTTTTCTCCCGCACTTGGCACACACCGGGTAGCTATTGCTATTGCCCTCATTTCCACGAGCAATCTTTTTCTGAGGGTAGTTTCTTTGCTGACCCTGGCCAGTAGAGTTCTCGTTTCGTTTATTCTTCCCAAACTGTTTAGAACCCTTGAGCAAAATTGCGGGGCTGACCTTTCTGGTTCATTTCGGGATTCTGACGGGGTTGCGTCTGCTTCCCCATGGTCTTCTCTTCCTTCTTTGCCTTAAAGAACTTAGCTCGTTCTTCCTTGTCCCGATTAATCCAATATTCTGCTCTTATAGCTCGGCTTATACAATCGGATACCCGAGTAGGTGGACTATCACCAGCACTGACTTGCTTAGCGATATCTGACCGAAACATCTTCATCATCAATCTAACTTTTTCGGTCTCACCTGGCACCAATTCCGGGCACAATCGGGCTAACTGCTCAAACTTATTAATAGCCTCCATTACCGTCATCGTTCCCTGTCTCAAACTGGTAAATTCATCCTGCTGGGCTGCCAGGATTTCTCTGTTAAATACATAGTTCGAAACTCCGACACGAAATTTGCCAACTCATGGTCGTACGTCGCGACGCATCTGGACTGTCATCCACCAGTGTCTAGCGTCTTTCTTGAGAGCGAAGGAAGCACAAAGGACTTTTTCTTGCTCTGTCAGCCGCATGAAATCCAAAATAACTTGGATGTCAATCAACCAATTGTCAGCGGCAATCGGATCTGTTGGTCCCTCAAATTCCGGCGCTTTCATCCGCCTAAATCTCTCATAAAGCAGATCTTCCCGTACGGGAGGTAAGTTCGCTTGTAACCCTACTGGTGCTACTGGAACCTCTGGTTGAGCATCAGGTACCGGAGGTACTACTGGAGGTACTCTGATATTTTGTGGGGGACCCTCATTAGCCTGAGGTCTCTGATTTATCTGAGCTAACTGCTCCCGGAGTCTATTGGTCTCCTGTTGCTGCTCAAGTAACTGTCGTTGCAAATTTGCTACAACAGTTGCTAGATCCGGTGCAGGTGGGTTCTGGTTCACAGGCATTGTTCTGCGAGGTCGTACCATCTTTTATTTCCTATTAAACCATAAGAGAAGATATTATCGAACTAGAAATATCTTTTTTTTTTTTTCATCATACATTATATCGTAATACATTAGATCATAACATAATCATTCTTATCATAACATGGCTTACGTAATCATAACGTATCGCATTATAACATGATTTTCGTGATCATAACATAACATGGTACTTGATCTGTTTCTTGGAAATTTACAGAAAGTACATTATATTTGCCAGAATAATAGATACAAGATTGTTACAATCATTCTTGTAAATACATATCTGTTTCATAGCATTTTATATACATGACCAAAAATGGTAATAGGAGTGTCTAACACTTCACCATCATACATAGTCAAAATGGCGATGGAAGTGGCTACCACTTTCCATCATACATCAGTACAAGCCTACTATCCAAAAAAAAAATAAGCGAGTACATATCAGTCCTAAGGTCAAAATAAATATACATGATCAGCCAAAATGATGATCTCTATCGCCATCTAAGCGGCTCCGTCGGAGTCAGTCTCCCAATCTCCGTCGTCGAAAATGATCTCCTCTGGGTCATCAACAAAATCCTCCTGATCCTCAAACCATCCTGCCTGATCTGGCTCGGGCACCGGCTCCATCTCCTCGTCGTCGTCCTCCTCCTCACTGGATATATCAATGACAATGGGATCTGCCGGTGGATCTGCTGGTATAATCTCAACATCATCCTCCTCGTCACTGGGGATGTCTATGACAGGAGGGTCTGCTGGTGGATCATGGGGTATAACCATAACATCGTCCTCCTCCGGGTCCTCTGCACCTGGGTCACCCTCAGCATCCCCCTGCTCCTCGGCCTCATGGGCTGGCACCTCCTGCTCTGGCACTGCAGGGATCGGCTCCTCTGGGGGTGCTGGTCCTACCCTCGTGCAATGGCTCCCCTATGCCAGCGTCATCTACGGGTGCCTGATGATCACCCTCAGCTGCCTCCGCCTGCTCCGCGTCCGCGTGCATCTCAGCCTCTAAGATATACTGTATCATGTGCTCCACAGACATCCTGGGTGAGGGATAAGGAACATGCTGGCGAATACGACCAGGTAAGCCGTTTCGCAGAACTGTCAACGCCTCCAACAAAGGGTGGTCCATCTCCTGAGGAATGTAGGGTAACATGGCCTCCTGAAATCTCATACAGTAATGGGCCATGGTCTCGAGAGGATATGCGTGCCACTCAAGTGTATAGCTGTGGTATCGCGTGTCATACATATCTCGATAAATATCAGGGTCACGCTGAGGCGCTCCTGGCCCGTAGTCTAGTATCGGTCCAAAACGTCCAACCATCAGTGAGCGAAAATGCACCCAAGTCCGGCTGGGTAGCTGTGGCTCCCCTACTGACATCCACCAAATACGGGCGTCGCCTCTCAAACATCGACTCCCCAACGAGACCTGTAGGCGCCCCGGGATATGGCTGGTGCGGAAAATCAACTCCGTGTCATATAGCCATGCTGCTAAAGATACCGTGTGACTCGTACCGTCGAATAATAACGGATGTGCCTCATAGAATGACGATATAGTCTCTCGGTCCGCATCCACGTGATCCGGCTCCATATCGACGAATCTACATACCATAATCACATAATAAATATTTATGTATAAACTAATTTTAACTTACAATGATAGTGGCGATGGCAGGCGAACTGTGAAATCAGGTAGCAGGGAACCGCTCTGATACCAACTCTGTAACGACCCGCCTAGCACGGACCGTTACCGTACATATATACATGTTTAACATACTTACTTCTTTATCAAAAGTAGTGAAATTTTTTTTTTTTTTTTTTTTTTACTACTACTGAAGCACTGTTTGGAATAATATAGATATTAAACATAAATTCTGCGGAAGACATAGCGGCTTATCCCTTCTTTCACAGTTGCCCCGCCAACTCCATCATCTTGTATCAAAATTCGCCAGTAGGTTGTTTACCTACAGCATAGACGTAAGTCGTGAGCTTTCGCTCAGCAAGTACAACTTTATTTTCCGCAACATAAATAATTATAAACTTAACATAGTAAATCATAACATATTCTAATTATGCATGATCCAATTATGCTTTATTATGCGTAATTATTTATGGGCCCCTTATCATGGGTGATCGTACCGGGCGCGCAACTATGGAACGGTTGGGGCGGCCAAACCAATTCCAACTCGATCCACAGTCCTACCCGACCTTGGACGGGTCGGTACGTCACTGGCAAGCTCGCTTGCCACTATACTTATTTATCATCTTGACCTTGTTCTTATTAACTGTGAACATGCTTCATGATGTCACATGAGTATAACTGATAATCATATCTTAGTTATGCCATCTACTTTAAATTATAGCACATAACATGCATTGTATCATGTTATATTAAAAAGCCTATGCTGTAGGCGGAGTTGTACTTACCTCTCTTACTATGTCCCTTTTTGATACTGTTCTCTAACTGGCACAGCTGCAGGCCCTCTCCTGCTTGAATAGGGACATAGGTGAGAGTTCAATTCTCATTGTGCAGTGTTGGTGTCCTAACCAACATGCTTTACTAATTTCTAGTTGTATGTCCCCGATACTTAATATCTGGTTTGGTCACAAATAAAAATCCTACTGTTTGGGAGGATTTATTCTTTAAAAAGATTATTTGGACAAACCCTTGGGTTGACAAAAATGCTGGGTTTCTTTAAAGCCTTGAGCTTTGGGACTAGGTCCGGTAATTCAGGTATTATCCTTGATTATCGTCCGTAATCGGCTTGATTACAATTTTTATCTTAAAAACTCTATTTTCTTATCCTTTTACCATTTTGAGAGATTTAACTTTAAATCCCTTTAATATTTTTGGTAAAAATTCCAATCTTTAAAACAAATCTTTATAAAGGCCGTTTAAGATTGAGAACTGCCTTTGGAACATTTTTAGGCAAAAATACAGTTTTCTTTTTCTTTTTGAAACTGTTTGTAAAACTTATGTGCAGGAATTTTCGGTTCCCTGCACACTCTTCATAAAACAATACCAGTTTAAAAATCCATTTGGAATTTGAAAAATCTTGTCTTCATGAAAGTTGTAGCTCTCGAAAAATGCTAAAACTTTCATGTTTTACGAAAAATCCAGTTCTGCTTGTATTTGCGTCAGTTTTCGTTTGAAACAGGCTGATCCTGTAACTTGGGTCTGGGCAAATCCGCCACGGATTTTTGTAAAAACGAAGGCCATTGGAGCCTCATTTTTAAAATCTGCTCACGTAGATCTTCTAGGAAAAATCGTTCCGAGCAACTTTCGTGTTTTACAATTTACCCAATTCATCCTCTAAATGCCTCTAATTTTTACTTTCCCGAAACTGACCAGTTTTGAATCCGAATTGGCAGTTTTGGTTGTTGAGTTCGTTTTACGTCCTATTTCGTGAAATCTATCTCGACCGATCACTTCGGGAGTCTATATGGCAAACACACAGCGTTTCTAACGTCCCACTTGAACCTTTAAACCGTCCAATTGAAATCATGCAAACCAAATTCAAAAACCCTAACTTTTTGCATACATCACATACAAGCATCAAACTTTGCTCCTTAGGCTAACATGCTTCAATCACTGCCTTATGGCAGATTTTTGGACCAAACTAGGGGACACACAACCCTAAGCATCAAGCATGAAAATCAATCATAATCAAGCACAATAATGCAAGAATTTAAACCATACACCCTTAGATCTACAAATCAAGCACATACCTCTAACTTTAGGGCACAAAATAGGAAATGGACTTATGTCCTTACAACCAAATTGAACTACCATTTATCTTTAAATTTGAGCTCAAATAAGAGAGTTAGGGTTCTAGATTTTTACCTTAGACCAAAGTCAAGTTTGGTCACCAAAATCTCTTCCTCCCCCTAGCTCTCCTTAGCTCACGGCCACACCACCCAAATGGCACCCAAAAATTTTTCGGTTTGATCTCCTTGGTAGATCCACTCCAAGCCGAGCACTCCACCAAGATTTGGCCTCAAATTTTTCAGCTTCTCTTCTTCCCTTACACACTCGGCCACACACACCAAATGACCCAAAAAAATTTCTAAATTTTCCTTGGTTTGATCCTAGCTCAAATCCGAACCCCTATGATCAAAATCCCCAAGAAAATTTCTGATTTCCCTCACTCCTTTCTCTCCTCTGATTTCCAGATTTTTTTGTGGAAAAATTTGACAAGAGCTTGGCTGTTTTTCTCTATTTTCTCAGCCAAAAAAACCGCCCCCCCTTAGGCCTATTTATAGGGGAGTTTTTGGGGTCATTTTGTAATTAATTTTAGTTCACCTTTTCTAATAATTCCATGAAGAAAAATTATTTCTAATTTGGCCCCAAGGTGGCCGGCCACATCATGCTCTAGAAGGCTCCATTATTATTCAAAAATTTTTCTTTTTAATCACCATAATGATGTCATAAATCAAAAGGTTGGTGAGGTAAGCACCATTAGGCTTGTTTGGCAATTTTTCTTGCTAAGCAGTCCAAATTCAAGTTAACACAGATATTTTAATACTGTTAACTATTAATAACAGTATTTTATCACTAAACTGCAGTCCAAAATTTATCTGTGTAAAATTTGACTGTATAAAATTTTTCTTATAATTTGAAGCCCTTTGTCCCAATATACCCTAATTTATGTGCTTGATTTTTCTAGGATGATTTTAAATCTTAATCTTAACATCTTGTCCGAAAAAATGGTTTTTCGCAGTATATTTTCCATACTGTTTGACCATAAATCAGTATCATCATATGGTTGACTTTTCTGGTCAACCCTTGACTTTTTGGGTCGACTTTGACTTTTTAGGTCAAACTTTGACCGCCATGCAAGACCATGCATACGTGAAATTTTTCTATTCTGCTAACTCAAAATGATATATACTTGTTAAAGCAATCATTTTTAAGTCTCATAAGATCATGAGAACTTAAAATTTTCAAGTAAAAACCCATCTCAGATTTTCATGAATATATTCTAAACATTGCATAAGTTTCTTTACAAAACAACGTAAGGTCGTGAAAATTTGGTTATTACATAACCTTTCCAACATTCTAGTTATATGTCCCCCACACATGTCTTGATCATTTACTAGGTTACTAATCGTAACCCTAGAGTTTGTGGTTAGCCAAACTCGATCCCTTACTTGTTAGGTTACTTGAGGCAACCTTGGGTATTAAACCCATGTATATATGAATAGTATCAGGTTACTATTCCTATTATTGACCTAAGCTTTAGTAACTTGGGTATCCTTCCCGGTTACTATCTGTCAACCTCTTGTTACTATACTTTGGCTTTTAAAATCCAAATTTGGAAAATTTGACAACAATCTTTTGTTTAACTTGAAATTTCAGTGGTTTTCAAAGTGTGACTTTATAAAAATCATTAAAGGCTGAAAACTGTCTTTGGAACAGTTTTTATAGTCAAGACAGGGGTGTTGGTGCAAAAATACAGTTTTTCTGCATTGTTTTAGAAAATCCTGTGCAGGAATTTCTTGCTCTATGCACAGTTTTTATAGTTCAGGTTGTATTTAAAAATCCAGATTGAATTTGAAAAAACTTGTCTTCACACGAAAGTTCTTGCTCTTGAAAAATTCTAAAACTTTCGTGTTTTAAGAAAAACCAGTTCTGCTTGGATTCTTGTCAGTTTTAATTTGAAACTTACTGGACGTGTGGACTAGGTCTGGGCAGATCAGCCTTGGATTTTCATAAAAACGGAGGCCATTGGAGCCTCATTTTGCAAATCCGTCTAACTTGTCTCCTAGGAAAAACTGTTCCGAGCAACTTTCATGTTTTAAGTTTTTCCAAATTCGGCCTCTAAAGGCCTCAAAATCGGCTTGCCGTAAAACTGGTCAGGATCCACCCGAACCTGGCAGTTTTTCGGTTTAGAGTTCGTTTTACGTCCTTGACGTGGAATCTAGCTCAACCAGCCACCGCGGGAGCTCTAATACACACATGCAGCGGTTTTCTAGCATAAAGTTTCTTTAATCACAATTTCTAACATCACCATGCAAACCTAATTGATATTGGATCAACTAAGTTGCATGATTTTGGTTGCACAAAACCTAGCAAGCATACTAATTAAATTCTAGCAACCTAGCACAAAATTATCATTCACCAACACTAGGGTAGATTGGGGACATATAATAAACTAGTATTTAGCATGCAAATTAAGAAAATTAAAGCAAGCATGCACATAAAAATCAAACCACTCCTAATTCTAGATCAAGCACAACCCTAGATTCCTAACTTTGGGCACAAAATAAATTGAACTTTTGCTCTTACAATTTCAACTTGAAATACATGTAAATTTCAAATTGAATGCTTAATTGAAAGAGATTAAGGTCTAGAATGGTTTACCTTGATTTATTGAAGAAATTGAGGTTAGGGTTTGGTCACAAAAATTTTCCTCCTAGGACACCACCCAAGGCCGGTTTTGTTGCACCAATTGGCACCAAAATTGGCTGATTCTTGGTGGCTGCTTACACCTAAACTAAGCACTCTTAAATCCAAATTTTGTCACTCACTCACCCCCCCTTGGCAGCCAGCTGTTGGCCCCAAAATTGGGCACAAAAACTGCCAAACTTTTTGCTTGAACTTGCTAGGGGAAACCGAAGACTACAAACATCAAAACCCCTAAGTTTCTCAATTTTTTTCTTCACTCAATCACCCACTTGAGATTGCAGATTTTTGGAGAGGGAAAATGGGCAGAATTTGGCTGCTTTTTCTGAATTTTTTATCAGCCAAAACTGATCCCCCCATGAGCCTATTTATAGGTGAAAAATGGGACCTTTTTGCAAAAAAAATTTTTTGTTCAACATTTGCTCATAAATCCATAGAGCAAAATTAATTCTATTTTGACCCCTAAATGGCCGGCCACCTCACCATCTAGAATAGTCCAAGATTTTCTAATTTATTTATTTTTATTTAAAACCTTAATGATGTCATAAATCCAAAAGGTGATGAGGTAAGCACAATTAAAGCTTGTTTGCCTTTTTCCTTGAAAAGCAGTCCACTTTAAAACCAACACAGATATTTCTAGTACTGTGCTCACTAATATACAGTACAATTCAGTACTGTTATACTGAATTACAGTCCAAAATTTATCTGTGTATAGTTGGACTGTATAAAAATTTTTCTTTTTATTTAAAGCCCTTTGGCCCTTAAAATCCTATTTTAGGTGCTTGATTTTTCTATGGTGATTTTAAAACTTAATTATACTATCTTGCCTGTAAAGACGGTTTTCACAATATATTTCCCATACTGCTTATCATAACACAGTACCGTCTTACTCTGGTCAACCTTTGACTTATTCTGGTCAAAATTTGACTTTTTGGTCAAACTTTGACCATTATAAATTCATGAAATTCCGTTATGCCTTTTTCCTTAAAAGGCCTATTATGGAGTCTCGTAATTAATTTACCGAGAACTCAACCCTATACTGATAAAATTATGAATTTTGTATTGGTATTCATAATTTTCATACAATTGCACATAAACACATAGTACAAACTTTAGATTTCTTATATACAAGAAAATCATGAGTTTGTGAAAATTTTTGGATATTACAAGTTTAAACTCAAGTCTAAAACTAGAAGTCCTAATAATAGTTTTATAAGCTGTCTAAAACGTAACATATGTACAAAACGAAAGGCTAATAGTAAAAAACATAACTATTAGTAGGAGTTTATTTCAAATTTGACCCTGGAAACAGGGGTTTGTCTCATTTTGTGTCGTATAATTCAAAATGGAACAAAGTTCCCCCTAAGCTTATCACGAAGTGCAGCTATGATATTTCTTTCAGATGAAATGTAAGTTTTTTAACGTTTTTAATCATGTGTATTTGTCAATGCATGAATTTCTTATAAACATAAATTCAATCAATAAAACCTTAATTTAACCCAAATCCAAACAATCCGAACAACCAAAAACCCAATTAACTCACGACCACGAACATCAAATATAGAAAATACCTAATGAAACACGGTTTCTAGTGATCACCGTCATGATGGTGGACCATGAGCATCTAAGATAGTGTCGAGATTCTGAAAACGAAGATCAGAACCGATCTGATGGAATAAAGAGGTGATACAGAAGAAGAGAATACATAATTTTACATGCAGAATGGTGAGATTTCAATTAGGTATTGTGAAAAGCTTGGAAGGTTGCTTTCATGATTGATTTTGAACAAATATTGTAAAGTGAAAATTGGAAGGGGAGAGAGAGGGGGGAAAATTGTCCAAAATACCCACTACACAATATGAGGCAAATGAGCTTGATGATTAATTCATTCCACTTTGAATTTTATTATACTAGGGAAAATGTGGGACATGCACTTAGATCGGTGAGCAGAATCTGATTTTCTTAGAGGCATGCAAGAAAAAGAACTTTATTAATGCTATAAGTTTGTCCTTATGTGTCATGAGTAATCTGGTATATAAGTTATAATTGCTGTGCTCCTGATCAGCTACCAAGTAGTAATTTTTACATGCATTAAACCATTTCTAATGCAATCTTTTGTCATCATTATTAAACTTTGGGATACAGAAAATAAACATTTAGTATTTCAATTATTTAGAGATGAAAAATTGTACGATTCAAAGAAAAAGTCAAGCTACCTACAAATAGTAATCAAATGTTAAAATCTAGCATTTTTTTTAATTGGTGGAAAATCAATTACCAAATTTAGTATTTTTTTCAATTTGGCACCAAAGAGAGTAATTAATTGGAAAGTAAATTTTTTCACCCAAATTATACCAACACTTAGTATTGACTCATCAATTTGGCACTCCGATGGAGATGCATGCTCTTCGTACATAAAGTCTTAGGATGGTTGCTATTAAAAATGTTTAGTATGAAATCAGATAGTTGAAGCTCATGATTTGTCTTATTATTATTATTATTTTTTTATTGTAATTTTTAACTTCTCAGGATCCTAAGAGCTCCCCAAGCCCCTTCACTCCCAGTCGTTACGCTAGCTAGCCCCAATGATTGTTGTTTTTGTTTATAAGTAAATATTTATATATAAAAAAAAGAATGTAAAAATAAGTTTGTGCATGCCTAATCGACAAAAAATCAATAAAAGAAAAAACACTATAGAAAAAGAAAGAAAGAAAGAAAGAAAGAAAGAAAGAAAGAAAGAAAGAACACATGACAATTTGTTCAATTTAAATTAGGTCCTTTTCCACTACCGATCCTAAGGTGATAAGAATTTTGCTTCTTAGATCTTTGTTTAACAGTTTCGTTCTTAAAATATCCATTTCCGCCAGTATCTATTTTAAAATATCTACTACAATCTACGTTTCTTTCTAAACAATTACGCAATTGCTGATAATCACTGTATTTTTCGATTATAAAATTTGGTCATGAATAGATCTTTCATCAAATAATGATATTTCTGCGCCATCAGCCGCATTTGCATGTGTAAACCTTTTAAATAATCAATAATATTTTATGTTCAAGTAATGACCAAGTCGTTGAATCCCCAATCGATCTATCAATCTTATTAAAAGCAGGTCATACTCATGAGCGCCAATTAGAAAAACTGATCCATAAAGACAAAAGGTTACGGACAAGAACAGACAATAACTTACAAAAATAAAATAAATAAAACAAAATAAAATTAAGATGTCTGCCTGCCGTTATCCAATTTGATCAAACAACTTCAACCAAATTGCAGGGAAGCGCGGGAATTGCCGGCAGGCTTATATATCCTAGTCTCACAGCTTTATTATTATAATTTTTAAGATGAAAAATTTATACAAAATTTTTTGGTGGAAGGACTGCATGAATATTTCAATTTTATGCATACACGCGTTTTAAGAATAAAAAACGGCTAGACCTTTTCCATGCAAATTATAATAACATCTCCTGCATTGCTCTTACGTCTCTATAAAAGCAGCGTTTCATTCACTTCTCTTTCCACATTCAACTAAAAGCCATTTCTCTTTTTCTTACAATTTTCAGGTAAAGAGCTCTAGCGTATTCCTTATAAGCAGAAGAGTGAGTCTTTATACAAGTTGTGGATAATGGCTTCTCAGTACCTGATGCTTCTAGCATTACTCGCTTTAACTTGTTCCGCTGCCTACGCATCGGATCCCGATTCTCTTCAAGATTTCTGCGTCAAAGACTCGAACAGTTCAGGTAATTACTAGTTTCTTGCACTTCACGCAAAAACTCCGCTTCTCTATTCTGTTTATCTTTAGCGATAAAAATATGATACACTCACGTTGATGAAATTTTACTGCAGTGTTTGTGAATGGATTTTTCTGTAAGGACCCCAAGCTCGTCGAGGCAAACGACTTCTTCTTTAGCGGGCTTCACATACAAGGCAACACATCAAACCCGGTCGGTTCTCGGGTGACACCAGTTGCTGTATCCCAAATTCCAGGCCTTAATACTCTTGGAATTTCCCTTGTTCGTATTGACTATGCGCCATGGGGTATCAACCCACCACACACACATCCTCGAGCGACTGAGATATTGACCGTTCTCGAAGGTACTCTTGAAGTGGGTTTTGTCACCTCAAACCCCGAAAACCGTCTCATTAGGAAGGTGCTTCAAAAAGGAGATGTGTTTGTGTTCCCAGTCGGTCTTGTGCACTTCCAGAGGAATATTGGATATGGCAATGCAGTTGCCATTGCAGGCTTGAGTAGCCAAAATCCAGGGGTCATCACCATTGCCAATGCGGTGTTCGGTTCTAAGCCAAACATCTCTCCTGATATTCTTGCTAAAGCTTTCCAAGTGGATAAAAATGTAGTCCTGAACGTGCAATCCAAGTTCTGAGATGGAAATTGAGACGTGGTGACAAGGATTGAGAATTGGTTCATTTGAAATGTCCATGTTGTCTAGTAGTATTTGCTTCATGTAATTGCATGTGTTGGCGATGTGTTTGTTTATTTTTTTATTATTATAATTTTTTTTTTCTCTTTTTGATCTTGTTTGTGAATGAAATGGAGTGTGGAAGTTTATCTCTTTCTAGGGCAAATTCTTAACACTTTTGGTAGTGGGTCCAATCTGTGATTCTTGTGTTGTATTCATATCATTTATTGTATTTGCGTTTGTTCGTGTGACATGCAAGTGCTTTAGAAAATGTTTGCTCTCATTGTAAAAGGTTCTGTTTGATTGATTCAAAAATTATTCTATACGGGGAGGCAGAAATTTTATCAAGTACTTTCTTTCACAATATTTGAACAATGTACTTTACAAATGATATTTAATAAGGATAGTTATGAGAATTGTAATTATCAATGTAATTTCATTTATTTTAGGCAAGTTTTATTTCGTTAGAGAATATTGGTAACTATTTCTTTTTGGTATATAAGCTGTTTCCTCTTCCGTTAAGAATCATAATTGTTTCCTATTCAGTTTTTTACGTTAGTTTGCTTTTAATTTTCTAATGAATCGTCATTATTTACTTTTCTGGTTATTTTTGTACACAAGTATGTATCGTACGTAAAGGGTTCGTAAGAGTCTTACGAGTGAAAAGCAAATGATCAATCTGACCACCTATATACATATCGACCCAATCATAACTTTCACCAAACACGCGTTGGTTTCGAAAACCATAAAATTAAAAATTTGCAAAAGGAGCTAGATGATCCGATCATGGGGGAAAAAAAAAGCCATAAATATGTAATGTATAAGAATAAGAATACTACTGTCGTCTAATTTCGAACCGACGGGTCATAATATGTCGCAATTAAAAAAAGGGTTGGATAGGCCCAAATACACCAATACAGGACCGTGATAAATTACACGCCCGTTTAGCTATGGTGGTGAACCATGACCTTGGTGGCCTGCCGTGGTCGTACCATGGCCTCTTCGGGGCCAGCCATGGCCAGAGCTATGGCCGTTGACCCTCCATTAGCCTTGGTATCCCACGGCCGTCCATCCTTGGAAATATTTTTGATTTGATTTGATTTGACATTTTGCGGTGCTTATAATACCTAGTTTTCCGATATTACTGTTTCCTTTTTAAAGGAATTAAATGTGTGCCATGAAGGTATTTATGAAAAAGCTCGATTTAGAGTTTTTGTTAAAGTTTTGTGAGTTCTTATGGTTGTATAAGACTCAAAAATGATTGCTTAGACTAGCAAGTGACCCTTTGGGTAAAAAAGGGGAGAAAAATTCTATAATTTTATGTTGGTCAAAATTTGACCGAAAAAGTCAACGTTGACTAAAAAAGTCAGAGGTTGACCAAGAATAGTCAAAGGATTGACTATGCAGTATTATGATGAGCAGTATGGAAAATGTACTGCGAAAACCGTCTTTACGGTTAAGATAGCATGAAGAAGAGTTAAAACCACCATAGAAAAATCAAGCACACCAAGTTATGAATAAAGGGCAAAGGGCTTTTGAGAATAAGGAAAACTTTATACAGTCCATTTTTACACAGATAAATTTTGGACTGCAGTTTAGTGTAAAAATACTGTTATTAGTAGATAGCAGTATTAGAAATATCTGTGTTAGCATAAAAATGGACTGCATATCAAGAGAAAGACCAAACAAGGCCTTATGATGACATCACCTCACCTTGGAATTATGATATCATTTTTGGATAAAGGAAAATGATGAAAAAAAATTATGGATGGCTCTAGAATCACCCAACATGGCCAGCCACTTGGAGGGTCAAATTGCAAATATTTTGTCTTTTGGGGCAAAAAGTACAATTTTGGAAAATATGATAATGTAAGCATGAGGTAAGCACATGATGTCATCAAGATGATATCATCATGATGAGGTAAGTAAAATTTGGGCACCAAGGGAGCAATGGCCGGCCACCACATGTAGGGACTAATTAGCAAATATTTTTGCTTCAAGGACCAATATGCAATTTTAGAAAAATAATTAAATCCTAGTTCAAGGACTTTTTAACAATTTTGAAAAGTTCAAAAAGCCTATAAATAGAGGTGGGGGGGGGGGGGGCGGATTTTTAGTGAAAAAAAGAGAGAAATCTAGCAAAACTTTGCCCATTTTTCTCCTCAAAATCCGAACTTGAAGAGGCAAGAAAGAAGAGAGGAAAATTAAAAATTCAAAGGGAGAACCCTAAGGGAGTGGTCGGATTTTCACCAAGAAACCCAAGAAAAAGTTTGAAAAATTTTTGGTAACCATTGGAGGGTGAAAATCGGTTGGAAGGAGAACAAGGACGAAGGGAGAATTTTTGGACCAAAACCCTAGCCTTGCCTTGCCTTGATCAAGGTAACTCTCCCATAACCCTAAACTCTTAAATTGAGCATCAATTTGAAATTTATGTGTATTTCAAGTTGAAATTGTAAGAGCATAAGCTCAATTTAAATTTATTGCCCTAGTTTAGAATATGTAGATTTTGTGCTTGATTAGGTTAAGGGTGATTTGATTATGAGCTTGCATAGTTTTATGCTTATGCTTGTTTGAATATTAGGGTTTGTATGCTAGATGTTTGATAAGTTGTATGTCCCCCAATTATGTTCAAGCATGATTTAAAATGGCATGTTAGGTTGCTAGAATAGAACTTGAATGAATGGTATGGTTTGATGCAACCTAGAACCATGCAAACCCAAGGTTAAGGCAATTTCATTTATGGTTTGCATGGAGGTGAACGGATCTCATGAACGTTGGTTTGGGACGTTAGAAAACGCTGCATGTGTGATCCTAGGCTCCCGCGGTGGCTGGTTAAGATAGATTTGCGACAATAGGACGTAAAATGAATTTAAGAATGAAAACTGCCAGTTCGGTTACAAACTGGCCAGTTTTCTGGAAAATGAAATTTGAGGCCTTTAGAGGCCGATTTTGGGAAAACGTAAAACATAACAGTTGTAGAGAAAGGTTTTTCCTACAGGGCAGATCAGACAGTTTTTCAAAATAAGACTCCAACGGCCTCGGTTTTTATGAAAATCCGAGCCTGTCCGTGCCCAGGGTTCATGCACGGCCAGATGAGTTCAACCAGGAATATGGGCACGATAGATTCCGAACTAGGTTTTCTGTAAAACACAAAAGTTTTAGGATTTTTCGAGATCTAAAACTTTTGTGAAGACAAATTCTTCAAATTCAATTCATATATTTAAACTGACATAGATTTCTAAAAACTGTGCAGGAAACAGGAAATTCCTGCACATGATTTTCTAAAACAATGCAGAAAAACTGTATTTTTACACAAAACCAATGTTTTGACTGTGGAGACTGTTCCAACGATAGTTTTCAGTATTCAATGATTTTTATGAGGCTTTATTTTAAGAACCCCGAATTTTTATAAGTTAATTGAAGGTTTTTGAGCTTAATTCACCAAATTTTTCCAAGATAAGGAAAAAGGGATTTTAAGCCAAAAATTTAGTAACATAATGACGACGGAAGATAACCCAGATGGATACCCGAGTTATGAGGGGTTGACTTTTGCTGACTAAGTTTGACTTATAAGGGGTTGACTTTTGTTGACTAAGTTTGACCTATAAGGGGTTGACTTTTGTTGACTAAGGTTGATTTTTTTATTTTGACCGCCTCAAGGGTTATCCAAAATAACCCATTGGATTATATAATAAGAATTTTAAGGCATAAGCTCAAGGTTAGGATGGTAACCTAACCCTATTTCTATAAAAGTGGGCTTAGTATCTAAGGTTACTCTATGTAACCTCATAAGCTATAATCCAAGTAAGACAGATTTTAAACTCTAAGGTTAGTTATGGTAATCAAGTAAGACATCTTGTGTAAATGGGACATATAACTAAGATTATGTATGCATGTTGGTTAAGTCACCAACATTTTATGGTTAAGAATCCTTACCCTATGTCCATGGAATAACAGGAGATAGCCTGTTGTTGCGCCCGAGCTTGGAGCTGCACAATATTGGACATAGCGGATGAGGTAAGTACAATGTTGTGAATACTTACCCAAGTATGCTTAATGAATGATATATGCTATGATGTATGCTATATGCTATGGTAAATGCTATATGCTATGAAGTATGTTATGTGCTATGATGCATGTTATGTGCTATGAAATACGCTAGAATCATGTTATGCTAGGACATAAGTTATGTTACGGTTATGGTATGGCTAAGTTACGATCATGGGTTAATTGTGTGAAATATCACGAAGCATGTTTATCAATTAATAAGAATAAGATCAAGGTATGAGACGATGAAAGTTACGATGGCAAGCAAGCTTGCCTGTGTCGTACCGACCCGCGTTAGGTCGGGTTGGACTATGGTTTGAGTTGGAAATGGACTGGCCGCCCCAACCACTCCATAGTTGCGCGCCCGGTACGGACACTTATGTTATAAGGCCCATAATTAAGATAAGTAAGATAAGCAAGATAAGTTATGAAAGAATAAGAAAGCATTATAAAGCATAAACGGTTCATGCATGAGTCTGTTATGCTATGCTATGATACGACATGTTATGTTATGCTATGTATGATTATGTTATGCTATGCTAGGTTATGATTAAGCTATGCTATGTTATGGTTAAGTTATGCTATGTATGGTATGTTATGATGTGATACGTACGTATGTTATGTTCGTGTTGTGTCGCGGTATATAGTAGTTGTACTTGCTGAGCGAAAGCTCATTGTCTTACGTCTATGCGGTAGGTAAGCAACCTACCGGCATTCAGTGATACAAGATGGTTGAGCGTGGCAGGGCGAGCTGTGAAATGTGGGAATTAATGCCGCTACGCGTTTTGTCTTTTATGTAAATTATTCCCGTTAGGACATCTTTATTCAATAAGTACATTATCCGTTCGTACGCACATTATATATAAAAAAAAAATTTCTGCTGTTTTCGCTATGTAAGACACGTTACGTTATGTGTGTATATATGTATGTATGGTAACGGCCTGTGCTAGGCGGGTCATTACAGAGCTTGTAATACCTAGTTTTTTCGACAATTATGATTTCTTGTATAAAAATTCCAATTGTATCTTGAGGATATTTATGAAAAAGCCCGGTTAAGGGTTTTTATGATGTTTTGTGAGTTCATATGATTTTATGAGACTCAAAAATGATTGCTTAGCTAAGTATATAATCTTTTAAGTAAAAATGAGTGAAAATTACCAAAATTCTATGTTGGTGAAAGTTTGACCAAAAACGCCGATGGTTGACCAAAAAGTCAACTATTGACCACGGGAGTCAAATCTTGGCAAGGAAGTCAACGGTTCACAAGAAAGTCAATGGTGGACAAGAAAGCCAAAGGTTGACCCAAAAAGTCAAAGAAAAGACTGTTTCTGGAAAAGTAGATTTTGAGGCCTTTAGAGGCCAAATTGGACAAAACCTAAAACATGAAAGTTGTAGAGTAGGGTTTTTCCTAGGGGGCAACATGGACGGTTTCACAAAATGAAGCTCCAACGGCCTCGGTTTTCATTAAAACCCGAGCCTGACCGTGCCCAGGACCCATGCACGGCCATGACGATTCAACAGAAAATATGAGCATGTTAATAACCGAACTGGGTTTTCCTCAAAACACGAAAGTTGTAGGGTTTTTCGAAAGCTTATGATGAAAGTTGCGATGGCAAGCAAGCTTGCCTGTGTCGTACCAACCCGCGTTAGGTCGGGTTGAACTATGGTTTGAGTTGGAAATGGACTGGCCGCCCCAACCAATTCATAGTTACGCGCCCGGTACGAACACTTACGTTATGGGGCCCATAAGATAAGATAAGATAAGTTAAGATAAGAAAGTTATAAATGAATAAGAAATCATAATGAAGCATAAATGACTCATGCATATGCTAAGATAAGTTACGACATGTTATGGTTTATGTTAAGTACGTTATGCTAGGATGTGGTGTTTATATATGTTATGTTTAGTTGTGTCGCGGTATAGGATAGTTGTACTTGCTGAGCAAAAGCTCATTGTCTTACGTCTATGCTGTAGGTAAACAACCTGCTAGCAACTGTTGATACAAGATGGAGGGGCGTGGCCTGGCGGACTGTGAAATGTGGGAATCAAGCCACTACGTGTTTTGAATTTTTATGTAATTACGTTATGAATTTTATCTTGGCGCTCAACTACCTTGTTAAATATCCGTTATGATTCAGTACATATTTTCGTGTGTGTGTTACGCTGTAAAAAAAAAAAAAAATTCCACTGTTTACGTTAAGAATATAAGTACGAAATGTATGTATGTATGTACGGTAACGGCCTGTGCTAGGCGGGTCATTACAGAGTTGGTATCAGAGCGGGTTCCTGTGATTCAGTTTCACAGTCAGCCTGCCATCGCCGCCATCATTGTAAGTAAAATTTTATTTTCATATATTAATTATGCGAATATGCTATGCTAGACACGTCGATATGGACCCGAGGAGAGTAGAGGAGGACCGTTACGCAGCCTACGCGTTTAACGGAATGCAGCCTCGGTTATTTGATGGCACTCGACAGACCGTGTCGTTAGCAGCTTGGCTACACGATATGGAGACGATCTTCCACATCTGCCATATAGAGGCTCACCTCCAGGTCTCGTTGTCCAGCAGATGTCTGATAGTTGACGCGAGATTGTGGTGGATGACATTCGGTGAGAGAGCACTGCCAGAGCGCACTTGGGCGCATTTTCATGCCCTAGTGATCGCACGTTTCGGCCCGATACCAGAGGAGGGAGCAGATGCGCCTTATCGCGATCCCAAGATTTATCGGGACATGCACCTCGAGCGCTATTTTCAGTATGTGGCTGATTGGCATGTATATCCCCAAGAGTCTATGGGCCACTACTGCCAGAGGTTCCAGGAGGCAATGCTGCCTCACATTCCTCAGGATATACCTAGCCCAGGGATACAGGCCTTAGTGATTTTGCAGAACGGACTACCTCCCCTGATTCGGCAGTACACCCCAGAGCCCGCACCATACATGACTGTGGGGCATATGGTCGAGTACATTCTGGGTGCGGAGGTCATCGTCCACGCCATGCAGGCCGATGCATACGTGGTAGAGCCCGAGGTACCGGCTGACGACGCCGGGATGCCTGAGCCAGTGTACGAGCCGAGTCCAGTTTTTCCAGAGGACCCGATTCCCGCTGATCCGGTACAGGAGGTACCTGCTCATGAGGTCGAGTTCGAGGTCGAGGCCGACGACCCGGATGCGGACGACGACATGGACGCTCCCGAGGACCCGCCGGAGGACCCTCCGATCATCGTTATATCCAGCAATGACGAGGATGATGATGAGGAGCCCGAGCACGAGCCAGGATACGGAGGATGGCTTGATGAGGGAGATAAGTTCGAGGAGGACCCCGAGGAGATCTTGGATGATGACGGAGATGCCGACTCCGATGCTTCAGTGGTCACGGTGGTGGAGTTAGATTAGGCTTAGATCGATCGATCATGTATATATTTTTTGATTTTGAAATTGTTTTATACTAGCTTATTATTTTTGGAGATAGGCTTGTACTTATGTACGATGGTAAAGTGGTAGACACTTCCATCACATTTTTGATCTTGTATATACAGTACGATGAACAGATATGTACGTACATAATTGTAAATACGATGTACTTTTTTGTAAATGCACAAAAAGATAAGTTTAAAGTATGATAAGTATATTAAAATGTTATGTTACGAGTATGAAGCGCTATGATAAGCATATGTATGTTAAATGTTATGTTATGAGACGCAAAAGCTATGTTATGATTATGAATGCTATGATAAGCATGCGATGTTAAATATTACATTACGATACGATAAATTATGAATGAAAGAAAGGATATTAATAATATGATAATATCTTTTCTGATGGTTTGATAGGATGGTACGCCCACGCCGAACAATGCCCGTAAATCCGCCCCAGCCGGATTTCGCGACCATCGTAGCAAATTTACAAAGGCAGCTGCTCGAACAGCAGCAAGAAACCAACATATTACGGGAGCAGATAGCCCAAATGAACCAAAGGCCCCAAGTGAACGAGGTCTCACCTCCAGTTCACCAAGCACCCCCAGCAGTACCTCAAGTCCCGGAGGTCCAACCAGAGATTCCCCGGAATGCTGAAATTCCGATGGCACCTGTTGGAGGACAGGTGAATCTACAGCCAGTACGGGAAGATTTGCTTCACGAGCGATTCAGGCGGATGAAGGCGCATGAATTTGAAGGGCCAACAGACCCTATAGCCGCTGACAATTGGCTCATTGATATCCAAGTCATCTTGGATTTCATGCAGCTCATGGAACAAGAAAAAGGTTCTTTGTGCTTCATTTGCCCTGAAGAAAGATGCACGGCATTGGTGGATGACAATACAGATGCAACGGAATGTCATGGCCATGAGTTGGCAAGACTTTATAACTGAGTTCCGTGCCATGTACTACAATGCAGAGATACTGGCAGCTCAACAAGATGAGTTTACCAGTTTACAACAAGGGTCGATGACGGTCATGAAGGCCATAAAGAAGTTTGAGCAGTTAGCCCGTTTGTGTCCGGAACTGGTTCCGACTGAAAAAAAGAAAGTTAGGAGGATGATGATGATGTTCCGCACAGACATCTCCAAACAAGTGAGTGCTGGTAGTAGCCCGCGTACCCTGGTATCTGATTGTGTCAGTAAGGCAATAAGAGCTGAGTACTGGATTAACCGGGACAAAGAAGCACGGGCTCAAATTTTCAAAGCTAGAAAGGAGGAGAAGACAGTGGTTAAGCAGACACAGCCCCGTCAGAATTCTGAGTCAAACCAGAAAGCACAGACCAGTAGCCCTGCCCAGAGTTCCAAGCAGTTTGGAAGGAACAAGAGAAAAGGAAATTTCACGGGCCAGGGACAACAAAGAAATTCCCACAGAAAAGAAATAATCGTGGAAGGGAGGGTAACATCGTCGACTACCCGTCGTGTGCTAAGTATTGGAAGAAGCACCCAGGTGTGTGCAGAATGAGGACAAATGCTTGCTACCTATGTGGCAAGGAGGAGCATTACGCCAGAAACTGCACCCAAAACCCTCAGAACCAGAACCCTCCACATCCGAGCCGGAATGCACCCAGTCAGCTGCATGCAGTCCAAGCCAGACTCGAAGGACCCTGGATCGCGCAAGGCAGATTGGAGGCTCCTGAAACCCAAGCTAGGATCTATGCCTACACCAAGGGAGATGCAGAGGCAGGGACTTCTCATGTGGTGACAGGTCAGATCTCTATCGCCACTCACGAAGCTATTGCCTTGTTTGATTCTGGTGCCACTCACTCGTTTATATCCTTGGAGTTCGCCCAGAAGTTAGGAAAATGTGTGGATAAATTAGAGCAACCTTTCAAAACCTCTTTGCCATCCGGAGAAATTCTGTGGTCCAATTTCTGGATACAAAATATTTTCGTGGTTATCTGTGGCAGAGAATTGTATGTAGATCTCATCGCAATCAAGCTTTAGGATTTCGATGTGATCTTGGGAATGGACTTCTTAGGCAAGTACAACGCCAAGATCGACTGCCGGAAGCGTTGTGTGACTTTCAACCCCTATGGTGAGGAAGAGTTCAGTTTCTACGGACAAGCTCGGAGCTCAGCAACCAGACTGGTCACGGCAATGAAAGCTTGGAAGATGTTAGCTAATGGCTGTCAAGGGTATTTAGCTAACATGGTGGATAAGGATCGAGAAATGGAGTTAATGCCAGAAGATGTCCCCATTATAAAGGAATATGTGGATATCTTTCCGAAAGACTTGCCAGGTCTTCCGCCAGAACGCGAGATTTCATTCGAAATCGAATTGCTGCCTGGAGCTGCTCCGATATCAAAAGCGCCTTACCGTATGGAACCTACCGAGCTTAGAGAGCTTCAAGTGCAGTTACAAGAACTGCTTGACAAGGGATTCATCCGGCAGAGTCATTCTCCGTGGGGAGCGCCGGTTTTGTTTGTAAAAAAGAAGGATGGATCGCTATGCATGTGCATCGACTATCGTGAGCTAAACAAGATCACAATCAAGAACAAGTATCCCCTTCTGAGGATAGACGATCTTTTTGATCAACTCAGGGGAGCAGTTGTGTTTTCAAAAGTTGATCTGCGATCAGGTTATCATCAGCTTATGATCAAGGAGTCAGATATCTCCAAGACGGCTTTTCGTACGCGCTATGGGCACTATGAATTTTTGGTTATGCCGTTCGGATTGACCAACGCCCCAGCTGCTTTTATGGACCTTATGAACCAAGTATTCAAAAAATATTTAGACAAGTTTGTCATCGTCTTTATTGATGATATTTTGATTTACTCAAGGTCCCAGGAGGAACATGTGCGGAATCTGAGAATAGTGATGGAAACGCTAAGACGACATCAGCTGTATGCCAATTTCACTAAATGTGAATTTTGGTTGGAGAAGGTACATTTCTTGGGGCATGTCGTGTCAAGAGAAGGGATTTCTATTGACCCTGCTAAAGTAGAGGCAGTCAGTGCTTGGCCCAGACCCAGAAATGTTACGGAAATCAGGAGTTTCCTTGGATTAGCTGGTTACTATCGGCGATTCGTCGAGGGATTTTCAAATATCGCAGCCCCTCTTACTACTCTTACTCGAAAAGGGAAGAATTTTGAGTGGACATCAAAATGTGAAGAGAACTTCCAAGAGCTAAAAATGAAGCTTACTAGCGCCCCGGTGTTAGTAATTCCTAACGTGGATACGGGAAATTTCGTGATCTACAGCGACGCTTCCAAAACGGGACTTGGAGCGGTCCTAATGCAACATGGAAAGGTGGTCGTCTATGCTTCACGACAATTGAAGGATCACGAAAGAAATTATCCTACACACGATTTGGAGCTTGCAGCGGTAGTTTTCGCACTCAAGATTTGGAGGCATTACTTATATGGGAATAAATGCGAAATCTACACAGATCACCAAAGCCTCAAGTATATTTTTACTCAGAAGGAGCTCAATATGAGGCAACGTAGATGGCTAGAGCTTGTAAAGGATTATGATTGTGAAATCCTTTACCACCCGGGAAAGGCAAACAGAGTAGTAGATGTCTTAAGTCGGAAATCTGTAGGCATGTTGATGTCTATTGAAGCTTTTCCTAAGCCACTACAAAGAGAAATTTCTGAGTTCAACTTGGAGCTGTTGACGGGGAAATTATCTTCTCTGACTCTCCAGTCCAATCTTCTGGAAACCATCAGGATGCATCAAGGAAAAGATCCCTTTTTGATAAAGTCACAACTTTTTGACGGAAAGAACAAGGAGTTTAAGACCTCTGCTGATGATGTTATCTACTTCAAAGAAAGGATTTGTGCTCCTGACTTTGAATTTTTGAAGGATCAAATACTGTCAGAGGCACATAAGACACCGTATTCAGTACATCCAGGAGCTTCCAAGATGTACAAAGACCTCCGAGAAAATTATTGGTGGCCAAATATGAAGAATGAAATAGCGGAGTACGTGTCAAAGTGCCTAACTTGTCAGAAAGTTAAAGCCGAACATTGACATCCTGGTGGAGAATTACAGAAAATAGAGCTTCCTGAATGGAAATGGGAGCAAATTATTATGAATTTTGTCGTGGGACTGCCCAGAACTGCAAGTGGAAATGATACGATTTGGGTCATTGTTGATAGATTAACCAAATCAGCCCACTTCATCGCTATCAAAGCCACCTTTTCAGTGGAGAAATTGGCTGAAGTCTATGTATCCCAGATAGTTAAACTACACGGAGTACCAAAATCGATCATTTCAGATCGTGATGGACGTTTTACATCTCGATTTTGGACAAGTGTGCATAATGCTATGGGGTTGAGATTGAAGTTCAGTACGGCATTTCACCCCCAAACAGACAGCCAGTCAGAACGAACCATCTAGACGCTAGAGGATATGTTAAGATCATGTGTTCTGGTTTTCAAGGGAAACTAGGATTAGAAGCTGCCATTGATCGAATTTTCGTACAACAACAGTTATCACGCTTCAATTGGTATGGCTCCATTCGAAGTATTATATGGAAGAAAATGCCGATCCCTCATTCATTGGCAAGAAGTTGGACAGAAGCAGCTTCAAACCACAGATTTTATTCGAAAGACTTCAGAGGATATTAAAAAGATCAAGCAAAGGCTCGACGTAGCTTTCAGTCGTCAGAAGAGCTATGCTGATAAGCGTAGAAGGCCTTTGGAATTTCAGGTCGGAGATGCAGTGTTCATCAAGATTGCTCCTATGAAAGGGGTAATGCGCTTTGGCAAGAAAGGGAAGCTTAGCCCAAGGTATATAGAACCGTTCGAAATCCTCGAGAGGATTGGGAAAGTAGCTTACAAGCTTACCCTACCGCCAGAACTAGCATCAATGCACAATGTATTCCACGTCTCAATGCTAAAGAAGTACGTACCATACCCTTCTCATGTGCTTAGCCAAGAACCTGTGGAGGTTCAAACGGACTTGACCTATGAAGAAAAGCCCGTACAAATTTTGGATCTGGAAGAGAAGGTCCTAAGGAATAAAACAATTCCCATGGTGAAAGTATTATGGCAAACCCACAAGGTTGAAGAGGCAACCTGGGAATAAAAAGATGATATGAGGAAGAACTACCCTGGTTTGTTCTAATTTTCGGGGACAAAAATTTTTAAGGGGGGTAGATTGTAATACCTAGTTTTTTCGACAATTATGATTTCTTGTATAAAAATTCCAATTGTATCTTGAGGATATTTATGAAAAAGCCCGGTTAAGGGTTTTTATGATGTTTTGTGAGTTCATATAATTTTATGAGACTCAAAAATGATTGCTTAGCCAAGTATATAATCTTTTAAGTAAAAAGGAGTGAAAATTACCAAAATTCTATGTTGGTCAAAGTTGGACCAAAAACGCCGACGGTTGACCAAAAAGTCAACTGTTGACCACGGGAGTCAAATCTTGGCAAGGAAGTCAACAGTTCACAAGAAAGTCAATGGTGGATGAGAAAGCCAAAGGTTGACCCAAAAAGTCAAAGAAAAGACTGTACGATAAAATAATCCACAGTATAGAAATTATACTGTGTAGAGCCGTTTTTACGAATAAAATGATATGTTTATGATTCAAAACCACTATAGAAAATCAAGCACATTAATTAAGATATCTTGAGCCGAGTGGCTTCAAGTTATAAAAAAAAATTTATATAGTTCGTTTTTACACAGATAAATTTTGGACTGTAGTTCAATATAACAATACTGTGTATAAGTGAATCCAGTATTGAAAATATCTGTGTTAACTTAAAAATGGACTGTATAATAAGAAAAAGAGCCAAACAAGCCTAAAGTAGGATGACATCATCCACCTTTTAATTAATTACATCATTAAGCTTAATTAAGAAAATTTGGAAAGTATTGGGTGGTTCTAGAGCCATCCTTGGCCGGCCACATACCCCCCCCCCCATTGTGCAATTCCTTGTTTTTCCAAGGACTAAATTGCAATTCTCAAGAGTTGATCTTCACCTATAAATAGGTGATCCCATAATTCAAATTAATTAGAAAATCCAAGCTAAACTTTGCCAAAATTTCCCTCACCCAAAACCGAACTTGAGAAGAGCAAGTAAAGAAGAAATTTTAGCAAAAAAACTTAAGAGATTTAGGACTAGGAGTGGCCGGATTTCTTGTGGAAGCAAGCAAGAAAGTTGGAAAAAAATTGGAGACCCATTGTGGCCATTAGGGCCGGTTGTGGGGAACAAGGGAAAAGCAAGAGAAAAAAATTGAATCCAAGGGGGATTGAAGGTTTTGAGAGTTTGATTTTCCACCTAGAGCATCACCCAAGAGCTCAAGAGAGTTTGTTGCCCAAATTTGGCCAAAAGGCCGGTTATAGGGAGAAAGGAAAAAGGAAGAATCAAGTCAAGTGGTGGCCGGATTTTTGGAGCTTTTGTGGCCGGGCATTGGAGCATATTTGGTGACTGGATTCTAGGGCAAGGAAGGCAGAAGTTTGGGGACCAACTGACCAAAGGGCCGGCTATTGGTGGAGGAAAAAGGGGAAGAAAGGCCAAGCCAAATTCTTGACCTAAAGTGAGGTATAAATCCCTTAAACCCCTAAGTTTTCATTTAAATTTCAATTGGGAAATTTAAATGTATTTCAAGTATGATTTGTAATGAGCATAAGCTCACTTTCAATTCTGCCCTAGGTTGAAATTTTAGGGTATGTGCTTGATTTATTAGGGTTTTGGTTTGGTGGTTTCAAATTTGCATGCTAAGTGTTTGTTTGTATGGCTAGGGTTTTATATGATTGATGCATGATGCTAATGTTGATTTGCATGATGAAAATTGGACGTTAGAAATGTGTTGCATGACTGTTTTAGGCTCCCGATGCGGTCGGTTGAGGTAGAGTGCACGTATTAGGACGTAAAACGAAAATAAAACCGAAAACTGCCAATTCGGGTAGAAAATGGCCAGTTTCTGGAAAAGAAGATTTTGAGGCCTTTAGAGGCCAAATTGGACAAAACCTAAAACATGAAAGTTGTAGAATAGGGTTTTTCCTAGGGGGCATCGTGGACGGTTTCACAAAATGTAGCTCCAACGGCCTCGGTTTTCACTAAAATCCGAGCCTGACCGTGCCCAGGACCCATGCACGGCCATGACGATTCAACAGAAAATATAAGCATGTTAATAACCGAACTGGGTTTTCCTCAAAACACGAATGTTGTAGGGTTTTTCGAAAGCTAAAACTTTCGTGAAGAACACTTTTTTAAATTTGACTTTGATTTGTAAATGGAATTGGATTTCAAAAACTGTACAGGAAATAGGGAATTCCTGTACATGATTTCTAGAAACAGTGCAGAAAAAGAATAATTCTGCACATGCACTGATAATTGACAATGTGAAGCTATTCCAAAGGCAGTTTTCAACAGTCAATAATTTTTACAAATACTATTTTATGATTTTAAATTTTCAAGCTAAACAAATGATTTTTTTTTATACGTAAAAATATATGGTTTTTCTAAAATTGAGATTTTAAAACCTAAAGTTAAAAACAATCTGATTAGAGTAGATTTAAACCCTAGGGTTACTTAATGTAACCAAGTAGGATGACGTAAGATTAAGTAAGGGCATATAACTAAGGTTATATAAGAGTCTTGGTTATACTACCAACATTTCTAACCCTTACTTTTATTGGATAACAGAATATAGTACTAGACAGTGTCCTGACGGGATTCAGCTCAATATCGGACACAGTGAACACAAACAAGGTAAGTATAACTCCGCCTACAGCATAGGCTTTGTTGTGTATACTTGCCTAAGTATGTTTGTAAAATGCTATGTGTTATAAAAGTTACCTGCTAAATGTTACATGCTATAGTATGTTAACTGCTATAATATGTTATGAAATATGCCATGTTATATGTTATGAAATATGAAATGTCATGATTGCATGCTATGGATTATAAAATGTCAAACGCTATGCTATATGTTAAGTAATATGTTAAAAACATGTAAAGGTTATGATATGCTAAATATAAGATTATGAATTAATTTTATGAAACATCACGATGCATGTTCACCAATTAACAAGAATCAGATTAAGTATGACATAATAAAGGTTACGATGGCAAGCAAGCTTGCATGTGTCGTACCGACCCGCGTTAGGTCGGGTTGGACTATGGATTGAGTTGGAAATGGACTAGCCGCCCCAACCAATTCATAGTTACGCGCCCGGTACGAACACTTACGTTATGGGGCCCATAAGATAAGATAAGATAAGTTAAGATAAGAAAGTTATGAATCAATAAGAAATCATAATGAAGCATAAATGGCTCATGCATATGTTAAGATAAGTTACGACATGTTATGGTTTATGTTAAGTACGTTATGCTAGGATGTGTTGTTTATATATGTTATGTTTAGTTGTGTCGCGGTATAGGATAGTTGTACTTGCTGAGCGAAAGCTCATTGTCTTACGTCTATGCTGTAGGTAAACAACCTGCTAGCAACTGTTGATACAAGATGGAGGGGCGTGGCCTGGCGGGCTGTGAAATGTGGGAATCAAGCCACTACGTGTTTTGAATTTTTATGTAATTACGTTATGAATTTTATCTTGGCGCTCAACTACCTTGTTAAATATCCGTTATGATTAAGTACATATTTTCGTGTGTGTGTTACGCTGTAAAAAAAAAAAAAATTCCGCTGTTTACGTTAAGAATATAAGTACGAAATGTATGTATGTATATACGGTAACGGCCTGTGCTAGGCGGGTCGTTACAGAGCTCTCCAAAAATCTTCATCTATCCATGAAAAGTTACAAATTTTATAATGTTTCCGGTGTACAAAATTTCTAGGAAAGCAATAAATAACTAGTAGGGGTAAACATAATGATTATAGACTGCCCCTTTAACTATTTCAACTACCTATTACAAGTAGTTGAAAAAATACAATCAAAATTAAATTTATCCAATGAGCCATATTATAGACGTCCAAATCCGTTGTCCATTCATTCATTACATGAATCATGATCATCCAAATAAAATAGAGTACACATCATATGCATAGTGGCTACCCATTTTCAAATATTAAATATACATAAAATTAATCATCATATTAAATTAATATAAGCTACAGTCGATTTTGATACCAATCGTTGGTTTCGAAAATCATAATAGTGAAAGTTTGTGGAAGGATCTTAGTCGATCGAATCGTATACAAAAAAATTTTCATAGAACTTTTAGCGGTACCTGTAGATATATTAATTCAATATATATATTATGTATAAGAGTAAGAATATTATCATCATCCGATTAGGTCGATAACTTCTGGATGATTTAATTCCAAGACACCTTAGATTTTTCACGCCTAATCTCGGTACTGTTCGGGCACATGGGTGTCCCTATTAATTGGGTATGATCACTATCTTACCTTTTTTTATGTTCTTTGCTTTTTGTTCTCAACACATAAGAGAAGTAAAGAGTATAATAGAGAAAATTCTCTATAGGTTTCTCTTTCATAAAAGAGACCCAGGTTATGTCTCATGGAATAGCTCACCTGTTTGTAGTGTCATGAGAAATACCTATTTGGATAATCTTTTAATTTACTTTAATTTAATTAGTTGAAAGAAATTGACCACCTGCCCTTAAGGGAGGTGGTTTGCGTCAATGCTTTTTACTTTTATTCATCTATTGAATAATTGTTATTTCCTGTTTGAATTTAAATATCTGGATAAAAATCAAATTCTTATTTAAAGGCATTTAAATTCAAAACAGCAAACTTATCATGGATAAAATTATGCACACCACCGGAACTCTCCCTTTAGTGTAAGCACCACCTACAGTGTGGGTGACCACACTAGATCATCCAATTAAGATTTTCTACAAAAAGACTTTAAATCATATGTTTATCTCGGCATCAACCCTGACAATACGTTCTATATTGCTACTATGAATCCTATGTTTCTAAGAATGTTTCTTCTCTTATCTTTGTTTAACCTCCTTCCTAAATAACAAATTCCGCAAATTTAATTGACGAACTCGATACTATAATTTTCATTTCTTTTAAAACAAATGTGAGGTAGTTGATAAATAATGTTGCACTTTTCGCTTCAAACTTTTGCTCTTCGATATATAGATCTGTCATCAAAAATAATTTTACTCAATCAGCCGCATATGTTTGTGTAAACCTTTTTAAGTTCTAATTTATCTGCAAGTAATGACCAAGTCCTTGAACCCACGTTTAGCCAGCTTATTAAGAGCTGGTCATGACACATGAGCCAAAAAAATTTTTAAAAAAATTTCTCACAAAGACAAAAGGTTACGTATAAGAACGGGAAATACCATTTAAAAAAAAAAAAAAACATAAATTATGCATAAGTATGTCTGCCTGCCGTTATCCAATTATTTGATCAAACAACTGAAACTAATTTGCAAGGAAGCTTTAGATTTGCCGGCGGGCCTTCTATGAATCTCACAGCATTTTCTTGTCATGATTTATTTATACAAAAATTATAAATGTGGAAGGACTGCATGAATATTTCAAAAGTATATGCATACACGGTTTTAAGTAAAAACGGCTAGACCTTTTCAATGCAAATTGTATTAACATCTCCAGCATTACTCTTACCTCTCTATAAAAGCAGCGCTTCATTTGCTTCCCTTACGCAATTCAACTAAAAGAAATCTTTCTGTTTCTTACAAAACTCTAATAGAAAGCCCTAGGTGTTCTTTACCAGAAGAAACAATCTACATAGAAGTTGTGCACAATGGCTTCTCACTACATGATGCTACTAGCATTGCTCGCTTTAACTTGTTCCGCTGCCATTGCATCGGATCCCAGTTCTCTTCAAGATTTCTGCGTCAAAGACTCGAACACCTCAGGTACTTTGGTAGTTTCTTGCAATTCACGCTAGAACTCCGATTCTCTATTCTGTTTATCTTTAGCGATAAAAATATGATACACTCATGTTGATGAAATTTTACTGCAGTGTTTGTGAATGGATTTGTCTGTAAGGACCCCAAGCTCGTGGAGGCAAACGACTTCTTCTTTAGCGGGCTTCACATACCGGGCAACACATCAAACCCGGTCGGTTCTCGGGTGACACCAGTTGCTGTATCCCAAATTCCAGGCCTTAATACTCTTGGAATTTCCCTTGTTCGTATTGACTATGCGCCATGGGGTATCAACCCACCACACACACATCCTCGAGCGACCGAGATATTGACCGTTCTCGAAGGTAATCTTGAAGTGGGTTTTGTCACCTCAAACCCCGAAAACCGTCTCATTAGGAAGGTTCTTCAAAAAGGAGATGTGTTTGTGTTCCCAGTCGGTCTTGTGCACTTCCAGAGGAATATTGGATATGGCAATGCAGTTGCCATTGCAGGCTTGAGTAGCCAAAATCCAGGGGTCATCACCATTGCCAATGCGGTGTTCGGTTCGAAGCCAAACATCTCTCCTGATATTCTTGTGAAAGCCTTCCAAGTGGATAAAAACGTAGTCCTAAATGTGCAATCCAAGTTTTGAGATTGAAATTTATTACCACAAGGATTGAGAATAGGTTCATTTGAACTGTACGCATGGTGTGTGTCTAGCAGTTTTTGGTTCATGTGTTGGTGATTTGATTTGATTTGATTTTTTTTTTCGTTTGATCTTGGTTGTAAAAGATATGGAGTGTGGAAGTTTGTTTCTATCCAGCTGTGATTCTGCTGTTGTATTACATGATTTATAAATTTATGCATTTGTTCGTTTGATATTAGAAAAAAGTTAACTTTTCTGTAATAGTGGTTTGTTTTAAAAACTCAAAACTTATACAATTACTTTCTTTTTCTATATTTGACAAAAAAGTACATTTTGTTTTCGGAAAATTTTGACTAAAGTACTTTACCAATGAGAGAGAGAATTCTACCGGTGCCCGCTCAACCCCAACTTTTCAACTCAAATTTTATCTTTTTCCTCAAAAGTCTTTGTCTTTTTCCCAAAAAGTTTTTTGTCTTTTCTGAAAAGTCAACAAAATTTACTATTTCAACTTCAAAATATCAACTCAAACTTGCGAACCAAACGGACCCTTAATTCAAGAAAAAGAGGTTTTAGAGGAGGATATAGAATGTTTTAGAAGCTGCTAAGATTTTCATTAGAATTATTTTATCGAATTGGTAGAACTACATTCATGAGCAATAATTATTTGTACATATCAACATGAAATGGATCCTAAAAGTTCAGGAAAAAATTATTAAATCTCATTTCGATGTGTATTTTACGTGTTTTCTTTTCCAGTAGACCAATAGTCATTGTTTTTTTATAATGATCATAGGAATCAGTAGGTATAACAAGGCATCCCCACAATATCGACACATCTTTAACACCCTCATAATTTACCTATTTTATATACTATTAAAATAGAATGACAAGATATTTTACAAGGCAATAAAATGAAGTGCTAAATGCACACACATGCAACAAAAAGAAAATAATTGAAAAAGTGTATGCAGTAAAAAAAAAAAAAAAAAAAAAAGAGTAAAATGCGCATGCATAAACCAAAAAGAAAATTAAAAAAAATGTGCACACAGACATCAAGTATTAGCTAGAGGATAGTCTCAAAGAATCAAGTTGAAGTTCTTAGCTTAAAAGTAGACCTTAAATATGTCTCGTTAAAAAATCATCTAGCCAAAATTCAGTGTAAAAAAGACAAGGGGAAAAAAAAAAATAATGATATACACATCAGGTACGCCATGAACCAATACATGTAAGAGTAATAATATACATTTAGAAAAGTTTGATCATGAATATACTGATTGATCAATAGTTCAAATTCTGTTCATTTTTGTCCTTACTTAAAAAAAAAAAAAAAACTTATAACAGGTTATTTTTTAATTCCATGATATGTCATGAAGCTTTTTTTTGTTTTTTTTTTCTTCCAAGAATATGAATCATTTTCTTACATTTAAAGCGTATGGCCATACCATACCGACGGTTGTGTTTTAATCTTTAACATAAAAGGAGACATGAGATCTTTTTGTAGTTTTTTCTTTTTTCCTTTTTTTTTTCATTTCTTTTTTATTTTAACAATTATATGGCTGACTTTTATTTTTTAAAGATAAATGAAAACACTTTAAGATTTCGAATCTGAGAGCTACTACTTAAAATACCCCTTCTTTCCCATCCATTGAGACCCTTTTTGCATAATCAATCGAACATGATCAAGTGGATTTGTATATTGGTAGTTTATTATTGAGAGATCATTCAAAGGAAAAAAAAATAGCATATTAAAAACTAAAATAAAAAGTTTTAAAGAAAACAACTAGGGAACAAAAAGGCACGGTTCAAAATAATAAGACAACTCTAAAAAAAAATGTACTCAAGAAAAAACTCAAAAATAATAAGTGAAAATAAAGCTAAAAAGAAAATTAAAACAATCCGATTAGAGAACCACAAAATTTATTTCTTTCATAAATCGACTCATTAAGATCGTTTATATGGTAAAGTCACGGAAGAAAAAAAACTAATAAAAAGAAAAAAAAAAGTTTCATAATCACGAGTGAATGTTGCTTATGGACACATATTAAAAGATGATATCTATTTATATATATATATATATATATATATATATGTTTGGATCTATTTGAAAAGGGATTTATAGCTAAATGACATTTTTTAAAGAAATTTTTAAATAAATGGTAGGTTCGTAATATTAAGAAAATGATAGTTTTTTTTGTAATGACTAGCTTTTTGCAGTATTACAATTTCCTTTTTAAAGGAATTTGATTGTACCATGAAGGTAATTATAAAAAAGCCCGATTAAGGGTTTTTATTAAGTTTTGTGAGTTTTTATGATCTTATAAGACTAAAAAATGATTGCTTAGTCAAGCATGTGACCTCTTAAGTAAAAAGGGGTAGAAAATATTATGATTTTATGTTGGTCAAAGTTTGACCAAGAAAGTCAACATTTGACCAAGAAAGTCAATGATTGACAAGAAAGTCAATAGTTGACCAGAAAAGTCAAAGATATGATGGTATCGTAATGTAATTAGCAGTATAGAAATTATACTGTGAAAAACCGTTTTTACGGACAGAATAGTATGATTAAGATCCAAAACCATCATAGAAAAATCAAGCACATTAATTAGGGTATTAAGGGCCAAAGGGCTTCAAGATATAAGAAAATTTTTATACAGTTCATTTTTACACAGATGAATTTTGGACTGTAGTTCAGTATTACAGTACTGTGCATTAGTAAGCCCAGTATTAAAGATATCTGTGTTAGCTTAAAAATTGATTATATATTAAGGAAAATGAGCAAACAAGGCCTTAATAAGGATGACATCACCTAATCCTCAAATTATGACATCATAATTAATTAAACAAATGTTGGAAAGAAATTTTGGAGGATTCTAGACCATGGTGGCCGGCCAACTAAGAGGGTTCTTGAGCAAATAACAAATTTTTTGAGGACTTATGGGCAAATTTGGAAAGTTTCAAAACCTCTATAAATAGGGGTGTGGGTGGCTCACTTTTTGTTCACAAATTTGAGAAATCTAGCTAGATTATGCCCAAATTTGTCCTCACAAAATCCGAACCCAAGAGAGAGCAAGAAAAAAAAATAAAACTCAAGAGATTTAGTGTTTAGAGTGGCCGGACTTTGTTGGATCATCAACCAAGTGATCAAAAAAATTTGGTACCCATTCTAGGCCAAGAAGGCCGGTTGTGGGAAGAAAGGGAGGAGAAGAAAAGTGAGGAAGGAGAGCTTCCTAAGTGACCGGTTTTGGTGTGGAGCAAAGCTAAGGGGCTGAAAAATTTTGGAACCCATCAACCAAGGGGAGGCCGGTTGTTGGAGGAGCCAAGAAAAGGGAGAAAAAGCTTTGGTCAAGCAAGCCAAACCCTTGGGTGGAGCTAGGTATAATTTCTTGGCCCAAAGCTTTCTAATTGAGCATTCAATTTGAAATTTAAGTGTATTTCAAGTTGAAATTGTAAGAGTATAAGCTCAATTTCATTTATTGCCCTAGATTAGATTTTTAGGTCTTGTGCTTGATTATTAGGGTTTATGGTTGGTTTTGATACTTGCATGAGTTTAGGGTTTTTATACTTAATGATGATGTTAATGTATGTCCTTAATTTTGTTGGATGACAAAACTTGGCATTAGAAATACGTTGCATGTTTAACCTTAAGCTCTCGGCTGCTGCCGATTGAGGTAGGGTGCACGATTAGGACGTAAAATTAATTTAATCAAGGAAACTGCCAGTTCGGGTGGAAACTGGCCAGTTTTCTGAAAACTTGGTTTTGAGGCCCTTAGAGGCCGAATTAGGAAAAACGTAAAACATGAAAGTTATAGAGAAGTGATTTTCCTAGAATACAATGTGAACCGTTTTGCAAAATAAGGTTCCAACGGCCTCGATTTTTACAAAAATCCGAGCCTGACCATGCCCAGATTTTTACAAATCCTATTTTATAGTTACAAATTTTCAGAGTTGAACAAAGGATTTTTGTACATAAAATATAGGTTTTTCCAAAAGAAAGTAAAAATGGGTTTTGAAACCAAAGTTAAAATAATCCGATTAGGGTAAGTTTAAACCCTAGGGTTACTTGATGTAACCAAGTAAGATAACATGAGATTAAGTAAGGGGCATATAACTAAAGTTATATATAGATGTTGGTTATATCACCAACATTTCTAAACCTTACTTTACAACAGAAGGTAGAGTGCTGTAATGTTCTGACGGGATCAAGCTCGGTATCGGACACAGCAAATAATGTAAGTACAACTCAGCCTACAACATAGGCTTTGTTGTGAATACTTACCCAAGTATGTTTAATGTATGCTATATGCTATGATGTATGCTATATGCTATGGTAAATGCTATATGCTATGAAGTATGTTATGTGCTATGATGCATGTTATGTGCTATGAAATATGCTAGAATCATGTTACGCTAGGACATAAGTTATGTTAAGGTTATGGTATGGCTAAGTTACAATCATGGGTTAATTGTGTGAAACATCACGAAGCATGTTCACCAATTAATAAGAATAAGATCAAGGTATGAGACGATGAAAGTTATGATGGTAAGCAAACTTGCCTGTGTTGTACCGATCCACGTTAGGTCGGGTTGGACTATGGTTTGAGTTGGAAATGGACTGGCCGCCTCAACCACTCCATAGTTGCGCACCCGGTACGGACACTTATGATAAGGGGCCCATAAGTATGTTAAGATAAGCAAGATAAGTTATGAAAGAATAAGAGAGCATAACGAAGTATAAACAGCTCATGCATGATGTATGATGTATGCTGTAATGTTCTGACGGGATCAAGCTCGGTATCGGACACAGCAAATAATGTAAGTACAACTCAGCCTACAACATAGGTTTTGTTGTGAATACTTACCCAAGTATGTTTAATGTATGCTATATGCTATGATGTATGCTATATGCTATGGTAAATGCTATATGCTATGAAGTATGTTATGTGCTATGATGCATGTTATGTGCTATGAAATATGCTAGAATCATGTTACGCTAGGACATAAGTTATGTTAAGGTTATGGTATGGCTAAGTTACAATCATGGGTTAATTGTGTGAAACATCACGAAGCATGTTCACCAATTAATAAGAATAAGATCAAGGTATGAGACGATGAAAGTTATGATGGTAAGCAAGCTTGCCTGTGTTGTACCGATCCACGTTAGGTCGGGTTGGACTATGGTTTGAGTTGGAAATGGACTGGCCGCCTCAACCACTCCATAGTTGCGCACCCGGTACGGACACTTATGATAAGGGGCCCATAAGTATGTTAAGATAAGCAAGATAAGTTATGAAAGAATAAGAGAGCATAACGAAGTATAAACGGCTCATGCATGAATATGTTATGCTATGTTATGTTATGCTATGCATGATTATGTTAAGCTATGCTATGGTTAAGTTATGCTACGTATGGTATGTTATGATATGATATATACGTATGTTATGTTTGTGTTGTGTCGCGGTACATAATAGTTGTACTTGCTGAGCATAAGCTCATTGTCTTACGTCTATGCTGTAGGTAAGCAACCTGACAGCAACTGTTGATACAAGATGGAGGAGTGTAGTCGGGCGAACTGTGAAACGTGGGAAATAAAGCCGCTACGCGTTTTGTCTTTCTACGTACATTATTTTATGTTCGAACAACCTTAGTAAATATTTGTTTATACGTTGCACGTCAAAAAAAAAAAAAAAAATTTCCGCTGTTTTCGTTATATAAGACACGTTACGTTATGTATGTATGTATGTATGTATGTATGGTAACAGCCTGTGTTAGGTGGGTCGTTACGTTTTTAATGGTTAATCAGTGATTAATTGATTGGCCATAGTTAATCAAGTATTGATTAATATAAATATATATTTTTTATTGATAGACCGCAATCAATTACCATTTAATGATCATTTTTTCTAAATAAAAAAAATTCCAGCCATTTACTAAAATAAGTGTTTAAAAATTGCATATCTACCAGTTTGTTCCATTTGAAATTGATAGTGTTGTTTTATTAGATGGATGGTAATAAAAAACCAACTAAAGCACGAAAACTAAATTGAGTCAACACTCATCGAGAAGGGAACCTCGAAACGAGATTGAGACTGGCACCTTGTCTAGGGTTCCAAACAATCTTCATTTCTTGTAATATCCCATTTCTATTGTAAATTTTTGAAAACATGACGGGTATATAAGCTTTGAATTTAGAACTGAAAAATGTTCTTTGCTCTAAGTGATTACTTCTTCTAGAGCTGTAGTATAAGGAAAAACCAATCATCTAGTACTTTTGATAACTTAAGTAGAGAAGTGTATGACTGAGACATGTTAGTGGATTTAGTTTGCAAATATGACAAAGAAGCTGGAAACCCTACTTAATACTAGTCAAATTTTATAAGAACATAACGGGAAACCAATTAGAGCACCCTTTTATGTAACATATATTTTTTCTTATATATAGTTCGTCTGGGGGAATTAGAGACAAGATGACATCATATTCATAATTAGAGGCATTTTACTTCTTATGAAACTAAAAGAAGCAGCAATTAATTCTCAAATATATATGGAAAAAAAAATCTAATGTCATTGTAGATGCTTTCTGTTTGCAACATTCTAATTTTATATTTTTTGGAACCTTCTAATTAGAGTAATTTGGCCAACTTTTGCCTTCTTTTTGTGAACGCTGTAACAGACATCAGGAAATACCAATTATAAAAAATTCATGGCTTGTTGGAAGTAATCTCAATTATAAGGTGGGGAAACGGCTATAAGTGATTAATTATGATATTTAAATGTAACTTTGGATTTTGTAACAGCAAATGAAGAATTAAAAAAAGGACAATATCGATAGACTATATTATGGATCCAAAGGGAAAAGAAAAAAAATAGAAAAAAAAGGATCAAATATGGGACCTACTTATTCATCTTCGTTGAGCATGCTATCGAAATGTAATTATATATGTATACCCCCTTTTATTTTCGATATACTTATATAAGATAACAAGACGTACTAGTCATATAAATAAGATAAAAATAGCTAATTTGTTCAAGTACGCAATTGGCAGTAGTGAGATGGATTAAACTACAGACGTTAAATTCAAATCCTTAGTAATATATCAAAAACAAAACAAAATCAATTAATAGGGCAAAAAGTGACACGGTATAAGATGAATAATATTTTTTTTTTCTACAGTACTGTCTCCGAACTAGTTATTATAGATAGCGATTTATTTCCTCCACAGATAATTAGTAATAATGTAATTTGCTTATGATATTTTCTTTTAAATTGCGTGTGTATATATACCATAGTAAATAATTATTCAATCTAATATGCCTTTCTGTTTTCAATCCCAGAGACCTTATTAAACTTGAGGCTGCCGACTTGAAGTAACATACCTTTATATTACACGTCTCTTATTTTATAGGTTTGAAAGCAATGCAGATTTTGAGACTTTATTCATAACATACTATATAGATACGTGTGTGTATATGTATAGCAGTAGAAACGGAATCTACATCTTTTGTCCAATTTTGACGTTCTAAATAATGTCTAACAAATTATATTTTGACACACAATTGAAAAAAGTTAATTTTTAAGGTAAAATAACCAGTTATATATAAAGCATTTTAAAATTTTTAATATGACGTGACGTAATATTACTGATTAGATATCATTTAAGACATAAAAAATTAGATAGAGGATGTGTATCCGTAGAAACACTCATGTTAAAATTTAAAACAAAAACAAAAACAAAAAGAGAAAGAACAAATTAATATTGCCTATGTAGCTTGCCAACTACAAGTCCGTAATAGGAAGTGTGAAACTATGAAATGTCCACTTTGACCTGGCCTGATCTTTTTACTCTCTAGGCGCCGGCGAGCATTTTAATTGAAAAAACAAATTATTCATGATGACAAATCTATTAACGAATTAACAATTGAAACTTTTCTTCTGTTCGATGAACATGCACAACTGTTTAATTTTATCTTGATGAAGATAGGACTTCTTCAAATAAAGCAAGAAAAATCCCGCGTCTTCTCCTCCTATAAAACCAGACCCATTCGGGTTCTCGTTTCGCAGTTCAAGAAACAGACTTCTCTTAACTCAAAAGTTTCAAGCAAAGGTCTCCATTTCTAACTCATTATAACACAATGGAGCCTTCTCATAAACTTCTTTTGTTAGGCATATTTGCTATGATTAGCTCCATGGCCTTCGCATCTGACCCTAGTCCTCTGCAGGATTTCTGCGAAGCAGACTCTACTAGCCCAACATGCCTGCGTTAGTTAGGTTGGTTGGGCGCTTGTTTACTTTTGTGTAACGACCCGCCTCATGTAGGCCGATACCGTACTTATCTTATATAATTACTCACTACTACAAAAAGTACATTACACGACAGAGATTACACGACGGTTCCTTCGGACTTTACACGACGGTTCCTAAGAATCGTCGTGTAAAGTGCTCCGCAAGGACTTTACACGACGGTTCCAAAAGAACCGTCGTGTAAAGTCGGACTTTACACTACAGTTCCAAAGAACCGTCGTGTAAAGTGCCTCGCGGAGCAACTTTACACTACGGTTCCAAAGAACCGTCGCGTAAAGTCCGACTTTACACTACGGTTCCAAAAGAACTGTCGTGTAAAGTCCGACTTTACACTACGGTTCCAAAAGAACCGTCGTGTAAAGTCCGACTTTACACTACGGTTCCAAAGAACCATCGTGTAAAGTGGCTCGCGGAGCAACTTTACACTACGGTTGCAAAGAACCATCGTGTAAAGTCCGACTTTACACGACGGTTCTTTTAGAACCGTAGTGTAAAGTGCCTCGCAGAGCAACTTTACACTACGGTTTCAAAGAACCGTCGTGTAGAGTCCGACTTTACACTACGGTTATAAAAGAACCGTCGTGTAAAATGCCTCGCGGAGCAACTTTACACTACGGTTTTAAAGAACCGTCGTGTAAAGTCCGACTTTACACTACGGTTCCAAAGAACCGTCGTGTAAAGTCGGACTTTACACTACGATTCCAAAGAACTGTCGTGTAAAGTCGGACTTTACGGTTTATTTTAAGACCGTCGTGTAATCCCCAAGAGGGATTACACGACGGTCCCCCATGGGCCCGTTGTGTAAGATTACACGACGGGCCCTGGGGGCCCGTCGTGTAATCTCCCCGAAATTTGGGGGATTACACGACGGGCCCCTCGGGCTCGTCGTGTAATCTAATATTACACGACGGTTTTAAAATAAACCGTCGTGTAATCTTCAAAAAAAATTTGAAAATTTTTAACTTTCGGTTTTTGAAATCCGCGCGCAAACCCATTACTTAAATACAACTTCCTCTCCTTTTCTCTCCACATACCTTCTCATTTCTCTTCACACTCTCTAAATTTCTCAAGTACCCACTTCCTTCTCCAAGCCGCCGCCAACTCCGTCGTTGCCGCCGCCATCGCCGCCGCCGTCGCCGTCGCCGTAGCCAATTTATTGGTATTGGAGTGTCTATTCATCTTCAAAGAAAATCAAGGTAAGTTCATATACAACTTCAAATAAATTTGGGATTTTGTCTTGTTGTTTGTCACTAAAGATCCATTTTTTAGCATGAGTGTTTAAGTTCATAATGATGCTCTTTGTAGATTAATGGTTTGTGAATGGTTTTTACACTTTACATACACATGAATTTTTCCCGCTCACAATATGCTCGATGAAATGTCAACTTAAGTTTTTGGAGGAATAATATAGAAGCAATCACTATTATATATGTATAAAAGCATACACATGAATTTTTTGAGTGTTATTTTTACCCTATGGCAGCGTTGTTTTTGCACTTATGGTTTTTTTTGTCCTAATTCGTGGAGGGCGCCGAGGCGCCCTTGTGGGGCGCCCGGAACCGTCGTGTAATCTACTTTTGGTGTAGTGTGATTACACGACGGTTCCTCCCGGAACCGTCGTGTAATCTCACTGGGCACATAGGAGATTACACGACAGTTCCGTCCGGAACCGTCGTGTAATCTCCTGTGTTTTGGAGATTACACGACGGTTCCTACCGGAACCGTTGTGTAATGTTCATTTTTTTGCTCCGCCACGTAACTGTTTACCGGGATTACACGACTGTTGGAAAACCGTCGTGTAAAACTTAGATACGACGACGATATTAAAACCGTCGTGTTATCTTCCACGACGCTGGATTACACGACGGTTAAGGAACCATCGTGAAAACTTTACACGACAGTTAAAACCCGTCATGTAATCTCTCTTTTCTAGTAGTGACTTAACTTATTTTACTTAGCGGAAATACGGAATATTTTTTTTTAAACAACCTGAAACTAAAATCTATCCCATTACATACTTACATGTATATACATACATACTTACGTACTTCAGTACTGAAATGTCAACTGACATGCAACATAATTCATAATAATAACATAATATAACAAAAGACGTAGCGGTCCACATCCCATGTTTCAGATCTCGCTGTGCCAAGCCCCACCGTCTTGTATCAAGGATTGCCGATAGGTTGCTTACGTACAGCATAGACGTAAGTCGTGAGCTTTTACTCAGCAAGTACAACTATTTACCCGTAAAATAAAACTTAATAAAGCAATGCATGAACCAATTATGCTTCATTATGCTTTCTTATGCTAGCATATCTTTTGGGCCCCTTACATAACATAACATAAGTGTCCGTACCGTGACGCGCTGCCATGGAGTGGTTGGGACGGCCAACCAAATCCAACTCAAACCATGGACCAAACCCACCCTTGTGGTAGGTTGGTACGACACGAGGCAACTTGCTTGCCTTCATACATGAAATATGTAATGACTAATTTTATAGCATTACGTTTACTCTTTGTAAGACTTGTTTGTACCTTGAGGGTATTTATGAAAAAAAAAACCCGGTTAAGGGTTTTTATTATGTTTTGTGAGTTCTTATGGTTTTATGAGACTTAAAAATGATTGCTTAGTCAAGCATATGACATTTTAAGCAATAAGGAGAAAAAATTGCCATAATTTTATGTTGGTCAAAGTTTGACCAAAAACGTCGACGGTTGACCAAAAAGTCAACTATTGACCAAGGGAGTCAAATCTTGACGGGAAAGTCAATGGTTGACAAGAAAGTCAATGGTTGACCCGAAAAGTCAAAGAAAAGATGGTACGGTAAAATAATTAGCAGTATAGAAATTATACTGTATAAAACCGTTTTTACGAATAAAATAGTATGTTTATGATTCAAAACCACCATAGAAAAATCAAGCACATTAATTAGGATATCAAAGGCTAAATGACTTTAAGATATGAGAAAATTTTTATACAGTTCATTTTTACACAGATGAATTTTGGACTGTAGTTCAGTATAATAATACTGTGTATAAGTGAGTGCAGTATTGGAAATATCTGTGTTAACTTAAAATGGACTGTATATTAAGAATAAGGAGCAAACAAGCCTTAGGAGGCTTGCATCATCCTACTTTTGAATAATGACATCATTTTTTATTTAAAGAAAAAATGGAAAGTATTTTTGGTGGTTCTAGAGCAAGGTGGCCGGCCAACTAAGAGGGCATATGGGCAAATAACAAAAATTTTTCAGGACCATTTTGCAAATTCAAAAAGTCCTCCATCACCTATAAATAGGTGAACCTATTATTCACAAAAATTCAAAATCCTAGCCAAACTTTGCCCAAATTTTTCCTCACCAAAGCCGAACTTGAGAAGGTGAGCAAGAAAGTTAAGGCCGAACATCGACATCCTGGTGGAGAATTACAGAAAATAGAGCTTCCTGAATGGAAATGGGAGCAAATTACTATGGATTTTGTCGTGGGACTGCCCAGAACTGCAAGTGGAAATGATACGATTTGGGTTATTGTTGATCGACTAACCAAATCAGCCCACTTCATCACTATCAAAGCCACCTATTTAGTGGAGAAATTGGCTGAAGTCTACATATCCCAGATTGTTAGACTGCATGGACTGCCAAAATCGATCATTTCAAATCATGATAGACGTTTCACTTCGCGATTTTGGACAAGTGTGCATAATGCTATGGGGTCGAAATTGAAGTTCAGTACGGCATTTCACCCCCAAACTGATGGCCAGTCAGAACGAACCATCCAGACACTTGAAGATATGTTAAGATCATGTGTTCTGGATTTCAAAGGAAACTGGGATCAGAAGCTGCCATTGATCGAATTCTCGTACAACAGCAGTTATCACGCTTCGATTGGTATGGCTCCATTTGAAGCATTGTATGGAAGGAAATGTCGATCCCCTATTCATTGACAGGAAATTGGACAGAAGCAGCTTCAAACCACGGATTTTATCCGAAAGACTTCAGAAGATATTAAGAAGATTAAGCAAAGGCTCGACGTGACTTTTAGTCGCCAGAAAAGTTATGCTGATAAGCGTAGAAGGCCTTTGGAATTCTAGGTCGGAGATGCGGTGTTCATCAAGATAGCCCCAATGAAAGGAGTAATGCGATTTGGCAAGAAAGGGAAGCTTAGTCCAAGGTATACAGGACCGTTCGAAATCCTTGAGAGGATCAGGAAAGTAGCCTACAAACTTGCCTTACCGCCAGAATTAGCGTCGATGCATAATGTGTTCCATGTCTCGATGCTAAAGAAGTACGTGACAGATCCTTCTCATGTGCTTAACTGTGACGCCCCCGACAATCCACGTAGGGCCGGCTACGTAGACGTGGGCCGTTACTTTACTTACTTAACTTATTACTTAGTTTCTTTCACTTGAACTTGAAGAAAATTACAGAATAATTTTTTTTTATCATACATATACAACTTCATACTTAAAATATTTGCGGAAAATCTTGCGTAGTGGTATCCCACACCGCCCTTCACTTGCTGCATCGTCTCCATGGCCCACCAAGTAAAGCTGCAGGCATCTTACCTACAGTATGAAATATCTGATGAGCTTTCGCCCAGCAAGTACAAACATAATCTCACAAAAACATTTCAAACATTTAGAAATATGCCAATCATCATGTAACTTATGCATGAACCATTTATGATTGATTGAATGTCTTATGCTTCATTATAGACTCAATCTTTAATTATCTTGTCTTAACATGTGGGCCCATAGTGTCCGTACCGAAAGTGCGCAGCCTCCAGATAAAGCTAGGGTTTGCAAGGCCCTAACAGTTCTGGGAATTTTAACTTGACCCTTCACGATCACGGATTTCGATCACGGAAGGTAATTATCACCACTAAACATGTAGCCTCCTCGATTAAGGGAGGTTGGTACGACACCTTACTGTTTATCTTACCATGTGATTTAACATTAGTGAACATGCTTCATGATGTCACTATGTCATATTATAATTAACACTTGCTATAACATAGCATTCTTGAAAACATGGCATTTTTTTTTAAAACCATGACATTTTTGTAAACGTAGTATTTTTTGAAACCATGACATTTTGGAAAACATGGCATTTTTTGTTAACATGACATTCTTATAACATGGCATAACATGTAATAACATAACTTAGCACATCATAGCATAGTATCACACATTATGGCATCACATATCATAGCATAACATAGCATGTATACTTGAAAATATAATTGAAAATAGTCTTTACTATTTTCATACTATAGGTGAGGTTCGATACTTGCCTGTAGTCCTACGCTCTTGATTTATCGTCCCAAAATAGCACGACAATAGTTCCTACTCCTGTTTCCAAACAGGGTGTAAGATAAGAATCATTTACATTCTATCTTACTATAAATCATAAATATTAAATGTTGGTATCCCAACCAACAACTATGGGTAATTCTAGGTATATGTCCCCGATACTAGATGTTTTACTGGGTTACAAATAGTAACCCTATTATTTTAAAAACAACCCAATGTGGATTAATCTTTAAGAGGTTACGTTGGATACCCTCATGTGCTAAACCTTTATACATACCATTAGGGTTAGGTTACCTTCCTAACCTCGGGCTTTATTCTTGTCCATAATTATTGGGTTACCTCAATTAACATTTTTATCTTAGCCCAATTTATTAATCTTGGTATCCTTTAGGGTTATCTTGACTAACCCTTAAGGTTAATTGTAGTCAAACTCTTGGTCAACCAAAGTCAATTACGGTCAACTATGGTCAACCCTCTTTGGGTCAACCTTTGAGCCTTGGCTTGACCCAGTAACTCGGGTATCCTTCCCGGTTTCCATACGTAATCGCTTTACTTACTAAACTTTAGTTTAAAAAATCTAGTTTCCATTTCTTTGGAAACTTGGGTAAATTAACTTCAAAAATCTTTTACTTAACCCACAAAAATTCATATTCTTGAAATAGGTCTTTGTAAAAATCATTTAGGGCTGGAAGCTACCTTTGGAATAGTTTCCATAATCAAAACAGTGATTTTGGAGAAAGATACAATTTTTTCCAAACTGTTTTTAGAAAATCCTGTGCAGGAATTTCTTGTTCCCTGCACAGTATTTATAAAACTGTGCCAATTTAAAGATCTGAGTTGAATTTGAAAAAGTTGTCTTCATGAAAGTTTTAGATCTTGAAAAATCCTAAAACTTTCATGTTTTGAGAAAAACCCAGTTTTGCTTGTATTCTCGTCAGTTTTAACTTGAACTTGCTGGACGTGTAGATTAGGTCTGGGCAGACCAGTCTCGGTTTTCTGTAAAAACGGAGGCCATTGGAGCCTCAATTTGGAAATCCGTCTGAGGTACCCCCTAGTAAAAACCCTTCTGAACAACTTTCATGTTTTAAGTTTTCTCTAACTCGAGCTCTAAAGGCCTCAAAATCAGCTTGCCGTAAAACTGGTCAGGATTCACCCGAACCTGGCAGTTTTTCGGTTTAGAGTTCGTTTTACGTCCTAGACGTGGAATCTAGCTCAACCAGCCACCGCGGGGAGCTCTAATACACACATGCAGCGGTTTCTAACGTAAAACATACATCCATGCATCACAAAATTAACGTCATACATCAAGCACATAAACCCTAATCAACATAACAAACACTTAACATGCAATATTGAAACCACCAAACCAAGAACCCTAACTAATCAAGCACATACCCTAAAATCCTCACTAGGGCAGAAAATTAAAGTGAGCTTATGCTCATTACAAACCAAGCTTAAATACATTTAAATTTCCCAAATGAAATTTAAATGAAATACTTAGGGTTTAAGAATTTATACCTCACTTAGATCCAAGATTTGGGCTTGGTTTTTGCTGTCCCTTTTTCCTTCACCAACAACCGGTCTTCCCCTCCAATTAGGGTTCCAACTTTTTGGCCATAATCACATGAAAACATACACATAAATTTCCAAATGAATCAAATGGAAAAAGGTTAAGGTTTATGGGAGATTTTACCTTGGCTAACCCTAGAAATGGGTTAGGGTTGGTGGATCCAAATTTTTTTCTCTTTTTCTTGGCTGCCACCACAACCGGCCTTGCTCCCCTAATGGCACCAAAATTGTTTTCCAATCTTTGGCTTGGTTCTATATGAAATCCGGCCACTCTCTTTCTTTTCCTTTCCTCTAAGACTCGGTTTTTAGGGGGAGAGTGTGAGAGAAAATTTTGCCATAGTTTTGGGGCATTTTCTCATTTTTTTCTTCTCTCTTTCTCTCTCTTAGGTGGCCGGCCATTCCCTTAGAGAACAAGGGAAAATTTCTAATTGATGAGGTGTCCTCCCTCCTTGGTGTGGCCGGCCATGAAGAAACTTGGAGGCCAAGTACTTGTTCAACAAGCAAATGTTTGCTTACCTCACCAAGCCTATGTGACATGGCCTACATCACTAAGCTTACCTAAGCATGCTTACATAAGCAATTTTCCTTGCTCTCCAAGGATGAATAACCGGCCATGAGGTGCCATGTGGAGCCTTGTGGTGCATGAACCAAAATTTTTGCTTGTTCACCAAGCTTCTAACCACCGGCCATTCAATGGGTGTGAGCCAAAAATGGCTTGCTCACCAAGCTACTCATGCTTACCTCACCTTGATGACATCATCTTGATGACATCACTTGCTTATCTCATATTTTCCAAAAATTACACTTTAGCCCCTAAGGATAAAATATTTGCAATTTAGTCCCTGCGAGTGATCGGCTAATGTAGTGCTACTTGACTTCCAATTCTTGCATAATTATCCACTTGATTCCAAGAATCCATTAATATAATTATGCAATCCATTTCCTTATTAATTTTGATAATATCAATACTGTTTTGTCCTAAAATAGTATTATCATACTGAATTGTAGTCCAAAATCCATTTGCATAAAATTGGACTACGTATAAATTTTTCTTGGGACTTGAAACCATTTAGCCTATATTGCTCCAAATATTGTGCTTGATTTTTCTCTAGCGTCGTCTCAAACCTTATTCTCGCTTAATCGTCCGTAACGACAGTTTTCTGCAGTATAGTTTCTATACCGATAAATTACACTGCAGTATCATCTTGGTCAAAATTGGTCAACCTAAAGTCAACCTTGGTCAACTTTGACCGGAATAAAAGTCAAAATTCCTATTTTGCCCTTTTTCCCAAAAAGGCCTATATTTGCCTAAGCAAATTATTGTTGAGTCTCGTAACTAATATATCGAGAACTCAACCCTATACTGATAAAATTATGAATTTTGTACTGATATTCATAATTTTCATGAAATATCCCATAAACACATGGTACGAATTTAAATTTCTTTACTTATAACGAAATCATGAGTCTGTAAAAATTCTGGGTATTACAAGCCAGGAACCAGTGGAGGTTCAAACGGACTTAACTTATGAAGAAAAGCCCGTACGAATTTTGGATCGAGAAGAGAAGGTCCTAAGAAATAAAACAATTCCCATGGTTAAAGTGTTATGGCGAAACCACAAGGTTGAAGAAGCAACCTGGGAATCAGAGGAAGATATGAGAAAGAACTACCTCAGTTTGTTCTAATTTTTGAGGATGAAAATTTTTAAAGGGGGGAGATTGTAATGACTAATTTTATAGCATTTCGTTTACTCTTTGTAAGACTTGTTTGTACCTTGAGGGTATTTAGGAAAAAAAAAAAAGCCCGGTTAAGGGTTTTTATTATGTTTTGTGAGTTCTTATGGTTTTATGAGACTCAAAAATGATTGCTTAGTCAAGCATATGACCTTTTAAGCAATAAGGAGAAAAAATTTCCATAATTTTATGTTGATCAAAGTTTGATCAAAAACGTCGACGGTTGACCAAAAAGTAAACTATTGACTAAGGGAGTCAAATCTTGACGGGAAAGTCAATGGTTGACAAGAAATTCAATGGTTGACTCGAAAGTCAAATAAAAGACAGTACGGTAAAATAATTAGCAGTATAGAAATTATACTGTATAGAACCGTTTTTACGAATAATATAGTATGTTTATGATTCAAAACCACCATAGAAAAATCAAGTATATTAATTAAGATATCAAAGGCCAAATGGCTTTAAGATATGAGAAAATTTTTCTACAGTTCATTTTTACACAGATGAATTTTGGATTGTAGTTCAGTATAACAATACTGTGTATAAGTGAGTCCAGTATTGGAAATATCTGTGTTAACTTAAAATGGACTGTATATTAAGAATAAGGAGCAAACAAGCCTTAGGAGGCTTGCATCATCCTACTTTTGAATAATGACATCATTTTTGATTTAAAGAAAAAATGGAAAGTATTTTGGGTGTAACTAGAGCAAGGTGGCCGGCCAACTAAGAGGGCATATGGGCAAATAGAAAAAATTTTTGAGGACCATTTTGTAAATTCAAAAAGTCCTCCATCACCTATAAATAGGTGAACCTATTATTCACAAAAATTCAAATTCCTAGCCAAACTTTGCCCAAATTTTTCCTCACCAAAGCCGAACTTGAGAAGGTGAGCAAGAAAGAAATTCTAGCCAAGATCAAGAGAAAAACAAGAGTGTGGTAGTCGGTTTTCTTGTGGAGAGCAAGCAAAATGTTGGAAAAAAATTTGGTACCCATTGGAGGCCAAAGGGCCAGTTGCAAGGGAGGAAGAAAAAGGAGAAGAAAAGCCAAGAGGTGGCTGGGTTTTGAAGCTTGTGGTGACCGGATTCTAGGGCAAGAGAGGCTGAAAATTTTTGGAGCCAATTAACCCAAGTGGGTGGCTGTTGGTGAAAGAAAAGGGGAAGGAAAAAGCCAAGCCAAATTTTGATCTAAATTGAGGTATAATTCTTAAATACCCTAAGCTTTTCATTTAAATTTCAATTGAGAAATTTAAATGTATTTCAAGCATGGTTTGTAATGAGCATAAGCTCACTTTCAATTTCTGCCCTAGTTAAAAATTTTAGGGTTTGTGCTTGATTATTAGGGTTATGGTTGGTTTTGGTGCATAATGTCTTATATGCTATGAGATTGAATGAATGGAATGGTTTGCGCATGCAATCGGGTTACATACATGTTAAAGTGAGACGTTAGAAAGCACTGCATGTGTGATCTTAGGCTCCCGCGGTGGCTGATTGAGTTAGATTACGTGATTAGGACGTAAAATCAATTTAATTAAGAAAACTGCCAGTTCGGGTGGAAACTGGCCAGTTTTCTGAAAACCTGGTTTTGAGGCCTTTAGAGGCCGAATTGGGAAAAACGTAAAACATAAAAGTTGTAGAGAAGCATTTTTCCTAGAGGGCTGCATGGACGGTTTCACAAAATGAGGCTCCAACGGCCTCGGTTTTCACTAAAGAGCCTGACCGTGCCCAGGACCCATGCACGGCCAGGACGATTCAACAGAAAATATGAGTATGTTAATAACCGAACTGGGTTTTCCTCAAAACACAAAAGTTGTAGGGTTTTTTGAAAGCTAAAACTTTCGTGAAGAAAACTTTACAGAAAAAGGGCAATTCTGCACATACACTGATAAATTGACATTGCGAAGCTGTTCCAAAGGCAGTTTCCAACAGCCAATAATGTTACAAATACTATTTTTTGATTTCAAATTTTCAAAGAATTTTTAAGGTTTTTCTAAAAACGGGTTTTAAAACCTAAGTTAAAAATAATCCGATTAGGGTATATTTAAATCCTAGGGTTACTAAATGTAACCAAATAGGATAACGTAAGTAAGAGATATATAACTAAGGTTATATAAGGGTGTTGGTTATATTACCAACATTTCTAACCCTTACATTTATTTGATAACAGAATATAGAACGTGACAGTTTCCGAACGGGATACAGCTCGACATTGGACACAGCAAACGCGAATAAGGTAAGTACAACTATGCCTACAGCATAGGCTTTGTTGTGTATACTTGCCTAAGTATGATGCTATGGAAATATTATATGCTAGGGTAATGCTATGCAACATGTTATGTATTAGGAAATGTTATGAAAAATGCTATGCTATATGTTATGGTATGCTAAGTGCTATAATATGTTATGAAGTATGTCATGTTATATAAGAATTATGAAATGCTATGATTATATGCTATGAGTATATGCTATGAATGCATGTTATGAAGATATGCTATGATAGATATAAGACATGTTAAGATTATGATACGATTAAGATATGATTATGATTTTAATTGTATGAAACATCATGAAGCATGTTCACCAATTAACAAGAATAAGATTAAGTATAAGACAAGAAAAGTTATGATGGCATGCGAGCTTGCCGTGTCGTACCGACCCGCGTTAGGTCAGGTTGGACTATGGTTTGAGTTGGAAATGAACTGGCCGCCCCAACCACTCCATAGTTGCGCGCCCGGTACAGACACTTATGTTATGGGGCCCATAAGTTAAGATAAGTCAAGACAGTAAGTTATGAATAAATAAGAAAGCATAATGAAGCATAAATGGTTCATGCATATGTTATGATAAGTTATGCTATGTGTGGAATGTTAAGAGGTGATAGGTATGTAGCTTAGGTTTGTGTTTGGTCGCGGTATATAATAGTTGTACTTGCTGAGCGAAAGCTCACTATCTTACGTCTATGCTGTAGGTAAATAACCTGCCAGCAACTGTTGATACAAGATGGAGGGGCATGGCCTGGCAAACTATGAAATGTGGGAATCAAGCCGCTACGCGTGTTGAGATTTTATGTAATTATTTAATGTGTTATTTATGTTTATTAGATACACTCAAACGACTTTATTAAGTATTTGATATACTTACGTAGATATTATTTTATTCGTACGTATTCGTATGTTATCGCGCCGTATAAAAAAAAATTTCCGATGTTCACGCTTAACAAGTAAGTACAGTATGCATGTATGTATGTATGGTAACGGCATGTGTTAGGCGGGTCGTTACAAAATATTTCCTTAACTTGTTCTTGATCATAATTTCTTATGAATAGTTTTCATTCTTGAAAACGATTCTTCGAACATAGTTTTCTTTTTTTTTTTTTTTGAAAATAGTCTTTTAAACAGTTTCATACTTAAAACTAGGTTCTCATTCTTACCAAGTGACTTATCATTGGTGAGCATGCTTCATGATGCCATAATAATAGAACATAAATCATATGCATCACAACATGTATGCATGAGCTTGAAAACAAACAAGCAATAAAACAATATGCCTATGTTGTAGGCGGAGTTGTACTTACTTGTTGTGCTACGTCCTATATTTTTGTAATAACTGACTTTTATGCAAATTACGATTTTTGTTATTTGAAATTAAAGTTTATATTATGTATGTTTATATGAAATGCCTAATCTGATTTTATCAGAATTAGAATTTATGTATGATTTTATTCCGGTCAACGTTTGACCAGGAAAATCTAAGATATGTTTGAGACGGTACTGCAGTATAATAAACAGTATAAAATTATACTGTAAAAAACCGTCATTACGAATACGGAAGTGAAAATATGGTACGAGACTATTATAGAAAAAAACAAGCACAATATTTAGAGTAATAAGGCCAAGAGCCTTCAAGTCCGAAGAAATTTTTTTACGCAATCCAGTTAAGCACAGATGAATTTTGGACTGCAGTTCTATATAACAATATTGCTTTTAGTTGAAAAAAGTATTGATAATATTCATATTAGTATGAAAATGGACTGCACTTTATGAGACAAGCCAAATGAGACCTAATGAGGGGACACCTCATCAACAAAGATAATTAAGTAATTTTGGATTTTTGGGAAATTATGGAAAGTATTATAAAAGGTTGACCATTGAATATGCTTGCCCACCAAGTCATCACCTCATGGCCGGCCACCTTGCATGGAATTTTGGGCAATTAATTATTTTTGGGGGAATTGAAGTGCAAATTGGAAGAAAATTTAATCACCTATAAATAGGTGTTGTATGAAAAAATTTGACCATTTAGTCTACTTCACAACTTTAGCTCACTCTTTAGTCACAAAACACACCACAAGGCTGAACTTAAAGGGAGGAGAGAAAAGAAAAATTTTGGTCGGATTTTGGAGAAGAAAATCAAGAAGAAATTGTTGGGTCCAAGCTTGAAAATCAACTTCCAAGTTCTAGAGGTAAATCCTCTTAATCCCCTAAGTTTTTATTCAAGTTTGGAGCAAGATCTTTATATGTATTTCAAGCATTTGGTTGTAAGAGCATAAGCTCATCTTCCATCTTTTTCATGCAATGGTTCTAGTGTGCTTGTATGTGCTTGTATAGGCTTTAAAGAGCTTGATTTATGTGGTTGATTGTGTTTTTGGTTTATGCTCTAGAAATTATGTGCTAAGGGTGTATGCTCACCACATGTTTGTTATATGTCCCCAATATGTTTAAGAATGATGTTGGATGATTGGAAATGGGTTTGATGATGTATGTTATGTGGAGGGTTTGAAAAACCCCAAAAGCCCTAATTATGGTAGAAATTACCATTTGGGTTTATGTGTAAGTTGTATGATGTTTATGGAATGCATGGCAAGGAAAACGATAGGAAATACGCTGCATGCTTGTTTTAGGCTCACGGTTGGAACCGTTTGAGGTAGTGTGCACGTAATTTTACGTAAGAACCAACACCAAAGGGAGCTGCCAGTTTCGGACCCCTGCAGGGCAGCCATCTGGAAACGAGATTTTGAGGCCTTTAGAGGCCGAATTTAAGAAAAGTTAAAACTGAAAAGTTGTAGAGCAGGGAAAATCCTAGGGGGTATCATGGACCGTTTTCAAAAATAAGGCTCCAACGGCCTAGTTTTTCATCAAAACCCGAGCTGGCCTGATCAGGCAAGTGTACACGGCCAGGCAGATGCAACAAGGAAAATGAGTAAGTTAAGGGCAGAACTGGGTTTTGAGTAAAACAAAAAAGTTGTAGGGATATTGGAGATCTATAACTTTCATGAAGAAAACTTTTTCAAATTCAGAACCGATTTTAAAGTAAAACTGAATCTCAAAAACTGGGCAGGAAAACAGGAAATTCCTGCACAGGATTTTCAAAGCAGTGCAGGATTAGGCAATTCTTGCACATACACTGATAACTGAGTTTATGGGACTGTTTCCAAAAATAATCCTCAGAATTTTTCAATTTTTTCTATCTTTATAAAAAGAAGTAAATAAGGACCAAGCTATAGGGTAATCATAATAAGACCCTTTAGTAATCGGAAAGATTACTAAAAATTTAATTGGACCAAGTTAATAAAAAAGGGACACTTATAGTAACCAAAAAGGGTTACTAATTTTTATATGTTAAGTTTTGGACCCAAGGTTACTCTTAGTAACCTAATAAGCTATTATTAGACCTTGAAACTAAGGTTTATTTTAAGTAAGCAAGTAAATATTGTTTGGCTGTTGTTTGGATCAAGAGCCTAAGGTTACAATTAGTAATTGAATTAAGTATCAATTGTTGTATGTAGGGGGACATATAATTAGGATCATGGATAAATGTTGGTTAGGATACCAACATTGAATGTAATAAGTTATGGTAAGATAGGATGATTCTTATCTTACGTCTTTTTGGAAACAGGTACATAACTGTGTTGCGATCTGTTGGAGCTTTGAACTCAGATCTAGCAAAAACAGTAAGTACAACTCCGCCTACAGCATATGCAATTTGTTTTATTAACTGTATGTTTTTATAGCCATACATTTATGTGTAAATGTGTATGATTTATGATCTTATTGTGACATCATGAAGCATGTTCACTACTGATAACTGATATGGTAAGAATATGATTACATTTCAAGTAAGAAACTATTTTAACAATATGTTGTTATGAAAGATGAAATTAAGTAAGTTGGCAAGTTAAGTTGCCTTGTGTCGTACCGACCTGCACTAGGTCAGGTTTGGTCCGTGGTTTGAGTTGGATTGGGTTGGCCGCCCCAACCATTCCATGGCAGCGCACGACGGTACGTGTACTTATGTTATGTAAGGGCCCAAAAATAAGTTAACTTTAGAAAGCATAATTGGTTCATGCATTGCTTTATTATGATATGTTTTGCGGATAAATAGTTGTATTTGCTGAGCGAAAGCTCACGACTTACGTCTATGCTGTAGGTAAGCTCCCTACTAGCAATATGTGACACAAGACGGTGGAACTGGGCAGGACTATCTATGAGATTTCGAGCTGGGAACCACTACGCGTATTGTTATTATATATGTATGCAATGTTGTTGTATATTCAATTTCAGACTCCAATACTTGATTAACTACTTATACATATGTATATAAGTATGTTTATACGTAAGTTTATGGATCATGTTGAAAAAAAAAATATAGTCCGAATTTCCGCTAATTAAGTTAAGTAATTATGTAAGTTATGTAAGGTGTAACGGCCTACGTCAGGTGGGTCGTTACAATTTTGTTGCTCCAATTTAGGTCACAACTGCAGGTTACTTCCAACTTTTTAGAAATGACGTAGGGTAAGGATCTTCCTAGCTTATCATAAATCATAATCATAGAATGTTGGTATCCTAACCAACATTCATGAATAACCCTAGTAATATGTCCCCTCATACACACTTATGATAATTTACTTGGTTACTAAATGTAACCCTAGAGTTTATGTCTCAACCAACATAAACAATATCTTACTAGCTTACCTCGGGTAACCCTTGAGGCAAGCCCAAGTTATCTTGAATAAAATCCTATTGGGTTACCAAGGCCCAACTTTTAAAATTTGACTTATTAGGTTACTATTTGTAACCTTGGGCTTTAGGCCCAACCCAATAAATTGGTAACCTATCGGGTTACTTATGGTCATCGTCTTGTTACTATATCTTAGAATAATTTTGGCCCAAATAATATTAGTGACCAATTCAAAGACCATTGGTCTTACTTATGGTTACCCTATTACTTGGCCCTATTCAAGTATTTTATTTTCCTTGCTAAACTTGGTTTAATTAACCATTTAATAAACTATTTTTATAAAACTGTCTAACTCTGGGGAAGTTTACTGAAAACAGTCCCATTAATTCCACTATTACTGTATGTACAGGTATTGCCTGTTCCTGCACTGTTTTACAAATCCTGTACATGAATTTCCTGTTTCCTGCATAGTTTCCAGAATCTAGTTATAATTTCAAATCCGTTTTGAATTTGGAAAACTTTTCTTCACCAAAGTTTTAGATCTTGAAAAATCCTACAACTTTCATTATTTACTCAGAACCCAGTTCTGTCTCTAACCCTTAATTTTTCCTTGTTTAACCTGCCTGACCGTGCATAGGGTCTGGGCATGACCAGGTTCGAATTTTTGTAAAAACAGGGGCCTTTGAAGCCTTATTTTTAAAACATGGGCCTTTACATCCTAGGATTTTCTATTCCCTACAACTTTGCAGTTTTAACTTTCCTCAAATTCGGCCTCTAAAGGCCTCAAAATACCGTTTCTAGATTGCTGCCCAGTCTTGACCCGAGACTGGCAGTTTCCAATTTAATTGTTTCTTTCGTAAAATTACACGCACACTACCTTAAACGGTTAAAACCGTGAGCCTAATTCAAGTCATGCAGCGCATTACTTACTGTTTTCATTGCCATACATTCATTCTCATTCATAAAATCATACATACAAACCCATATGGTTAATTATTACCAATTAGGGTTTTAGGGTTTTCATACCCCTTCTAGCATCATACATATATTACAACATGATCAATCACACTCTACATCTTCTTGAGTGTGTGGGGACATATTACAAACATTTGCTAGGCATTCATACATACCATACATACTCTAGTAATTGAAATCATAAACATACACATAACCATAAATCAAAACCACCACCCTAATCAAGCACAAATCTAAACTATTAGACAAGAATTACAATGAGCTTATGCTCTTACATACCCACATAAAATATACATAATTCTTGAACCAATCACTCAATTGAATAGCTTAAAGGTTTTAAAAAAAAACCTTCAAGCTTGGAGATTTGGTTCTAGGCCTTAATGTTAAGTTTCTCTCCCACTTGGTTCCTCCACCTCCGAACCTTGGCTCCTCTCTCTCTCTCTCTCTCTCTTCTCTCTTGAGTTTCGGCTACTAAGGGTGAGGAGAAAATTTGCAAGAGTTTTGGTAAGGTGACACAAAATGAGCCAAAAAGTCCCCCCCCCACTTCACCTATTTTATAGGTGAAAATTAATTTCTTTTTGGGATTTACTTTTATTCTCAAAATTGCATATTAGCCCTTATGAGCAAAATATTTGCCCAAAGCACCATGAGGTGGCCGACCATGCTAGTGCCTTGGAGGCCAAGTCACCTTATTTCTTTCCTAATTTCCATAATTCCATAAATTAGGTAATTATCCAAAGGGTGAGGTGTCCCACCTCTTGGACCTTGTTTGGCTTTCCTCTCAAAATACAGTCCATTTTCATACTAACACAGATATTTCAAATACTGCTTTTTCTAAAAATGGTATTGTCATTATGGATTGCAGTCCAAAATTCATCTGCATATTAATGGACTGCGTATAAATTTTTCTTATGACTTAAAGCTACTTAGCTATTATTGTTCTATATAATGAACTTGATTTTTCTATCGTAGTTTGAACCTTATTCTTACTATTTTATCTGTAATGACGGTTTTTCACAGTATAATTGTATCGCCCCGGCCATCTACGTAGGGCTAACTACGTAAACGTGGGCCGTTACTTTTGTTACTTAACTTAATTCTTAATTTATTTGCTTGAAACTTTTAGAGAATTTCAGAATAAATTTTTTTTTCTTTTAAAACTGTAAAAGACTTTATTTAAACTCAAACTTAAACTTGACTTATCATCATACATATTCATATGTACCCACTCGAGTACTGAGCTTTCATTTGAAAGCTATCATATTCATACCGTGGACCAAACCCGGCCTAGTGCGGATTGGTACTACACGAGGCAACTTGTTGCCATCATATTTGAAAACTTTTCCTTACTCATACCATTACTTCATTATAGCGTAACATAACATATAACATAATATAACATATTTTACAAAACATATTGCACAAAACTTATTTTCCAAAACTCGTTGCGGTGTCCATCCCACATTTCACAGTTGCAGTGCCAGCCCTCCACAGTCTTGCATCAAGTATTGCCGGTAGGTTGCTTTACCTACAGCATGAACGTAGGTAATGAGCTTATGCCCAGTAAGTACAACGTTCAATCCGCAAAACATTTTATAAAAGAATGCATGAACCGTTTATGCTCTCTTATAAATCAATTATGCTTTCTTATTTTAACTTGGTACTGTTCCTTTATATGTCATACGTGCACGTACCGTGGTACATCGCTATGGAGTGACTGAAGGCGGCCAGTCCAATCCAACTCAAACCATGAAACAAACCGTTTAACATGGAGTGATTGGGGCAGCCAATCCAATTCAACTCAAACCATAGACTAAATCGTTTAAAACCCGCCTTCATAGCTAGTCGGTACGACACAATAACCTTAGCTTGTCATTATCTTAACTGATGACTTAAAACACGTTCTTATCTTATGGTTTAATATTAGTGAACATGCCTCATGATGTCACTATTTCAAAACACATAACATAACATACTAACAAACTATAACATAAAACACCATAACATAAAACATCATAACGTAAACATCATAACATAAACTTCATAACGTAAACATCATAACATAAACATCATAACATAAGCACCATAACATATAACATATTTAAATCATGTACATCAATACATGATTTCTTGAAAAACATGTCATGTAAAAACGTTTTGCCCATGCTGTAGGCGGAGTTGTACTTACCTGTTGTCCTATGCTCTTGGTTTGTCGTCCCAATCATGACACGACAACAGTTCATACTCCTGTTTCCAAACAGGGTGTAAGATAAGAGTCATTTACATTCTATCTTACTATAAATTAAAATCATTAAATGTTGGTAGCTTAACCAACATTCATGAGTGACCCTAGTTATAAGTCCCCCACATCCTCTAAAGAGAACTCGGTTGGTTACTTGTCGTAACCCTAGGGCTCATGGCCCAACCAGACATAAATAATAACTCGTTAGGTTACTAATCTTACTAAGACCTTATCACTTTTAGAGTAACACCCTATTAGATTACTATCAGTAATCATAGGGTAAGGCCCAACCCGATAATTCGGTATACTAACCGGTTACTATAAGTTATCTCTTATAAAAACCGTATTTTAATACAATCATATCTTTTAAGTAAAGATAGTTAAAAACTGTCAAACTCTGAAAACAATACTTAAAAGCAGTTTCTTAATTTAAGTATCAGTACATGTGCAGGGATTTCCTGCTTTTGTACTGTTTTCTGAAAACCCTGTGCAGGAATTTTTCCTATTACCTGCACAGTTTTGGAAAATCAGGTTTTATCTTAAAATCTGTTTAGAATCTGAGAAAGCTTTCTTCATGAAAGTTTTAGATCTCAAAAAAATACTACAACTTTGGATCTTTACTGAAAACTCAGTTCTGCCTTTAACTAATCCGTTTTCCTTGTTGAAGTCCCCAGGCCGTGAGCACAAGTCTAACCCGCCCAGGAGTTCCCAGTCTCGGATTTTAATAAAAAGAGAGGCCTTTGGAGCCTTGTTTTCAAAATATTTCCACGTTGCCCACTATGAAAAATCCTTCTCTACAACATTCATGTTTTAACTTTTTCCAAATTCGGTCTCTAAGGGCCTCAAAACCAGCTTTCCAGAAAACTGGCCAGTTTTACCCGAACCAGCAGTTTTCTTACATAAATTCATTTTACGTCCTATTTCACGCAATCTAACTCAACCAGCCACTGCGGGAGCCTAAGATCAGACATGCAGCATTTCTAACGTAAAATGTCATCATACATAACCGTACATTCAGCCATGAACATAATGGGACATATAACAAGCATATGGTGAGCATAACTACCATACACCCTTAGCATATAATTCTAGAGCATAAAATCTGAAAATTCTAAACTAAGGTATTGGAAATAAAGTGAGCTTAAGCTCTTACAATCCAAGCTTCAAATACACTTAAATTTCAAATTGCTACCTAATTTAAAGGGCTTAGGGTACCAAGGAAACTTTACCTTGATCAACCACCAAATTTGAACTAAATTTGGTTCACCCTTCCCTTCCCTTGCCACCTACTAAAACCGGCAGCCTCCTTGCTTGGTGGGTTTCCGAATTTTCAACCATCTTCTTGGTGCCTAAGCCAACAAGCCGAACACCACCTTCCTTGGTGTTTCACTTATCACTTTCTTGCTCCTCACTTTTTTATTTTTCCTTCTTTATTGGCTCGGCTTTTCTAAGGAAAAATGGTGAGGGAAAATTTTGCCATAGTTTTGGGACAATTCCTCAATTTGTGAAGCAAATGGCACCCCCCCCCCCCCCCCCCCCCCCAACATCACCTATTTATAGGTGATAGATAATTAAATTTTTGGATTTATTTTTAATCCAAAAATTGCATAATAACCCTTAAGAGAAAAATATTTGCCCATTAGTCCTTGAGAGCAAAATATTTGCCCATATACCCTCCTTAGATGGCCGGCCATCTACTTGGAGAGCAAGGAAATTCTCTTGCTTACATCATCATGACATCAACATGCTTACATCATCATGACATCATCATGCTCACATCATGCTTACCTCACTTTTTCTTGAAATTGCACTTTGGTCCCTAAGGATAAAATATTTGCAATTTAGTCCCTGTGAGGTGGTTGGCTAGGATAGAGCCACTTGGCTTCTAATTCATGCATAATTATCCACTTGATTCTAAAAATCCCTTAATATAATTATGCAGTCCATTTCCTTACTAACTTAAATAATATCAATACTGTTTTTCACCAAAAACAGTATTTCCATACTGGACTACAGTCTAGAATTCATCTGTGTAAAATTGGACTGCGTATCGGATTTTCTTAGGACTTGAAACTATTTAGTCCATATTGCTCTAAATATTGTGCTTGATTTTTCTAAAATGATCTCATAGCTTATTCTTGCTCACTTGTCTGAAATGATAGTTTCCACAGTATAATTTTCATACTGTTAATTACACTACAGTACCATCTTAGTCAAACTTAAAGTCAACCTGGTCAAACTTTGACCGGGATAAAAATCATAAATTCCTATTTTGGCCCCCCCCCCCCCTTTTTTTTTTTTTTCCAAAAGGCCTCATGCTTGACTAAGCAAATTATTATTTAGTCTCGTAGCTAATTAAACGAGAACTCAAACATATACTGATATTCAACTCAGATCATGAGCTTCTTATCTACATACATGGTTCAGTCTTAGATTTTCCTTGTCTCTAAGGAAATCATAGGTTCATCACAATTTCGGGTTCTTACAATAATTTCTATACTGCTTGCTATATTGCAGTACCGTCATATCCATTCTTTTGACTTTTCTTGGTCAAACTTTGACCAACAGAAAATCATAAATTTCATTCTACCTTTTTACTCAAAAGGTCTTATGCTTGACTAAATAATATATTATTGAGTCTTATAAAGCTATAAAGACTCACACAAAATCTGATGAAAATCAGATCAGGCATTTCAGAAGTACTTACATAGTACATCGTAAATTCCTTAAATAGGAAATCGTAATTTCATAAAACGTTGGGTATTACAACTTCGCATGAAGTCTTGGGCTGGAGTTGCCCCACTGTGTGTGTCCGATTTCCTTCAGGGTGTCGGCAGGCCACATTATGTGATCCGAAGTTATCTGATGACTCTGACCTCTATTTATACATATATTTACTACAGAAAAAAGTTACGTTATCTAGTTTTTCTCAACATGACAACACGACTAACCATATAAAGGATATAGGTCGTAGATGTAAAAAATTTTAGGGTAAGTTGTTCGTTTAATTTTTGAATTATGTACATATGTCACTTTAGTCCCCTGAACTTTTAAATTTAAGCAAATTAGTCCCTGAACTTTTGTTTTTTGACAGTTCTGGTCCCTGACATTGAAATCAATGAAATAGTTTTTCAATTTAGCATATATAATTAAATTTCAATTTCAAGTTTACATGAAATTGTGCAAAAATAATTACAGTGAGTATAAAAGTTTCCTCATTATTCTTATTTAAAACCCTTAAAAACTAAAATCTTTTACAGTTAATGTAATAATTTCTTTAATAGTTTTAGTTATTATGCGATATGAATATGAATATATATATATATATATATAAATTTCAGAAATCATCCATCAATTTTAGTTGAGGGACCAATACTGCTAAAAAAAATCAGGGATTGAGTTACCAAAATTTAAAGTTCAGAGACAAAAGTGATAGAATATTCTAAGTTCAGGGACTATGAATGCTCATATATTAAAAATTTTGAATGCACATATATTTTGTAAAATTTGAATAACGTTTCTATCCCAGTTTTTACTCTAATGAGTTATGATGTATCATTTTGATTTACTTGGTTCATTGTTACAGTACAAGTAAATGGACTCATATGCAAAGATTCAAAGCTAGTTCAGGCAGAAGACTTCTTCTTCAGCGGGCTCCACAAAGCACGAAACACATCAAACCCCATTGGATCACGCTTGACTACTTTCTCAAATTCCGGGGCTGAACACTCTCGGTATCTCATTAGCCCGTGTGGACTTTGCTCCGTGGAGAATAAACTGTTGGGGAAAATCTCCCTATACCCAAAGCGCAGCAAACAAAATAAACTAAAACAGAAATATAGAAAAAACAATGAATTTACGTAGTTTGGAAAAATTACCTACGTCTACAGGAGAGGGAGAATAAATTCATTAACACTTCACAATTACACACTCATCAAACACCCTCGTCCTCTCTCTACCCAAAACCCTTTGCACCTTTTGCCTATCTCTCTGATCACTTTTTCTCAAAAAGAGGCACACTCTCTTTATTCTTCTGACCACACACACACAACTCATAACATAACACACCTATTTATAGGCTCTCAATGGGACACAAAAATACAACTTTCCCAAACTCATAAAATAAAAACTTACCCAAAACTAATTTGAGTCACATACCTAACAATCTCCACCATAACTCAAATTCTCTCACCTCACATGCACACTTAACAAGAATATGTGTCGAGTTTAAACTCTCATTGAACTTGACACGAGAAACCGATTCTTCTTCATCCTTGCTTTGTCTTTGCCGCTACAAGTCTTCAACGTCTTCCCTTTATTATCTTCAGTTGTCACCATCAACTTGTTGCACTCTTTCAGTCTTGCAACTTCTTTCACAACAAACAAAAACCTTTCTTGTCTTGGCTTCACCTTCATTGCTCCACCTACAATTGTCTTCCCCATCAGCTTGTACAAATTCTTCACTTTTTCACCCTTCATAGCTACCAAAGCAGCTCTCTTGACTTCCATAAAACCACCATTGGCAGAATACTCACATCCTAAAGTGTCCAACGCCCCCAAAGAAATTAAACTTCTTCTTAGTTAAGGAACATGCTTAACATTCGTCATTGTCCTCAGAACTCCATCAAACATCTCCACCTTAACAATAACTATTTCAATGGCTTTACCACTCGAATCATCGGCCATCAGTAGTGTACCAGCATCACAGGGCTCATAAGAATCAAACCACTCCTTAAATGGACACATGTGGAGCGAACATGCTGAATTCAAAATCCAAGAGTCATAATTATCTCCTTCTGTAGTAACAAAATAAACATTATCTTTACTATCATACCTGTCACCAACAACGTTTGCAGATTCTGTCTCTTGAGCCTTTTGCTTCCTCTTTTCTTTAAGGTGCTTTGTCAGTTCTTCACAATTTCGATGAATATGCCCATTCTCATGGCAGTAAAAGCACTCAACATCCTTTGAAGAATGTGATTGGGAATGGTCATCTCTCCTTTCATATAACCTCCCTCGTGTCTTACTCCTACCCCTACTCGAATCTGACTTCACCACTAGAACTTGTTTAGCATGAGATGAACTACTAGGTTGCTTCATGTTTGTAGTCTCCAACAAAGCAGTTGTTGCCTCATCCACAGTCAACGTAGTTTTCCCAACCAACAGTGTAGTCACCAAAGTCTTATATGATTTGGGTAGGGAGGCCAACAAAATTACCGCTTTATCTTCCTCATCAATCTCGACATCTACACCTAGCAACTAAGTTATATACTTATTAAAATTGTTTATATGATTCCTAATGTCCGTTTCTTCACTCATCTTCAACTCATACGACTGCTTTTTCAAATATCTTATAGTTGTTAAGGATTTCAACATATAAACTTTTTCCAATTTTTCCCATAACTTAGAAGGAGATTTTTCATTCATAACACTAAATTTCAGTTCAGGAACCAAACTCAAAAAAATAGTGCTTACTGCTATCGCTTCCTATTCTTCCCAATCTTTATCACTCATCTTTTCCGACTTCTTCCCTTACAGAGCTTTTAGAAGTCTATGATGTACCAGAACATCCTTCACTGTACTCTGCCAGATGCTAAAATTACTCTTTCCGTCAAAATGCTCAATCTGCTGAAACTTTACTCCAGACATCATCTTGGTTTTCTTCTTCAAAATCTTCAATCTGCCTTTGATACCACTTGTTGGGAAAAATACCCATACACCCGAAGCGCAATAGAAAAAAAAAAACTAAAACAGAAATATAGAGAAGACAAGGAATTTACATAGTTCGGCAAAATTACCTACGTCTACGGGAGATGGAGAATATATTCACTAACACTTTCACAATTATACACTCGTCAAACATTTTCAATCTCTCTATACCCAAAACCCCTTACACCATTTGCCTATCTCTCTTCTCACTTTCTCTCAAAAAGAGGCACACTCTCTCTCTATTTTTTTGACCACACACACACAACTCATAACATTACACACCTATTGTAGGCTCTCAATAGGACACAAAAATACAACTTTCCCAAACTCATAAAATAGAAACTTATCCAAAAACTAATTTGAGTTACATACCTAACATAAACCCACCACACACACACACCCTCGAGGCAGTGAGATACTGACTGTTCTTGAAGGCACTCTCGAGGTTGGTTTTGTCACATCTAACCCAGAAAACCGTCTGATTACCAAAGTTCTCCTGAAGGGCAACACCTTTGAGTTCCTGAATGGTCTTGTTCACTTCCAGAGAAACGTTGGATATGGTAATGCGGTTGCGATTGCGGCTTTAAGCAGCCAAAATGCAGGCGTCATTATCATTGCCAATGGAGTTTTTGGATCGAAGCCCGACATCTCTGCTGATGTTCTAGTAAAGGCTTTGACAAGAATGTGGTGTTGACAAGAAAAGTTGAAAGTTGTAAGATTTGTTTCCGTACAACGTTTGGTTTGGTTGGTCTTGTTCTTTGTTTGTTTCCGTATTGTTCGCGAAAATCTTGTCAATTTCATTGGTTTGTAATTTTGGAATTTTACTTTATACTGAATGGCGATATGGGTTCTTTATCGTGCCGTGCATTAATACGTAGATGTTGTTTTCTAAATGCTTTGAACACTCCCATGTCCTCTCTCTCAATGACTAATATCTGAATGAAAGGAAAAGGTATGATTTCTTATTTAACTGCCTGCAAATGAAAGTAGCCAATATATTTATATTTGTTATTTTTCTTGCTTGAAAACTACAATTTTTTTTTCTCTCTTTAAATTCATTATTCAGAGGTTCAAGGTAGAAGAGATCATAACAAATGTCTTAAGAAAGATAATAAGATCTGAGAATAGATATAACCTAATGTTAATTATGTGTTTGACTCCATCATAAGTTATAGAGTGAATCCCCACCTCAAAATTATTATAAAAAAAAAAAGAAAAAAAGAAGGTAATGAGAAGAATATAAATGGAGATACATGCCTATTTATTCCGTTTAAACAAAAAAAAAGACTACATATAATAGATGAACTATTATGGTGAAATTTAGTGATTTAATTATGGAAAAAATAGTTAGAGTGGCCGGTTTCAATTAAGGGTATATCTATTGACACACCTTCTAATATATTTTTACAATACCCTTTTTGTTTTTATAATTGCATCATTACTGAATTACTTGTAAATATATTTGCTTTTAGTGACAAACGTATTTAAAAATATGCTATTCACACGCCTCACCTTATTAATTGGAGACAAAAAGGATAAATACTCCCCTAAACTTTTAATAAAGATTCGTTTTGTAACGACCTGACCTACGTAGGGCCGTTACCATACTTACTTAAACTACATCTCGGTTTTAAATGCATAAACTTACTTGAAAATTTTAGAATAAATTTTTTTTAAAACATATATAAATAGACTAGTTCATATAAATAAACTTTCCGTGCATACACATTAAAATAAAAAGACATACATACTCCTTACATTTAACTCAAGTCTTCAAACATCATACATATAGTATAACACAATTTATTTAAATATATATATATATATATATATTTGGTTCAAAAGAGTTCGCGGAAAAATTTGAGTAGTGGTATCCCACACCGCCCTTCACTTGCCGCATCGTCCACATGGCCCACCAATTAAGCTGTAGGCTTTTTACTTACAATATGAAATATACTAATGAGCTTACACTCAGCAAGTACAAACTTAATCTCACAAAACATAACAAATATCGTGCAACTTATGCATGAACCATTTATGATCAATTATGAATCTCTTATGCTCCATTATGGACTTATTATCTTGCTTAAAAAATGGGCCCCTGGTGTACGTACCGAATGTGCGCAATCCTCAAAAAGGTTAGGGTTTGCAAGGTTCTTAACAATTCTGGGAACCATGTAAGCCTTCACGATCTAGCGGAAGGTCTTAGTATCTTAAAACATATATAATCCTCCACGTACGATCTGGCGGGAGGTTGGTATGACACTTTACTTATCTGAGTTTAGTCTTAGCATTGTTATTTAACTCTGGATGAGGATGCTTAAAACCATGGTTCTACATGAAGTCTTTAACAAATACTAGTTTCAAAACTAAGATTCTTAACTTGTGATCTTATTAGTATTGATGCATGTGATATATGAATATGACATGGCATAAAGATCAATGGCATAACACAACTTGTGGCATGTTTATAAAACATGACACTATTTTAAAACATAGCATAATCGTAAACTATGGCATAATAGTAAAGTGTGTCATTATTGTAAAACATAGCATATACATGCTCATGGCATAATGGTAAAACATGACATAAACATAAACATGGCATATCATGTAAACATGTCATACTTGAAAATAATTTACTATTTTTCATATTGTATGTGAGGTTTGTACTTACAGGTTATGCTATGTCCTGGGTTTGTTGCTCCAACAGGTTGCAACAACATGCTACTTTCTTGTTTCCAAAAAGGACGTAAGTAAGGATCATCCTATCTTACCATAAATTGTTACATTAAATGCTGGTATCCTAACCAACATTCACCAGTAACCCTAGTTACATGTCCCCCACATACTACAATGATATCTTATTAGGTTACTATTAGTAATCCTGGGTATAAGCCCAATCATATTTAGACTAATACCCTATTAGGTTACTAAGGCCCAATTACTTTTTAAAGTAATACATTATTAGGTTACTGTTGGTAACCATGGGTTTTAGGCCCAACCCAATATCTTGGGTATCCTATCCAGTTACTAATGGTCATCATTTTGTTACTATGTTTTCAAAATAATTTTTGGCCCATGTACTTATTTTTCTCTTTTCTTAACAAGACTTTGTCTAATTTTTTTCTTTTAAAAGTCTTTTGTAAAACTTTAATCCCTTAAAACCATATTTTTATAAAAAAGTAACTTTTAAACAAAAACTGTCAAATTTTGAAAGCAATCTTTGAAAACAGTTCCATAATTTTCAGTTATCAGTGCATGTACAGGAATTGCCTGTTCAAGCATTGTTTTGAAAATCTTGTGCAAGAAGTTTCTATTTCTTACTCAGTTTTTAAGATCCAGTTTTATCTTAAATTTTGTTTTGAATTTGAAAAAGTTTTATTCATGAAAGTTGTACATCTCATTGAACCTACAACTTTTGTTTTTTTTGTCAAAAACATGAATCTGTCTTTAGCCTATCCTTTTTCCTTGTTGAAACTGTCTGGCCATGCACAGGGTCGGGGCAGACCAGGTTCAGATTTTCACAAAAATAGAAGCCTTTGGAGTTTATTTTTCAAAATCTGTTTATGTTGCCCCCTAGGGTTTTCAATTTTCTACAACTTTATAGTTTTAACCTTTTCCAAATTCGGCCTCTAAAGGTTTCAAACTTCCACTTCCAGATTGCTGCCCAGTTTAATCCGAAACTGGCAGTTTTCAACTTTGGTTGATTTTTACGTAAAATTACGTACACCCTACCTCAAACAGTTGAAACCGTGAGCCTATGACAAATATGCAGCATGTTACGTAAGGTTTCCATCATCATGCATTGGTTTCCTATCCTTACAAACCCAAATGGTAACTTTTACCAAATTAGGGTTTTGGGTTAATTTTTAACCCTCCATTCATCATACATCATCATCACCATTATCATTCATACAATACCTCTTCTTGAGTATGTGGGGACATATACAAACACATACTAGGCATTCACACATACCACATAATTTCTAACACATAGTATCACAAACATGCACCAAATTATAAATCAAGACCACTAAACCCTAATCAATCACATACTAAACATATAAAACTATTGCATGAAAAATAAAAAGGGTGAGCTTATGCTCTTACAAACCCATGCTTGAAATACATTTAGATCCTAATCAAAACTTAATAGAATACTTAGGGGATTAAGAGGATTACCTCTAGGTCTTGAAGGGTGGATCTACATCTTAGATTGGAAAATTTTCTTCCTCACCTTACTCACACACAACCGGCCACTAGCTCTTCTTCTCTCTTTTTTTTTCTTCTTCTTTGACTTCGGTTCCTAGGGGAGGGAGAGAGTTGAGAATGAACTAGAAAGTTAGAGGTTTCACTAAATGGTCCAAACTCAACCTCACATCACCTATTTATAGGTGAAAAATACCTAATTTCCTACAATTATTTTTATACTTAAAATTGTATATTTGTCCCTAAAAACAAAAGATTTGCTCTTAAGTCCTCATGAGGTGGCCGACCATGTGGCTGATTTTAGGGCTAAAATCATTTCATAATTATCCATAATTTCAAAAATCCCAAAATTATGGATTTATCTTTTCTTACTTGGCCTCCAAGTAATGCCATGTTTGGCATTCCCTCCTAATACACAGTCCATTTTCTTAATAATCCAGATAGTACCAATATTGTTTTAACTATAAACAGTACAGGCATACTGAATAGCAGTCCAGAATTCATCTGTACTTAACTGGATCGCGTATGGATTTTTCTTAAGACTTGAAACTACTTAGCCCTCATTGCTCAAAATATTACTCCTGATTATTTTAAAGCAATCCCATACCTTATTCTTAACTTTGTATCCGTAATGACGGTTGACTGCAGTATAATTTCAATACTGCTTATTATATTGCAGTATCGTCTTAGACAGATCATGAGTTATTTTGGTCATATTTAAGCCAAAATAAAAACATAAATCATCATTCTGCCTTTTTACCGTAAGGTCTCGTTCTAGATATAATAAACTTATTATCGAGTCTCATAATTAATTAAACGAGAACTCAAACATATACTGATAATAAAATTATGAATTTCACATTGATATTCATATTTTTCATGAAATATTACATAAACACATAGTACGGACTTAAATGTCTTTACATATATTTATCAATGAAAAGGTCCCTAAATAGTAAATTCCTAAAAAAGGTGCAAGCTAGGGTCAAACTTTAACGATCGCCTAAAAATTCAAGGTTCCACAGTATTTGAGTTGCACGTGAGCACAATTACTGGGGTATTTTGGTAAGACAACATATTAAAATGATTAAAAATAATTTTAGTTTTAATAAAAAAATAAAATTTAATTCAAAAAAATAAAAAGAAAAAGAAAATTTTAACCAAGCAAATTAAAAAACAAACACCAGATCTGTTCATTATATACTTTAAAAAAATATATGATCTGTTTGAAATCTCCAGAGTCACGATGAGGAGCCATCGGCGGATCTTCCCTTTAGTGATGTTGTAGCTTGGTTCCCTTCTCCACCCCCGCATCACCATCCATCATCAAACCCTAGATCTGTTTGTTATAAAATAATTAAAAAAAAAAAACACAGATTTGTATACATTGAGAATTTTAGAATAGGATATAGAAAAATTTAATACGAGTAGAGTTATATATTGAACCATGATATTTGTTACGAAAGGCTTAATGTAATGTACCTTAACGTGTCTGCTTAATTTATAAGAATACCTTACTATAAAATGCTTATATATGTATTAGTAAGAAATCAGAAAAACATACTCCAATGGCTCATGAGTATAAAGAGTAAAGAAAATTCTATCATAAGTTCAATTCAGCTGTGTTCATCGTCACAAAATCTAGGGTTTGTGCACGGCGTTGGGAACGGTTATTGCGTGTGTACGACCTAAAGGAGGAGTGGTTTGCATGCCATTGTCGAGACCGTGCACCCATTAGTTGGAGGCCGGGATGTTATTTGGAGGGAAGTGGCTTTGCTGACTATAATGTGAGGGGATCTGTAGTTTGGAGGCTGAGAGGAAGGGTTGTGGCTGCTAGGGTAGGCATAAAGGCGAGAGGAAGAAGATAAACTGCTAGATTAGTTTTCATTTTTTTTATTTATAGTAAATCACTGATTTATCAATTGTGACTAAAAAATTATTGATAGATATGGTGGTCAATCATTGATTTATCATGGTCAACAACTAAAGATCACTTACTTATCATTATTGTCATTTTAGAAAATTGATGGATTACAAGAAAAAAAAAAAAGGCCATTTTTCAAATTAAAAAAAAAATCAAACGTTTAGAAACATATTTAAAAATCGATTTTTCCTAAAACCCCTTTTGTTTTATTGAAAAAATCATCTAAATAACTGCATCTTTTTCATTTATTAACAAACATGACACAAATTTCCCCTTCATGACCGGTATGACACAAATTTTAGTTTTAGCAGTGTCTAATTTGTGTCATATTAGTTTAGTATCAAATTTTTGTATCATGTCGGTGGAATAGTTTTTAAATTTGTATTGCAGATGCTTTTCCCGTAATTATTTCAACATTGAAATTATATTGAATTTTAATATTCTACTGAATCACTTATGTCCGGAAGGTTTTAGACAGCTCAATCTCCGATTATAATAACAACCAAAAGGCAAAAGCTATAAATAGATATTTTCTTGGACCTGTCATGCATAATAGCGTCGTCCCCCTGTCTTTTTGTGAATTTGATGCTTCGCCACACACACACACACACACACACACACACACACACACACACACACACACACATATATATATAAGTGTATGTATGTATATATCAAGATATCAATTGACCAACTGCTTCTTATTCGTAATGAATCATCCCAAATTGACATCCGTGATTACAATATAAATCCTTTTTAGAAAATACATGCAATCATAAGGGAATATGGTAATTTGACTTCTACTTGTTGGACAATATTTGAAATATTTTGTCTAGCTAGTGCCGCGGCGCTGCACTAGTTGTCCTAGCAAAAGAAATGCTAGAAATATTTACCAGGCAACGAATTTTTGAATACCATCTTAGAATATAGTATGTGATTTATTTATTATTTTATTGATACGTTTTTAAAATATTATTACGCCAATTGATTCTATCTATTAATAAAAATATGACAAGCCAAAAGTTTAGATAAGAATTAGCCTATGTTCAGTGAATGAGTTTAACTCAAACTCAACTCAAATTTTTCATCTTAATTTTTGTCTTTTTCTGAAAAGTCAACAAAATTTATAACTACTTTTTAAAAAGTCAACTCAACTCAAACTTAAAAATTTTATCTTATCTCAAACTCAACTAAAACACCAAACGTAGTGTTCCTAATGCTACTATTGTTTTAAAGGTCTAGGACCACTAGTGCAGCGTCATGGCCCTATATAGATTCAAAATTTGCAATTATTCTGTCCAACAAGAATATGTCAAATTAAACATCTCTTATGATTGCATATATTGGCTAAAAGATTGTTGTTTGAGTTGGTATTTTAAAATTAGGATGAAAGCTGATGCCACTAGTATTACTATTAAAATTATTAACTGATTTGTCACTTAATTAAAGACCTTTTTTCTATCTTTGAAATAACTTTCTTTCCTAAACAAAATCAAGCAATATATTATTACCACTCCTAAACGACGTATATAGTTGTTCTTTTTTTATTATTATGATGATATGTCTTTTTGAAAACATTCACACAACTTTCAGCAAATTTTGGATGTGTCTGATATCTTCGTGGTTACGCTAAAATGACTTATAAATAGTAGTGCCACCGACAGTGCTTAATCATTTCTTCTCATTTTCCATACTTTCGAAAAGTTCCTTTTTTTTTTTTCAAGGAAAATAAAAAGAAAATAAAATTACCAGCATAACAATACTTCATTATTATCACCGAGAAAACAAGCAAAAATAAAATCAAAACACTAATTACACCACATGCAACCACATGCACCAACACGCACGCACATAGAAAAAATTAATGTCGACATAAATTAAAAGGTTATGCATATATTCTGAAAACTAGTTACATATCTGTAATGAATATATATATCGATTACAGATATATATTAATTATTTTAGTGCGCTTTCTTTTTATGAAAGCTTGTTTCTTTTTAACTTTATCTGTTGTTTGGTTTGTCAATCATGAGGTTGGATTCTAATTTTCTCCATCTTGTTTCTCTCTTTTTTCTCTTTTTAATAAATTTGAGTGAAGGTTTAAATTCCTACTTTATATATATGCACACACATGTATATAATCTATTTGAAATTTCTTACGGATATTCCAGTAATGAGAATTTGGTGAAGAATTACTTTTATTGTGAAATGGTAAAAAAAATTTCCATGAAGTTTCAAAAAAATGGTAAAAACTTTTGAAATCCGGGTCTAATACTCAAAATTGCTCATTTGGTGAAATACTTAAGGAATCTTTGTTGCCCTTAAGAAATTTTAGAGTTCTTGCAAGTGCCATTATTTATCAAAGGATACATGGACAATTTACTTTGCAAAAAATCTATACTGCTTAGGGATACTTGTCTTCCTATAGTTATTCGGGATTCACTACCCCTATAAATTTATACCCTATATATTTTTCCTTATAGAAAACCAACATGAGTGGTGTGAATGTTTGATTAACTCGTATAAAAGGAAAAGGGAAAATATGTACTGATTTTCATTTCTAAATAATCACATGTTTACTGATAAAATCAGTAAGGATAATTTAGTGCACCTTACATAATATAGAGAATGAGAAAAATGAATATATATTAAAAAAAAAATGGATGTCAAATTTAAGTTCCTTTGTTATGTATCAATGATTTTTTTGTTGTGTACGTATAAGATATTTTGAGTAATTATATTGACAAAATTATTCTGTTTAGTAAATACTTGAAAAGAATTTTATTGTTTTCCGTAACACCATCTAATAAATAATTCTCATTACTTTCCTTTTATAGTTTTGTAAACATGCCCCCTAAGATCATCAGTAATGAATTTGTCTATGTTAATGTTATATTTTTTTACAAAATGAGCATAAAAGATAGCATTATCTTACTTTGTTCTTCAAGGCACAATGACATTTGTAATGCTATTTCTACTTTTTGTCATCATTATTATACATTCGAAGCAAGAAAAGTGCATTTTTAGTATTTTAAAAAAAATTAAAAATGATAATATGGTAACAATTACATGAAAATGTCAATGAAATAATCAATATGAATCAAATGTTAAATTTAACATCAACGATATCATGTAGAAAATTTGCCATATAATATACCATTGACACAACAGTTTAGCATTACATTGGAGATGTTCTAAGAGTGCTGAAGAAAGCTAATCGCACTTGTCAATTTCATGCATATATTTTATAAGTAGGAAACATAGCCCACCCTTTAAGAGTAGTAAAAACATACAAGGATTGTTTTCAGCCGGAGATCACAAGAGTACTTAATGCTCCAAGTCCAAGTCCAAGTCCAAGTCCGCATGGAGAGAAACCCATAAGTGGTGTGTTCCCTTGTACCTAAACAAGTTGGTCATTGACGACAAAGTTGTAACAGTGGCCTGTGGCCACTCTGAACTCCCAAAACAAGTTTTCATTATATTGCTGTCCAAGCACGCGGTCAAGTGTGCCCAATCAATCTATCTGCGAGCATTTCAAAGTGGGGTTGCCTTGAAGGAGCCTGTTTTTAATCTATTAAACGCCATACTAATTGCTCTATGCATAGCTTCTCCAATTTCTCACTACATATGTCCTTGTATAAATATACCTTTGGAACAACCTCTTTTAACTTCTTGAAGTACTTAATTTTTTTTTTCTTAATTCCAGTTGTTTTTCATTTTCTTTCTTCCTCTGCCTCCATCAACGGTCGGGAATCGTTGCCGATTGGGAAATTGTGAAATGGCAACTCATGATGTCGTCTCTTTCGTGCTTGTAGCTATATCTTTGACAGTACTAGTGTTTGCATCTGACCAAAATCCCCTGCAAGATTTCTGTGTTGCAGACCCAACAATTCAAGGTATCATGTAACCTTTTTCCTTTTTAGCTTCTGCAGTACTTTTTACTTTACTTTTTCTCCTATAGATGGTAAAATCCCGAGTTCGGTACGAGACAATTACAAGATTTACATCCTATTATGCATTGCTGAAGGTTTCATTAATTCACAAGATCTAAAAAAATAAATTATAAGTTGCAATGTTTAACCAAGACTGAGATAAGAATTTTAGTTAGTACAAAGATAAACATGAAACCGTATTGCATATTGATTTGTTAACTTGATTGGCAGTTTTAATGAACGGTCTACCCTGTAAGGATCCAAAGACAGTTGAAGCCAACAATTTTTCCTTCGGTGGACTTCATCAATCAGGTAACACATCGAATCCACTGGGGTCAGCTGTGACCCCAGTAACCGTCTACGAAATTCCTGGACTAAACACTCTTGGGATTTCACTCGTCCGCATTGACTATGCCCGGGGAGGGGTCAACCCTCCCCACACTCATCCTCGAGCATCGGAGATCCTGACAGTCTTGGAAGGCAGTCTAGAAGTCGGGTTTGTCACATCGAGCCCTGAGAATCGTCGGATCACAAAGGTTCTGCATAAGGGTGATGTGTTTGTATTTCCTATTGGTCTAGTCCATTACCAGAAAAATGTTAGACCTGGCAATGCCGTAGCCATTGCAGCTCTTAGCAGCCAAAACCCCGGTGTCATCATAATTGCCGAGGCTGTGTTCGGGTCTGTTCCCGAAATGTGTGATGATGTTTTGATGAAGTCTTTCCAACTTGATGAGGGTGTTGTTGGTTACCTCAAGTCCAAGTTCTAGACAAAGCAGAGCAATATCGTATTTGTTAGCAGAACAAGGCAGAGGAAAACAGAGCATTTATGGTGCAAAAAATTGCTGAATACTAGCTTTTGGTTTAATCATTTGTGTACTAGTAGAGTATCTATGTGATTAGATTAAAAGCAAGTACTTATTTTGGCATATTGGTGATTTAGAAGTAATTATCTAAAGGTCAATTTCATTATATTTCGTCTTTCAGATTGTCAATTGCTACTGTAATTGAATTGGTGAAGATCTGCCAAGGCTTCCTAGTGGTTTTGAGCTTATTCTCAAGTGGTTTGTAGAGTTTCATACTATTTTTAGACTACCGGCTCAACATATATCAGTCATTAATGGGGCTTAAATAACATGTTGTATCTCTCGATACCTAGTAGGTACGGCCTAATAGGAATGTTCCTTAAAGTGACACAGGTACGTGTCATGTGTCCTCCTCCTAATGTATCGTTTTGTGCAATTTTCTTAAATTATTTTCCATATGGTGTGCCGCTATTAAAACTGAAAAATGGATTTTTTTTTTTCATTGATTCGTCAATTTGTAGTTTTGCACGTATTAAAAAAAAAAAAAGATTTAACTTGCCCAAGTCTGAGCTCTGAAGCCCAAAGTATAGGTAAGGATTACACTGTGAGCTTATTGGCCTTCAAACCTATTATGGCTCATATTTTCCCAGCCCGCAGATTGTTGCTTGGTCCAATCTCCAGGCCCAACTTTGCCCTACCCAGCCGATTGAGAAATTGCAGCTATTTTTTAAAATTTATGGCATGTTTAAACTATGGCATATATTTTTGGTAAATTCTTAAATTTTCTTTGATTTTTTGAAATGTTTCAGATTTCTTATTATTTTTTAACCACAAATTTATGTGTATAGTTTTATGTTAGAGAGAGAAGAGAAAGGATGAGATTTTATTTTTATTTTTATTTATGTTTTGATATTATGTGATCACAAATTTGGTTATGTTATTTATTATTACGTTCAAAATTTTATGCTATAATTTACTATAACTCTTTTCAAACATACTATTTTGATCTTTCTTCCCAGCCGATTTACTGCCCTAGTGGAGATGAGAGAGACAAAAGAAAGATCAAAGAGAGGAGAGAGAGAAGACAGATAAGGGAAATGATAGAGGATAGAGAGAGAGAGGGCAGATATGTAGAGGAAGAGGAAGAGGATAGAAAATTATAGCATGTTCTTTTTGAGATAAATCATAGCAAAAAATTAAATAAATAAATATTAGTTCAATCGTATTTCATTTAAAATACTATAGATATTTAGTCACAAAATTATCTTTGACTAAAACATCATTATATTAGTAACAAGTTGTGACTAATTATAGGATTAATTACGTAATGATTTTGTAGTCACTAAAAAGTAATGACTAAAGGTCATGCTTTTTGTCGTGTAACGGTTGATTGTCTCTCATTGAATTTTCCTCTTCCCCCCTTAAACACACGCAGAAAACAAAAGTAAAAAAAATTAAAGTAAATAAAAAAATTAATAAATTCTGATGTATATACACGGAAGTTATTATAGGTATCAAATTTCACGTTTGCCCCCTTAATCTTATACTTGTCACAAAATACCCCCGAATCTTAATTTGTATCATCAGTTTCCCAAACTTTGAAATACTAGTAAATTTTACTCTTTCGTTAGTTTTGTTAACAGATAAAACTGAGGAAAAATTTCATATTTACCCCTGTCGAACTTTAGGCCTTGTTATAAAATGTTTATAAACTTTGAAAAATATTTCCCTTATGTTAGTTTTGTTAATGGTAATTCAACATTCAACATAAACGCCGAAATCAAAGGGGTAAATTTGTTATAAAAAAAAAAAAAAATCATATTTACAAAATTGTCTTGCAAAATAAAAATTAGTTCTCTGAATATTAAAAAAAAAACTTCTTTTCTAATTATAGGATTAATTATGTGACATTCATCAGTGAGTAGAAGGAAAATGGTAAGTTGTGCAGTCCTACATCATTTGGGAATGAAATATGTGATGATTTGTATGTAAAGAGATCACTTCCTAATGGTATGAGGCATTTTGCACAAAAACAAAACCGTGCGGATACATGACGTATAAAGCGGACAATATCAAATCAAAAGAAGGCACGAGTCGTTAACTAAAAAGTAATGAATAAAGGTTGTGTTTTTTCTTGTGTATATAAATTATTCTGATGTATATCCAAGGAATTTATTAAACGTGTCAATTTAGCCAACTGCTTTCTTAATGTATTCTGTTAAGGTTGCTGATACGTTACATAGACATTTCACCGGCTCATTAATGCTTTCATGTTTATTCTGGAGGTTTTGAAGATTATGAAATACCAAATATCATGTGTAATCTTGATTGCAGGTATAGTCTAGCGGTAATACCACACATGATTCTACTTAGACGTGCAGAGCTCGAATCCCTTATCTCCAAGTCCAAAAAAAAAAAAAAAAAAAAAAAAACCCATGTGTAATCAAAGTGGAGTTAATTAATAGTACTAATGAGGGGAATTTGGATGATGAACATTCACATTTTATGAATTATGTATTTATTTGTAACATAAAACATATACTTTGAAGAAAGAATATTGTGAGAAGTACACAATGCAAAAATAAAAATAAAAATAATAATAATAAATAAATAAATAAAGGAGGTTAGAGTTTCACATTATTACAATTATGAACAAAAACATAATTTCATTTATCAATCGATTCTCGTTTTCAAAATTATTAATTATAATGACTGAACTATTCATAAAAATCTAAACTAACAAATAGATAAATATAAATAACCTATATTTAAATTTCAATATTTAAGAAAAATTAAATATTAAAGATAAAATATATCCTGATAACTAATTTTTTTTTTTTTAAATAATAGTTATTTTATTAAGCAATAGCATCAAAGGAAACAGCATTAGAGACTATAACAGGAGTCTCACAAATCCACACATTGGTACAATTGGAATTGAACCCAAATCTAGCTAAAAGATGAGCTACATGATTAGCACTACGCCGAATATGATGAACACCTGGATTCCACAACTGGGCAAGCAATTGTTTAACATCCTCCAGAATCGGACCTTCCAAAGAAGACTCTGTGTTATCCGAAACAGCCGAAACGACATTGATGGCATCAGTTTCCACCACAAGAGTGACACTTTCCAATTCCTTTGCAATCATCAAACCTTCACGAAGGGCTATACACTCAGCCAAAAAAGGAGAGAAAGTCCCCTCCACTGATTTTGCCATGGCACCTAAGATTCTCCCTTTATCATCACGAATAACAGCACCTATGCCAATATGATCCGATCCCGGTAAGACCGATGCATCGACATTTAGCTTGAGATACCCCGATTGAGGAGGTAACCAAACATCTGAGCCTACTACTTGTGATTGAACCGGAACCTGATGCAGAGCCTGCCATTCGCCAAAACTAGCAATACCCAAGTCAAGAATATCTTGCGGATCACTCTCCTCTCCCCCGTGTACTACCTTGTTTCTCTCACACCACAATTTCCAAGCTAACCAACACACCAACGCAAAATCCTCCAATGGAATTTCTGACTTCACAATTCTTAAAAAATCAGCAAATGGGAAATCTCTCTTATTCTCTATCACCTTCCAGAACCGAGAAAACTTCCAAACCGCTCGCGATGTCGGACAATCAAGAATTGCATGAGCGGTAAACTCCATCTTATCTTTACATCTAGGACAAACAACATCACAGTCAATACCTCTATGACCCAAAGAAACCATCATCGGGAGAATCTCGTGGAAAGCACGCCACACAAATAGCTGGACTTTGGAAGGTAACGACAAACTCCACATCTTTCTCCACCAAGTAATATCAGTATTGGCATTGGACGAGGACTCAAAGCGCTTCGAATCCATAATAGCCCTATACCCCGAACGAACCTTGTAAAGACCTTTGGAGTCAAAATGCCAGACCCATTTATCTCCTCCTTCACCATTACCTAGAGGAATACCTCTAATAAGTTCTTGATCGACCGGCCAAAGGGTATCATCAATCTTCCCCTTATTCCAGACCCGACAACCTTCCAACATCAGATCAGCCACCTTCAAGTGTTCCCCTCCTTCTGGCATTTTAGTAATCACACAAAAAGAAGAAGGTCTTGGAAGCCATGGATCAACAAAAACCCGAGTAGAACACCCATCCCCAATACGACGTCGAAGACCAAGCTTGATGACATTCCGTCCCCACAAAATACTCCTCCACAGATAAGACGCACCACCCCTTGCTTTTGCCTCAAGAAAGTTTACATTTTTGAAATACTTGTCTTTTAAGACTCGAGCAACTAAAGAATCTGGATCTTGCACAATCCTCCAAGATTGCTTCGCAATCAATGCTTGATTAAAAGCCGAAACATCCCGAAACCCCAGACCACCTTCCTCCTTTCTCCGACATAATTTTTCCCATCTCCACCAATGAATTTTCCTCAACTCACCCTCACTCCCCCACCAGAACCTTGCCATCATGGCTTGAAGGTCATCACAAAGAGCAACTGGAAGGCGGAAAACACTCATGGTATAGGTTGGTACCGATTGTGCCACCGATTTGATAAGGAGTTCCCGACCACCCATAGATAACAGTTTTCCTCGCCATAATTGCATTTCACTCCAAACTTTCTCCTTAATCGTTCTAAACGCTTCTCTTTTTCCCCGTCCCACCAAAGTAGGAAGACCCAGATATTTGTCATGGGGTTGTGTCTGCCCCAAACCCAACGCCCGAAGAATAGAAATTCGAAGTTCAGCGCGAACATTCTTGCTAAATGTAATAGCCGATTTTTGCATATTAATTGATTGTCCAGAAGCCCTTTCATAAATTGCCAATATCTCCCTTTGGTCCATTACGCGTACAGGAAAACCCAGAAATAGAAGAATCCCTTTCAGCAATCGAAAGAAGACCCGACAGACCTTCAGCACATAATAGAAAGAGTGGAAGTAGTGACACAATCCGTAACCACCTGATAACTAATTCTAATCCTAATTCAAATATAGTGAATTCTTAACAAATAAAGTGTATATCTCACGTTGGAACCAATTTCTTAATTTTCTTGCATTAGCTGTTCTTATCTCCATATAATGTTTAATTTATTAGTGTTCGGTGAGCTTTTGTCGTCGATAATTAGGACAAATAGAACGAACTTTGGGGATATCACCTCTCTTCCCTTGGAATTTCACCTCTCTTCCTATGTATAAAATTTTTAGTGCTTCAATTTTTGTGGACAAAAGGCAAACCACAGCGATTCCATTCCAATCAGTGATCATCTGCCGATGATTCTCATCACCCCAACGGTTTCATATATATATATATATATATATGCACACTTGTCTTTTGTGGTTGCTGTTTTGTTACTGTTATTTTTCCAATTTAGAACCCAAAAAAAGAAGAAAAAAAAAAGTACAAGAAAAAAAAAAAGAAGCCTAATTTGTTTCGCTTTCAACTTCACTTGCTTTTGGCTTTCTGTAATTTGTATTTTTGTAATGTAAGAATTTTTTGTAATACTTGGCTTTTTTTCTTTGGTAAAATGCAGGATAGAGCATAATTTGAATGTGTTATTAAAATTTATAATATAATTTTTGGATGATGGTAAATAATAGTATGTTTTTACTGTAACGTCCCGAAAATCCATGTAGGGCCGACTACGTAGACGTGGGCCGTTACTTTACTTACTTAACTTACTTCTTAGTTTCTAATACTCGATCTTTCTGAAAATTACAAAATAAAATTTTTTTTTTTTCATAACATAAATAAACTTGTACTTATGGGTAAACTTCATCATGCCCACCCATTACTTGTTATGCCGATTATAAGGTCATCATAACCTTTTAAACCAGACCTTGGAAACATCACATACAACTTCATAATTTAAACAGTTTGCGGAAAAACTTGCGTAGTGGTATCCTACACCGTCCTTCACTTGCTGCATCGTCTCCATGACCCACCAAATAAAGCTGCAGGCATCTTACCTACAGTATGAAATATACTGATTAGCTTTCGCCCAGCAAGTACAAACATATCTCACAAAACATTTCAAATATCTTAAAGCATGCCAATCATCATGTAACTTATGCATGAATCATTTATGATTGATTGAATGTCTTATGCTTTATTATAGACTTAATTTTTAACTTATTATCTTCTCTCAACATGTGGGCCCATAGTGTACGTACCAAAAGCGCGCAGCATCCAAACAAAGCTAGGGTTTGCAAGACCCTAACAGTTCTGGGAATTATAACTTGACCCTTCACGATCACGGAAGGTAAATATCACAACTGAAATATGTAGCCTCCACGATCACGGGAGGTTGGTACGACACCTTACTTGATTTATCTTACCATGTGGTTCAACATTAGTGAACATGCCTCATGATGTCACCATGTCATATCATTCCTAACACTTGCCATAACATGGCATTCTTGAAAACATGGCATTTTTGAAACCATGACATTTTTGTAAACGTGGCATTTTTGAAACCATGACATTTTTAAAAACATGACATTCTTGTAACATGGCATAGCATATCTTAGCATATCATCGCATCGCATCACATATCATAATATAACATAGCATGTACACTTGAAAATATAGTGTAAATAGCATAGCTTAACATAGCATATTTGAAAATAGTATTTACTATTTTCATACTGTAGGTGAGGTTTGATACTTGCCTCGTATACTATGTCCTTTGGTGCTCCACGTCAGGATACAATAGCAGACTATCCCCTACTATAATAAAGGACATAGGTAAGGATCTCTAGTCATAACCGTAAAATGTTGATGACCTAACCAACATGCATACATAGTCTTAGTTATATATCCCCTATAAAATATCTTATTTGGTTACAATAAGTAACCTTTGGTGTGATATCCTTGGTCAAACTTGGTCAACCAAAGTCAACATTTTGGTCAACTATGGTCAACCCTCTATGGGTCAAACTTGGGCTTTGGGCTTGGCCCAGTAACTCGGGTATCCTTCCCGGTTACCATCCGTTATCATTGTTTTACTAAACTTTGGCTTTCCTTTGTCTTGGAAAATTTGGTAAGTTTAGATCCAAAAATCTAACTTATAAAATTCGTGGTTCTTAAATGGGGCTTTATAAAAATCATTAAGGGCTGAAACTGCCATTGGAACAGTTTTCTCAGTCAAAACATTGGGTTCGGTGAAAAATACAGTTTTTCTGAATTGTTTTTAGAAAATCCTGTGCAGAAATTTCCTGTTTCCTACACAGTTTTCAGAAATCCGTTTCTATTAAAAAAATATGGATTGAATCAGAAAAAGTTGTCTACATTAAAGTTTTAGATTTCGAAAAATTCTACAACTTTTGTGTTTTGAGGAAAACCCAGTTCGGACGTTAACGTGTTCATATTTCCTGTTGAACCCACCTGGCTGTGCATGAATCCTGGGCTCAGTCAGGCTCGGATTTTCATAAAAACCGAGGCCATTGGAGTCTTATTTTGGAAAACTTTCTACGTTTTCCCCTAGGAAAATCCCTTCTCTACAACTTTTATATTTTAACTTTCTTCAAATTTGGCCTCTAAGGGCCTCAAAATTGCTTTTCTAGAAAACTGGCCAGTTTTACCCGAAACTGGCAGTTTTGTTCTTAAGTTCGTTTTACGTCCTATTACGCGCACACTACCTCAATCGCCCACAGCGGGAGCCTAATATCAGTCATGCAGTGCTTTCTAACATAAAACATACATCCATGCATCATTCAAACATCTTGGGACATATCACAAACACTTAGTGAGCATACACCCTTAGCATGAAATTCTAGAGCATAAAATCATGCAACTAAATTTATTGCATGCAAATAAAAGAGTGAGCTTATGCTCTTACATAACCAACATGGAAATACACTTAAATTTCCAAATTTAAGCTCAAATTGAAAAGCTTAGGGTTAAGGAAGATTACCTTAATTCACACCAAGATTGGTGCTAGGTTTTGGGTCTAACTCTTTCCCCCTTTGCTCATAACCACAGCCGGCCTTTCACCTCCAAATGGGGTTCCAATTCTCGGCCATACACATGAAAACATATACATAAATATCTTGCTCCAAACTTAATGAAAAACTTAGAGGTTTAGAGGGTTTACCTTAGTCAATTCTAGAAGTTGGCTAGCTTGGTTCCAACTTCTCCCTCTTTCCTTGCCACCCTCCATAACCGGCCTCCCTCCTTGCTTGGTGGGTTTCCGAATTTTTCAGCCATCTTCTTGGAGCTTTACCCAAGAATCAGGTTATCACTTTTGTCTCTTTTTCTCACCACCACAGCCGGCCTTCATTGACTAAGTGGATTCCAAATTCCAGCCACCATCCTTGGTGTTTCAATTAAAAAAAAATCCGGCCTTACCTTACTCATCCTTTCTTACTTCTCTCTTTTTTTTTTTTTTTTTTTTCTAGCTTTCTTCTCAAGAAAAACCGACCACTCTTGTGTTCTTTTCTCACTTTTAGGTTCGGCTCTATGGGAGGAAGAAGAGAAGAACAAGACTTGAAGTTGAACTAAACTTTTGGGAAGTTCACTAACCTTCCCTATTTATAGTGGAAATTTCCAATTTCCCATAATTACTTTTGCTTCCACAATTCATCTTGAATTTGCTTAAGTATCTTTGATGAACAAAAATAATTTGCTCTTTGATCCCTAGGTGGAGTGACCGGTCAAGCCATTGTGTGAGCCAAAGATGGCTTGTCCAACAAGCTTACTTGTTCACCAAGTTTACTTAGTCACCAAGTAACCCTTACTTACCTCACCTTGATGACATCATCTTCCTTGCATCATCTTGATGACTTCATCATTACATAATTTCCCTTCCTTCTTCTTGGAATGGCCGGCCATGCAATGGTTGTGAGCCAGAAGTTGGCTTGTTCAACAAGCTTTGTTTGCCTTGTTCACCAAGTTTACTTAGTCACCAAGTAACCCTTGCTTACCTCACCTTGATGACATCATCTTGCTTGCATCATCTTGATGACTTCATCATTACATAATTTCCCTTCCTTCTTCTTGGAATGGCCGGCCATGCAATTGTTGTGAGCCAAAAGTTGGCTTGTTCAACAAGCTTTGTTTGCCTTGTTCACCAAGCTACCCATGCTTACCTCACCTTGATGACATCATCTTGCTTGCATCATCTTGATGACATCACTTGCTTACCTCATATTTTTCAAAAATTACACTTTAGCCCCTAAGGACAAAATATTTACATTTTAGCCCCTGTGAGGTGGCGACTAAGGTAGAGCCACTTGGCTTCAATTCCATACATAATGTTCCACTTAATTCTCAAAAATCCTTAAATATAGAGATGCAGTCCATTTCCTTACTAACTTAATCAATACTAATACTGTTTTTCACCAAAACAGTACTATTATACTGGACTACAATCCAGAATTCCTTTGCATAAAATTGGACTGCGTATAGAATTTTCTTAGAACTTGAAACCATTTAGTCCTTCATGTCCTAAAAATCGTGCTTGATTTTTCTCTAGCGTCGTCTCAAACCTTATTCTCTTTTAATCGTCCGTAACGACAATTTTCTGCAATATAGTTTCTATACCGATAAATTACACTGCAGTATCATCTTGGTCAACTTTGGTCAAACCTTGACCGGAATAAAAATCAAAATTCCTATTTTGCCCTTTTCTCCAAAAGGTCTCATATTTGCCTAAACAAACTATTGTTGAGTCTCGTAGCTAATTAAACGAGAACTCAAACATATACTATTATTCAACTCTGATCGTGATTCAGACTTAGGTTTTCATTGTTCCTACGGAACTCTTAAATCATCAAAATTTCGGGTATTACATTTACCTACTTTTTATTTTATTTTATTTTTTCCAATTTTACCCCCTTATATATCATGGAGAAGGCACTGGCGGCGATGAGTGATGGCACTGGCTGCGGCTTGTAGAAGTTAAGTTCTAGGTTTTCGGTTTGATTTTGGGGGCATTGGCTGTTTTGATACTTTATAACTTAATGTGCAAATAATATTTTTGCTGTATTAAAATAAATAAAGTATTCGATATTCTTTTTAATATATCAATAAATAAGGTATTGTTAATTATTGGATTTATTAGTAAATAGTGAATTTACTAGTAAATGTTAAATATTGCATTTACTAGTAAACATAAGATTTTCCTCATTAATATTTGATTTTATATTTTAAAAAAATTTGAGAGATTGATTACTGAATGAATAAAAAAAATTCAAAACAAAAAATATGATACTTACTAAAAGGTATTGGATTTATCAGGGAATACTGCATATATCAGAGAAAATTAAAATCTAAAAATTGATGGATAAAAAATTTACTGAAAAATTTATAAATTTAATTAAAAAAAAGTTGGTAAATAATGAAGTAAATACCATAGTTACTACTAAGTTTTGATCAATTTTATTATTTCTTCTCGGTATTGACCTCTTTTTAATATTTTTTAAACAATTTTTTCACTTAGTCATCGCTGGAGACGAAGATGACGCTCATCGAGATGAGGACGATCCAAAGGTGGCCACGTCTAATAACAACGGACAATGCCGGCATTGTTCGTGATTTGAGTTGCTCCCTGCGACGGTTTTGATCTCGACAGCCATGTTGGCGTCGGCAACGACAATGGAAATGGAGATTCGGATTCAATGTCAAATCACGAGCAACGACAACATAATGATCGTGAGCATCGAAGATTTCAGATCTGAAAGAGATGATGCAGGGGCATTTTGGGAATTCTCTGAAGTCTAAAAGCCCATTGTTTTATTTTTTGTTTTGCAATTCCGAAAAATTGCTATATATTTCAATTGTCCCATTCATATGTGCTATTCTTCCGTGATTTTTTGTGTGCGGCCCGTTTTATTATGTGCTTTGGCGTTGTCGGGCGGTGATTGATGCTAACTGTGCAACTATTGAGAATAAAACCGAACTCGTTGTTTAAGTAGAATTGGATCCTATCAATTGACCGAATTTTTTTTTTCATTTTTTATTTTTTAATTTTAGACGGAGGGTGAGAATATATCTGTATTTGTAATGGTATAATTAGTACGGCGCATCAATATGAGTAGCTAAAAAGTAGAGATCATAGATGAAAAAAAAAAAAATGGAGATAATATATTTGTCAGTTTAAAAAGAGAGTTTTTGAAATTCAGATGATAAAATGAGAGTTACTCTTAAATTAAGGGGCATAACTGAAAAGAACCATTAAAAAAATAAAAAGAGAAATAACGGTCCCCTTGTTTCTACCTATAAATTGTAGAGTACATGAACACCATTTCTGTGCTCTAGTCCGAAAATAAAAAGCTTGGTAGTTTTGACCTTAGCTTTTATTCCCAAATTAATTTGCACTTCAACTCTTCAGGTACTTTTTCTTATTACTTTGTTTCTACTTTGTTTCTAATCGTAGAATATGCCTCAATATAAGTAGCCTGTCTTGAAACCTGCTGGTTGTTCTTTACTACATCTTGACATTTTACGAATAAACTTGTAGTGCAAAATTACAATTAATTCTAAAGAAGAATGTGGAAAATCAAGTTTGGTACGGGTGCAGACGATCCCTATTTGTTCAGCACCAACAACTTCTTCGGAAGACAGATATTCGAGTTCGATCCTGATGCAGGAACTCCGGAAGAGCGAGCCGAAGTTGAGGAGGCTCGCCAGAATTTCTATAAAAACCGTTTCAAGGTTAAACCTTGCAGTGACCATATTTGGCGTCTCCAGGTATATCTACGCCAATTAAACTTCATCCAATACTATTGGCGTCTCCAAGGATAATCAAGTTTTGCAACCAAATTAAATTGGGATAGAAATTACCTATTCAATCCCAAACTTGGAGACCAATTTTTACCACTACAAAATTTTAGAATAGTACAATTCCATTGTTTCACTAACAAAAATTGGAGGTCAACTTTAACACGGGGATTAAGTTATTTCTAGACAATTGAACTAACACTGTCATCCTAAGTTAAACAAATCAAGAATTTATCCATTTAGGATAGTATCAAAGAAAAATCCCTATTTATCTTAATTCAAGAAAATGAACTTAAATTTTTTACCCAATTGTTAGGATCAATTACGACATGGATCAAGGGCTACGATTGAACCAAATCTTAAGCTATTTCTCCTTATCGTCGACGCCAATGAGTAGTCAAAAAAAAAAATCGATGAATTAGGCATAGGATGAGATGGCCCTAAGAGGAATAGTGATATCCTAAGCTAGGAAGTCAACTTTATGTCCTGAACAATTGACTCCTTTGACCAAAGTTGGAAACTTATTTAACTTGACTAATTTTGGTTAGAGACACAAAGTGTGTCAAGACCACAATTAACGAATGGAAATTAACCATTGTGTCATTACTGGTGGTCTAGAAATAGGCCCTGAAGTCTTCATTTTTCCAAAGTTCCAAATACTTAGCCAGCAAGAAAAATTTTTCTCTCACTTTCCCTCCAGCCAAACACCACCCCTAGTCCTTATTTCCTCAAAATTTCTCCAAACCCCTTTCACAAAAATCAACCTCCAAGATGTGTCAAACATAGTGTACAAGATCCAGTCTAGAACGGTCTTTTGAGGTAATAAACTTAACTCAAAGTTCATATTTTCTATAGATAGAAACTAAGAAATATAATGTTTTATGTCATAGCTTTTGGTAGCAATTTAGAGCGTGATCTAATTTTCCACGTCAAGGTAAAACACTTAACTTAAGGTTGTTGGCTACAAAATATGTTTGGTGATAAAATTATGTTTTAGTTATGTTGATTCTATTGTTGTCACCATTAACATGTTTATATGAATGGTTTAGAAATGGCTTAATGTCAAGAAGCGGATAAAGATTGCCGATCTAGAATTATGCTTTTGTTCGTTAAAAAGTTTTATGTTTAGTAAGGGATTTTACGAGTTAAAAACCACTATATAAAATAGGATTAGTAAAAACACTAAGTGTTGTGTTGTATTGAATAGTTTGCTAAGTTTTGCAATCACGAGATTTTATCCCCAAAACAGTGTTTACATTGTTTTGGAGAAACTATCGATTTTTTTTTTTTTTTTTGAAATGCCAATCTATGGATTTTTTTTTTTGAAAATGGAGCCCTTACGGATTAAATCGGTTAATAAGTTGAACGACAAATTTTTATAAATCTAAAAAAGTTATCATTTTCCATGAAGAAAGTTTTGTCAAAAACTGAATGGATAAAAAGTGATGAAATTTTCAGTTAAAAAAAAAAACTTTAAAACTAAAAAAGAAAAGTTTTCCTCCCAGCAGCCTGGACTTCGTGGCGCTGGTCACTCACAGCCGTGGCGCTGTCATACGGGCTGCAAAAGACTCTTTTTAGAGTGAAAAGCGCCGCAGTGTTGAATCCCCACAGCTGCAGTGTTGGTGAACAATTTTTTTAGGTTTTTCCACACGAGAGCGGGGCCACGATGCCCGTAACACATAACCGTGGTGCCTACTTTAAATAAATAATAATATATAAAAATAAATATAATTCTATATGAGTTTTATTTTAAAATAATTTTTACACATTTAAAAAATTGTGATTTTTAAACTATGAGATAAATGTTTTAATATAATTTCAAGTGAAACGAAGTTATAATCTCTAATCTTGATTTTACCCGATTCGAATATAAATGACTTCTATGGATTTGAATGCACCATAACCTAGTGATTTAGATGAGTAACTTTATGATACAGTGAGTTTAGATGCCCTTTAGTCAAAGGAAATAAGTTGTTATCCGCAATCTAGTATATGAAGTGGAATCTTTGTACGTAAGATAAGTACAAATCTTCTCTATAATATGGAAATATTAATTATTTTCATATCATATATGTTTACAAATATGCAATGTTATACATGCCATTATTTAAGAATTACTAGTACGCCATATTCATGTTTATGCTATATGTATGCCATATTTTGAGCTTATGTCATGCTTATATTCATGCTACTCTTTACATTGATGTCATGATTCATAAGTATGTCATGTTTACGTTCATATCTCATTTATATGTTATATGCTATGTTAATGTATATGCCATACTTTACAAACATGCCAATTATTAATTTATTAAATAGATCTATATGTCATGCCATATTATATCAAATTCATCATAAATAATAAGATCACAAGTTAAAGAACCTTAGTTTTAGACCAAGCTGAAATCTAATTAGTTAAAACAAATTAAGTACTAATATCTGTATTTAAAATCACGTTGAGGACAAGGTAAGAGAGAGATAAAAATAGGCGATGTCAATAGAAGAATTTCCACAGTCAAATGGACAAGTAAGCCCAAATAGAAAAACTCATATTGGGTTTAGGGATTATCAGGCTCGAACTGATGATTTCCACCACGTCAAGGTGACACTCTACCGTTGAATTATATCCCTTCCCATGTCCCCCATCGAGAAATAGAACTAACTAATCCTAAGGCTAAGGGTCCCTAGGACAAGATAACTTGGTGCTACATCAGCTATTAAGATAGACAATTATCTAATTGAATTTCTAAGATAATAATCTAATTAGCTAAAATAACAGCTAACATTCGTTATGGCTGTTCGTAAAGGACCTGGACTTGTTGTTTTACCAATAGGTAAAGAAAAGAAAATACCATAGCAAGAAACATGTAAGTACAAAACATCGCCTAAGTACGGAAATGTGATAGTCATTAGTCCGTACAAGGGAAGGGTAAGCTGTGCAATTCCACATCACTTGGGAATGGATATATGTTATGGTTCACAAGTAAATAGATCCCCTCTTAATAATATGAGACCTTTTGGGGTGAGCGCAAGAGTAAAACCGTGAGGCCACGGGGTCCAAAGCGGACAATATCATACCAGAGGGAGGCATAGATCGTTACACATGGAATCAGAGCCAGGTTTCAATCTTGGGACCTGTGGGTTATGGATAAATGCGATGGTTCATAAGTAAAGATACCACCTCTTAATGGTATGGGGCCTTTTGGGGTGAGCCCAATAGCAAAACCGTGAAGGCACGAGACCTAAAGCGGACAATATCATACCAAAGGGAGGCATGGGTCGTTACAAATGGTTTTAGAACCTATACCTGTAATAACCAAAATTTTTACGGACTCATAATTTCCTTATATGTAAAGGCATTTAAGTCCGTATTATGTGTTTATGTGATGTTTCATGAAAATTATGAATATCAATGTGAAATTCATAATTTTATTATTAGAATATGTTTGAGTACTTATAGTATCATAAGACTCGATTATGATTTATGTTTTTATTCTGGCTTAAGTATGACCAAAATAACTCATGATCTGTATAAAACGGTACTGTAGTATAATAAGCAGTATTGAAATTATACTGCTGTCGACCGTCATTACGGATGTAGAGTTAATAATAAGGTATGGGATTGCTTTAGAATAATCAGGAGTAATATTTTGAGCAATGAGGGTTAAGTAGTTTCGAGTCTTAAGAAAAACCTACACGCAGTCCAGTTAAGTGCAGATAAATTCTGGACTGCAGTTTAGTATTGCAGTACTGTTAATAGTTGAAAACAGTATTTGTAATATCTGCATTAGTAAGAAAATGGACTGCATATTAAGAGAAAATTCCAAACATGGCCTTACTTGGAGGCCAAGTAATCATGGATAAATATGTGAATTTTGGGATTTTTGGAAATTGGAAGGAATTATATATGTGGAAGATTTTGATTGGATAATTTAGTGGATAACTTTGAAGAGATTTTTGGCCTAGAACCTAAGGGGATATTTGAGCAAATATTTTGTTTTTAGACCCTAATATGCAATTTAAAGAATAAAAATAATTGTTGGAAAATCAAGAATTTTCACCTATAAATAGGTGATGTGGGATTAGTTGTGAACCATTTAGTTGGACTCCAAAAATTTCTAGTTCACTTCTAACCTCTCCTCTAGCCTTAGGAACCGAAAAAAAAAAAGAGAGAGAAAGCAAGAGAGTGGCCGGTTGGTGTTAGTGGAGTAAGAAGGAAAAAAAATTTCATCCCAAAGTCTAGATCAATCATCCCAAACTTAGAGGTATCCCTCTTAACCCCTCTAAGAATTTCATTAAGTTTTGATTAAGGAATTTATGTGCATTTCAAGTTTGGGGTTGTAAGAGCATAAGCTCATTCTTTATTTTTTATATGTTATGATTCTTGTATGGTTGATATATGTTAGATCTAGGTTTAGGTGATTTTGATTGATAAGTTTATGCATGCATGTGATGTTATGTCCTAGAAAGAATGTGGGTTGTATGTATGCCTATCTTATGTTTGTGAAATGTCCTCACATGCTTAAGTAAGAATATTTTATGAATGATGATTATGGTTATGAAGTTTGAGGTATGGAGGTTAAGGAATTAACCTAAAAACCAAAATTGGTAAGCTAAGTAAAATGACCTATTTGGGTTTTTGTAAGTAAGATGAACAAGTGCATGGATGATAATTAATTACGTAACCTGCTGCATGTTTATCGTAGGCTCACGGGTTCGACAGTTTGAGGTAGGGTGTGTGAAATTTTACGTAAAAACCAACCAAATATAGAACTGTCAATTCTCGGATAAAATGAGATAGTAATCTGGAAATGTAATTTTGAGACCTTTAGAGGCCGAATTTGAACAAAGTTAAAACTGAAAAGTTGTAGAAAATGGAAAACCCTAGGAGATAGTAAGGATAGTTTTTGAAAAAAAAGCCCCAAAGGCTTCCGTTTTTATAAGTTCCCGAACCTGGTCGGCCCAGACCCTGTGCACGGCCAGGAGGTTTCAAAAAGAAAAATGGATAGGTTAAAGGCAGAATCAAGTTATGAGTAAAGATCAAAAGTTGTAGGACTCTTTGAGGTCTACAACTTTCATGAAGAAAATTTTTTCAAATTCAAAACTGATTTAAAGTAAAAACCGAATCTTCCATAACAATGCATGAACAGGAAATTCCTGCACATGCACTGACAACTAAATAAACAGAACTGTTTCAAAGACAGTTTTCAGAATTTTACAATCCTTATTAAAAAGAACTCCGGTTTTATAGAAATATAATTAAAATTTTACAAATAATTTTTAAAAGAAAAAAAAAAAACAAGACAGCATCACACTAGGTTATAAAAATAAATAGGAGAGGGGAAACCTAGATAAATGGGCCAAAATTATTTGAAAACATAGTAATCAAATGGAGTACCACTTTAATATAATTGGTCCTTGTACCCAAGGGTACTTATAGTAACCAGATATGATACTATTTGAATATGTTAGGCTTATAACTAGGGGTTACTTATGGATGTTGGATTGGATACCAACATTGAATGTTATAATTTTCATTAAGATAGGCTGATCCTTATCTTACACCCTACTTGGTAACAGAAGGGTAATCTGTTGTTGGGATTCGTTGGAACAAAAAACCTAGCACCTAGGACAACCTGTAAGTACAAACCTCACCTACATATGAAAAATAGTAAATTATTTTCAAGCATGACATGTTTACATGTATGCCATGATATGCTCTGTTTATGTATATGATATGTTTTTACCATTATGCCATGAGCATGTATATGCTATGTTTTATAAACATGCCACAAGTTGTATTATGCCATTGATCTTTATGTCATGCCATATTCATGGATCGCATGCATCATGACTAGTAAGATCACAAGTTAAGAATCTTAGTCTTGAAACTAGTTTTTGTTAAAGACTTCATGTGGAAGCATAATTTTAAGCATCCTCATCGAGTTAAATAACAAGGCTAAGACTAAATCAAGACAAGTAAAGTGTCGTACCAACCTCCCGCAGATCGTGGAGGATTATGTATGTTAAAAAAAAAAAAAAAAATTCAAGACCTTCTATTGATGCGTGAAGGGTTCTGTATATGATTCCCAGAATTGTTAGGGACCTTGCAAACCCTAACTTTCTGTGGATTGCGCACATTTGGTACATACACAAGGGGCCCATATGTTAAGCAAGATAATAAGTTCATAATTAAGTCCATAATGGAGCATAAGAGATTCATAATTGATCATAATTGGTTCATGCATAAGTTGCACGATATTTGTTACGTTTTATGATATTAAGTTTGTACTTGCTGAGCTTAAGCTTATTAGTATATTTCATACTGTAGGTAAAAAGCCTGCAGCTTAATTGGTGGGCCATGTTGACGATGCGGCGGCGAGTGAAGGGCGGTGTGGGATACCACTACGCAAATTTTTCCGCAACCCTTTTTAAACTTTAAATATATATGTTTATATATAAATATAAATGAGTTGTGTTATACTATATATATGATGTTTGAAGACCTGGGTTAAATGTAAGGATTATATATGACTTCATATTTTGGTAAACAAGTAATGTGTATGTATGGAAAGCTTACCTATATAGACTAGTCTATCTATATGGTATATAATATATATATATATATCATCCTCTAATTTTCAGTAAGTTTAAGTATTTAAGACCAATATTTAATTTAAGTAAGCATGGTAACGGCCTTACGTAGGTCGGGACGTTATAACTCGAAGTGTGGCCAACGAGGATATTGGGCTCCAAATGGAGGGGTGATTGTGACAGTCATCAGTCCCTACAAGGAAAGGGTAAGCTGTGCAATCCCACATCGCTAGGGGATGAAAATATGTGATGGTTCATAAGTGTAATAACCGAAATTTTTACAGATTCATGATTTCCATGTATATAAATAAATTTAAGTCCGTGTTATGTGTTTATGTGATGTTTCATGAAAATTATGAATATCAATGTGAAATTCATAATTTTATCAGTATATGTTTAAGTTCTCGATAAATTAGCTACGAGACTTAATAATAGATTGTTTAGCCAAGCATAAGGCATTTTGAGCAAAAAGGTAGAACAAAATTTATGATTTTATGTTGGACAAAGTTTGACCAAGAAAAGTCAAAGGTATGAATATGACGGTACTACAGTATAGCAAGCAGTATATGAATTATATTGCGAAAAACCGTCATCACAGATGAAATGGCAAGAATAAGGTTCAAGACCACCCTAGAAAAAGCAAGCACATTATTTTAAGACGATAAGGGCTAAGTAGCTCTAAGTCATAAGAAAAATTTATATGCAGCCCAGTAAAGTGCAGATAAATTCTAGACTGTAGTCTAGTATGACAGTACTGTTTTTAGTTAAAAACAGTATTAATATTACCTGAGTTAGTAAGGAAATGAACTGCATAATTATATTAAGGGATTTTTGGAATCAAATGGATTATTATGCATGAACTGGAAGCCAGTGGCTCTACCCTAGCCGGCCACCTCTGTAACGCCCCAACCTACGTATGGCCGTTACCATACATAGTTAAACTAAACTTACTTGAGAATTTCAGAATATATTTTTTAAAAACATATATAAATAGACTAGTCAATATAAGTAAGCTTTCCATACACACATATTACTTATTTATTATAATAAGCAGTCATACAAATCCTTACCTTTAACTTGAGTCGTCATACTTTAGATGTACAGTGTAACACAATTTATTCTAATACATACATAAACATATATGTTTGTTCAAACGAACTTGCGGAAAAATTTGCGTAGTGGTATCCCACACCGCCCTTCACTCGCCGCCGCATCGTCAACATGGCCCACCAATTAAGCTGCAGGCCTTTTACCTACAGTATGAAATATACCGATGAGCTTTCGCCCAGCAAGTACAAACATAATCTCACAAAACGTAACAAGTATGGTACAAGTTATGCATTAACCATTTATGTTCAATTATGGATCTTTTATGATCAATTATAAACTTGAACTTATTATCTTACTTAACATGTGGGCCCTTAGTGTACGTATCATATGCGCGCAATCCACAGAAAGTTAGGGTTTGCAAGGCTCTTAACAATTCTGGGAATCTTGAAACATAACCCTTCCGCATCAACAGAAGGTCTGAGAATTTTTCTTGAACATACATGATCCTCCCGCATCAACAGGAGGTTGGTACGACACCTTACTTGTCTTGGTTTAGTCTTGGCCTTGTTATTTTTTTCAAGACTAAGAACCTTTACATGTGATCTTAATAGTCATAATGCACATGATGCATAAATATAGTATGACATAAAGATCACTAACATCTAATGACTTGTGATATATTAATAAAGCATAACTTTATATTAAAACATGGCATCATCTCAAAACATGGCACATCATCGTATATATGTGAATAAATCATGCTTGAAAATAGTTTACTATTTTCCATACTGTAGTTGAGGTTTGTACTTACCTCGTATACTATGTCTTTTGCTGTGTTGTTCCAAGTCAGGTTGCAAGTCAGGTTTTGGAAAACGGTCCATGTTATTCTCTAGGAAAAACCCTTCTCTACAACTTTCATGTTTTACGTTTTCCCAAATTCGGCCTCTAAGGGCCTCAAATCCGGCTTTCCAGAAAACTGGCCAGTTTTACCTGAACTGGCAGTTTTCATGCTTACATTCATTTTACGCCCTAATACGCGCACTCTACCTCAATCGGTCGCAACCGAGAGCCTATACCAGACATGCAGCGCTTTTCTAATGTAAAGTTTCATCATTCACATGCTCAATCATATTCATGCAACCCATTGGTGATTTTGCACCATCTAGGGTTTGCATGAGGTTTTGATTTTGCACATAATCATTCCATACATCTAGTGTGACGCCCCGACTTCCCAAGCCAGGTCGACACCATACGTACTTGTTCTTTACTTGAAAATTTGAGATAAATTTTTTTTTAAAACATATTCATCTAAGTTATCTTGTAGAGAAAACTTGTCATACATACAGACTATACTGAAAGTATCTTCTTGTGTCTTCAAACTTCGTACATATAACAAAATATAATTTACTATTGAAATATTAACATATTTTCTGAAAATTGGATGCGGAAAATTATGCGTAGTGGTATCCCACACCGCCCTTCACCCGCCGCATCGTCCGCATAGCCCACCAATTAAATTGCAGGCTTCTTACCTACAATATGAAATATAAGGGTGAGCTTTCGCCCAGCAAGTTCAAACATAATCTCACAAAACATTTTAAACCTCAAAGAAAACATATTAATCATCATGTAATTTATGCATGATCCATTTATGATCGATTTGAAAGTCTTATGCTTCATTATGGACTTAATCTTGAATTTATTATCTTGTCTTAACATGTGGGCCCATAGTGTTCGTACCAAAAGCGCGCAGCCTCCAGATAAAGCTAGGGTTTGCAAGGCCCTAACAGTTCTGGGAATTTTAACTTGACCCTTCACGATCACGGATTTCGATCACGGAAGGTAATTATCACCACTAAACATGTAGCCTCCTCGATTAAGGGAGGTTGGTACGACACCTTACTTGATTATCTTACCATGTGATTTAACATTAGTGAACATATTTCATGATGTCACTATGTCATATCATACACAACATTTGCCATAATATGGCCTTCTTGAAAACATATCACTTCTGGAACCATGACATTTTTGAAGACATGACATTTCTGAAACCATGACATTTTTGTAAATATGGCACTTTTGTAAACATAGCACTTTTATAAACATACCACTTTTGTATAACATAGCACTTTTATAAACATAGCATTTTTATAAACATAACACTTTTATAAACATAACACTTTTGTAAAACATAGCACTTTTATAAACATAGCACTTTTGTAAAACATAGCACTTTTATAAACATAGCACTTCATAGCTATAGCATGGCATCACACATCATGGCATAACATAGCATGTATACTTGAAAATAGTCTTTACTATTTTCATACCGTAGGTGAGGTTTGATACTTGCCTGATTTGCTAGATTCCGATTTTCGTTGTCTTAACTTGGATTGCAATTGCAGGTTCCTTCCTGCTATTAAAAGATCATAGGATAAGAATCCTATAAAAAGTTGGTAACCTTTCCAACATTTTAGTTATATGTCCCCCCACACATGTCTTGGTATCCTATAGGATTACTTTGGGTAACCCTTAATTAAATGTTGGGTTAAAGTCGATATCTGATCAGCTAATGGTCAACCTTGGGCTTTGAGGCTAAGCCCAGTAACTCGGGTCTAACTCCCGGTTACCTTTTGTAAACTAGTCGCTTGCTATATTCTAACTTGAAAAATTCATTTCCCTTACTTGGAAAATTTAGGGAAATTAATCCCAAAACTTCATTCTTAACTTATAAAATCCTTTACTTAAATCGTAAAAATCCAAACTCTTGGATTAGTGCTTTATAAAATCATTTGAGGTTGAAAACTGCCTTTGGAACAGTTTTTTTCATAATCAAAACAATAGTTTGTAGTAGAAAACAGTTTTCTAGAAACATTTGTAAAACTAGTGGTGCAGGAATTTTCGGATTCCCTGCGCACCTTTCGAAAAACGATTCTAATTTAAAATTGGTTCATAATCTGAAAAAGTTTTCTTCATAAAAGTTGTAGCTCTCAAAAAATACTAAAACTTTCGTGTTTTACAAAAATTCCAATTCGGTCTAGATTCGTCCCAGTTTTTGTTTGAAACTGGCTGACCCGAAAAACTGAGTGAAAACTGGGTCTGGGGATCAGCCACAGGTTTTGGGGTAAACGGAGGCCATTAGGGCCTTATTTTGCAAATCCGTCCGATTGGCCCCCTAGGAAAAACTGTTCCGAGCAACTTTCGTGTTTTAAGTTTTACCAAATTCGGCCTCTAAAGGCTTCAAAATCGGCTTGCCGTAAAATTGGTCAGGATCCACCCGAACCTGGCAGTTTTTCGGTTTAGAGTTCGTTTTACGTCCTAGACGTGGAACCTAGCTCAACCAGCCACCGCGGGAGCTCTAATACACACATGCAGCGGTTTTCTAGCATAAATTTTCTTTAATCACAATTTCTAACATCACCATGCAAACCTAATTGATATTGGATCAACTAAGTTGCATGATTTTGGTTGCACAAAACCTAGCAAGCATACTAATGTTTTTCTAGCAACCTAGCACAAAATTATCATTCACCAACACTAGGACAGATTGGGGACATATAATAAACTAATATTTAGCATGCAAATTAAGAAAATTAAAGCAAGCATGCACATAAAAATCAAACCACCCCTAATTCTAGATCAAGCACAAAATAAAATTGAGCTTATCACTACTACAAATTTGGCATTCCACGACAGGTTCATTTACGACCGTTTTCTTAAAAACCGTCGTGGAAAATTCGAAAAAACACGGAGCGGAAAAAATTATCCGAAAACCGTCGTGGAAATGGAGGATACCACTACCGTTTTAAAAGACGGTCGTGGAAACGGAAGATTCCACGACGGTTTTTACAAACCGTCGTGGAAGCCCCATGCTTCCACGACCGTTTGTATAAACGGTCGTGGAAGCAAGAGGGCTTCCACGACCGTTTACTGAAACGGTCGTGGAAGCCTTCGCTTCCACGCTGGGGCTTCCACGACCGTTTACTGAAACGGTCGTGGAAGCCCCTTGTTTCCACGACCGTTTATACAAACGGTCGTGGAAGCCCTCTTGCTTCCACGACCGTTTGTACAAACGGTCGTGGAAGCATGGGGCTTCCACGACCGTTTACTTAAACGGTCGTGGAAGCCTTCGCTTCCACGCTGAGGCTTCCACGACCGTTTACTTAAACGGTCGTGGAAGCCTTCGCTTCCACGCACGTGGGTCGTGGAACTCGGGGGCTTCCACGACCGTTTGTATAAACGGTCGTGGAAGCCGCCGAGTTCCACGACCAACGTTCGTGGAAGCGCGGGCTTCCACGACCGTTTAGTTAATGACGGTCGTGGAAGAACGGGGGATTCCTCGACCGTCCTTATAAACGGTCGTGGAAGCCCCTTGCTTACACGACCGTTTACTTAAACGGTCGTGGAAGCACAGCTTTCCACGACCGTTTATATAAACGGTCGTGGAAGTACAGCCTTCCACGACCGTTTATATATAAACGGTCGTGGAAGCATGGGGACTTCCACGATCGTTTTACTTAAAGACGGTCGTCGATATCTGAGTTTCCACGACCGTTTTTCAGAAACCGTCGTGTAAAAGTCGCGAAAAATTTAAAATGAACGCCGAGATCTTATAGTTGCCGACAAATTTTTTTACAGCTACAAATCATCCGAATATAAAGTCAGATCCCTCCGAATACAGGCAGGCAGTACAACGTGTGGACGTCCATCGCCATCATCTATATATATCCATCATTATAATTTATCTGTAAGTGATTGACTTGTTATTGTTGTAATATTGATGATTAATTTGTGGATATATTTTTTGATTAATTTGTGGATAGAGTTAAATTGTGCAATGGGTGGAAATAAGGGTATGTTGTGATCAAGTAATGTTTGATACCTTAATTATATTATGGATTTAGATGGTTTTGTATTTTAATTATATTTGTTATGTTCTTAATTCGATTTTCAAATGTTGAAAAACCGATTAATGGGCCGTTGTTAATTAGTAATGAAAATTATATATATGCATGTTACATTAAAAGAGTACTCGACCTTGTAATAAATTATTTAATTTAAATTTTTTTATTTAGGATTTGCAAATCATGGATAGGAAATGGATGTGGTTTGATAGATTGTCTAAAGCATATGGAGATGGTGTTGAAGAATTTTTGTCATTTGCCAAAGCTCACATACAAGATGATAAGATTCCGTGTCCGTGTCAAATTTGTGGTAATCATAGATCTCATTCCATTGATGATGTTAGAGGGCATTTGCGCGCTTATGGGATTATTTGTTCTTACCAAACTTGGTATTTACATGGCGAAGCTTTTTTCAATATTAACTCTACATCGACGAGCACTAAAGGTAAAGAGCCTATTGTTGATGAAGACGTTGGTGATAATATGTTCAATATGGTGAATGATTTGGAAGAGAACTTTGTGCACCATCCGGAGTTATTTGAGGCAATGATTAATGATGCCGAAACGCCCTTGTATGCCGGGTGTACAAAATATACTAAATTAGGGGCATTGGTTAAATTATGGAATATGAAAGCGTCGGGCGGGTGGACGAATTCTAGTTTCACGACTCTTTTAGAATTTCTCAAAGATGTTCTACCGGAGGATAACAAATTGCCACCTAGTATGTACGAGGCGAAGAAGACGTTGAGCACTTTGGGAATGGAATATGAGAAAATACATGCATGTCCAAATGATTGCGTCCTTTACCGGAAAGAATATGAAACTTTACATGAATGTCCGGTTTGTAACGAGTCAAGATGGAAGAAGGGCAAGATGCCATCGAATGGTAGAAAAGGAGTGCCGGTTAAGGTGTTATGGTACATTCCACCGGCACCACGTTTGCGTCGTTTATTCCGCAATGCCGAGCATGCTAAAAGTTTGACATGGCACCATGATAAACGTGTTGATGATGGAAAACTTAGGCATCCGGCCGACGCACCTCAATGGAAGACCTTTGACGACAATCATCCAGATTTCAGTGCAGAACCAAGGAATTTACGTCTCGGTTTGTCGACGGACGGAATGAACCCACATGGTAACATGAGTAGTCGGCATAGTACCTGGCCAGTCATACTTGTCAACTACAATCTCCCACCAGAATTGTGCATGAAGCGGAAGTTCTTGATGTTGACGTTATTGATCTCAGGCCCACAACAACCAGGGAATGACATTGACGTGTACTTGGCACCATTAATCGATGACCTCAAAAGCTTGTGGGAAGACGGTTTACAAGTTAAAGATTCTCACCGTCAAGATACGTTCAATCTTCGTGCAATGTTGATTTGGTCAATTAATGACTTTCCTGCACTTGGCAGCCTCTCTGGTTATCCTGTTAAGAGTTCTATCGGTTGTCCAGTTTGTATGAAGGAAACATCTTCCATCCGGTTGAAGAATGGTAAGAAAACCGTGTACCTCGGTCACAGGAGATTCTTGCCAACAAATCATCGATACCGCAAACAAAAGAAGGCTTTTGATGGTAAGACCGAAGAAAGATCAGCTCCTCGGATTTTGTCAGGCGAAGCCGTTTATGAGATGGTTAAAGATGTGAAAGTAGTTTTGGGAAAGAGAAAACGTAAGGCTCCGGATGTCGATGGACCTTGGAAGAAGAAGTCAATCTTTACGAACTTCCATATTGGAAGTCACTCTACATTCGTCATTGCTTAGATGTTATGCATATTGAGAAAAATGTTTGTGAATCGATAGTGGGCACGTTGCTTGACATTCCAAACAAAACTAAAGACGGTGAAAAGGCACGGTTGGATCTTGAAGAGATGAAGATTAGGCCAAATTTGCTCCCCGAGAAAAGATCGAACGGCACATACTTACCTCCGGCAAAGCACACATTATCGAGACAAGAGAAGAGAAAGCTTTGTGAATGGCTTGCGTCCGTGAAAGTGCCAAGTGGGTACTCATCCAACTTCAAAAGGTTGGTGTCGATGAAGGATTTGAGGCTTATTGGAATGAAAACACATGATTGTCATATCTTGATGCAACAATTATTACCTCTTGCATTGCGGGGAGTTTTAACGAAAGATGTGCGATATGCAATTACGAAGTTATGCTCATTTTTCAATTCAATATGCTCGAAGGTAATTGATCCACTGATGCTTGATCCGCTGCAATCGGAATTGGTGATGACATTGTGCATGCTTGAGAAGTATTTCCCACCAGCCTTTTTTGATATCATGATCCACCTAACCGTGCACTTAGTTCGGGAAGTTAAACTATGTGGACCGGTCCATATGAGGTGGATGTATCCTTTCGAAAGGTACATGAAGGTTTTGAAGGGCTATGTGAAGAACCGAAATAGGCCGGAGGGATGTATAGTGGAAAACTACATAGCCGAGGAGTCAGTTGAATTTTGCTCCGAGTATTTGTCTAACGCGGACCCAATAGGGTTGCCAACGAGCGGTCAAGTTACGTCGAAAGGACTATCCGTGGGCGTTCATTCACCAGTAAATCGAGATGAATAGGAAAAGGCTTGTCTGTATGTTTTGCACAATGCGAAGGAAGTGGAGCCTTTCATTGAAGTTCACATGGCAGAATTAAGAGTTGCGAATCCGAGGAAAACAAGATCTGAGAAGTGGATTCAAGATGAGCACAACCGGACATTTCGGGAGTGGCTAAGAAAACATTTGCATATGAAGCCTGGCCTTTCCCAAGACTTAATGAAGCTAGGAAGAGGACCGTCATCGATAGTCACACGATATACATCGTACTCTGTCAATGGCTACTCCTTCTACACTCGCGAAAGAGATGCGAAGCATACCGTCCAAAATAGTGGTGTCAGCCTCCGTGCCGAGTCTATGCATATTTCATCCGCAAAGGACAAGAACCCGGTATACGGTAGCATGAACTACTTTGGGTTCATCGACGATATTTGGGAACTAGATTATTGCGGCTTGCGGATAGCACTTTTTAAATGCAATTGGGCTGACAATAATTTTGTTAAGATTGATAGGGACGGCGTGACAGTTGTAGACTTTAGGCGTTTGGGATACAAAAATGATCCTTTCATTATGGCGTCGCAAGCGGTCCAGGTCTTTTACACAACGGATCCCGATAACTTAGATTTATCTTTAGTTGTGCCAATGAAGCAAAAAATGCACGGTGACGACCAAGAAAATGTTGAAGATTGCACCGACATTCCATCTTTCACAAGCGGACTGCCACCGGTCGAGGAGATTGATGATTTGGACGATGATACCTCACACTTGCTTCGTTTAGATGTCGAGTGGACACGAGTTGAGAAGCCCAAAAAGAAAAACAAAAAAAGTTGATAGTTTATTTTTCGTTGTATATAATTCGTGTAGAAGTTGTTATATACAAATTAATATGTTAATTGTGCACATGTACAATATATTAATTATTTATATATATGCTCAATATACATGTGTGAATTAATAGAATAACAGGAATTATTGATGTGGGCTGGTTCGTGCATAACACACAGGTGTGCCCGTCGTCGTATCATATTCAACCCATTTCTATTTTTTAACAATGGAAACCACGACGGTTTCCTATTTAAACGGTCGTGGTTTCCAGATACCACGACGGTTTTTTCTTGAAACCGTCGTGGTATCGTAAATTTTAGAAAATTTTTTTTTTAAAATTTTTTAGTAACCACGACGGTTTCCATGGAAACAGTCGTGGTTTCATAAAATAATTATAAAAAAAATCTTTTTTTAAATTTTTTTTTTAATTTTTAAAAAAAAAAATAAAAAAAAATTGGAAACCACGACGGTTTCAATTGAAACCGTCGTGGTAATTAGGGAACCACGACGGTTTCCATGGAAACCGTCGTGGTTTCTTTAAATAAATAATAAAAAATTTTGTTCGAAATTTTTTTTTTATTTAAAAAAAAAAAAAAATTGGAATGGAAACCGTCGTGGTTTCCTTAAATAATAATAAAAAAATTTTTTCCGAATTTTTTTTTTTAATTTAAAAAAAAAAAAAATTTAAATTATATATACCACGACGGTTTCAATATAAACCGTCGCAGATACCACGACGGTTTCCATGGAAACCGTCGTGGTATCTTGGAAACCACGACGGTTTCAATGGAAACCGTCGTGGTTTCCATGATACCACGACGGTTTTTAAAACCGTCGTGGTATCCGAGGGAATTTAAATTTCCCCCGAAAAACGTGCGCGCCCATTTTTTTGTGTCAATTTCTAATTTTTTGTCCTCTTCCATCTCGATTTCCCTTACTTTTTCGGCATTCTCCCCCTTTTTTTACATTGGTTGTCTTCCCAATCTCCATTAATGCTCTATCAAACTTTTGGCAATCTCCCATTTTTCTCTTAGTTTCCTCTCTATCTCTCCTCGCCGACGCCGTGCACCAAGCCAATTTTTCTCTATCTCTCTCTCCTTCGGTAGCCCACGACGCACGGCCTCCCTCTCTCTCTCCTCGCCGTCGCCCACGGCCTCCCTCTCTCTCTCCTCGCCGTCGTCCTCGAGACCCACGGCCTCCCTCTCTCTCTCCTTGCCGTCGCCAACGTCGCCCACGGCCTCCCTCTCTCTCTCCTCGCCGTCGTCCACGAGACCCACGGCTTCCCTTTCTCTCTCCTCGCCGTCGCCCACGGTACGTTGAATGTTGTATGTTGCATGCATAACTATAACATATTTAAGAACAAGGAAATGTTAGTCGCATAAAAAGCATAGATGTAGTGAGGATTTGGTCTTGTGGCATCAAGTGTAATGAGGATTTTAGACTTACTCAATCTCGTATTATATCAAAAATACATTACAAAAATACACATTAAACTCTTAAAAAAAATATTCCAATTTGGAAATATAGCATTATTCTTTGTTTCTAATTTCTTCTCTTTTTTTCTTGCCTTCAGTGAAAAACCTAGAAATTAATAATCGCCGCCTTGCATTAATTTTTGGATACGTAATTACAGTGGAAAGAACCTTGAAGGGTAATTTTTGTTTGATCTCTTTTTATGTGGTGATATTTTGTTTTTTATTTTTTTTGCTCGAATATTTTATTTTTTATTTTTACTTAACCTTTTGACTGTTGGATATATTATGGTTTATTTCCTTGTTGTCTGTCGTTGTTTCAACCTGTTTGACTAACAAGAATCTGCCGAGAAAATTTTTTATTTCCGTGTGTTCAGGATAATTATCGCCTAAAGTGAAATTAAATTATGAGAATTTAAATAAGTACGTCTTGCCGTGACAAATTGCTGTCACTTGATATAATATCTTTTTTTAGAAGGCACTTTACAGGATATCCGATTCTATTATCCATTACTAATATTATAATATATAATCTATATCTATATTTCTGTACTTCTATACTTATATACGTATATTTATTATTTATTTACTTTTAAAAGAGCGAATGACACTTATATGGTATCATTTTGTCCCTTAAAAACTTACTTGTTTGCAGTTGATTTGTTGAAAAAATTGAGATTATTGTGTCTTGTACTGATTATATTTACTGGGTTTTTTAGTATAATTGTTAATTGAGGCATGATCGTTAATTTAAACCTTTGGGTTGAATGGTAGATTAAGCAATTGAAATTTCTGATTTAACATTAAAGGACGAGATAGTAAATTCAACTAACAAAAATATAAAATAATCTATGGCCACATCGTAAGAAAAGAAACACAATACGATTGTATCATGGTATAATTGGGTTGTGTTACGTACGGAGAATGGCAATTTTCCGGATAAGTTTTTTATTGTGTTGGTTAAATATTCGCGTATGCCATGTTCGCTAAATTGCCTTGATGCGTTGTAATTAGTATTAGATTAAACTAAATTCCGTGGGTAAGGCACGGAATTGGGGATTTTGCGGGAAAATGGTTGATTTTGACACTTATATTTTAGCATTTGACATTGTCGATAAATTTCATAATTGGTTATGTTGTATGTTATTTCTATAAATATAAGTAAATAGTATATGTTAAGTTGGACGGATTTACAATCTTTTTATGTTTTTGGGTGCCATGATAACAAGTTTAATTCGATGACAATTTTTGTTCATTTGTGAATGGCCACCTTACTAGAGTTGCATTAGGTTGATTTAAAATGTCGCAAGATCACGAGGAGGGATGCTCAACGGAAACTCATGTTGGAAAACCTCGCCGAACCAACTCACCTAGATTCAATCCCGAGGAAGATGGTCGACGAAGAGCGACTCTAATGACAAGAGTCCACCAAGTGAGGACAAAGGGGGAACGAATTGAAGTTTCGTTTGACGGTAAAGGCCAACCTATAGGGAAGTCAGGTGATGAATTACAGAGTTGGATTGGAGTGCTTGCTCGAGAGCACATACCCATTTGGATATCCGACTTTAGAAGTGCCGATTTAGCTCCAAGGAAAGAACTAGTGTGGATGGAAGTTGTAACTTCATTCACTGTTGACGAATTGAACAAAAGAGGAATTTTGAAGTCTTGTGGGGAGTCAGCTAAATGCTTTCGATACGATCTCTTCCAAGCTTTTGTGAGAGATCATCTTGATGACGAAAATGTGTGGCAACGACCGCCGAAAGTTGTTCACAATTACCCCACCATCACCCAAGAGGATTGGGAAAAATTCATTGCGTACCGACGTACCCCGGAATTCAAATGACTGTCCGAACAAGGAAGTGAGAGAAGAAAGAAGAGCAAATACGGATCAACAGGGGGCCGAGACGGCTATAGGAAACGTGACCAAGCTCATGTAGGCTATTTACTTGGACAAATTGTGATAATGGTATGTTGTACTTCCAATTTATTCGCTTATGTTTACTAACGCTAATTATTGGGATGCAGTTCGAAAAGTTTGGAGAATATGCAAAACGGTATGACAGCTGGCTGGACATGCGCGTCAACCCCGATGGAGGATTCAAGAAGGATGAATTTAAAAATATTGCCGAGAATATAGTAAGTTTTCGAATCCATTTATAATATAATCATTCCGTAAACTCTTTTATGTTTGCAAGTACATAACATTTTCTCTAATTGTTACAGGAGGAGTTTACTCAACAAGAGACACAAGGAAGTTTTGAATCTGTTGGGACAGAGGACATATTGACTAAGGCATTAGGCAATGCCGAGCATTCGGGACGGATTCGGGGTCAATCTAAGTTTGTCAAGCAGTCGCAATACTTCAACCTTGTGCATCCGTCAAGGAAAAAAGATGAAGTCTCCGATATGAAACTAAAGATTGCCACATTGGAAAGAACCGTACAGGAACTTTGTGCGAAGCACGGCGTAAACCGAGAGACTATGGCCGAGGAGATGACCGCACCTACCGTAGATCAACACAACAGCTTCAAAGCTAGTTGCACTTTGAATGAAAAAGAAGTTGGGCCGTCGGATCCAAATCCCATGCCGAACGCAAGTAAGGAATGCCAGCTGTTTATTCCTGATTTAGTTAACGGAGGAGTCATTCTTGTTGCAATCGGCAGGGCATACGTGGACTGTGTTCCAACCGACACAGTCCATGGGATTCCTTTAGGTGAGGAGAATGTACGAGTGACCGTTACGGTCCCAAAAATAAATCGTGCACTCCTACCAATTCCGACAAACGAAGCCACATCTGTAGAAGAAGTTGTCGGTGGGTTTGTTGCTTGGCCGAAAAGTTTAGTCGTCGTGCAAACTAGTTTGAGCCAGGCAAGTAAAGGTCCAAGTCGTGCTCCTGAAACACAGGCTGAGGGAAGCAAACGTACGAAAAAGAGAGCAGGGAGGAAGAAAATACAGTCACAACCGGAGGTAGAACAACAACCGGAGCAAGAAGAAATGCCTTCGTTTGACCTTAATGATGTTTCCTTCGAATTGAGACCTTTGGCATTTTACGCACAAAGTTGCATGCGGGACGGTACACAAATAGTCTGCCCACAACAACACTTCGTCATGGGCGATGAGATGCCCATATATATTGGGTTTGAAGATGTATATCATTTCATTTCATTTAAAGAAATCAGTGCAAACAGCATAATGGTTTACATCAGGTAATATATTTATCCTTAAATAATTTAATTATTTATCTTCTTAATCTTACATATGTTGTTTTTTCCGTAACAAGTGAGCCTACTTATTTTGCAGATACTTAGTCGAGTGTTGTGCAAGAACAGGTATGGATCAACAGTACGAGTTTATTTCACCAGTCCTTGTCTCACCTGTTCAGCAAAATGTAGATCGGGCCGCCTACGTTCGAGAGAGGGCAGACTGTATTCTACGGATCATAAGAAACGCACCAAAGGGAAAGCAGTTTCTTATGCCATATAATAGCGGCCAACATTGGATATTGGCAGTGATTGATCCGTGGGATGACTCGGTCATGTACTTTAATCCTCTAGGAAACGCACCGGGTGATGATTTTAAAGACCTAATTACGACGTAAGTATTCTTTTATGTGTTTATATATATGATTAGATATAAAATAATTGTTATTGTAATTGCTTTGAAATTTGTCAAATTGATAGGGCACTTAATGATTGGAAAGTTTTGGTGGAAAGTGGAATGAGAAAGCGACGCAACTGGCAGACGTTGATTGATACCGTTCGATGTCCAATACAGGAAGGTTATGTAGAATGCGGTTATTTTGTGTTAGCTTACATGCGAGAAATAACCTATACTGTTGATGGACTAGCCGTGCTTCAAACCAAGGATTTTTATATTGATGCTGACATGAGTTTGGTTAGGACCGAGTGGGCTAATTTTGTAATGCGGTTTGTACAATATTGACTAGAAACAATATAGAGAATTTTCACTAGTTATCATCATATTAGTTGTTTTACTTATTATTTTATGTAAGTAATTATTACATAATACCTTTGGAAATTCGATCGCATGTGTAACGTATTAACATACGGGATTTACTACCCGTGAGAAATGAAACGAATTTGCCAAAATTTTGTTTTTTAAAAAAAAAAAAAACGCAACCGACGACGGGATACCACGACGGTCCCGAGGTTTGACCGTCGTGGTATCCCGAGAGATACCACGACGGTCCCGAGGTGTGACCGTCGTGGTATCCCGAGGAATACCACGACGGTCCGTGGTTTGACCGTCGTGGTATCCCAGGATACCACGACGGTTTTAATCTGGGACCGTCGTGGTATCCCTAGATACCACGACGGTCTTTAAATGAACCCGTCGTGGTATAGTCTTAAAATCAGCCAGAATGTGAAATTTTTTCACATTACACGACGGTTTAAAAAACCGTCGTGGAATCTCAAAAGATTCCACGACTCTGGATTCTACGACGGTTGGAAAACGGTCGTGGAATCGATACCACGACGGTTAAAAACCGTCGTGGTATCCCCTTTTTCTAGTAGTGTATGCTCTTACAATTTCAACTTGAAATACATGTAAATTTCAAATTGAATGCTCAAAGGAAGGAGTTTGGGGTTTAGGGACGATTACCTTGATTAACCCCAAATTTTAGGGTTAGGGTTTGGTTTTCAAAATTCCCTCCCACTTTGGCTCCACCAACCGGTTCTACACCAAATTTTTGCACCAAAATTTTAGTTGATCTCTTGGTATAATCTTGAACCAAAGCTAACCACTTAGCTAACCAAAATTTTTTTTCCTCATTCCCTTCCTTGAAAACAGTCGGCCTCTAGACTAGAAAAGCACAAAGAAGTTAAAAATAAACTTACTTGATGAGGTAGAAGAGAATCAACCACTAGCCCACTCTTTTTCCCTTGAATCACAAAATTTTTCACTCTCTTGCTCTCTCTTTGGTGTCCGGATTTGTTGAGGTGAGAAATGGGCAGAGTTTAGCTACTTTTCTGAATTTTTTGAACCAAAAACCGCCCCCCCCCCTTATGCCTATTTATAGGGGAGATTTTGGACCCTTTTGCAAATATTTTGGTTCACCTTTTGCTCATAAATCCTTGGAGCAAAATTTTTGCACAATAGCCCTCCATGTGGCCGGCCATTAGGGGTGAACTTGGTGGCCAAGTTTTGATTTTTTTTTTTAACTTATCTTAAGTTAATCATGATGTCATAATTAAGGATAAGGTGATGTCATTCACCTTATGCCTTGTTTGGCTACTTCCTCCAATAAGCAGTCCATTTTAAGCCAATACAAATATTTCTAATACTGTGTTTACTCAAACACAATATTTATTTAACTAAAATTTATTTGTTGAAAAGAAAACGGACAGTACAAAATTTTTCTTATATACAAGAAAATCATGAGTTCGTAGAAATTTTGGATATTACAATCTACCCTCCTTAAAGAATTTTCGTCCTCGAAAATCAGAACAATTCTGGGTAGCTTTTCTTCATATCTTCCTCGCGTTCCCATGTTGCCTCCTCAACCTCATGATTTCGCCATAGGACCTTAACTAAAGGTATAACCTTGTTCCTTAGCACTTTCTGTTCTCGTGCCAAGATTTGAACCGGCTTCTCTTCATACGTCATATCCTCGGGGACCTCAATTGGTTCGTAGTCCAATACATGGGATGGATCCGAGATGTACTTCTTTAGCATCGACACATGAAATACATTGTGTACATATGCTAATTCTGGAGGCAAAGCCAACTTATAGGCCACATTACCGACTCTTTCCAGTATTTCGAATGGCCCTATGTATCTTGGACTTAATTTCCCCTTCTTTCCGAATCTCATAACTCCTTGGAATGGAGCAACTTTGAGAAAAACCAAGTCTCCTACTTGGAATTCTAGAGGTCTTCTGCGTTTGTCGGCATAGCTCTTTTGTCGACTAAATGCAGTTTCCATCCGTCGGCGTATGAGTTTTACAGCCTCAGTGGTTCTTTGAATAAAATCCGTGGACACAAGTTCCTTTTCTCTTATCTCATACCAGTGAACTAGAGATCTACATCTTCTCCCGTACAGGGCTTCATAAGGAGCCATTCCAATTGAAGCTTGAAAACTGTTGTTGTACGAGAACTCAATCAAAGGAAGCTTCTTATCCCAAGTCCCTTTGAAATTCATCACGCATGCTCGCAACATGTCTTCTAGGGTCTGAATGGTCCTCTCTGATTGTCCATTCCGTTTGAGGGTGAAAAAACGGTACTAAAAGTGAGCTTTGTACCCATGGCTTGATGTACACTCTTCCAAAATTTAGAAGTGAACCGTCCATCACGATCCGAGATAATCAATTTCGGAATCCCATGGTAGCGAACAATCTGCGCGACGTATAATTCCGCTAGTTGCTCTACTGAAAAGCTAAGCTTGATGGCAATAAAGTGTGCAGACTTCGTCAAACGATCAACAACCACCCAAACGGCGTCGTTGCCACTGGGAGTTCGGGGTATACCAACTACAAAGTCCATGGTCACTTGGTCCCATTTCCATTCTGGGATGGAAATTTTCTACAATTCTCCCCCTGGACGTTGATGTTCCGCCTTGACTCTTTGACACGTAAGGCATTTACTAACGAAGGTTGCGACATCATTCTTCATTTTAGGCCACCAAAAGCTTTCCTTCAAGTCTTGATACATCTTTGTGGCTCCGGGATGAACGGAATACGGAGTCTCATGTGCCTCTTTCATGATTTGCTCCTTCAACTCGTCCTCGTTAGGAATACATAGTCTATTTTTCCGATAGAGTATGCCTTCATTAGATACGTTGAAATCTGACTCCTTTCCTTCTAGGATTTCGTTTCTCGTCCGAAGCAGTGAGGCATCTCCTTCTTGTCGCTCTTTCATGCCATCCAAAATGGTAGGTTGGAAGGTTAGGGTAGCTAAACTTCCAGTGATAAGCTCTACTCCAGCTTCCACTAGCTCCTTCTGAAGAGGTTCGATCAACGATTGTAGGGACAATAACAAGGAAGACGACTTCCGACTAAGGGCATCGGCTACTTTGTTAGCCTTCCCTGGATGGTAACGGATGTCTATGTCATAATCCTTCACCAATTCGAGCCATCTTCTTTGCCTCATGTTAAGCTCCTTTTGTGTGAAAATATACTTCAAACTCTGATGATCTGTGTAAACTTCACACTTAATACCGTAAAGGTAGTGTCTCCAGATTTTGAGCGCAAATACTACCGCCGCAAGTTCCAAATCATGCGTCGGATAGTTCTTCTCATGATCCTTAAGCTGTCGTGAAGCATAAGCGATCACCTTCCCATTCTGCATGAGAACGGCTCCTAATCCTATCTTGGAAGCATCACTGTATATCACGAAGTTTCCTTCCTCCACATTTGGAATTGTGAGGATCGGAGCGCAAGTCAGCCTATTTTTCAGCTCTTGGAAGTGCTCTTCACACTTTGCAGTCCATTCATACTTCTTTCCTTTCCGTGTAAGTGCGGTGAGCGGCGCTGCAATCTTAGCAAATCCTTCAACAAAACGTCGGTAGTAGCCCGCCAAGCCGAGGAAACTACGTATTTCGGTGACGTTTTTCGGAGCTGGCCATTCACTTACTGCTTCAATCTTAGCCGGATCCACAGATATGCCGTCCTTGGAGACCACATGTCCTAAGAAATGGACCTTTTCCAACCAGAATTCACACTTAGTGAATTTAGCATAGAGCTGGTTTTGCTTCAAAATCTGCAAAGTGATCCTTAGGTGCTCCTCGTGCTCCCCCTTTGACCTTGAATAAATCAAGATATCATCTATAAAGACGATAATAAACTTATCCAAGTAATCTTTGAATACTCGATTCATCAGGTCCATAAAGGCTGCCGGAGCATTTGTCAATCCGAATGGCATAACAAGGAACTCATAATGTCCATATCGCGTACGAAAAGCCGTCTTGGGGACATCTCCTTCCCTGATTCGGAGCTGATGATATCCGGATCGTAAGTCAATCTTCGAGAAAATTGAAGCTCCTCTCAGCTGATCAAACAAGTCGTCGATCCGAGGCAACGGATACTTGTTCTTGATGGTTATCTTGTTTAACTCCCGATAGTCAATGCACATCCTAAGAGTGCCATCTTTCTTTTTAACGAACAAAACTGGGGCTCCCCATGGCGAGTAGCTTTGACGAATGAATCCTCGATCCAGGAGCTCCTGCAGTTGAATCTGCAGTTCCTTAAGTTCGGCAGGCGCCATCCTGTAAGGTGCCTTAGATACTGGTGCTGATCCAGGAAGTAATTCAATCTCAAAAGAGATCTCTCGTTCTGGTGGCAACCCTGGCAATTCTTCGGGAAAAACTTCTATAAATTCTTTGACTATCGGTACTTCTTCTGGTCCGCTTTCAGTCTCTTGCGTCTTATCCACCACGTTGGCTAGAAATCCCATACATCCTTCTGCCAACAATTTTCTAGCCTTTAGCGCCAAAATAAACATCTTTGGCTGTTTTGGAGTAGATCCTCTGAAAATAAACTCCTCGCCTCCCATAGGCTTGAATGTGACAGTACGTCGTGGACAGTCGATAACCGCGTTGTACTTCCCCAGGAAATCCATGCCCAGAATGACGTCGTAGTCGTATAGGTCAATGATGATCAAGTTGACATACATTTCCCTACCACATATAATTATTGGAACGTGACGTACCCAATAATCAGACAATCGAATCTCCCCGGAGGGTAATGCAGTCCTAAATGTTCTTTCGATCCTATCACATGCTCTACCTAGTTTCTTAGCGAACCTAGGTGATGTGAATGAATGCGTGGCTCCAGAATCAATTAACACGTAAGCATCTTGTTAGGCAAAAGGAAGCTGACCTGTCACCACGGTGGAAGGTCCAGTTTGAACATCCTCTTTTGTATAGGCGTAGATGCGTCCTTGAGGTTCCGGAGCTTCTAGCCTGCCTTGAGAGATTGCAGGTCCCTCGAGCTTCATCTGTGCAGCGTGAAGTTGAGATCCCTGTCCTCTCTGTTGGTTCTGCAGACTCTGGGAATTGAAATTGCAGCTTTTAGCATAGTGACCTTCCTTGCCACATAGAAAACAACGACCATCTCCAACACGGCACTCTCCCGGGTGTTTCTTCCCACATTTTTGGCAAGTGGGGTAACTATTGCTATTAGGAGTATTCTTCTTCTGGGGAAAATTCTGTTGATTCCCCTGTCCTCCTGCATTCCACTTCCTCTTCTGCTGGTTGTTGCCGTACTGTCTGTTGTTGTTTTGACCCGAAGGTCCTCCTTGACCTTTTTGTTGAGAGGTCTGGCCTTGCTTGACTTGGTTCTGCTTAACTTGGGCCTTTTCTTCCCTCTTCTCCTGGTAAAACTTAGCCCGTTGTTCTCTGTTCTGCCCTACCCAGTATTCAGCTCGAACTGCCCGGCTGACACAATCTGCAATGGTGGTTGGTGGATAAGGTCCACTGTTGATCACTACTGCCAAATCCGAGCGAAACATCTTCATCATCTTTCGCACTTTGTCCCTTTCGGAATTGAAGAGGTGAGGACAGAGACGTGCTAGCTGCTCAAACTTTTGCACTGCCTCGGCTACCGACATATTACCCTGGTGAAAATTACTAAGTTCGTCTTGTTGAGCTTCCATAACCTCGGTGTTGAAGTATTTTTCTTTAAATGCCTCAACAAAGTCCTCCCAAGTCATTTGAGTAACATCCCACCGGATCTGGACTGTTTCCCACCAAAGGCGAGCATCTTTCTTCAGGACAAAGGATGCACAGAGGATTTTCTCTTGATCATTGAGCCTGAGGAAGTTCAGGATAACCTGGAGGTCAATCAACCAATTGTCGGCATCAATTGGGTTTGTTGAACCTTCAAATTCTGGTGCCTTCATGCGCCGAAAACTGTCATATAGTTCTTCTGGGGTTCGAACTCGGGGTGCTGGTGGAACAGCTATAGGTGCAGCAGGCACTTCAGGAGCTATGGGGTTCTCTGGGATCACTGGGTCAACATCAGGAATTTCCGGTGCAGCAGGCTGATTCACAGGTACTGGTGGTACCTCAACATCAGGAGGTCCCTGATTCCGCTGAGCCAACTGAGCTCTAAGCCCCCCTATCTCTTGCTGTTGGGCTAACATCATCTGTCTTAGCTCATTTAGCTGGGCCGCAAGATCAACGTCTTGGATCGGTGCTCTTCTACGCTTTGGTGGCATGGCTCTATACGGAAATAAGAAAATAATCTTAGCTTCTTTTATTATAAAATTAATAAAATCATTTCTTTTATATAGAACCATAATCTTCTTTCCATATAAAAGCATAATATGAACATATCTGAATTAATCATGATCTTGTTCATATCTCCTTCACATCAGGAGTACATAACCATAACAATTGGAAAGATATAAAACTTTCGATTATTTCCGTATATCACCTAATTGCCGTCACCAAGCTAAGGCATCACCCAGCGTTATCCCCGTGTCCAACATTTACCAGCATGATCGTTGAAGGAAGACACTTACTATACCTATAAGATCTTAACTAATTCTAATAGTAAGAACATAACATAACTTACTTGGGCCGTTGCAGAACGATGTGAGGCGAAGTGAAGTAGGCTGGCAGGATACCGCTCTGATACCAAACTGTGACGCCCCGACTTCCCAAGCCAGGTCGACACCATACGTACTTGTTCTTTACTTGAAAATTTGAGATAAATTTTTTTTTTAAACATATTCATCTAAGTTATCTTGTAGAGAAAAACTTGTCATACATACAGACTATACTGAAAGTATCTTCTTGTGTCTTCAACTTCGTACATATAACAAAATATAATTTACTATTGAAATATTAACATATTTTCTGAAAATTGGATGCGGAAAATTATGCGTAGTGGTATCCCACACCGCCCTTCACCCGCCGCATCGTTCGCATAGCCCACCAATTAAATTGCAGGCTTCTTACCTACAGTATGAAATATAAGGGTGAGCTTTCGCCCAGCAAGTTCAAACATAATCTCACAAAACATTTTAAACCTCAAAGAAAACATATTAATCATCATGTAATTTATGCATGATCCATTTATGATCGATTTGAAAGTCTTATGCTTCATTATGGACTTAATCTTGAATTTATTATCTTGTCTTAACATGTGGGCCCATAGTGTTCGTACCAAAAGCGCGCAGCCTCCAGATAAAGCTAGGGTTTGCAAGGCCCTAACAGTTCTGGGAATTTTAACTTGACCCTTCACGATCACGGATTTCGATCACGGAAGGTAATTATCACCACTAAACATGTAGCCTCCTCGATTAAGGGAGGTTGGTACGACACCTTACTTGATTATCTTACCATGTGATTTAACATTAGTGAACATATTTCATGATGTCACTATGTCATATCATACACAACATTTGCCATAATATGGCCTTCTTGAAAACATATCACTTCTGGAACCATGACATTTTTGAAGACATGACATTTCTGAAACCATGACATTTTTGTAAACATGGCACTTTTGTAAACATAGCACTTTTATAAACATAGCACTTTTGTATAACATAGCACTTTTATAAACATAGCATTTTTATAAACATAGCACTTTTATAAACATAACACTTTTGTAAAACATAGCACTTTTATAAACATAGCACTTTTGTAAAACATAGCACTTTTATAAACATAGCACTTCATAGCTATAGCATGGCATCACACATCATGGCATAACATAGCATGTATACTTGAAAATAGTCTTTACTATTTTCATACCGTAGGTGAGGTTTGATACTTACCTGATTTGCTAGATTCCGATTTTCGTTGTCTTAACTCGGATTGCAATTACAGGTTCCTTCCTGCTATTAAAAGATCATAGGATAAGAATCCTATAAAAAGTTGGTAACATTTCCAACATTTTAGTTATATGTCCCCCCACACATGTCTTGGTATCCTATAGGATTACTTTGGGTAACCCTTAATTAAATGTTGGGTTAAAGTCGATATCTGATCAGCTAATGGTCAACCTTGGGCTTTGAGGCTAAGCCCAGTAACTCGGGTATAACTCCCGGTTACCTTTTGTAAACTAGTCGCTTGCTATATTCTAACTTGAAAAATTCATTTCCCTTACTTGGAAAATTTAGGGAAATTAATCCCAAAACTTCATTCTTAACTTATAAAATCCTTTACTTAAATCGTAAAAATCCAAACTCTTGGATTAGTGCTTTATAAAATCATTTGAGGTTGAAAACTGCCTTTGGAACAGTTTTTTTCATAATCAAAACAATAGTTTGTAGTAGAAAACAGTTTTCTAGAAACATTTGTAAAACTAGTGGTGCAGGAATTTTCGGATTCCCTGTGCACCTTTCGAAAAACGATTCTAATTTAAAATTGGTTCATAATCTGAAAAAGTTTTCTTCATAAAGTTGTAGCTCTCGAAAAATATTAAAACTTTCGTGTTTTGCAAAAATTCCAATTCGGTCTAGATTCGTCCCAGTTTTTGTTTGAAACTGGCTGACCCGAAAAACTGAGTGAAAACTGGGTCTGGGGATCAGCCACAGGTTTTGGGGTAAACGGAGGCCATTGGGGCCTTATTTTGCAAATCCGTCCAAGTTTCCCCCTAGGAAAAACTGTTCCGAGAAACTTTCATGTTTTAAGTTTTACCAAATTCGGCCTCTAAAGGCCTCAAAATCGGCTTGCCGTAAAACTGGTCAGGATCCACCCGAACCTGGCAGTTTTTCGGTTTAGAGTTCGTTTTACGTCCTAGACGTGGAACCTAACTCAACCAGCCACCGCGGGAGCTCTAATACACACATGCAGCAGTTTTCTAGCATAAATTTTCTTTAATCACAATTTCTAACATCACCATGCAAACCTAATTGATATTGGATCAACTAAGTTGCATGATTTTGGTTGCACAAAGCCTAGCAAGCATACTAATGTTTTTCTAGCAACCTAGCACAAAATTATCATTCACCAACACTAGGACAGATTGGGGACATATAATAAACTAATATTTAGCATGCAAATTTGTAATAACCGGAATTTTTACGGACTCTTATATGCAAGAAATTTAAGTCCGTACTATGTGTTAGATGATGCTTCATGAAAATTATGAGTATCAATGGGAAATTCATAATTTTATCAGTATATGCTTGAGTTCTCGATTAATTAGATACGAGACTCAATAATAGTTTGCTTAGTCATGCATAGAACCTTTTGAGAAAAAGGGTAGAAAAATTTTATGATTTTATGATGGTCAAAGTTTGACCAAGGAAAGTCAAAGGTTTGACTAAGATGATACTGCAGTGTAATTTATCGGTATAGAAACTATACTGCAGAAAACTGTCGTTACGGACGATTAAGCGAGAATAAGGTTTGAGACGACGTTAGAGAAAAATCAAGCACAATATTTGGAGCAATATAGGCTAAATGGTTTCAAGTCCCAAGAAAAATTTATACGTAGTCCAATTTTATGCAAATGGATTTTGGACTACAATTCAGTATGATAATACTATTTTAGGACAAAACAGTATTGATATTATCAAAATTAATAAGGAAATGGATTGCATAATTATATTAATGGATTCTTGAAATCAAGTGGATAATTATGCAAGAATTGGAAGTCAAGTAGCACTACATTAGCCGATCACCCGCAGGGACTAAATTGCAAATATTTTGTCCTTAGGGGCTAAAGTGCAATTTTTGGAAAATATGAGATAAGCAAGTGATGTCATCAAGATGATGCAAGCCAGATGATGTCATCAAGGTGAGGTAAGCATGAGTAGCTTGGTGAGCAAGCCATTTTTGGCTCACACCCATTGAATGGCCGGTTGTTAGAAGCTTGGTGAACAAGCAAAAATTTTGATTCATGCCCTAGTATGGCCGGTTGTCTTATGGCTTGGAGAGCAAGCAATTTTGCTTGATGATGTCAACAAAGTGATGTAAGCAAGGTGACACAAGCAAGGGTGAGGTAAGCAATGCAATAAGCTTGTTGAACAAGCCAATTTTTGGTTCACAACCAATGGCTTGGCCAGCCATTCCATGAATAAGGAAGGGAAATTGTGTAATGATGATGCAAGCAAGATGATGTCATCATGGTGATGTCATCAAGATGAGGTAAGCAAGAATTACTTGGTGACTAAGTAAACTTGGTGAACAAGCAAGCTTGTTGGACAAGCTATCTTTGGCTCACCTTCCCTTGCATGGCCGGCCACCTTAAGGATCAAAGAGCAAATAGTTTTGGTTCATTAAGGACTCTTAAGCAAATTCAAGAAGAATTTTAGAGCTAAAAATAATTATGGGAAATTGGAAATTTCCACTATAAATAGGGAAAGTTAGAGAACTTTCCAAACTTTAGTTCCATTCCAAGTCTTTCTTTTCTCCTCTCCCTTCCATTAAAACCGAACCCCAAGTGAGAGAGAACACCATGTGGTGGTCGGATTTCTTGAGAAGAAAGAAAGAAGAAGAAAAATTTTGGAAACCCACCAATCAAGGAGTTAAGGTAATTGTAATCTTCCTAAACCCCTTTAGTTCTTCATTTAGGTTTTGATTCAAGTTTTTGTGTATTTTCTTATGGGTATGGCCGAAATATTGGAACCCCATCAAGCTAAGGGTGACTGAGAATTTGGAACTCCATCTAGCCATGAGAGGCCGGTTGTGGTGTAGAAAACAAGGGGGAAAAAGTTTATATCCAAACCAAGCATCAACTCTTGAGTTGATTAAGGTAATTTCTTTGGTACCCTAAGCCTTTCTTTTAAAGTTGCAATTGGAAATTTAAGTGTATTTCCAAAGTTGGATTGTAAGAGCATAAGCTCAATTTATTTTCTTATGCCCTTATTTAGATTTTTAAATTTGTGCTTGATTAGGTTATTTGGTGATTTTGATTATGTGATTATGTGATTATGGTTGCATGGTGATGTTAGAAATTGTGATTAAAGAAAATCTACACTAGAAAACCGCTGCATGTGTGTATTAGAGCTCCCGCGGTGGCTGGTTGAGCTAGATTCCACGTCTAGGACGTAAAACGAACTCTAAACCGAAAAACTGCCAGGTTCGGGTGAATCCTGACCAGTTTTACGGCAAGCCGATTTTGAGGCCTTTAGAGCTCGAATTCGAGAAAACTTAAAACATAAAAGTTGTTCAGAAGGGTTTTTACTAGGGGGTATCGCGGAGGGATTTCCAAATTGAGGCTCCAATGGCCTCCGTTTTTACAGAAAACCGAGACTGGTCTGCCCAGACCTAGTCTACACGTCCAGCAAGTTCAAGTTAAAACTGATGAGAATACAAGCAAAACTGGGTTTTTCTCAAAACGTGAAAGTTTTAGGATTCTTCGAAATCTAAAACTTTCATGAAGACAACTTTTTCAAATTCAATTCAGATCTTTAAACTGACACAGTTTTATAAATACTGTGCAGGGAACAAGAAATTCCTGCACAGGATTTTCTAAAAACAGTTTGGAAAAAATTGTATCTTTCTCCAAAACCACTGTTTTGATTATGGAAACTATTCCAAAGGTAGCTTCCATCCCTAAATGATTTGTACAAAGCCCTATTTCAAGAATATGAATTTTTGTGAGTTAAGTAAAGCGATTACGCATGGTAACCGGAAAGGATACCCGAGTTACTGGGTCAAGCCCAAGGCTCAAAGGTTGACCCAAAGAGGATTGACCATAGTTGACCGTAATTGACTTTGGTTGACCAAGAGTTCGACTACAATTAACCTTAAGGGTTAGTCAAGATAACCCTAAAGGATACCAAGATTAATAAATTGGACTAAGATAAAAGGTTAATTGAGGTAACCCAATAATTATGGACAAGAATAAAGCCCGAGGTTAGGAAGGTAACCTAACCCTAATGGTATGTATAAAGGTTTAGCACATGAGGGTATCCAACGTAACCTCTTAAAGATTAATCCATATTGGGTTGTTTTTAAAATAATAGGGTTACTATTTGTAACCCAGTAAAACATCTAGTATCGGGGACATATACCTAGAATTACCCATAGTTGTTGGTTGGGATACCAACATTTAATAATTATGATTTATAGTAAGATAGAATGTAAATGATTCTTATCTTACACCCTGTTTGGAAACAGGAGTAGGAACTATTGTCGTGCTATTTTGGGACGATAAATCAAGAGCGTAGGACTACAGGCAAGTATCGAACCTCACCTACAGTATGAAAATAGTAAAGACTATTTTCAATTATACTATATTTTCAAGTATACATGCTATGTTATGCTATGATATGTGATGCCATAATGTGTGATACTATGCTATGATGAGCTAAGTTATGTTATTACATGTAATGCCATGTTTTCAGAAATGCCATGTTTTCCAAAATGTCATGGTTTCAAAAATGCTATGTTTTACAAAAGTGCTATGTTTATAAAAGTGCTATGTTTATAAAAGTGTTATATTTACAAAAGTGCCATGTTTACAAAAATGTCATGATTTCAGAAATGCCATGTTTTCAAAAATGTCATGGTTCCAGAAGTGATATGTTTTCAAGAAGGCCATATTATGGCAAATGTTGAGTATGATATGACATAGTGACATCACGAAATATGTTCGCTAATGTTAAATCACATGGTAAGATAATCAAGTAAGGTGTCGTACCAACCTCCCTTAATCAAGGAGGCTACATGTTTAGTGGTGATAATTACCTTCCATGATCGAAATCCGTGATCGTGAAGGGTCAAGTTAAAATTCCCAGAACTGTTAGGGCCTTGCAAACCCTAGCTTTATCTGGAGGCTGCGCGCTTTCGGTACGGACACTATGGGCCCACATGTTGAGACAAGATAGTAAAGATTGAGTCTATAATGAAGCATAAAACATTCAATCAATCATAATTGGCTCATGCATAAATTAATGATGATTGACATGTTTTCTTTGAGGTTTAAAATGTTTTGTGAGATTATGTTTGTACTTGCTGGGCGAAAGCTCATCAGATATTTCATACTGTAGGTAAGATGCCTGCAGCTTTACTTGGTGGGCCATGGAGACGATGCAGCAAGTGAAGGGCGGTGTGGGATACCACTACGCAAGATTTTCCGCAAATATTTTAAGTATGAAGTTGTATATGTATGATTAAAAAAAAAAAAAAAGAAAATTTATTCTATAATTTTCTTCAAGTTCAAGTGAAAGAAACTAAGCAATAAGTTAAGTAAGTAAAGTAACAGCCCACGTCTACGTAGCCGGCCCTACGTGGATTGTCGGGGGCGTTACAAAATTAAGAAAATTAAAGCAAGCATGCACATAAAAATCAAACCACCCCTAATTCTAGATCAAGCACAAAATAAAATTGAGCTTATGCTCTTACAATTTCAACTTGAAATACATGTAAATTTCAAATTGAATGCTCAAAGGAAGGAGTTTGGGGTTTAGGGACGATTACCTTGATTAACCCCAAATTTTAGGGTTAGGGTTTGGTTTTCAAAATTCCCTCCCACTTTGGCTCCACCAACCGGTTCTACACCAAATTTTTGCACCAAAATTTTAGTTGATCTCTTGGTATAATCTTGAACCAAAGCTAACCACTTAGCTAACCAAAATTTTTTTTCCTCATTCCCTTCCTTGAAAACAGTCGGCCTCTAGACTAGAAAAGCACAAAGAAGTTAAAAATAAACTTACTTGATGAGGTAGAAGAGAATCAACCACTAGCCCACTCTTTTTCCCTTGAATCACAAAATTTTTCACTCTCTTGCTCTCTCTTTGGTGTCCGGATTTGTTGAGAGGAGAAATGGGCAGAGTTTAGCTACTTTTCTGAATTTTTTGAACCAAAAACCGCACCCCCCTTATGCCTATTTATAGGTGAGATTTTGGACCCTTTTGCAAATATTTTGGTTCACCTTTTGCTCATAAATCCTTGGAGCAAAATTTTTGCACAATAGCCCTCCATGTGGCCGGCCATTAGGGGTGAACTTGGTGGCCAAGTTTTGATTTTTTTTTTTTTAAACTTATCTTAAGTTAATCATGATGTCATAATTAAGGATAAGGTGATGTCATTCACCTTATGCCTTGTTTGGCTACTTCCTCCAATAAGCAGTCCATTTTAAGCCAATACAAATATTTCTAATACTGTGTTTACTCAAACACAATATTTATTTAACTAAAATTTATTTGTTGAAAAGAAAACGGACAGTACAAAATTTTTCTTATATACAAGAAAATCATGAGTTCGTAGAAATTTTAGATATTACATCTAGCAACCTAGCATGCATCTTCTACAACAATCTTGAACATATTTGGGGACATACAACATTATCAAACATATAGCATGCAAATCATAATAATCAAGCAAGCATAAGTATATAACCATGCAAAGCTCATAAATCAAACCACCCTTAAACCTAATCAAGCACAAAAACCTAAAATCTAATATAGGGCAATAAATTAAATTGAGCTTATGCTCTTACAAATTCAACTTGAAATACACCTAAATTTCAAATTGAAGCTCAATTTAAAAAGTTTAGGGTCCAAAGGAAATTACCTCAATTCACCCAAAGGTTAGGGCTAGGTTTGGGTTCAACTTTTTCCCTCCCTTGCTTAGTACTAGAACCGGCCTCCCTAGTTTGGAAACCCTCCAAAACTTTCAGCCACCCCTTGCTTCAAAACCCGGCCACTACTTGAATTTTCTCTTCCTTTCTTTTCCTCTCACCACAACCGGCCTCTCCTAGGCCAATGGGTTCCAAAAATTTTTCCAACTTCTTGTTGGTGTTTTAGCCAAAATCCGACCACTCTCCTAGTTCTTTCTCTTTTCTCTTCTTTTTTTTTCCCCTCTAAGGTTCGGTTTTTAGGGGGAAATTGGGCATGGTTTGGCTAGATTTTCTAATTTTTTTGAACAAATGGACCACCTATTTATAGGTGATTTGGAACTTCTCAAAATTGCCAAAAAGTCCTTGAAGAAACAACATTTTGCACAAAAACCCCCTTAGGTGGCCGGCCACATGGTTCTAGATCCATCCAAAAATTCTTTCCATAATTTCTTTTAATGAAAGAAATGATGTCATTAATCCAAGGTTAGGTGATGTCATCATAAGGCCTCGTTTGACCTTTCTCTTGATATGCAGTCCATTTTTATGCTAACACAGATATTTTCAATACTGCTATCTACTAATAACAGTATTTTTACACTGAACTGCAGTCCAAAATTCATCTGTGTAAAAATGGACTGTATAAAAATTTTCTTATAACTTGAAGCCATTTGGCCCTTGATACCCTAATTAATGTGCTTGATTTTTCTATGGTGGTTTTAAATCTTATTCTTGCTATCTTGTCCGTAAAGACGGTTTTCGCAGTATATTTCTCATACTGCTTGTAGTATCACAGTATAGTCATACATTTGACCCTTCTAGTCAACCTTTGACTTTTCTGGTCAACTTTGACTTTTCTCGGTCAAACTTTGACCAACATAAAATCATGAAATTTTTCTACTCTTTTTTCCTAAAAGACCTTGTTCTTGACCTCATAAACTTATTATTGAGTCTCATAATTAGTTAAACGAGAACTCAAGCATATACTGATAATAAATTATGAATTTCATATTGATATTCATAATTTGCATGAAACATTACATAAACACATAGCATAGACTTAAATTCCTATATAGAATCATGAGTCTGTTAAAAAATTTGGTTATTACAACCTCACAGGGACTAAAGTGCAAATATTTTATCATTATGGGCCAAAGTGCAATTTTAAGAAATCTGAGGTAAGCTTAGTGAGGTAAGCTTGGTGAGGTAAGCAAGGCATTACTTGGAGCCGAAGTAAGAAAAGATAAATATGTGAATTTTGGGATTTTTGGAAAATTAAAAAAATTGTGTGGTAGTTTTTGATTGGATGATTAGATGCATGAACATGAAAGGCTTACTTGGCCTCCAAGGAACCCTAATGGCAGGCCACATCAAGGGATTCTTTAGCAAATATTTTACTTTTGAGGTTAGATATGCAATTTTAGAAATAAAAATAATTCCAAAAAAAAATTAATTTTCATCTATAAATAGGTGATTGGGGGGGGGCGGGTGTTGAACCATTTTTTTTAGTTCCACCCCAAAACTCTGGCTCTTTTTCAACTCAACTCTCTCCCTCTCACCCTAGGAGCCGAACCCAAAGAGAAAAAAAAAAGAGGTTAGTGGCCGGATTGTGTGTAGGATAGGTGAGGAAGAAATTTTCCAATCCAAGGAGTAGATTCACCACTCAAGATCTAGAGGTAAACCTCTTCACCCTCTAGTTCTTCAATTAAGTTTTGATTCAAGATTTATGTGTATTTCATATGGGTATGTAAGAGCATAAGCTCATTTTACTTTTCATGAAGTAGCTTAGATTTGCTTAGACTTGTGCTTGATTAGGGTTTAGTGATTTTGATTTATGGGTTGATGTATGTTTATGATGCTATGTGTTAGAATATGTATGGTATGTATGAATGCCTAGTATGTGTTTGTAGTATGTCCCCACACACTCAAGAAGATGTTTGGTGTGATTGATTATGTTGATTTTGATGTATGATGCAAGGAGGGTTAGAATTTAATCCTAAAACCCTAATTTGGTATGGAATACCACATAGGTTTGCATGAATGATTTTATGAATGAAAATGAATGCATGGCAATGGAAACGTTAGGAAACATACTGCATGCTTGATGTAGGCTCACGGTTTTAACCGTTTGAGGTAGTGTGTGTGTAATTTTACGTAAGAAACAATTAAGATGAAAACAGCCACTCTCGGATCAAGACTGGGCAGTAATCTGGAAACTGGATTTTGAGGCCTTTAGAGACCGAATTTGAGGAAAGTTAAAACTGAAAAGTTGTAAAAAATAGAAAATCCTAGGAGGCAAAACAGACAGTTTTTAAAAATAAGACTCCAATGGCCTTTATTTTTATAAAAACCCGAGCCTAGTCATGCCCAGACCCTATGCACGGCCAAGCAGGTTCAACAAGGAAAATGAGTAGGCTAAAAGCAGAACTGGGTTTAGAGCAAAGAACAAAAGTTGTAAGGTTTTTAAAAATCTAAAACTTTTGTGAAGAAAATTTTTTTAAAATCCAAACAGATTCTTAGATACAACTGGATTCTAAAAACTGTGCAGGAAACAAGAAATTCCTGCACAGGATTTTCAAAAGCAGTACAGGAAAAGGAAATTCCTGTACATACACCAATAAATGGCAGCATGAAATTGTTTTCAAGGATAGCTTTCAAAACTTGACAAGTTTATTGCCCTTACTCAAGAAAAAAATTACAGTTCACACAAGGACTTTAATACAAGGAAAGTTAGACAACAAATACTAGGTTTTATCAGGAAAAGGAAAAAAAAATAATTAGGCCAAAAGCTATCTTGAAAACATGGTAACAGTATAATGACCAACAGTAACTGGGTAGGATACCCTAGTTACTGGGTTGGGCCTAAAGCCCATGGTTACCAATAATAACCTAGTAGGACATAGCTTTAAAAATTGGGTCTTAGTAACCCAATAGGGTTTGATCCAAATATGACTTAGGCTTCCACCTAGGGTTACTAATAGTAACCTAATAAGATACTAGGTATGATTGGGCCTTGAACCCAAAGTTCATTAACACATGAAACAAGATACTGTTTAGGGTTACAGTTAGTAACCAAATAAGTTATCATGAGTGTGTGTAGGGGACATATAACTAGGATTATTATTGAATACTGGTTAAGGATACCAGCATTAAATGCAATGATTAATGGTAAGATAAGATGACCCTTATCTTACGTCATTTTTGAAAAACAGGAAGTAACCTGTTGTTGCAACCTGAGTTGGAGCAACAAAACCTAGGACATAGCATAACAGGTAAGTACAAACCTCACCTACAGTATGGAAAATAGTAAATACTATTTTTAAGTATGACATGTTTTCATATATGCCATGTTATGCCAAGATATGCCATGTTAAGCCATGATATGCCATGTTATGTCAAGATATGCCATGTTAAGCCAAGATGTGCTATGGTATGCCATGTGTATGATTATGTTATAATTGATATTATGTTATGTTTTGATATAGTGACATCATGAGGCATGTTCACTAATATTAAACCACATGGTAAGAAAAGTCATAAGATAAGACAAGCAAGGTGTTGTACCAACCTCCTGTTGATGCGGGAGGATTATGTATGTTTAAGAAAATTCTCAGACCTTCTGTTGATGCGAAAGGGTTATGTTTCAAGATTCCCAGAATTGTTAAGGACCTTGCAAATCCTAACCTTATGTGGAATGTGCGCATTTGGTACGTACACAAGGGGCCCACATGTTAAGCAAGATAGTAAGTTCATAAGAAGTTCATAATGGAGCATAAGAGATTCATAATTGATCATAAATGGTTCATGCATAAGTTACATGATGCTTGACATGTTTTGTGAGATTAAGTTTGTACTTGCTGAGCGTAAAGCTCATCAGTATATTTCATACTGTAGGTAAAAAACCTGCAGCTTAATTGGTGGGCCATGCGGACGATGCGGCAAGAGGAGGGCGGTGTGGGATACCACTACGCAAGTTTTTCCGCAAGTTCTTTTGAACAAAAATATTTGTATATATCTATATTAGAATAAATTGTGTTATACTGTATGTATGAAGTTTGAAGACTCGAGTTAAATGTAAAGATTATGTATGACTTCTTATTATAATAAACAAGTATGTATATGTATAGAAAATCTTCTTATATTGACTAGTCTATTTATGTATGTTAAAAAAAATTATTTTCAAATTTTCAAGTGAGTTTAAATTATTAAAACCGAGATTTAGTTTAAGTAAGTATGGTAACGACCCCACGTAGGTCAGGGCGTTACAATAAGTAAAAAGACCACCTCTGAATTGTGTGAGACCTTTTGTGGTGAGCCCAGGAGCAAAACCGTGAGGGCATGAGGCCGAAAGCTGACAATATAAAGTCAACGGGAGACATGGGTTGTTATAGGAAACTATGTTTGATGCTATGTTTTGTATGTCATGATACATGTCTGAGCTTTATAGCTTGAGATGTCATTATGAAGTATGACATATTTCATACTTCCATGCTTTATGCCATGACTTACATGTTTTAAAGTTATGATGATACATGTCTTTGTTTTATGGCTTTTGAGATTTTATGTTGAGATATGACATATTACATATCATAAAACAAATAAAAAGAGTAAGTCAAGACAAGTTAGAGATGTCGTACCAACCTTTAATAAGGAAATGATCAATTTAGTTAATTACACAATTGATCTGGAGGAAGTCCAGTCGATGATCCTAGTATTGTTACGGACCTTGAAAACCTAAACTATCGATGATCACTCGCCCTCAGTACGTACAATAAATAAGACTAGAAAAAAAAAAATCATTATATGTCCATCACCTCGCTATATCAATATCTTTATCTTGGAGTCCCTGCTTAGACGATCAAGATATGCTGTCTCCCAAATTGAAAATAAATGCCCATTAAAATATTAGCAAGGACAAAGTATTCTTTATTGTTCTACATGTTATGGACAATAAGTTTACATTCTTGCCTTATAAATTTGTATCTTTCCACATGTAACCCTATCCATGCACAAATTCAAGGACTAATAAGCATTGGTTCGTTTGTAATTTATATAATTAACACGATGTTACTAAACAAGACAATGACTGATACATTAAATTATACATAATATTTATAATTTACATAAATTATACTAAGAGTAGTTTTAGGGATACCAACTTTAATTCTAACTTTTTAAATACCAACTCACGTGTCATAGTTGGTAGATGCAATCAATTGATGTAGCGATGCTTTAAACACTTACCAATAAAAAAATGACAATTCATTTGCCAAATTGGTTGTTACTTAAAAGTTGAGATTATAGTTGGTGTTCTTAGCATTTTTCTTATAATAAATATATCATATGATATTCCTAACATTAACTGAATCTTTCTTAGTCATTTGTTCAGCATGGTTAAACTTGAGTACACTAGTACAGAATGTGGATACCATGACGGTTAAAAACCGTCATAGTAATATTTCTACGACGGTTTTCTAACCGTCGTGGAATCCAGGGTCGTGAAATCTTTTCAGATTCCACGATGGTTTTTTACCCGTCGTGGAACAGGCAAAAAATATGACCTAAATATGGATATTTAAGAACATACCACGACGGTTCTACGCAAAAAAATGTCGTGATAGGTGGACCTACCACGACGGTTTTTTAAGAAAATCGTCGTGGTAGGGTGGGTCCGCCGAAAAAAAAAATTTTTGAATTGATTTCGTTTCCCACGGGTGGCAAATCCGGAAAATTTAACTCACAAAATCAACATTTTTTTTTGGAAAATTCCCAAATCCGTGTCTTACCCAATCAATTTTAAAGCAATCTAAATCACAACGACAATCAACAATCACCGAAAGGACGGATTTTGGACAATTTTCTATAGAAAATTCCCAAATCAACAATCAACCAAATCAACATTTTGGAAGGGACATTGTGGATTTTTGACATTTTGGACGGAAATTTCACAATCAACAACCACAATCAACAAAATCAACATTTTGGATAGAAAATTCCCATATCCGTGCCTTACCCAAGCAAGATACATTTCAACTTACCGGATTGTCGAGCGTGGGTACAGACGGAGGGGTAGAGAATGTAGGGGATGGAGGAATGGCGGCGAGAGGGAGAGGGAAAAAGGCTCGGAGTTAGAGAGAGAGGGAGGAATGGCGGCGAGAATGTAGAAAGGGAGCGGAGAGCGATAAATGGAGTGAGGATATGGGCGGCTTTGGGTTTGGAGTTAGAGTTAGTATTAGAAAGTGAAAAAGGCTCGGAGTGTAATGGGGTGGGAAAGAGGGTATTTTTTTGGGTTTTAATATACGCTCCAAAAAGTTGAACAACTTCAAAAATTTTCAAAATTTCGGCATTTATACCTACCACGACGGTTTTTTTCCAAAAACCGTCGTGATAGGTTGAAAATTTTTTTAAAAAAAATTTTGACCTACCATGACGGTTTTTTCAAAAACCGTCGTGGTAGATCTACCACTACAGTTTTTTGAAAAAACTGTCGTGATAGGTCAAAAAAAAAATTTTTGAAAAAAATTTTAGAAACCGTCGTGGAAGCCGTAGCTTCCACGACGGTTTTTAATAACCGTCGTGGAAGCTACGGCTTCCACGATGGTTTTCGGAAACTCAAAGCCGCTCTGTGTTTTTACGCATTTTCCGCGACGGTTTTTTTAAAAATGGTCGTGAAAGTGCCGTCGTGGGATCCACTTTTTATAGTAATGGTAGTTAATTCATAGTATTTTCAAATAATATTGATTTAATTAATTGAAAAAATACAGATGCTAAGAGAGAAAAACTTCAAACAGACAATTCCAAAAGTGAAAGTTGAGGACGATGATGAAATCACATACGAAATAGCTGATGCTGCTATGAGGATGTCGATAAACTTTTGGTCTGCCCTGTAATCGCCACATGGTCATTGGCCTGCACAAAATGCTGGCCTTATGTTCTATATCCCTCCATTGGTACTAAGTAACTTAATGCTGAAATCACAAAATGCTGGCCTTACTATTATTGGATTTATATAATTTCTCACCTAAAGATATTAAATGCAAATGCAGGTGTTTTGTATGTACATTTCGGGTACTCTCGGTACTGTGTTCAAGGAGCATCACAAAAGGGAAATGTTGTGGTACATGTACTGTCACCAAAACGAAGATGGAGGATGGGGATTGCACATCGAGCGAGGGACCGAGCATGATGATGTGCACGGTGCTTAATTACCTTGCCATGCGCATTCTAGGAGAGGGCCCTGATGGTGGTCTAGACAGTGCTTGTTCTAGAGCTCGCAAATGGATTCTTGATAATGGTGGTGCAATATGCTCTAGCTCTTGGGGAAAGACTTGGATGGCGGTGCGTATGTTTGTGATATTTGTTTGATTGATCACATGAATCGTGTTATGCTTTATGTTACAACTGATGAATAATTAGAAAAACCAGTATGTAGTAACTATGATAATAAGTGGTAATAATATAAATTGTAGTAATTTATTTAAAGAATTTTGATCAACAAGAAAGAACAGCTGCTACATAGCAGCACCATGAACTTAAGTACTTGATTAATCTTACTTCTTGTGTTTTATGTTTGTGTATCAAATTATCAGATACTTGGTGTGTACGAGTGGGATGGATGCAACCCAATGCCTCCTGAGTTCTGGTTCTACCCATCTATAGTACCTCTTCATCCATGTAATTATACGTTATGTCTAAATTCTCCATATGTAACAATAACTAGTGTAAGTATTAAAATTCTCATACCAACATAGAATTTTTTGAATGAAAATTGCAGCAAAAATGTTATGCTATTGTCGATTAACGTACATGCCAATGTCTTACTTATATGGGAGAAAGTTTGTTGGTCCAATCACTCCTCTCGTTGAGCAACTGAGAGAAGAAATCTACAACGAGCATTACAAAAATATCATGTGGAGCAAAATGCGTCATGTCTGTTATACGGTTGATAACTACCATCCCCATGGTAGAGTACAACGTCTTGTGTGGGACAGCGTTTACTACATTGGTGAGACAATTATTAATACTTGGCCCTTCACCAAGATCAGGGAAAGAGCTGTTCAGAAAGCAATAGAACATATTCATTACGAGGACGAGAATAGTAGATATATCACAATTGGAAGTGTTGAGAAGGTAAGTAATAAATTTTCCTCAACTTATTATTTATTTTTATTTACCAACAATTTGGAAAAAATGTTAAATTCATTTTGCAGCCCCTGATGATGCTTGCTTGCTGGGTGGAAGATCCAAACGGAGAAGCTTTCAAGAAGCATATTTCAAGAGTTGCAGATTACTTATGGGTAGCAGAAGATGGAATCACAATGCCTGTTAGTAAACACATAAAATTATATATTTTTTTAATAGTATCAGTATAGTTATAAGATATTGTTACTAATTATTGACATCTTATTCTAATATTCTTTTTTCCGAATCTATGCAGAGTTTTGGAAGTCAGGTATGGGATTGCAGTTTCATCATTCAAGCTCTACTTGCAGGTAATATCAATAAGGAAATTGCTCATGTACTAAAGAAAGCACACGAGTTCCTTAAGATGTCTCAAGTCAGGGAGGACCCTCCAGATCGTTCCAATCATTTTCGGCACATCTCCAAAGGAGCATGGACTTTCTCTGATAGAGATCATGGATGGCAAGTCTCTGATTGTACTGCAGAAGCTCTAACGGTAATAAAATGGATATACATAATTTTGTCAATTCTAAAACTCACTTAGTTGGGGCTTGGCATCACTGCTAGTATTTGATGTAAATATTTTGCAGTGTTGCCTGTTATTTGAAAAGTTGTCACCAGATATAGTGGGCGAGCCTATGGAAGTAGAGCACATGTACGATTCTATTAACATTATACTTTCTCTACAGGTGAGGGAAGAGGAAGCCTTCTTTTTAATAGTTAATAGTACATTGGTTTCAACTGGCTTCTTTTTAATAAGTTGAATTGCACTAATTTAATAATTTTTTTATCTCCCCGCCAAAAAATAGGGTCCTAATGGAGGTGCCTCAGTTTGGGAGCCAGCAGGAGCTCCGAAATGGTTGGAGGTAGGCACTAGCTAAACTCAATCTTCTACTTATATTTGAATTTGATTTAAGAAAAATATTTTTTTCCCCTTGTGTAGTGGCTAAATCCTGTAGAATTCTTGGAGGACCTTGTTATTGAACACGAGTAAGTAAAATAAATTTAAATACCACTTTAAATATTTTAATTAGCTGATATCTTTTTCAGCAACGTTCAGTTTGTTTATGTAGTTTTTTTCATGAAGGAAATCATCCAACTTACAAACAGATTGTCATGCCTTCGTACTTAATTTAAATGATGATGTCCATACAGGCATGTTGAGACCACCTCTTCCGTAATGCAAGCATTAAATTTATTTAGGATGTTACATCCAGGACATAGAAGAAACGAGATTGATAATTCGATTAACAATGCTGCTAACTACCTAGAAGACAAACAAATGGCAGATGGCTCTTGGTATGGAAGTTGGGGAATTTGCTTCATTTTCGGCACATGGTTTGCAATTAGAGGCTTGGAGTCTGCCGGTAGGTACTACAACAATTGTGAGGCTGTCCGTAGAGGTGTTGACTTTCTACTTAAAATACAGAGGGAGGATGGGGGTTGGGCGGAGAGCTACACTTCTTGCCCAAATAAGGTTAAGAAATATTTTTTTTCCCTTTTAATTAATTGATATAGCACTTTTATATTTTTAGAGAAACTCACAATTAGTTGTTTTTTTTTTTTTTTCATTCGATTGATTTGGTGATCATCAGGTCTATACACCTCTTGAAGGGGATCATTCAATTTTGGTGCATACTGCTTTAGGATTGATGAGTTTGATCCATGGTAGACAGGTAGGTAATTTATTTATCAGTATATATATACAAATGAGATTGAAACGACTCCTCATCATCTAAAATTTTGTGTACATTCTCGAATACTGGTATTTTACTATTGTTGTTGTCGTCGTTGTCGTCGTCTCAGACTCTAATGTAACATTTAATAGGCTGAGAGAGACCCGAATCCTATTCACCGAGCTGCAAAACTACTCATCAACTGTCAATTAGAAGATGGTGATTTCCCCCAACAGGTACCAATCTACTTTAAATATGTGCAGCAAAAAGGGGAAAATTAAGGTTTAATAATGAGAAAAAGGAAGTTGTTGTCACACCATTTGAGATAGAACGATGGATTAACCATTTTTTATGTTGCATAACAAACGTGGAGATCTCATGAGAACATATTCCCGCTACAAAAATGTGCTCTTGACTTTGAATGTCGTTTAATCGTCAGTTTTGTCTCCTAATGACAGAAAATTATGGGTGTTTTTATGCGGAATGCTATGTTACATTACGCAGCGTATCGGAATATCTTCCCCATTTGGGCTCTCGCCGAATATCGTAATATGGTATCTTTGTCTTCTTAAGGAAGAAGAACAATAAGTGAGCAAGTTCAATCAATATATGCAGAATGTATATGTATGTAAACATATACAATAACTGTTGGAGGATTTGCAACTTTGTAAAGCAAATGAGTGGCTGCATCTTCGTTTGTGTGTGTTGTTGTTGTTGTTTTTTTCACTTCTTTCTGATTCTTTCCATCATAAAGCAAATATTTCAACCATGAAAAAATGCTCTATGACCTAACAACTGCCACTTGCTTTACTTTAGACCTCCAAATTGGCTCCAACCATGTGGAGAAAATCGGGGTTTCCTCCAAGAAAAACACTTTGACGCTCAAGTTTTATTTAAAAGAAACACACACACATTTTTCCTCCTACTAATCCAAATTGATTAGTTCGAGAGTGCACTGGAATTCCAATTTTGGTTTTATTCATGACCGTTAATTGATAACGGCATTGTTTCTAATTAGAGCATGTTACTGGTTAAATTGCACGCACAAAATAAAAAGACAAAGTAAAGGAAAAAAAAAAAGTCACATTATGTTGATTGGGCCACTACATAGGCAGTCATGTTGTAACGACCCACCTAGCACAGGCCGTTACCATACATACATACTTAATATACTTATTTACTTGGCGAAAATAGCGGAATATTTTTTTTTAATACGGTGCGAACTCACACGAATACGTACGTACGTATAAACGTTTACCAAATAAAAGTGTTTGGGCATAAAATAATACACATAAAATAACAAAACGCATAGCAGCTATCATTCCCACATTTCACAGTTCGCCCTACCACGCTCCACCATCTTGCATCACATACTTCCCGTAGGTTGCTTACCTACAGCATAAACGTAAGACGTGAGCTTTCGCTCAGCAAGTACAACTATGACACCCGCGACACAAACAATTACTAACATAACACAACATGTCATAACATATCATAACATAATATAATCATGCATGAGCCGTTTATGTTTCATTATGCTTTCTTATTCTTTCATAACTTAACTTGCTTATGGGCCCCTTAACATAAGTGTCCGTATCGGGCGCGCAACTATAGAATGGTTGGGGCAGTCAGTCCATTTCCAACTCAAACCATAGTCCAACCCGACCTAATGCGGGTCGGTACGACACAGGCAAGCTTGCTTGCCATTATACTTGCTTTTCATCATCTCATACTTGATCTTGTTCTTACTTAAGAATTGGTGAACATACCTAGTGATGTCACTCACACATAAATCATACTTTAGCCATAACATAACCTTAACATAACTTACATCATAACATAGCCTATATCACATAATTCTAACATACATCACAGCATACATCATAGCATACATCATAGCATTAGATGTACTAGGCAAGCAACACAACAAAAGCCTATGCTGTTGTGACGCCCCCGACAATCCACGTATGGCCGACTACGTAGACGTGGGTCGTTACTTTACTTACTTAACTTAAATCTTTGTCTTATCGAAAATTTCAGAATAAATTTTTTTTTAATCATACATATACAACTTCATACTTAAAAATATTTGCGGAAAATCTTGCGTAGTGGTATCCCACACCGCCCTTCACTTGCTGCATCGTCTCCATGGCCCACCAAGTAAAGCTGCAGGCATCTTACCTACAGTATGAAATATCTGATGAGCTTTCGCCCAGCAAGTACAAACATAATCTCACAAAGCATTTTAAACCTCAAAGAAAACATGTCAATCATCATATAATTTATGCATGAGCCGTTTATGATTGATTGAATGTTTTATGCTTCATTATAGACTCAATCTTTATTATCTTGTCTCAACATGTGGGCCCATAGTGTCCGTACCGAAAGCGCGCAGCCTCCAGATAAAGCTAGGGTTTGCAAGGCCCTAACAGTTCTGGGAATTTTAACTTGACCCTTCACGATCACGGATTTCGATCACGGAAGGTAATTATCACCACTAAACATGTAGCCTCCTTAATTAAGGGAGGTTGGTACGACACCTTACTTGATTATCTTACCATGTGATTTAACATTAGCGAACATATTTCATGATGTCACTATGTCATATCATACTCAACATTTGCCATAATATGGCCTTCTTGAAAACATATCACTTCTGGAACCATGACATTTTTGAAAACATGGCATTTCTGAAACCATGACATTTTTGTAAACATGGCACTTTTGTAAATATAGCACTTTTATAAACATAGCACTTTTATAAACATAGCACTTTTGAAACCATGACATTTTGGAAAACATGGCATTTCTGAAAACATGGCATTACATGTAATAACATAACTTAGCTCATCATAGCATAGTATCACACATTATGACATCACATATCATAGCATAACATAGCATGTATACTTGAAAATATAATATAATTGAAAATAGTCTTTACTATTTTCATACTGTAGGTGAGGTTCGATACTTGCCTGTAGTCCTACGCTCTTGATTTATCGTCCCAATATAGCACGACAATAGTTCCTACTCCTGTTTCCAAACAGGGTGTAAGATAAGAATCATTTACAATCTATCTTACTATAAATCATAATTATTAAATGTTGGTATCCCAACCAACAACTATGGGTAATTCTAGGTATATGTTGTCCCCGATACTAGATGTCTTACTAGGTTACAAATAGTAACCCTATTATTTTAAAAACAACCCAATATGGATTAATCTTTAAGAGGTTACGTTGGATAACCTCATGTACTAAACCTTTATACATACCGTCAGGGTTAGGTTACCTTCCTACCCTTGGGCTTTATTCTTGTCCATAATTATTGGGTTACCTCAATTAACCTTTTATCTTAGCCCAATTTATTAATCTTGGTATCCTTTAGGGTTATCTTGACTAACCCTTAAGGTTAATTGTAGTCAAACTCTTGGTCAACCAAAGTCAATTACGGTCAACTATGGTCAACCCTCTTTGGGTCAACCTTTGAGCCTTGGGCTTGACCCAGTAACTCGGGTATCCTTCCCGGTTACCATGCGTAATCGCTTTACTTAACTCACAAAAATTCATATTCTTGAAATAGGTCTTTGTAAAAATCATTTAGGGCTGGAAGCTACCTTTGGAATAGTTTCCATAATCAAAACAGTGATTTTGGAGAAAGATACAATTTTTTCCAAACTGTTTTTAGAAAATCCTGTGCAGGAATTTCTTGTTCCCTGCACAGTCTTTATAAAACTGTGTCAGTTTAAAGATCTGAATTGAATTTGAAAAAGTTGTCTTCATGAAAGTTTTAGATCTCGAAGAATCCTAAAACTTTCATGTTTTGAGGAAAACCCAGTTTTGCTTGTATTCTCGTCAGTTTTAACTTGAACTTGCTGGACGTGTAGACTAGGTCTGGGCAGACCAGTCTCGGTTTTCTGTAAAAACGGAGGCCATTGGAGCCTCAATTTGGAAATCCGTCCTCTGTACCCCCTAGTAAAAACCCTTTTGAACAACTTTCATGTTTTAAGTTTTCTCTAATTCGAGCTCTAAAGGCCTCAAAATCGGCTTGCCGTAAAACTGGTCAGGATTCACCTGAACCTGGCAGTTTTTCGGTTTAGAGTTCGTTTTACATCCTAGACGTGGAATCTAGCTCAACCAGCCACCGCGGGAGCTCTAATACACACATGCAGCGGTTTCTAACGTAAAACATACATCCATGCATCACAAAATTAACGTCATACATCAAGCACATAAACCCTAATCAACATAACAAACACTTAACATGCAATATTGAAACCACCAAACCAAGAACCCTAACTAATCAAGCACATACCCTAAAATCCTAACTAGGGCAGAAAATTAAAGTGAGCTTATGCTCATTACAAACCAAGCTTAAATACATTTAAATTTCCCAAATGAAATTTAAATGAAATACTTAGGGTTTAAGAATTTATACCTCACTTAGATCCAAGATTTGGGCTTGGCTTTTGCTGTCCCTTTTCCCTTCACCAACAACCGGTCTTCCCCTCCAATTGGGGTTCCAACTTTCTGGCCATAATCACATGAAAACATACACATAAATTTCCAAATGAATCAAATGGAAAAAGGTTAAGGTTTATGGGAGATTTTACCTTGGCTAACCCTAGAAATGGGTTAGGGTTGGTGGATCCGAATTTTTCTCTTTTTCTTGGCTGCCACCACAACCGGCCTTGCTCCCCTAATGGCACCAAAATTGTTTTCCAATCTTTGGCTTGGTTCTATATGAAATCCGGCCACTCTCTTTCTTTTCCTTTCCTCTAAGACTCGGTTTTTAGGGGGAGAGTGTGAGAGAAAATTTTGCCATAGTTTTGGGGCATTTTCTCATTTTTTTTCTTCTCTCTTTCTCTCTCTTAGGTGGCCGGCCATTCCCTTAGAGAACAAGGGAAAATTTCTAATTGATGAGGTGTCCTCCCTCCTTGGTGTGGCCGGCCATGAAGAAACTTGGAGGCCAAGTACTTGTTCAACAAGCAAATGTTTGCTTACCTCACCAAGCCTATGTCACATGGCCTACATCACTAAGCTTACCTAAGCATGCTTACATAAGCAATTTTCCTTGCTCTCCAAGGATGAATAACCGGCCATGAGGTGCCATGTGGAGCCTTGTGGTGCATGAACCAAAATTTTTTTTGCTTGTTCACCAAGCTTCTAACAACCGGCCATTCAATGGGTGTGAGTCAAAAATGGCTTGCTCACCAAGCTACTCATGCTTACCTCACCTTGATGACATCATCTTGCTTGCATCATCTTGATGACATCACTTGCTTATCTCATATTTTCCAAAAATTACACTTTAGCCCCTAAGGACAAAATATTTACAATTTAGTCCCTGCGGGTGATCGGCTAATGTAGTGCTACTTGACTTCCAATTCTTGCATAATTATCCACTTGATTCCAAGAATCCATTAATATAGTTATGCAATCCATTTCCTTATTAACTTTGATAATATCAATACTGTTTTGTCCTAAAATAGTATCATCATACTGAATTGTAGTCCAAAATCCATTTGCATAAAATTGGACTACGTATAAATTTTTCTTAGGACTTGAAACCATTTAGCCTATATTGCTCCAAATATTGTGCTTGATTTTTCTCTAGCGTCGTCTCAAACCTTATTCTCGCTTAATCGTCCGTAACGACAGTTTTCTGTAGTATAGTTTCTATACCGATAAATTATACTGCAGTATCATCTTGGTCAAAATTGGTCAACCTAAAGTCAACCTTGGTCAACTTTGACCGGAATAAAAGTCAAAATTCCTATTTTGCCCTTTTTCCCAAAAAGGCCTATATTTGCCTAAGCAAATTATTGTTGAGTCTCGTAGCTAATATATCGAGAACTCAACCCTATACTGATAAAATTATGAATTTTGTACTGATATTCATAATTTTCATGAAATATCACATAAACACATGGTACGAACTTAAATTTCTTGCATATAAGAGTCCGTAAAAATTCCGGTTATTACAGCTGTAGGCGGAGTTGTACTTACCTTGTCCGCTATGTCCGATACCGTACCGTTCCAGTCAGGACACTACAGCAAGTTACCTTCTGTTATAAAGGACATAGGTAAGGATCAGAATTGTTGGTGATATAACCAACATTCATTTATACCCTTAGTTATATGTCCCCCTACATAACCACATGATATCCTACTTGGTTACAGCAAGTAACCGTAGAGTTCAAAACTTACCTTACTTGGATCATAACTTAACTTTGGTTCCAAAAATCCATTTTTACTTTCTTTTGGAAAAACTCCATATTTTATGTACAAAAATCATTTGTTCAATTTCATAAAAATTATAACTTTTGAGTTGGATTTGTAAAAATTACTAAGTGTTGAAAACTGCCTTTGGAACAGCTTTCCATAGTCGATTTATCAGTGTATGTGTAGAAATTTCATTTTCCTACATTGTTTTTCAAAAATCCTGTACAGGAATTTTCTGTTTCCTACACAGTTTTTGAAAACAGTTTTATTTAAAAAATCTAAGTCGAATCTGAAAAAGTTTCCTTCATAAAAGTTTTAGATCTCAAAAAACCCTACAACTTTTGTGTTTTACTCAAAACCTAGTTCGGACTTTAACATACTTGTTTCCCTTGTTGAACCCACCTGCCGTACATAAAGTCTGGGCACGGTCAAGCTCGGATTTTTGTAAAAACCGAGGCCGTTAGAGCCTTATTTTAGAAAATGGTACACGTTGCCTACTAGGAAAATCCCTCTCTACAACTTTCATGTTTTACATTTTTCCAAATTCGGCCTCTAATGGCCTCAAAACCGGCTTTCCAGAAAACTGGCCAGTTACACCCAAACTGGCAGTTTTCATGCTTACATTCATTTTACGTCCTAATACGTGCACTCTACCTCAATCGGCCGCAGCCGAGAGCCTATACCAGTCATGCAGCCCTTTTCTATCGTAAAGCTTTGTCATCAAACACATTTGGGGACATACATCATTATCATTCATTAAGCATGCAAACCCTAATAATCATGCAAGCATGAGCATATAAATCAAAGCACCCATAAACCTAATCAAGCACAAAACTTAAAATCTAATCTACGGCAATAAATTAAATTGAGCTTATACTCTTACAAAATTCAACTTGAAATACACTTAAATTTCAAATTGAAGCTCAATTTCAAAGCTTAGGGCCAAGAGAGATTTACCTAGCTCAACACAAGGGTTGGCTTGTCTTGACTTCAAATTTCCCCTTTCTCCTTGGCTCCTTCAACAACCGGCCTTCCCTTGCCAAAGGGGGTTCCAAAAATCTTGGTCACCTAGCTTGTTCCTCACCAAAATCCGGTCACCTTGGACCTCCCTTCTTCACTTTTTCTTCTCTTCCACAACCGGTCTCTAGCCTAAAATGGGTACCAAATGTAACGACCCGCCTAGCACAGGCCGTTACCATATATACATACATACTGAACTTCTCGTACATACTTACATACTTATGAAAAATAGCGGAATTTTTTTTTTATATGGCATAAAATATGCAACATATAAATGTATCTTTATCAAGCATATTTAACATACATAAATACATAAGGAACAAAACGCGTAGCAGCTCGAACTCCCACATTTCACAGTTTGCCCCGCCATGCCCTTCCATCTTGCATCAACCATTGCTGATAGGTTGTTTACCTACAGCATAAACGTAAGACAGTGAGCTTTCGCTCAGCAAGTATAACTTCCTATACCGCGACATAAACAAACATAATCTCAATCTTATCTTAAAACCTTCTAGCATAATACATCGTAACATAACTTACTATAACATAACGTCATAACATAACCATCATAACATAGACTTCATAGCATAACATCATAGCATAAACTTATCTTAACATAACTTCATATCATAACATCATAGCATAAACTTATCTTAACATAACTTCATAGCATAACATCATAATGCATGGTCCATTTATGCTCATATTATGCTCAATTCATTCTTAACTTACTTTCATTACTTATCTTACTTATGGGCTCCTTACTTGAGTGTACGTACCCGGCGCGCAACTATGGACTTACTCTTGCCATAGCTCAACCCGACCTCGGACGGGGGGCACGACACAGGCGACTTGCTCGCCATCTTACTTTCTTTTCATCTTGTCATGTCATACGTGATCTTATTATTCTTATAAGATTTCGTGAACATGCTTCGTGTTCTTATACATACATGCTTCATGTCTTAAGAATCATAACATAATATTCATAATGAACTTACCTTGACTTATCATATTTCATAACTTAGCATACAACATAAAATTATCATGGCATATAGCATGACATAACAATAACATAGTATAGCAATAACAACATAATATAGCAACCACAACATAACATACAAATAGGTATACCCTCCTAGCATACATCTAACAATAACATACTTGGGCAAGTACCACAACAAAGCCTATGCTGTAGGCGGTAGTTGTACTTACCTCTCTTGCTATGTCCTGCGTAGTGCTGCTCCTTTTCTGAGTACAGCTGCAGGTTCCCTCCTGCTTGTTGAAGGACACAGATGAGGTTTTAATTAGTATTTGTGGAATGTTGGTGATCTAACGATCATGCTTATATAATCCTAGTTGTATGTCCGTGATACTAGATGTCTTACTGGGTTACAAATAGTAACCCTATTGTTTTAGAACAACCAAACATGGATTATTTCTTAAAAGGTTACATTGGATAACCTTAAGTACCAAATCTTTATACATACCATTAGGGTTAGATTACCTTTCTAACCTTGGGCTTTATTCTTGTCCATAATTATTGGGTTACCTCAATTAACCCTATATCATAGCCCAATTTATTAATCTTGGTATCCTTTAGGATTATCTTGACTAACCCTTAAGGTTAAATGTAGTCAAACTCTTGGTCAACCAAAGTCAACTTTTGGTCAACTAAGGTCAACCCTATATGAGTCAAACTTGAGCTTTAGACTTTGGCCCAGTAATTCAGGTATCATTTCCGGTTATTACCCGTAATCATCTTGCTTACCCAATTTGGTTTAAAAATCCATTTTCCATTTCTTTGGAAACTTGGGTAAATTAGCTTCAAAAATCTTTTACTTAACTCATAAAAATTCATATTCTTGAAATAGGTTTTTGTAAAAATCATTTAGGGCTGGAAACTGCCTTTGGAACAGTTTTCATAATCAAAACAGTGGTTTTGGAGAAAGATACAATTTTTCCGAACTGTTTTTAGAAAATCCTGTGCAGGAATTTCCTGTTCCCGGCACAGTCTTTATAAAACCGTGTCAGTTTAAAGATCCATTCCAATTTTGAAAAAGTTGTCTTCAAGAAAGTTCTAGCTCTCAAAAAATCCTAAAACTTTCATGTTTTACGTAAAATCTAGTTCTGCTTGTATTTTTGTCAGTTTTTGTTTAAAACTGGCTGATCATGTTAACTGGGTCTGGGCAGACCAACCTCGGATTTTTATAAAAACAGAGACCATTGGAGCCTCATTTTGAGATTCTGCACACATTGTCCCCTAGGAAAAATCGTTCCGAACAACTTTCGTGTTTTACGTTTTACCCAATTCGGCCTCTAAAGGCCTCAAATTTCCACTTTCCCGAGACTGTCCAGTTTCGAATCCGAACCGGCAGTTTCGGTTGTTAAGTCCGATTTACGTCCTATTTCGCGAAGTCTACCTCGACCGACCACTTCGGGAGCCTAAAAAACAAACATGCAGTGTTTATAACGTCCCACATACAACCACATGCAGCTCGAATGGGTCCATGCAAACCAAAACCGAACTGTCCTACCTAGGTTTGCATGGTTTTAACTTTTGCATCTTATTCAAGCAAGCATCAATCATCCACCCTTAAGCTAGCAGCTAAACATGCACTGCCTAGGGGCAGATTTTCGGACCAAACTAGGGGACACACAACCCTAAGCATCAAGCATGAAGATCAATCACAAATAAGCACAAACAATGCAAGAATTCAAGCCATACACCCCTAGATCTACAAATCAAGCACATACAACCATACTAGGGCATAAAATGGGAAATGGATATATGTCCTTACAACCAAATTGAACTACATTTTAACTTTAAATTTGAACTCAAATAAGAGAGTTAGGGCTCTAGATTTTTACCTTAGACCAAGGTCAAGTTGTGGTCACACAATTTCTTCCTCCCCCTAGCTTTCCTTAGCTCACAGCCACTCCTCCAATTTGAGCACCAAAATTTTGGGTTGGTCTCCTTGGTAGATCCACTCCAAACTGAGCACCACACCAAGGATTTGCCCCAAAAATTTCAACTTTTCTCCTTCCCTCACTCACTCAGCCACACACCCAAGAGACCCAAACATTTTTCTAAACTTTTCTTGGCTTTTTTCCCTAGTTCAAACCCGAACTCCTATGAACAAAAGCCCCAAGAAAATTTTTGATTTTCTCACCCCCTTCTCTTCTCCAATTTCCGGATTTTCAAGAGAAAATTTTGCAAGAATTTCCCCAAATTTCTTGAATAAAATGAATAGGCTCAAGGGGTATTTATAGAGGTTGGAGAACTTTGCTAAATTGTACAAAAACCCCATGAAAACTAAAATTTGCACAAAAACCATGCAAGGTGGCCGGCCATAGGCTTGGTGAACAAGCAAGAATTTCTTGCCAACTAAAAAAAATAAATTATGATGTCATAATTAAAGGATAAGGTGATGTCGTCCGCCTTAGACCTTGTTTGGCTATTTTCCCCAATAACCAGTCCATTTTTTAAGCTACACAGATATTTCCAATACTGTGTTCACTTATACATAGTATTTTTATACTGTACTGTAGTCCAAAATTTATCTGTGTAAAAATGGACATTATAAAATTCTTCTTATTTTTCCGAGCTCTTTTTGTCTTTAATCCTCACTAGGTGTGCTTGATTTTCTAAGGTGGTTTTTAAAGCCTATACATGCTAACTCAATCTTAAAGACGATTTCCGCAGTATCTTTACCATACTGCATTTCATAATTACTGCAAAGTCAACCCTTTGACCATTCTTGGTCAAACTTTGACTTTCTTTGAATCTTGTACTTTTTCGTTCTTTGACTCAAAAGGGCCGTTGCTAAACTAAGCAATCCATTTGGAGTTTTTTATTGAACCATAAAAAGTCATAAAATGTAAGAAAACTCTTAACCGAGCTTTTTCAAAAATACCTCCATGGTATACATTCAATTCCTTTAAAGGAAATAATGATATCGGAAAAATCCAGGTATTACAATCTTCCCACCTTAAAAATTTTCTTCCGCGAAAATCAGAACAATTCGAGGTAGTTCTTTCCGATTGGCCACTAGTTTGGGGTGAAAAGCCGTATTGAACTGCAATTTCAACCCCAAGGCAGTATGAACATTCGTCCAAAACCGAGAAATGAAGCGTCCATCCCGGTCTGAGATGATCGATTTTGGCACTCCAAGCAAACTAATGATCTGGGCTACGTAGATTTTTACTAATCTTTTCACCAAAAAGGTGGCTTTTATCACGATAAAGTGGGCTGATGTGATTAATCTATCCACGATAACTCAAATTGTACCATTCCCACTTGTAGTCCTGGGCAATCCTACTACAAAATCCATAGTAGTTTGCTCCCATTTCCATTCTGAAAGCTCTATTTTATGCAAATCTCCTCCAGGATGTCGGTGTTCAGCCTTAACTTTTTGACAAGTTAGGCATTTTGACACGAATTCCGCCACTTTATTCTTCATGTTTGGCCACCAATAATTCTCTCAGAGGTCTTGGTACATCTTAAAAGCTCCTGGATGTACCGAATATGGCGTCTTATGGCTTCTGACATTATCTGATCTTTCATTGCCAAAATTAATCCGGTTGTCGAGCTCCGTAACTGTTCGTAAAGGTTAAACTTTTCCTTGTCGTAAGAGCTAAACGTCTCACAACGCTTTTGGTAGTCAAACTTAGCGTTGTAATAACTTAAGAAATCCGTTTCTAATATCACATCGAAATCCTAAAACTTGATTGCGATGAGATCTACAAGCAATTCACTGCCATTATAACTACAAAAGTATTTTGCTTTAAAATAGTCGAACCACAAAATGTCTCCAAAAAGGCAAAGAAATTTTTAAAAAGTTGTTTTAAACTATCTATACTACTTCCTAATTTCTTGGACAAACTTTATAAATACAAACAAGTGAGTGGCACCAGAATTAGATAATGCAATAACGTCTTATGTGGCGATAAGGATCTATCTTGTCACTTCATGCAAGTTCCAGCTTCGGCATCTCCATCAGTGTAGGCATAAATCCTAACTCGGGGTTCAGGAGCCTCTAATCTTCCTTGCGAAATTGAGGGTCCTTCGAGCCTTGCTTGGACTGCATGTAACTGGCTGCTTGTATTCCGGTTCGGATACTGAGGGTTATGGTTCTGGTTGTTCTGGGGGCAGCTCCGTGCATAGTGCCCTTCCTTGCCACAAAGGTAGCAAGCATTTGTCCCCATTTTGCATACTCCCTGATGTTTCTTCCCACACGTTGTGCACACCGGGTAGTAAACGTTAGTATCCTCATTCCCTCGATCATTTTTCTTTTGAGGAAAATTCCCTTGTTGATTCTGGCCTGAGAAATTTCCTTTTCTCTTGTTCCTCCCAGATTGTTTGGAACCTTGTGTAGGGTTACTAGTTTGGTCTTCGGGTACGACTCCGAGTCTTGTCGAGGCTGCGTTGGCTTTGCTGCCGCCTTCTCCTCCTTTCTAGCTTTGAAAATCTGAGCCCGTGCTTCTTTGTCCCGGTTAATCCAGTATTCGGCTCTTATCGCTCGACTTATGCAATCGGACACCAGGGTAGGCGGGCTGCTGCCGGCACTCACCTGCTTAGCGATATCAGTCTGGAACATCTTCATCATCATTCGCACCTTTTCTGTTTCACTCGGCACCAAACCCGGACATAACCGAGCTAATTGTTCAAACTTCTTTATGGCCTCCATGACGTCATTGACCCCTGTCGAAAATTGGTGAACTCGTCCTGTTAGGCAGCGAGAATCTCTTGGTTATAGTACATTGTCCGAAACTCTGTCACGAAATCCTGCCAGCCCATGGTCATAACATCCCGATGCATCTGTACTGTCATCCACCAGTGTCGCGCATCTTTCTTCAGGGCAAAAGAAGCGCAGAGAACTTTTTCTTGTTCCGTTAGCCGCATGAAATCCAAGGTAACTTGAATATCTATTAACCAATTATCTGCGGCTATCGGGTCTGTCGGGCCTTCGAACTCAGGCGCCTTCATTCGCCTGAATCGCTCGTACAGTAGGTCCTCTCTCACTGGTTGTAGGTTCACTTGCCCTCTAGCGGGTGCCATTGGAACGTTAACATTCTGAGAAATTTCTGGCTGAACCTCAGGTTGAACTTCTGGTTGAGCCTCAGGTACCGGGGGTACTACTGGAGGTACTGGTTGAGCTCGGGGTGGAATGTCATTAATTCGGGGTTCCTGGTTCATCTGAGCTATCTGAGCTCGAAGTCTGTCCGTCTCCTGCTGCTGTTCTAGCAGCTGCCGTTGTAGATTAGCTACGACGGTTGCGAGGTCTGGCTCGGGTGGGTTAAGTGGTACCGTTTTACGTGGACGTACCATCTTCTAAATCCTAACACAAGAAAAGATATCATCAGACTATTAATATCCATTCTTTCATACAGGACTTATCGTATCATGAATTAACACATCATGTCGTAATGTCATACATTTCACACCATAACATAAAAGGTATCATTGTATCATAACAGATACTTATCATAATAGAACATAACTTTCATAATATATAACATATTCTTATTATATATTCCGTGTCTGCACGGTCTTTTTTTTTGTACATTTCAAAAGTACATTATTCCATTGTCTCATATGTACATGCTCTGTACATTGTAATTTACAATACTATAATTACCGATCAATTACATCATACTGTACGTACATATCTTTATATATATATGGTCAAAATGTGATGGAAGTGTCTAACACTTTACCATCGTACTGTACATAATCAAAAATGTGATGGTGGTGTCTACCACTCTACCATCGTACAAAGTACAAGCCTATATCCAAAAAAATAATAAGCTAGCACATACAATCCTAGAGTCAAAAGTACATACACACATCAGTCCTAACTAGACTATAATCTTAAGCGTGATCATCGAAACGTCGAACTCTACGTCGGAGTCTACGTCCCAATCCCCATCGTGGAATAGTATCTCCTCGGGATCGTCCTTGAAGTCAACAATGTCCTCTGCCCAGTCACCCTGCTCGGCCTCGGGCTCCGTATCGTCTTCCTCGTCCTCGTCGTCACTAGAGATGACAATAACGAAAGGGTCTTCCGGTGGGTCCACCGGAGCAATCAAATCATCAGCAGCGCCCTCAGCGTCCATCTGGTCCTCAGCCTTCTGTGCTGGGATCTCCTGTATGGGTATGGCGGGAATCGGGTCCTCGGGAAACATCGGACCTACCTCATACTGAGGCTCTTTTATCTCGGCATCATCGACTGGGATCGGGTACTCATCCAAATAGGCGTTGGCCCGCGCCATCTGAGCTGTAACCTCAGCCTGCAGAATATCGTCCATCATATCCCCAACTGTCATCTTTATCGTGAGCTCCATGACCAATCGTTGGATACGAGGTGGTACCCCGTTCCGCAAAATCACCAATACCTGCAGCTGGGGCGAGGCATATCCTGAAGAATATAGGGCAACATAGCCTCCTGAAATCTGCAGCAGTAATGGCCCATAGACTCCTGCGGGTACGCGTGCCAATCTGCCACGAAACTCTGGTATCGCCTATAATGCATGTCTCGATAAATCTCGGGATCTCGGTACTGCTCATCGTCACCGGGCCCTCCCATAGGAATCGGCCCGTATCGTGCAAGTACTACAGCGTGAAAAATGTGCCCACGTCCGACTGGGCATTTGCTGCTCTCCGTAGGTCATCCACCATAGCCTAGCGCTCGCGATCAGGCAGCAACTAGCTAACGAGACCTGTAAACGATCCTCAATGTGACAGGTGTAGAAAATCATCTCCATGTCGTATAACCAGGCTGATACTGTGACCGATCGTCCCGTACCATCATATAAAAGAGGACGTGATCCGTAGAATGCCGCAACTGTCGCGCGATCCGCATCGATCCGTGCGGGATCCATATCCACGCGTCTATCATAGCATAATCTCATCATAAATACTTACGCATATACATAAAACATAAATTTAACTTACAATGATGGTGGCGATGGCAGGCAGACTGTGAAATCATATCACAGGGAACCGCTCTGATACCAACTCTGTAACGACCCGCCTAGCACAGGCCGTTACCATACATACATACATACTGAACTTCTTGTACATACTTACATATTCACGAAAAACAGCGGAAATTTTTTTTTTTTTTTATATGGCATAAAATATGCAACATATAAACGTATCTTTATCAAGCATATTTAACATACATAAATACATAAGGAAACAAAACGCGTAGTGGCTAGATCTCCCACATTTCACAGTTTGCCCCGCCACGCCCTTCCATCTTGCATCAACCATTGCTGACAGGTTGTTTACCTACAGCATAAACGTAAGACAGTGAGCTTTCGCTCAGCAAGTACAACTTCCTATACCGCGACATAAACAAACATAATCTCAATCTTATCTTAAAACCTTCTAGCATAATACATCGTAACATAACTTACTATAACATAACGTCATAACATTACCATCATAACATAAACTTCATAGCATAACATTATAGCATAAACTTATCTTAACATAACTTCATAGCATAACATCATAGCATAAACTTATCGTCTCGTAAACTTCATAGCATAACATCATAATGCATAGTCCATTTATGCTCATATTATGCTCAATTCATTCTTAACCTACTTTCATTACTTATCTTACTTATGGTCCCCTTACTTGAGTGTTCGTACCCGGCGCGCAACTATGGACTTACTCTTGCCATAGCTCAACCCGACCTCGGACGGGGGGCACGACACAGGCGACTTGCTCGCCATCTTACTTTCTTTTCATCTTATCATGTCATACTTGATCTTATTATTCTTATAGGATTTCGTGAACATGCTTCGTGTTCTCATACATACATGCTTCATATCTCCATCATCATAACATGACCTATCATACATCATGAACGTACCTTGACATAGCTTGCATAATAACTTGGCTTCACATAAACCATAGCTTAAACATATCATAAACACATCACTTCATACAATATATCACACATATAACAACCAATCTAACATACCACATGGCATACAGCAAAGCATCGAATCACATAACAATGCAGCAATACGGCATACATCCCTAGCATACATCTAACATACTTGACAGTATACATCACATACTTAGGAAAGTATCAACACAAAGCCTATGCTGTAGGCGGAGTTGTACTTACCTCTCTTGCTATGTCCTGCGTAGTGCTGCTTCTTTTCTGAGTACAGCTGCAGGTTCCCTCCTGCTTGTTGAAGGACATAGATGAGGTTTTAATTAGTATTTGTGGAATGTTGGTGATCTAACGATCATGCTTATATAATCCTAGTTGTATGTCCGTGATACTAGATGTCTTACTGGGTTACAAATAGTAACCCTATTGTTTTAGAACAACCAAACATGGATTAATTCTTAAAAGGTTACATTGGATAACCTTAAGTGCCAAATCTTTATACATACCGTTAGGGTTAGGTTACCTTTCTACCCTTGGGCTTTATTCTTGTCCATAATTATTGGGTTACCTCAATTAACCCTATATCTTAGCCCAATTTATTAATCTTGGTATCCTTTAGGGTTATCTTGACTAACCCTTAAGGTTAATTGTGGTCAAACTCTTGGTAAACCAAAGTCAACTTTTGGTCAACTAAGGTCAACCCTATATGGGTCAAACTTGAGCTTTATACTTTGGCCCAGTAACTCGGATATCACTTCCGGTTATTACCCGTAATCATCTTGCTTACCCAATTTGGTTTAAAAATCTTTTTTCCATTTCTTTGGAAACTTGGGTAAATTAACTTCAAAAATCTTTTACTTAACTCATAAAAATTCATATTCTTGAAATAGGTTTTTGTAAAAATCATTTAGGGCTGGAAACTGCCTTTGGAACAGTTTTCATAATCAAAACAGTGGTTTTGGAGAAAGATACAATTTTTCCGAACTGTTTTTAGAAAATCCTGTGCAGGAATTTCTTGTTCCCTGCACAGTCTTTATAAAACCGTGTCAGTTTAAAGATACATTCCGATTTTGAAAAAGTTGTCTTCATGAAAGTTCTAGCTCTCGAAAAATCCTAAAACTTTTATGTTTTACGTAAAATCTAGTTCTGCTTGTATTTTTGTCAGTTTTTGTTTGAAACTGGCTGATCATGTTAACTGGGTCTGGGCAGACCAGCCTCGGATTTTTATAAAAACAGAGGCTATTGGAGCCTCATTTTGAGATTCTGCTCAGGCTGTCTCCTAGGAAAAATCGTTCCAAACAACTTTCGTGTTTTACGTTTTACCCAATTCGGCCTCTAAAGGCCTCAAATTTCCACTTTCCCGAGACTGGCCAGTTTCGAATCCGAACTGGCAGTTTCGGTTGTTAAGTCCGATTTACGTCCTATTTCGCGAAGTCTACCTCGACCGACCACTTCGGGAGCCTAAACAAAAAACATGCAGTGTTTATAACGTCCCACATACAACCACATGCAGCTCGAATGGGTCCATGCAAACCAAAACCAAACTGTCCTACCTAGGTTTGCATGGTTTTAACTTTTGCATCTTATTCAAGCAAGCATCAATCATCCACCCTTAAGCTAGCAGCTAAACATGCACTGCCTAAGGGCAGATTTTCGGACCAAACTAGGGGACACACAACCCTAAGCATCAAGCATGAAGATCAATCACAAATAAGCACAAACAATGCAAGAATTCAAGCCATACACCCCTAGATCTACAAATCAAGCACATACAACCATACTAGGGCATAAAATGGGAAATGGACTTATGTCCTTACAACCAAATTGAACCACATTTTAACCTTAAATTTGAACTCAAATAAGAGAGTTAAGGCTCTAGATTTTTACCTTAGACCAAGGTCAAGTTGTGGTCACACAATTTCTTCATCCCCCTAGCTTTCCTTAGCTCACGACCACTCCTCCAATTTGAGCACCAAAAATTTTGGGTTGGTCTCCTTGGTAGATCCACTCCAAACTGAGCACCACACCAAGGATTTGCCCCAAAAATTTCAACTTTTCTCCTTCCCTCACTCACTCGGCCACACACCCAAGAGACCCAAAAATTTTTCTAAACTTTTCTTGGCTTGTTTCCCTAGTTCAAACCCGAACTCCTATGAACAAAAGCCCCAAGAAAATTTTTGATTTTCTCACCCCCTTCTCTTCTCCAATTTCCGGATTTTCAAGAGAAAATTTTGCAAGAATTTCCCCAAATTTCTTGAATAAAATGAATAGGCTCAAGGGGTATTTATAGAGGTTGGAGAACTTTGCTAAATTGTACAAAAACCCCATGAAAACTAAAAATTGCACAAAAACCATGCAAGGTGGCCGGCCATAGGCTTGGTGAACAAGCAAGAATTTCTTTCCAAACTAAAAAAATAAATTATGATGTCATAATTAAAGGATAAGGTGATGTCATCCGCCTTAGACCTTGTTTGGCTATTTTTCCCAATAACCAGTCCATTTTTTAAGCTACACAGATATTTCCAATACTGTGTTCACTTATACACAGTATTTTTATACTGTACTGCAGTCCAAAATTTATCTATGTAAAAATGGACATTATAAAATTCTTCTTATTTTTCCGAGCCCTTTTTGTCTTTAATCCTCACTAGGTGTGCTTGATTTTCTAAGGTGGTTTTTAAAGCCTATACATGCTAACTCAATCGTAAAGACGATTTTCGCAGTATCTTTACCATACTGCATTTCATAATTACTGCAAAGTCAACCCTTTGACCATTCTTGGTCAAACTTTGACTTTCTTTGAATCTTGTACTTTTTCGTTCTTTGACTCAAAAGGGCCGTTGCTAATCTAAGCAATCCATTTTGAGTTTTTTATTGAACCATAAAAACTCATAAAATGTAAGAAAACTCTTAACCGAGCTTTTTCAAAAATACTTCCATGGTATACATTCAATTCCTTTAAAGGAAATAATGATATCGGAAAAATCCAGGTATTACAATAACAACTTCATTAAGTGTAAATTTTAGAATCTTATGACATTTTATATAAGAATAAAAGCACACAAGGTCCATATATAATTAAACACAAACATTTTCCATATATCTAAAATTCATTATCAAATTGAACTCCTTGAAGGTTCAAAGGCATAACTTTACAAACTATCCTCATCTAAACAATACTTTCCAAATATCACTTGATTAATAATTCTGAAACTAGTAATTGAGATATCACATGTGTGTTGGTTGAATTTTGCCCACTGAATCTTCATAAATTGGATAGTTTGGATTTACCCAAGAAGGTAGATATTGTTCATGAGCATGCAAAGATATGCCATATGGCATTTGGGGAGAATGATAGTCAAAAATGACATAATCACCTTGATTTTCTTTTTACATGCTTAGATTCTTGACATTTTTTTTTCTTTTTTAAAACAAGAGTCCTAATTATTTTTTGGCTATATAGTTTTATTTATGGCTAGAAAGTATCAATTGCTAAAAGCAAATAATTCATGTGAAGAGAAAAAAATTTTCTTCTATTTTTTGAAAAGTCTTTTTCTTCGTTTTCATATACATGGAAATCCGTAGATATTTAACAGATATATCCGTTGAAATATCCGGATATTCTGGTAAAATTATGAAGGAAGATAATGGATATTGATATGTTACGGAAATTTTGTGGAAATTATCGATATCAGACGAATAATGCATTAAGAAATTCTTTACCTCCTGTATCTGTATCGAGAGTCCCCATTTACGGATAATTTTGGGTAAATATTGACAAAGTTCTCGATATTTTTATCATTACTTGTTTCTTGCTTTTCTTTCACTTTTTCTTGAGCAATTAATTCAAGCAACGTCAGCACGATTGATTGGGCAAAACTTATTGTAACACCCCACCTATGCAGGGCTGTTACCATGCTTACTTTACTTAAATACTTATCTTCCTTATCCTTGAAAAAGTATTGAATTTTTTTTTTTCATATATACGAAGTTAAACTTCAAAACCCTATACTTATATATATATATATACGTACAAGTCTATACTATAATCAAACCCTTGTAACATGTCTTGCAACTCATACAATTATTAGATATAATATTCTCAACCCAACATCACATAACAAAATATAATTTCCAAACGCGTGGCAGTGTCCAACCCGAATTTCACAGTCCGCAGTACCATCTCCACAGTCTTGTATCATACATTGCTGACAGGCTGCTTACCTACAGCATAAACGTAAGTCATGAGCTTTCGCTCAGCAAGTACAACTTATCATCCGCAAAACAATCTTTGGTAAAGAAATGCATGAGCCATTTATGCTTTCTTATCACATCAGTTATGCTTCTTTATGTTAGCATCTTTTTGGGCCCCTTACATAACATGAGTGTACGTACAATGGCGCGCAACCATGAAGTGGTTGGGGTGGCTAGTCCAATCCAACTCAAACCATGGACCAAACCTGCCCTCGTGGCAGGTCGGTACGACACAAGGCAACTTGCTTGCCATCATACTTGAAAACTTTTTCTTAAAAACATAGTTTTATTCTTGAAAACAATTCCTTGAAAATAGTTTTCTTCTCGAAAACAATCTTTTAAAACAGTTTCTTACTTGAAACTGGGTTCTCATGCTTACCAAGTGATTTATCATTAGTGAGCATGTTTCGTGATGCCATATTAATAAAACATAGATCATATGCACATCAACATGTATGCATGAGCTTGAAAACATACAAGCAGTAAAAACATTTTTCCGTCAATGTTGTAGGCGGAGTTATACTTACCTCTTATGTACATCCTGAGTTTGTTGCTCCTACTGATCGCAACAATAGGTTAACTACCTGTTATCAATAAGGACGTAAGATAAGAACCATCATATCTTACTTTTAACCATAACATTAGATGTTGGTATCCTAACCAACTTTTTAGTTTTAACTTTTCTCAAATTCGGCCTCTAAAGGCCTCAAAATTCTGTTTCCAGATTACTGCTCAATTTTTACCCGAACTGGCAGTTTTAGTTTCGGTTGGTTCTTACGTAAAATTACGCACACCCTACCTCAAACGGTCGCAACCATGAGCCTATATCAAACATGCAGCGTATTATGTAGCGTTTCCATGATCATACATTCATTCTCAGCATTCAATCATCATGCAAACCCGTTTGATGATTTTCACCAAACTTGGGTTTCTAGGGTGGGTTTTCTTAAACCCTAAAATCATCATACAAGCATCCAATTTCATAATCATTTACTCAACATCATTCCTACGCATATGGGGACATATAACAAACACCAAATGGTCACACACATAAACCACATAATTTCTAGAGCATACAATCAAAACATACACCAAACCATAAATTAAGCTTGCTGAAACCGAAATCAAGCACATACTAGATAAACCAACTAAAGAAAGAACATAAATGGTGAGCTTATGCTCTTACATCCAAGCTTGAAATACACTTAAAACTTTACTCAAAACCCAATAAAAAGCTTAGGGATTTGAGAGGGTTACCTCTAGATTTTGGAGATGAATTCTCAAGCTTGAATTCCGAAAATTTTTCTTGCTTTCCTTCACTAAAATCCGACCACTCTAACTTGGTTTTTCTTTCTTAGGGGGTTCGGCTGTGGGAGAGAAAAGTGAGGTGAAAAATAGCCAAAGTTTTGGAGTAATTTCTAATAAAATGAACCAATAACCCCACCCCCCCCCCCCCCCATCACCTATTTATAGATGTAATTTATTTTCTTTTTGGAATTATTTTTATTCCTAAAATTGCATATCTAACCCCAAATTTCCATATTTGCCACCATGCCCCTTGAGGTGGCTGGCCAACATGAGGCCATATTGCATGCAATGAATGCATAATTATCTATCAACTTTTAAATTCAAAAATATATTATTTTTCTTAGATGAGGTGTCCCCCCACTTAGACCATGTTTGGCACTTTCCTTAATATGCAGTTCATTTTCTTTATAACTTAGTTAATGCTAATACTGTTTTCAACTAACAACAGTATCATTATACTGGACTACAGTCCAGAATTTATCTGTATTTAACTGGACTGGGAATAAGTTTTTCTTAGGACTGGAAGCTACTTAGTCCTTATTGTTCTAAATATTGTGCTTGATTTTTCTAAGGTGGTCTTGAACCTTATTCTTTCATTTTCATCCATGATGACGGTTTTTCACAGTATAATTTCCATACTGCTTATTAGTCTGTTGTACTGTCCTGGTCAAACCTTGGTCAACCCAAAGTCAACCTTGGTCAAACTTTGACCAAAAGAAAATCATAAATTTTCATCTTGCCCTTTTTCTCAAAAGGCCTTATGCTTAGCTAAGCAAACTATTATTGAGTTTTATGAGACTATAAGAACTCAATTATAGTCTAATAAGATCAAATTAGAAATTTCACATAAACCTTCATGCTCCTTAATAAGGAAATCATGAATTAGCAAAAAAGGCGGCTATTACAATCTACCCCTCTTAAAAATTTTCGTTCCCGAAAATTAAAACAAGGTGGGATAGCTTTTTCTCATCTCTTATTCTAGTTCCCAAGTTGCCTCTTCGATGTTATGATTTCGCCATAGTACTTTAACTAAAGGAATTGTCTTGTTCCTTAAGACCTTTTCTTCCCGATCCAGAATTCGGATTGGTTTCTCTTCATATGTTAAATCAGTTTGAACCTCAACTGGTTCCTGATTAAGAATATGGGAAGGATCAGGTACGTACTTCTTCAGCATCGAGACGTGGAAAACGTCATGCACAGATGCTAATTCTGGAGGTAAAACAAGCTTATAAGCCACTCTTCCAATCCTTTCAAGGATTTCAAATGGCCCTACATATCTCGGACTGAGTTTGCCTTTCTTGCCAAATCTCATTACTCCTTTCATAGGAGCAATCTTGATGAAAACAGAATCTCCAACCTGAAATTCCAAGGGTCTTCGACGTTTGTCGGCATAGCTTTTCTGTCGACTAAAAGCTATGTCGAGCCTCTGTTTAATCATCCTGATATCTTCTGAGGTTTTTTCTGATGAAATCCGTAGTTTGAAGCTACTTTTGTCCAACTTCTTGCCAATTAATGGGGAATTGGCATTTTCTCCCATAAAATGCTTCAAATGGAGCCATTCCAATTGAGGCATGATAACTGTTGTTATAGGAAAATTCAATCAAGGGCAGCTTCTGATCCCAGCTTCCTTTGAAATCCAAAACGCAAGATCTCAACATATCTTCCAGTGTTTGGATCGTTCATTCCGATTGGCCATCAGTTGAGGGTGAAAAGCTGTACTAAACTTCAACTTCGACCCCATAGCAGCGTGAACACTCGACCAGAATCGAGAGGTAAAACGCCCATCACAATCTGAAATAATGGATTTCAGCACTCCATGTAGCCTAAAAAGTAGCTTTTACAGCAATAAAGTGGGCTGATTTGGTTAGTCTATCAACAATAACCCAAATCATGTCATTCCCACTTGCGGTTCTGGGTAACCCTACTACAAAATCCATTGTAGTTTGCTCCCATTTCCATTTTGGAAGCTCTATTTTCTGTAAATTTCCACCAGGCTGTCGATGCACAACCTTAACTTTCTGACAAGTTTGGCACTTTGACACGAATTCCGCAATCTCGTTCTTCATCTTTGGCCACCAATAATCCTCCTTAAGGTCTTTGTACATCTTGGAAGCTCCAGGACGTACCAAATATGGCGTTTCGTGTGCCTCTGACATAATCTATTTCTTAAGGAATTCAAAGTTAGGAACGCAAATTCTTTCCTTAAAATAAATGACCCCATCCGTAGAGGTCTTGAATTCCTTATGCTTTTCACCAAAAAGTTGTGATTTTAGCAGAAAGGAGTCCTTCCCTTGATGAGACTTAATGGATTCTAGGAGATTAGACTAGAGAGTCAGATAAGCCAATTTCCCAGTTATCATTTCCATATTGAAATCATAAATCTCCTTTTGAAGTGGCTTGGGCAACGTTCCAATTGACATTAACTTGCCAGATGATTTCCTACTTAGAGCATCCGCTACCCTGTTTGCCTTCCCAAGGTGGTAAAGGATCTCGTAATCGTAATCCTTCACAAGTTCCAGCCATCTACGTTGCCTCATATTAAGCTCCTTCTGGGTGAAAATATACTTAAGACTATGGTGGTCAGTATAGATTTCACATCTATTTCCATACAGATAGTGTCTCCAGATCTTTAATGCGAAAACCACCGCTGCCAGCTCCAAATCATGCGTCGGATAGTTTCGTTCATGCTCCTTCAACTGTCTGGAGGCGTAAGCGACCATCTTTCCTTTTTGCATTAAGACAGCCCCTAGTCCATTTTTAGAGGCGTCACTATAGATTACAAAATTCCCTGCATCAACGTCAGGAATTATCAATATTGGCGCGCTGGTAAGTCTCTTCTTAAGCTCTTGGAAATTTTCTTCACACTTCTGTGTCCACTCAAATTTCTTCCCTTTTCGAGTGAGAGCCGTAAGAGGTGAAGCTATTTTTGAGAATCATTCGACAAAACGTCGTTAGTATCCTACTAAACCTAGAAAGCTTCGTATCTCCGTAACATTCTTCGGTACTGGCCATTTGTTGACCGCTTCCACTTTTGCAGGGTCAATAGAAATTTCTTCCTTTAAGACCACGTGGCCTAGAAAATGGACTTTTTCCAACCAAAATTCACACTTCGTGAACTTGGCGTAGAGCTGGTTTTGTCTTAACCTCTCCATAACAAGTCTGAGGTGTTGCTCATGCTCCTTCGTGGACTTAGAGTATATTAGAATATCGTCAATAAAGACAATAACAAACTTATCTAAGTACTCCTTGAATACCCAATTCATCAGGTCCATGAAAGCAGCTGGTGCGTTAGTCAAGCCAAACGGCATGGCAAGAAATTCATAATGTCCATAGTGCGTTCGAAAGGCTGTCTTTGGAACATCCACCTCCTTAATTCGAAGTTGATGGTATCCCGATCGTAAGTCAACTTTTGAAAATATCACTGCTCCCTTGAGTTGATCAAAAACATCATCAATTCTAGGGAGAGGATATTTATTCTTGATGGTGATCTTGTTCAGCTCACGATAGTCGATGCACATTCGCAGCGATCCATCCTTCTTTCTGACAAACAAAACGGGGGCTCCTCAAGGTGAATGGCTCTGTCGAATGAATCCTTTATCCAACAATTCTTGTAACTGCACTTGCAGTTCCCTTAGTTCGGTTGGAGCCATGCGGTAGGGCGCCTTGGATACTGGTGCTGATCCTGGTAGTAGTTCTATTTCGAAGGAAATCTCCCACTCTGAAGGTAATCCTGGTAATTCGTTAGGAAAGACGTTCACGTATTCCCTTACAATCGGGACATCTTCGGGTCTTAACTCGTCCTTTTGCACCGTATCCACCATGCTAGCCAGATATCCTCTGCACCCATTGGTCAACATCTTCCATGCCTTCATTGCTGATATCAATCCTGATGATGAACTCCGTGGTTGACCATAAAAGTTGAATTCCTCCTTGCCGATGGGACTAAACATAACACAACGCTTATGACAGTCAATTTTAGCGTTGTACTTTCCTAAGAAATCCATTCCTAGGATAACATCATAATCCTGAAGCTTAATTGAAACGAGATCCACATACAGCTCTCTATCACAAATAACTATTGGAACATTTCGTATCCAATAGTTGGACAGCAAAATTTCTCCCGACGGAAGGGAGGTCCTAAAAGGTTGCTCTAAATGATCGGCTGCTCTGCCTAATTTCTGTGCGAACTCCATCGATACAAACTAATGGGTAGCACCAGAATCAATTAGAACGATTGCATCATAGGTGGCAATAGGAAGCTGACCTGTTACCACGCGAGAAGTTCCAGCTTCAACATCCTCTTTTGTGTAGGCGTAAATCCTTGCTTGTGGTTCTGGAGCTTCTAGTCTTCCCTGAACAATTATCGGGCCTTCAATCTCCACTTTTACCGCATGAAGCTGGTTGCTTGAATTCCGGTTTGGGTATTGCTGAATCTGATTCTGATTATTTGTGGCGCAATTCCTGGCATAATGGCCTTCTTTGCCATAAAGATAGCAGGGATTTGTCCTTATCCTACATACCCCATAATGTTTCTTCCCACACTTTGTGCATAGGGGGTGGCTGTTGTTATTACCTCCATTGCCTTGATTGTTCCTTTTTTGTGGGAAATTTCTTTGTTGGCCTTGGTTGGAAGCATTCCCCTTCCTCTTGTTTCTTCCGAACTGCTTGGAGTTTTGAGCGGAGCTACTAGTTTGGCCCTTCGAGTAAAGCTCCTTAGGCTGTGACTGTTTCATTACAGCCTTCTCTTCCTTTTTGGCTTTGAAGATCTGGGCTCTCGCCTCCTTATCCTGATTGATCCAGTACTCAGCTCTTATAGCTCGACTTATACAGTCAGCTACAAGGGTTGGAGGGCTACTCCCAACACTCACTTGTTTGGCGATATCTGTGCGGAACATCTTCATCATTCTTCTTACTTTCTCCGTCTCATTAGGTACGAGTTCCGGACACAAGCAGGCTAGCTGTTCAAATTTCTTGACAGCTTCTAACACTGTCATCGACCCTTGCTTCATACTGTTAAACTCGTCTTGTTGGGCCGCAAGGATTTCTTGATTGTAGTACATTACCCGAAATTCGTTCATATTCGCCACATCTCTGCATAGCTGGACTGTTCTCCACCAATGTCGTGCATCCTTTTTGAGTGCAAAGGAAGCACAAAGGATTTTTTCTTGCTCCGTGAGTCCCATAAAATCCAAAATAACTTGGATATCCATCAGCCAGTTATCTGCTTCAATCGGGTCTATAAGCCCTTCAAATTCAGGCGCCTACATACGCCTAAATCGTTCATACAACAAGTCTTCTCGAGCCATAGGTGGAATCGCTTGCATCCATACTGGTGCTGCTGGCGCTATCGGGACTTCGGGATTTCGTGGAATCCCTTGATTGACTTCTGGTGTATGAGGAGCTAATGGGGGCACAACATTGTTCCGAGGTGAAACTTCCCCAGCATGAGGCATCTGATTTAGATTGGCTAGCTGCTCTCGTAGCCTATTCGTTTCTTGTTGTTGTTCCAGCAACTGCCGTTGCAAGTCGGCTACCATTGCCGCAAGTTTAGCTTCTTGCGGAACCTGGTTTAATCGCACTCGTGGGCGAACCATCTTTTAATTCCTATGTAATCATAAGAAAGGATATTGTTATACTTCAAATATCCATTCTTTCATTCACTTTGTATCATATCATATCATATATCCATCATAACTTATCGTATCATGTTCGAGATTCCCTTCGATCTCAGCATATCATTTCATATCATATCATAAAATAAAAAAAACACCATATTAGAGATCCATCGCGATCTCATCATCTTGTATAATAAACTCATCATAATCTTGTCATGATATCATCATCATATATTTACTGTACCATTATATACTTTGTACAAAAGGTGTATAGTTTGTCGGCAGTGTCTAACACTTGTCCGATACATGTCAAGCCTTATCTACAAACGCAGGATGGAAGTGTCTACCACTTTACCATCACATACATATGTACACTATAAGGCAAAAAAGAATCAAAAAACATCAAACTGTAGTCAAAACTGCCTACTCTGTTGTGACATCTGAAAAGACATCCCACTCCTTGTCTTGAAACAGGATCTCCTCGGGATCATCCTCAAATTCCTCTTCATCTGCTTCTTCAGCTACTTCTTCTATTTCTTCTTCAGCCTCATCCTCTATCTTGTCCTCGTCGTCACTGGCGATGTTGATCATGGGTGGGTCTTCCGGATCCATCCCTACATCATTTGCATCCTCCTCCTGTGAAGGGATCTCCTGAATCGGCGCAGCTGGAATGGGATCCTTCACCATGACCGGACCTCCATGGAATAAGGGCTCACCTATGCCTGCATCGTCCATCGGCTCAAATGGGTGATCATCCTCAACCATAGGTGCGGGGATCTCAAAAATAGCCTAGAGCCAATAGGCCGAAATCTCTGCATCCATACTCGCCCCTATCATCTCATCTAAGGTCATCTCGGGTGTGGCGATCGGTGTGAACCGCATAATCTCAGGAGGTAAACCGCCTCTGAGAATACTGAGGGTCTGTATCATGTGTGTGCCTAATGGAGTATATGTTAGCATAGCGTCACGAAACCGCTGACAGTAATGCCCCATAGACTCGTTCGGATAGGCCTGCCAAGCTGCTACGTAATTGGCATATTGTCTCCTTTACATATCAGCGTAAATCTCAGGATCGCAGTAGTGTATGTCGAGTCCCTCTCCCAGTAGTGGCCCATATCGTTATATAATCAAATATCAGAAGTTCGTCCACACATCCGTAGGCACTCCGGGGTCTCCCAAACTAAGCCACCATAAGCGGGCTTCACCCGTCAGTCTTCGACTAGCCAACATGATCTGGAGGTGCGCTCCGACGTGACATAGTCTAAAGATAGTCTCCATGTCATGTAACCACTCAGCTAGTATTGCAACTCCTTGGGTCCCATCAAACGTTCGTGGCTCCATATCCCAGAACGCTAACGAAGCATCACGATCTTCTTGAATCCGTCTCGGATCCATCTATTTAACTACCATATCATATATCGCATAATAAGTTCACATATCACTATGTAAAGGAATTAACTTACAAAAACTGTGGCGCTGGCAGCAGAACTGTGAAACCAGATGACAGGACACCCGCTCTGATACCAACTTTGTAACACCCCACCTATGCAGGGCTGTTACCATGCTTACTTTACTTAAATACTTATCTTCCTTATCTTTGAAAAAGTATTAATTTTTTTTTTTTTTTTCATATATACGAAGTTAAACTTCGAAACCTTATACTTATTTATATATATATATATGTACAAGTCTATACTATAATCAAACCCTTGTAACATATCTTGCAACTCATACAATTATTAGATATAATATTATCAACCCAACATCACATAACAAAATATAATTTCAAAACGCGTGGCATTGTCCAACCTGAATTTCACAGTCCGCACTACCATCTCCACAATCTTGTATCATACATTGCTGACAGGCTGCTTACCTACAGCATAAACGTAAGTCATGAGCTTTCGCTCAGCAAGTACAACTTATCATCCGCAAAACAATCTTTGATAAAGAAATGCATGAGCCATTTATGCTTTCTTATCACATCAGTTATGCTTCTTTATGTTAGCATCTTTTTGGGCCCCTTACATAACGTGAGTGTACGTACCGTGGCGCGCAGCCATGGAGTGGTTGGGGCGGCCAGTCCAATCCAACTCAAACCATGGACCAAACCTGCCCTTGTGGCAGGTCGGTACGACACAAGGCAACTTGCTTGCCATCATACTTGAAAACTTTTCTTTAACTTGTTTTTGAAAACAATTTCTTAAAAACATAGTTTTCTTCTTGAAACAATTCCTTGAAAATTGTTTTCTTCTCGAAAACAATATTTTAAAACAGTTTCTTACTTGAAACTGGGTTCTCACGCTTACCAAGTGATTTATCATTAGTGAGCATGCTTCGTTGTGACGCCCCGACTTCCCAAGCCGGGTCGACACCATACATACTTGTACTTAACTTACTTGAAAATTTGAGACTAAATTTTTTTTTCTTTTTAACATAAATACATAGATTATCTTGTAGAGAAAAACTTGTCATGTATGCATATCATACTGAAAATTTCATAACTTAATTAAACTTGTCCATCTGGGTAAACTTCTCCATGCCTACCCATTACTTGCTAAGCCGATTAAAAGGTCACACATATCCTTTTAAACCGGGGTCTTGAAACATTACATACGTAACATGGTACATATAACTTAATCATACATGTACTAATTCATAATTTAAAAAGTTGCGGAAAAATCTGCGTAGTGGTATTCCATACCGCCCTTCACTTGCTGCATCGTCTCCATGGCCCACCAAATAAAGCTGCAGGCATCTTACCTACAGTATGAAATATACTGATGAGCTTTCGCCCAGCAAGTACAAACATAATCTCACAAAACATTTTAAACCTCTTAAAAACATGCCAATCATCATGTAATTTATGCATGATCCATTTATGATCGATTTGAATGTCTTATGCTTCATTATGGACTTAATCTTGAACTTATTATCTTATCTTAGTGTACGTACCAAAAGCGCACAGCCTCCAGACAAAACTAGGGTTTGCAAGGCCCTGACAGTTCTGGGAATTATAACATGACCCTTCACGATCACGGAAAGTAAATATCACAACTGAAACGTGTAGCCTCCACGATCACGGGAGGTTGGTACGACACCTTACTTGATTTATCTTATCATGTGGTTCAACATTAGTGAACATGCCTCATGATGTCACTATGTCATATCATACCTAACACTTGCCATAACATGGCATTCTTGAAAACATGGTTTTTTTTTTGAAACCGTGGCATTTTTGTAAACGTGGCATTTTTTTTAAACCATGACATTTTTTAAAAACTTGGCATTCTTGTCAACATGACATTCTTGTAACATGGCATAACATGTCATAGCATATCTTAGCATATCATCGCATGGCATCACATATCATAATATATCATAGCATGTACACTTGAAAATATGGTGTAAATAGCATAGCTTAATATAGCATATTTGAAAATAGTATTTACTATTTTCATACTGTAGGTGAGGTTTGATACTTGCCTGCTAAGCTATACCCTGGGTTTCGTTGATCCAACACAGGTCGCAACTGCATGTTACTTCCTGCTATTAAAAGAACATAGGATAAGGATCCTATAAAATGTTGGTGACCTATCCAACATTCATATACAATCTTAGTTATATGCCCACCCTATAAAATATCTTATTTGGTTACAATAAGTAACCTTTGGTGTGATAACCTTGGTCGAACTTGGTCAACCAAAGTCAACATTTTGGTCAACTATGGTCAACCCTCTTAGTCAACAAAAGTCAACCCCTCATAACTCGGGTATCCATCCGGGTTATCTTCCGTTGTCGAGATGTTACTAGATTTTTGGCTTAAAAATCCCTTTTTCCTTATCTTGGAAAATTTTGGTGAATTAAGCTCAAAATCCTTCAATTAACTTATAGAAATTCGGGGTTCTTAAAATAAAGCCTCATAAAAATCATTGAGTACTGAAAACTGTCGTTGGAACAGTCTCCACAGTCAAAACATTGGTGTTGTGCAAAAATACAGTTTTTCTGCATTGTTTTAGAAAATCCTGTGCGGGAATTTCTTGTTTCCTGCACAGTTTTGGAAATCAGGTTTTAACTTTAAAATCTGTTTGGAATTTGAAAAATATTTCTTCATGAAAGTTGTATATCTTGAAAAATACTACAACTTTGGTTCTTTGTACAAAACCCAGTTCTATCTTTAACTTGTTCATATTCTGAGTTGAAACTGGCTGGCTGTGCACAAAGTCTGGGCAGACCAGGCTCGGGTTTTTGTTAAAACAAAGGCTTTTACAAAGGCCTTTGGAGCCTTATTTTTGAAAAATGTCCACGTTTTCCCCTAGGAAAATCCCTTCTCTACAACATTCGTGTTTTAACTTTCTTCAAATTCGGCCTCTAAGGGCCTCAAAATCGATTTTCCAGAAAACTGACCAGTTTTACCCGAAATTAGCAGTTTTGTTCTTAAGTTCGTTTTACGTCCTATTACGCGCACACTACCTCAACCGTCCACAGCGGGAGCCTAATATCAATCATGCAGCGCTTTCTAACGTAAAACATACATCCATGCATCATTCAAACATCTTGGGACATATCACAAACATTTAGTGAGCATACACCCTTATCATGAAATTCTAGAGCATAAAATCATGCAACTAAACCTATTGCATGCAAATAAAAGAGTGAGCTTATGCTCTTACATAACCAACATGGAAATACACTTAAATTCCCGAATTTAAGCTCAAATCAAAAAGCTTAGGGTTAAAGGGAGATTACCTTAGTTCACACCAAGATTGGTGCTAGGTTTTGGGTTTAAACTCTTTCCCCCTTGCTCATCACCATAACCAGCCCTCCCCCTCCAATTGGGGTTCCAATATTTTCGGCCATAAACATTTGAAAACAATGCACATAAGCATCTAGTTCCAAACTCAATAAGAGACTTAGGGTTAAAGGATTTACCTTGATCAACACTAGAAGTTGGCTAGGGTTTGGTCCCAAAATTTCTCTCCCTTTTTCCTTGGCTGCCACACAACCGGCCTCCTCTCCAAATGGGGTTCCAAAATTCAGCCACCCTTGGCTTGTGGTTCAACAAAATCCGACCACCCTATTAGCTTGCTCTAGGGTTTTATTTATTTTTTTTTCTTTTCTCTTGGCTTAGGTTCGGTTTTGGAGAGGAAGAGGGTGAGAGAAAATTTTGCAAGAGTTTGGCTAAAATTCCCAATTTTTGGTCAAAAATCCGCCCCCACCCCCCCTTAGGGTATTTATAGGCTTTTAGAACTTTTCAAAATTGCCAAAAAGTCCTTGAACTTGGATTTAATTATTTTTCTAAAATTGTATTTTGGTCCTTGAAGTAAAAATATTTGCTAATTAGTCCCTCTAGGTGGTGGCCGGCCATTGCTTGTCTTGGAGCCCAAGTTTTGCTTACCTCATCATGATGACATCATGCTTACATCACCTTGATGACATCATGCTTACATCACTTTGATGACATCATCTTGCTTACATCATGCTTACATCATCATTGCTAACTTTTCCAAAAATTGCACTTTTGCCCCTAAAGATAAAATATTTGCAATTTAGTCCCTACGGGTGATCGGCTAAGGTAAAGCTACTTGACTTCCAATTCTTGCATAATTATCCACTTGATTCCCAGAATCCATTAATATAATTATGCAATCCATTTCCTTATTAACCCTGATAATATCAATACTGTTTTGTCCTAAAACAGTATTATCATACTGAATTATAGTCCAAAATCTATCTGTATAAAATTGGACTACGTATAAATTTTTCTTATGACTTAGAGCTACTTAGCCCTTAGTGCTCCAAATATTGTGCTTGATTTTTCTAGGGTGGTCTCATAGCTTATTCTTGCTTATTCGTTCGTAAAGACGGTTTTCCGCAGTATAATTTTCATACTGTTTTAATTACACTGCAGTATCATCTTAGTCAACTTTGGTCAAACCTTGACCAGAATCAAAATTCCTATTTTGCCCTTTTCTCCAAAAGGTCTCATATTTTCCTAAGCAAACTATTGTTGAGTCTCGTAACTAATTAAACGAGAACTCAAACCTATACTGTTACTTCACTCCGATCATGATTCAGACTTAGGTTTTCCTTGTTTTAAAGGAAATCTAAAGTCATTAAAATTTCGGGTATTACATTCGTGATGCCATATTAATAAAACATAGATCATATGCACATCAACATGTATGCATGAGCTTGAAAACATACAAGCAGTAAAAACATTTTTCCGTCTATGCTGTAGGCAGAGTTGTACTTACCTCTTATGTATGTCCTGAGTTTGTTGCTCTTACTGATTGCAACAATAGGTTAACTACTTGTTATCAATAAGGACGTAAGATAAGAATCATCCTATCTTACTCTTAACCATAACATTAGATGTTGGTATCCTAACCAACATTCATGAGAAATCCCTGGTTATATGTCCCCCCTTCATTATCTTATGATAACCTGTTTGGTTACTTATTGTAACCGTAGGGCTCATAACCCAACATACTTAAACAATATCTTGCTAGTTTACTTAGGGTAACCCTAAGTTTTAGGCCTAATTATACTTGGCATCCTCTTAGGTTACTATTAGTAACCCTAGGTATAAGCCCAAGTTATATTTAAATTAAAAGCCTATTGGGCTACTAAGGCCCAATGATTAAAGTGGTATCCTATTTGGTTATCATGAGTAACCTTGGATCCAAAATCTAATATATAAAGTTCGAAACCTATTGGGTTACTATAATTGGGTCCAAGTAACCTTCCCGATTACTATTAGTCTTATTAACTATTGTTTTCTTTTCGTACTAAACTGGGTTTGATTAACCATTTAAAAACTATTTTGAGTAAAACTATCTAAGTTTGCAAGAGTTTGCTGAAAACAGTCTCATAATTCCAGTTATTAGTGCATGTGCAGGAATTGCCTGTGCATGCACTGTTTTGAAAATCCTGTGCATGAATTTCCTATTTCCTGCCCAGTTTTTAAAATTCAGTTTTATTTTAAAATATGTTTGGATTTTGAAAAAGTTTTCTTCATGAAAGTTTTAGATCTTGGAAAACCCTACAACTTTTGTTTTTTGCTCAAAACCCAGTTTTGCCTTTAACTTACACTTTTTCCCTATTTAACCTGCCTGGCCGTGCACAGGGGTCGGGTGGTCCAGGCTCGGGTTTTCATAAAATCATCATACAAGCATCCAATTCCATAATCATTTACTTAACATCATTCCTAAGCATATGGGGACATATAACAAATACCTAATGGTCACACACATAAACCACATAATTTCTAGAGCATACAATCAAAACATACACCAAACCATAAATTAAGCTTGCTAAAACCTAAATCAAGCACAAACTAGATAAACCAACTAAAGCAAGAACATAAATGGTGAGCTTATGCTCTTACATCCAAGCTTGAAATACACTTAAAACTTTACTCAAAACCCAATAAAAAGCTTAGGGATTTGAGAAGGTTACCTCTAGATTTTGGAGATGAATTCTCAAGCTTGAATTCCGAAAAGTTTTCTTGCTTTCCTTCACTAAAATCCGACCACTCTAACTTGGTTTTTCTTTCTTAGGGGGTTCGGCTGTGGGAAAGAAAAGTGAGGTGAAAAATGGCCAAAGTTTTGGGGTAATTTCCAATAAAATGAACCAATAACCCCACCCCCCATCACCTATTTATAGGTGTAATTTATTTTCTTTTTGGAATTATTTTTATTCCTAAAATTGCATATCTAACCCCAAATTTCCATATTTGCCACCATGCCCCTTGAGGTGGCCGGCCAACATGAGGCCATATTGCATGCAATGAATGCATAATTATCTATCAACTTTTAAATTCAAAAATATATTATTTTTCTTAGATGAGGTGTCCCCCCACTAAGACCATGTTTGGCACTTTCCTTAATATGCAGTTCATTTTCTTCATAACTTAGTTAATGCTAATATTGTTTTCAACTAACAACAATATCATTATACTGGACTACAGTCCAGAATTTATCTGAATTTAACTGGACTGCGAATAAGTTTTTCTTAGGATTGGAAGCTACTTAGTCCTTATTGTTCTAAATATTGTGCTTGATTTTTCTAAGGTGGTCTTGAACCTTATTCTTTCATTTTCATCCGTAATAACGGTTTTTCGCAGTATAATTTTCATACTGCTTATTAGTCTGATGTACTGTCCTGGTCAAACCTTGGTCAACCCAAAGTCAACCTTGGTCAAATTTTGACCAATAGAAAATCATAAATTTTCATCTTGCCCTTTTTCTCAAAAGGCTTTATGCTTAGCTAAGTAAACTGTTAGTGAGTCTTATAAGACTATAAGAACTCAATTATAGTCTAATAAGATCAAATTAGAAATTTCACATAAACCTTCATGCTCCTTAATAAGGAAATCATGAATCAGCAAAAAGGACGGCTATTACACTTATATCAATACAATAATTACTATATAATTCTGTAACATGAAACGTGACAATTAATATATAATTATGTTTTTTTGAAAATAATTTTCAAATAATTGTCCTTCACTTTTTTTTTTCTTTGGTGAATAAAGAGGATCTAAGGATGGTCCTATTATTTATAGGTTTTCAGCCTCACAGGTAGAAACTCATTTCCCTAGGTATGGTATGGAGTCATGTTTTCTTATACTAGTTTCTATCAATCGGTCAACCGGGGTCTACTCAGCAATCACCAAACCATGCTTCAACAGCTAAAACTAGAGCGAGGCCTACGAAAATCCAACCCAGGTGGACGAAGAGAAGAAGCTAATAAAGGCACCCACTCTTACCAACCCATCCACCCCTATAGGTGTAATAATTGTCCTTCACTTGCATTCTTATTGTAATATAATAGAGTGTAATTTCTCCTTTTCTCAACTTATCAAAAAGAAATTTTGAGCTTATTCTCAAGTGGTTTGTAGAGTTTCATACTATTTTTAGACTACCGGCTCCATGTATATCAGTCATTAGTGGAGCTTAGATAACATGTATCTCTCGATACTTAGTAGGTACGACCTAATAGGAATGTTCCTTAATGTGACATAGGTACGTGTCGTGTGTCCTCCTACTATATCGTTCTGTGCAATTTTCTTAAATTATTTTCCATATGGTGTGCCGCTATTAAAACTGAAAAATGGATTTTTTTTCATTGATTCGTCAATTTGTAGTTATGCACATATTCCAAAAAAAAAAATGATTAACTTGCCCAAGTCTGAGCTCTGAAGCCCAAAGTATAGGCAAGAATTACACTGTGGGCTTGTTGGCCTTCAAAGCTATCATGGCTCATATTTTCCCAGCCCGCAGATTGTTGCTCGGTCCAATCTCCAGGCCCAACTTTGCCCTACCCAGCCGATTGAGAAATTGCAGCTATTTTTAAAAATTTATAACATGTTTAAACTATAGCATATATTTCTGATAAATTCTTAAATTTTCTTTGATTTATTGAAATGTTTCAAATTTAATATTATTTTTTAATAATAAATTTATATGCATAGTTTTATGTTAGAGATAGAGAAGTGGAAGGATGAGGTTTTATTTTTGTTATTATTTTTTTAATATTATGTGATCATAAATTTGATTATGTTATTTATTATTACGTTTAAATTTTTTTGCTAAATTTACTATAACTCTTTTCAAACATACTATTTTGATCTTTCTTCCCAGCCGATTTACTGCCCTAGTGGAGATGAGAGAGAGAAAAGAGAGAACACAGAGAGATCACAGAGAGGAGAGAGAGAAGACAGATGAGGCAGATGATAGAGGTTAGAGAGAGAGAGGGCAGATATGTAGAGGAAGAGGAGGAGGATAGAAAATTATAACATGTTCTTTTTGAGATAAATCATAGCAAAAAATTAATTAAATAAATATTAGTTCAGTCGTATTTCATTAAAAATACTATAGATATTTAGTCACAAAATTATCTTTGACTAAAACATTATTATATTAGTAACAAGTTGTGACTAATTATAGGATTAATTACGTAATGATTTGGTAGTCACTAAAAAGTAGTGACTAAAGGTCATGCTTTTTGTCGTGTAAAGGTTGATTGCCTCTCATTGAATTTTCCTCTTCCCCCCTTAAACACACGCAGAAAACAAAAGTAAAAAAAAATTAAAGTAAATAAAAAGATTTATAAATTCTGATGCATATCCACGGAAGTTATTAAACGTATCAAATTTCACGTTTTCTCCCTTAACCTTATACTTGTCACAAAATACCCCCGAATTTTAATTTGTAACATCAGTTTCCTAAATTTTGAAACGCTAGTAAATTTTAGTCCTTCGTTAGTTTTGTTAACAGAAATTGAGGACAAATTTCATATTTACCCCGTCGAACTTTAGGCCTTATTATAAAATGTTTATAAACTTTGAAAAATATTTCCCTTATGTTAGTTTTGTTAATGGAATTTCAACATGCAGCATAAAAGCCGAAATCAAAAGGGTAATTTTGTAATTAAAAAAAAGGAATTATATTTACAAAATTGTCTTGCAAAATAAAAAATAGTCCTCTGAATATTGAAAAAAAAAAAAAACCAACTTCTTTCCTAATTATAGGATTAATTATGTGACATTCATCAGTGTCTAGAAGGAAAAGGGTAAGCTGTGCAGTCCTACATCATTTGGGAATGAAATATGTGATGATTTATAAGTAAAGAGATCTCTTCCTAATGATATGAGGCATTTTGCATAAAAGCAAAACCGTGCGGATACATGAGATCTAAAACGGACCATATCAAACCAAAGGAAGGCATGGGTCGTTAACTAAAAAGTAAAAAGTAATGAATAAAGGTTGTGTTTTTTCTCGTGTATAAATAAATTAATTAATTCTGACGTATATCCAAGGAATTTATTAAACGTGTCAATTTAGTCAACTGCTTTCTTAATGTATTCCGTTAAGGTTGCTGATACGTTACATAGACATTTCACCGGCTCATTAATGCTTTCATGTTTATTTAGTGGGTTTTGAAGATTATGAAATACCAAATATCATGTGTAATCTTGTTGCAGGAATAATCTAGCGGTAATACCACACATGATTGTACTTAAATATGCAGAGTTCGAATTCCCTATCTATAAGTCTAAAAAAAAAAAATACATGTGTAATCAAAGTGGAGTTAATTAATAGTACTAATGAGGGGAATTTTGATGATGAATATTCACATTTTATGAATTATTTATTTATTTGTAACATAAAACATATACTTTGAAGAAAGAATATTGTGAGAAGTACACAATGCAAAATAATAATAATAATAATAATAATAACAAATAAACAAATAAATAAAGGAGGTTAGAGTTTCACATTATTACAATTATGAACAAAAACATAATTTCATCTATCAATCAATTCTCGTTTTCAAAATTAGTAATTATAATGACTAAACTATTCATAAAAATCTAAACAAATAGATAAATATAAATAACCTATATTTAAAATTCAATATTGAAGAAAAATCAAATATTAAAGATAAAATATATCCTGATAACTAATTCTAATTCTAATTCAAATATAGTTAATTCTTAACAAATAAAGTGTATATCTCACGTTGGAACCAATTTCTTAATTTTCTTGCATTAGCTGTTCTTATCTCCAAATAATGTTTCATTTATTAATGTTCGGTGAGCTTTTGTCGTCGATAATTAGGACAAATAGAACGAACTTTGGGGATATCACCCCTCTTCCCTTGGAATTTCACCTCTCTTCCTATGTATACAATTTTTAGTGCTTCAATTTTTGTGGACAAAAGGCAAACCACAACGATTCCATTCCAATCAGTGAGCATCCGCCGATGATTCTCATCACCCCAACAGTAACATATATATATATATATATATATATATATATGCACACTTGTCTTTTGTGGCTGCTGTTTTGTTACTGTTATTTTCCAATTTAGAACCCACAAAAAAAGGGAAAAAAAAAGTACAAGAAAAAAAAAAAAAAAAAGAAGCCTAATTTGTTTCGCTTTCAACTTCACTTGCTTTTGGCTTTCTGTAATTTGTATTTTTGTAATGTAAGAATATTTTGTAATACTTGGCTTTTTTTCTTTGGTAAAATGCAGGATAGAGCTTATTTTGAATGTGTTATTAAAATTTATAATATAATTTTTGAATGATGGTAAATAATTGTATGTTTTTACCTACTTTTATTTTTTATTTTTCCAATTTTACCCCCTTATATATGATGGAGAAGGCACTGGCGGCGATGAGTGATGGCACTGGCTGCGGCTTGTAGAAGTTAAGATCTAGGTTTCGGTTTGACTTTTGGGGCATTGGCTGTTTTGATATTTTAAAACTTAATGTGCAAATAATATTTTTGCTGTATAAAATTAATTAAAGTATTCGATATTCTTTTTAATATGTCAATAAATAAGGTATTGTTAATTATTGGATTTATTTGTAAATAGTGAATTTATTAGTAAATGTTAAATATTGCATTTACTAGTAAATATAAAGTTTTCCTCATTAATATTTGATTTTATATTTTAAAAAATTTGAGAGATTGATTACTGAATGAATAAAAAAAATTCAAAACAAAAAATATGATACTTACTAAAAGGTATTGGATTTATCAGGGAATACTGCATATATCAGAGAAAATTAAAATCTAAAAATTGATGGATAAAAATTTTACTGAAAATTTTATAAATTTAATTAAAAAAAAGTTGGTAAATAATGAAGTAAATACCATAGTTACTACTAAGTTTTGATCAATTTGATTATTTCTTCTCGGTATTGACCTCTTTTTATATTTTTTAAACAATTTTTTCACTAAATCATCGCTGGAGACGAAGATGATGCTCATCGAGAAGAGGACGATCGAAAGGTGGCCACGTCTAATAACAACGGACAATGCCGGCATATTGTTCGTGATTTGAGTTGCTCCCTGCGACGGTTTTGATCTCGACAGCGATTTTGGGGTTGGCAACGACAATGGAAATGGAGATTCGGATTCAATGTCAAATCACGAGCAACGACAACATAATGATCGTGAGCATCGAAGATTTCAGATCTGAAAGAGATGATGCAGGGGCATTTTGGGAATTCTCTGAAGTCTAAAAGCCCATTGTTTTATTTTTTGTTTTTCAATTCCGAAAAATTGCTATATATTTCAATTGTCCCATTCAAATGTGCTATTCTCCCGTGTTTTTTTGTGTGCGGCAAGTTTTATTATGTGCTTTGGCGTTGTCGGGCGGTGATTGATGCTAACTTTGCAACTATTGAGAACAAAACCGAACTCGTTTAAGTGGAATTAGATTCTATCAATTGACCGGAATTTTTTTAAAAAAATTTAGACGGAGGGTGAGAATATATCCGTATTTGTAACGGGATAATGAGTACGGCGCATCAATATGAGTAGCTAAAAAGTAAGAGATCATAGATGAAAAAAAAAATTAAAAAATAAAAGGGAGACAATATATTTGTCCGCTTAAAAAAGAGTTTTTGAAATTCAGATTATAAAATGAGAGTAATTCTAAATTTAGGGGCATAACTGAAAAGAATCATTAAAAAATTAAAAAGAGAAACAACGGTCTCTTGTTTCTACCTAGCTATAAAATGTAGAGTAGTACATGAACACCATTTCTGTGCTCTAGTCTGGATGAGAGCTCTCAACCGTATCTCTTAGGCCGAAAATAAAAAGCTTGGTAGTTTTGACCTTAGCTTTTATTCCCAAATTAATTTGCACTTCAACTCTTCAGGTACGTTTTCTTATTTCTACTTTGTTTCTACTTTGTTTCTAATTGTAGAATATGCCTCAATATAAGTAGCCTGCCTTGAAACCTGCTGGTTGTTCTTTACTATATCTTGACATTTTACGAATAAACTTGTAGTGCATAATTACAATTAATTCTACAGAAGAATGTGGAAAATCAAGTTTGGTACGGGTGCAGAAGATCCCTATTTGTTCAGCACCAACAACTTCTTCGGAAGACAGATATTCGAGTTCGATCCTGATGCAGGAACTCCGGAAGAGCGAGCCGAAGTTGAGGAGGCTCGCCAGAATTTTTATAAAAACCGTTTCAAGGTTAAACCTTGCAGTGACCATATTTGGCGTCTCCAGGTATATCTACGCCAATTAAACTTCATCCAATATTAATTGACATAAGAAAATCGAAGTGTCATTGTCGTTGTTATTATTCTAATTTCTTTTTGTACAGCTTGTAATAGATCTAGTCATGATATCCTCATTATCCTTTTTTTTTTTTTTTCCTTCTCTTTTTTTAATATTAAACGTTAGGACTTATGGGGTCTAGACGAAGCAAAATACAACTCCACTATTTGGTCAACAAAATAACTTGTATAAAAAGCAATAACCATAAAAAAAAATAATCGACATAATGATATGGTTATTCAAGATAGTCAAAAACTTATGTTAAGGGAAAAAAACGTTGGTGCCGTACACACAACTCAAATAGAAGGATTTTATTAAACAACAAATATTATAGTAAAAAAGAGATTGAATTATAAGTTTAGTCCGAAACTCCACCAACGCAAAAATCACGTTATCTTCTCCTTCAATGAAGTAATAACCAAATTTTTGACAAAAGAATTTTAGTAAATTAAAAGTGAAATTCACCAAAACTTTCCTATGGTATTAAAAAGGTTGTAATTGTAACATGAAGATGATACTTCAAAATATTCATAGTGTGACAATTTAATTCCATGTACAATAAAAGATTGCAATATTTTCAAAATACTGTGACCAATTTTATGGTGAGACCAGAAATATAATTACATGGTGTTACAATTTAAAATAACGTCACATTATATTAAGTCACAACATTTTAATCAAAGAAATAAAATAAAGTGAAAATAGTACAAGGTATAATATGATTAAAAATATATTTATGTAGTGACAATTCATAAGGTATCACATAGTATAAAATCACCTTACTTTATTCAAACGTATGAATAGTTAAAAGGTGACCAATTGATAAAGTATTTTAGAAAGTAGTCAAATCACCATACACGATAGTTCAACAACCTGAGTAAAGTAACAAGTGGGAATTAACGGTTTAAGTTTTAAACATATAAAAGAGATGTTGCCAAGTAGAATACTCTATCGAAACTTTGAAACCAAGTTTCTAGACGGATACATAATTTTATTGCTTAGAAATTAGATAGTTCATCTTATCAGTATTAAAACTTGGACGTCAAGTTTTGCAACCAAATTAAATTGGGATAGAAATTACCTTTTCAATCCCAAACTTGGAGACCAATTTTTACCACTACAAAATTTTAGAATAGTACAATTCCATTGTTTCAGTAACAAAACTTGGAGGTCAACTTTAACATGGGGATTAAGTTATTTCTAGACAATTGAACTAACACTGTCATCCTAAGTAAAACAAATCAAGAATTTATCCATTTAGGATAGTATCTAAGAAAAATCCCTATTTATCTTAATTCAAGAAAATGAACTTAATTTTTTACCCAATGATTAGGATCAATCACGACATGGATCAAGGACTACGATTGAGCCAAATCTTAAGCTATTTCTCCTTATCTTCGACCCTATGAGTAGTCAAACGCCAAAAAAAAAAAAAACAAAAAAAAAATCGATGAATTAGGCATATGATGAGATGGGCCTAAGAGAAATAGTGATATCCTAAGCTAGGAAGTCATCTTTATGTCTTGACCACTTGACTCCTTTGACCAAAGTTGGAAACTTATTTAACTTGACTAATTTTGGTTAGAGACACAAAGTGTGTCAAGACCACAGTTAACGAATGTAATTAACCATGTGTCATTACTGGTGGTCTAGAAATAGGCCCTGAAGTCTTCATTTTTCCAAAGTTCCAAATACTTAGCCAGCAAGAAAAAATTTTCTCGCACTTTCCCTCCAGACAAACACCACCCCCTAGTCCTTATTCCTCAAAATTTCTCCAAACCCCTTTCACAAAAATCAACCTCCAAGATGTGTCAAAACATAGTGTACCATAGATCGAGTCTAGAATGGTCTTTTGAGGTAATAAACTTAACTCAAAGTTTGTATTTTCTTTAGACAGAAACTAAGAAATAAATTGTTTTATGTCATAGCTTTTGGAAGCAATTTAGAGCTTGATCTAATTTTCCACGTCAAGGTAAAACATTTAACTTAAGGTTGTTGGCTACAAAATACGTTCGGTGATAAAATTATGTTTTAGTTATGTTGATTCTATTGTTGTCACCATTAACATGTTTATGTGATTGGTCTAGAAATTGCTTAATGTCAAGAAGCGGATAAAGATTGCTGATCTAGAATCACAATTTTGTTCGTTAAAAAGTTTTATGTTTATTAAGGTGGTTTTACGAGTTAAAAACCACTATATAAAATAGGAACAGTAAAAAAACTAAGTGTTGTGGTGTATTGAATATTTTGCTAAGTTTTGCAATCACAAGATTTTATCCCCAAAACAGTGTTTACGTTGTTTTGGAGCCGAAATTTTTTTTTGAAATGCCGACCTTTGGATACATATATATATATATATATATTGAAAATGGAGCCCTTACGGATTAAATCGGTTAATAAGTTGAACAAGAAATTTTTATAAATCTAAAAAAGTTATCATTTTCCTTGAAGAAAGTTTTGTCAAAAACTCAACAGATAAACAGTGATGAAATTTTCAGTTAAAAAAAAAAAAAAAAAAAAAAACTTCAACACTAAAAAAGAAAAGTTTTCCTCCCAGCAACCTGGGCTCCGCGGCGCTGGTCACTCACAGCCGTGGTGCTGGCATACGGGCTGTAAAAGACTCTTTTTAGAGTGAAAAGCGCCGTAGCGCTGAATCCCCACAGCCGCAGTGCTGGTGAACATTTTTTTTTTAGTTTTTCAACACGCGAGCGGGGCCCACTATGCCCATAACTCATAGCCGCGGCGCCCGCTTTAAATAAATAATAATATATAAAAATAAATAAAATTCTATATGAGTTTTGTTTTAAAATAATTTTTACACATTTAAAAAATTGTGATTTTTATGAACTATGAGATAAATGTTTTAATTTAAGATCAAGTGAAACGAAGTTATAATCTCTTAACCTGATTTTACTTGATACGAATAGAAATGACTTCTACGGATTTGAATGCACCATAACCTAGTGATTTAGATGAGTAACTTTATGATATAGTGAGTTTAGATGGCCTTTAGTCAAAGGAAATAAGTTGTTATCCGCAATCTAGTATATGAAGTGGAATCTTTGTACCTAAGATAAGTACAAATCTTGCCTATATTATCAAAATATTAATTATTTTAATATAATTTATGTTTACAAATATGCCATGTTATATATGCCATTATTTAAGAATTACTAGTACGCCATAGTTATGTTTATATTTTGAGCTTATGCCAATATGCTTATATTCATGCTATGGTTCATATTCATGCCACGTTTTACAATGATGTCATCATTCATAAATATGTCATGTTTACGTTCATATCACATTGGTATATTCTATGCAATGTTTATGTAGATGCTATACTTTACAAACATGCCAATTATAATTTATTAAATAGATCTATATGTCATGCCATATTATATCAAATGCATCATAAATAATAAGATTACAAATTAAAGAACCTTAGTTTTAGACCAAGCTGAAATCTAATTAGTTAAAACAAATCAAGTACCAACACTCAGTATTTGTATTTAAAATAGGTCTTGAACTTAATATATCACGTTGAGGACAAGTTAAGAGAGAGATAAAAATAGGCGATGTCAATAGAAGAATTTCCGCAGTCAAATGGACAAGTAAGCCCAATATTCCTAGGACCAGATAACTAGGTGCTACATCAGCTATTAAGTTAGACAACTAATTGAATTTCTAAGATAATAATCTAATTAGCAAAAATAACAACTAACATTTGTTTTACCAATAGGTAAAGAAAAGAAAATACTATAGCAAGAAACATGTATGTACAAAACATTGCCTAAGTATAGAAATGTAATAATCATCAGTCCTTATAAGGAAATGGTAAGTTGTATAATTCCACATCATTTGGGGATGGATAAATGTGATGCTGAGGCCATTTGGGGTGAGCCCAAAAGTAAAACCGTGAGGACACGGGGTCCAAAGCAGACAATATCATTCTTAAAGGAGGCATATGTCGTTACAAATGGTATCATATCCAGGTTTTGATCCTGGGACGGTGGGACCTATGCGTTATGGATATATGCAATGGTTCATAAGTAAAGATACCACATCTTATTGGTATGAGGCCTTTTGGCGTAAGCCTAAGAGCAAAACCGTGAGGGAAGGCCCAAAGCAAATAATATCATATCAAAGGGAGGCATGAGGGGTTACAAATGCTATCAGAGCCTATACCTAACTAGAAGTGTGGTCAACAAGGACGTTGGACCCCGAAAGGAGAGGTGATTGTGACAGTCATCAGTCCCTATAAGGAAAGGTAAGCTGTGCAATACCACATCGCTAGGGGATGGATATATATGATGGTTCATAAGTAAAGAAACCACCTCTGAATGATGTGAGGCCTTTTGGGGTGAGTCCAAGAGCAAAACCGTGAAGCCACGAGGCCCAAAACGGACAATATCATACCAAAGAGAAACATGAGTCATTACAGGAAACTATGCTTGATGCTATGTTTTGTATGTCATGATACATGTCTTAGCTTTATAGCTTGAGATGTCATCATGAAGTCTGACATATTTCATACTTCCATGATTTTTGTCATGACTTACATGTTTTAAAACTATGATTATGATATATTGCATATCATAAAACAAATACAAAGAGTAAGTCAAGATAAGTTAGAGATGTCATACTAGCCTTTCATAAAGGAAGGATCAGTTTAGTTCATTACAGTTGATCTAGAGGAAGTTCAGTCTATGATCCCGATATTGTTAGGGACCTTGAAAATCCTAAACTCTCGATGATCACTCGTACTCAGTACGTACAAATAGATAAGACAAGAAAAAAAAAAATTATATGTCCACCACTTTGCTATATCAATATCTCTATCTTGGAGTCCCTACTTAGACGATCAAGATAAGCTATCTCCCAAATTGAAAATAAATGCACATTAAAATATTAGCAAGGACAAAGTATTCTTTATTGTCCTACATATTATGGACAATAAGTTTACATTCTTGCCTTATAAATTTGTATCTTTCCACATGTAAACCTATCCATGCACAAATTCAAGGACTAATAAGCATTGGTTTGTTTGTTATTTATATAATTAATACAATGTTACTAAACAAGACAATGACTGATACATTAGATTATACACAATATTTATAATTTAAATAAATTATAATAAGTGTAATGCTAGAGACATAAACTCTAATCCCAACTTTTTAAGTACTAACTCACGTGTCATAGTTTCATTGGTAGATGCAATCAATTGATGTGGTAATGCTTTAAACACTTACCAATAAAAGAACGACAACTCATATGCCACATTAGTTGGTACTCAAAAGTTAGGATTATAGTTGGTGTTCCTAGCATTTTTCTTATAATAAATATGATTATATATCATATGATATTCCTAACATTAACTAAATCATTCTTATTCATTTGTTCGACATGGTTATACTTGAGTAGTCAATTCATAGAATTTTCAAATAATATTACTTTAATTAATTGAAAAAAATACAGATGCTAAGAGAGAAAAACTTCAAACAGACATTTCCAAAAGTGAAAGTTGAGGACGATGGTGAAATCACATACGAAATAGCTGATGCTGCTATGAGGATGTCGATAAACTTTTGGTCTGCCCTGCAATCGCCACATGGTCATTGGCCTGCACAAAATGCTGGCCTTATGTTCTATGTCCCTCCATTGGTACTAAGTTTTGAACAGCTAAAAAGCTCTACTTAACTTAATTTATTAACTACTATTATTGGATTTATATAATTTCTCACTAAAGATATTAAATGCAAATGCAGGTGTTTTGCATGTACATTTCGGGTACCCTTGATACTGCGTTCAACGAGCATCACAAAAGGGAAATGTTGTGGTACATGTACTGTCACCAAAACGAAGACGGAGGATGGGGATTGCACATTGAGGGTCCAAGCATGATGATGTGCACAGTGCTTAATTACCTAGCCATGCGCATTCTTGGAGAAGGCCCTGATGGTGGTCTGGACAGTGCTTGTGCTAGAGCTCGCAAATGGATTCTTGACAATGGTGGTGCAATAGGCTCTAGCTCTTGGGGAAAGACTTGGATGGCGGTGCGTATATTTGTGATATTTGTTTGATTGATCATATGAATCATGTTATGCTTTATGTTACAACTGATAAATAATTAGAAAAGCCTGTATGTAGTAACTTCGATAATAAGTGGTAATAATAAAAATTGTAGTAATTTATTTAAAGTATTTTGATCCACAAGAAGGAACAGCTGCTACATAGCAGCACCATGAACTTGAGTACTTGATCATTCTTACTTCATGTGTTTTGTGTTTGTGTATCAAATTATCAGATACTTGGTGTGTACGAGTGGGATGGATGCAATCCAATGCCTCCTGAGTTCTGGTTCTACCCATCTATAGTACCTCTTCATCCATGTAATTATACTTTATGTCTAAATTCTCCATATGTAACAATAACTAGTGTAAGTATTAAAATTCTCATACCAACATAGAATTTTTTGAATGAAAATTGCAGCAAAAATGTTATGCTATTGTCGATTAACGTACATGCCGATGTCTTATTTATATGGGAGAAAATTTGTTGGTCCAATCACTCCACACATTCAGCAATTGAGAGAAGAAATCTACAACGAGCATTACAAAAAAATCATGTGGAGTAAAATGCGTCATGTCTGTTATACGGTTGATAACTACTATCCCCATGGTAGAGTACAACGTCTTGCATGGGACAGCGTTTACTACATTGGCGAGACAATTATTAATACTTGGCCCTTTACCAAGATCAGGGAAAGAGCTATTCAGAAAGCAATAGAACATATTCATTATGAGGACGAGAATAGTAGATATATCACAATTGGAAGTGTTGAGAAGGTAAGTAATTAATTTTTCTCAACTTAATATTTATTTTTATTTACCAATAATTTGGAAAAAATGTTAAATTCATTTTGCAGCCCCTGATGATGCTTGCTTGCTGGGTGGAAGATCCAAACGGAGAAGCATTCAAGAAGCATATTTCAAGAGTTGCAGATTATCTATGGGTAGCAGAAGATGGAATCACAATGCATGTTAGTAAACACATGAAATTATATACTTTTTTTAATATATAATATCAGAATAGCTAAAAGATATTGTTACTACTTATTGATATCTTATTCTAATATTCTCTTTTCCAAATCTATGCAGAGTTTTGGTAGTCAGGTATGGGATTGTAGTTTCACCATTCAAGCTCTACTTGCAGGTAATATCAACCAGGAAATTGAACATGTACTAAAGAAAGCACACGAGTTCCTTAAGATGTCTCAAGTCCGGGAGGATCCTCCAGACCGTTTCAATCATTTTCGGCACATCTCCAAAGGAGCATGGACTTTCTCTGATAGAGATCATGGATGGCAAGTCTCTGATTGTACTGCGGAAGCTCTAACGGTAATAAAATGAATATACATAATATAGTCAATTCTTAAACTCACTTAGTTGGGGCTCGGTATCACTACTAGTATTTGATGTAAATATTTTGCAGTGTTGCCTGTTATTTGAAAAGTTGTCACCAGATATTGTGGGCCAGCCTATGGAAGTAGAGCACATGTACGATTCTATTAACATTATACTTTCTCTACAGGTGAGGGAAGAGGACGCCTTCTTTTTAATAGTTAATAGTACTTTGGTTTCTACTTGCTATTTTTTAATAAGTTGAATTGCACTTGTTTAATATATATATATTTTTTAATCTCCTCTCCAAAAAATAGAGTCCTAACGGAGGTGCCTCAGTTTGGGAGCCAGCAGGAGCTCCAAAATGGTTGGAGGTAGGTACTAGCTAATAATTCAATCTTTTACTTGCATCTGAATTTGAATTAAGAAAAATATATATATTTTTTCCCATGTGTAGTGGCTAAATCCTGTAGAATTCTTGGAGGACCTTGTTATCGAATACGAGTAAGTAAAATAAATTTAAGGACTACTTTAAATATTTTAATTAGCTGAAATCTTTTTTAGCAACGTTCATTTTGTTCAGTGTGTGTGTGTGTGTGTGTGTGTGTGTGTGTGTGTGTGTGTGTATTAAGTAAATCATCAACTTTCAAACCGATAGACATGCCGTAATTAATTCAAATGATGATGTCCATGCAGGCATGTTGAGAGCACCTCCTCCGTAATGCAAGCATTAAATTTGTTTAGGATATTACATCCAGAACATAGAAGAAACGAGATTGATAATTCGATTAACAATGCTGCTAGCTACCTTGAAGACAAACAAATGGCAGATGGCTCTTGGTATGGAAGTTGGGGAATTTGCTTCATTTTCGGCACATGGTTTGCAATTAGAGGCTTGGAGTCTGCCGGTAGGTACTACAACAATTGTGAGGCTGTCCGTAGAGGTGTTGACTTTCTACTTAAAATACAGAGGGAGGATGGGGGTTGGGCGGAGAGCTACACTTCTTGCCCAAATAAGGTTAAGAAATATTTTTTTCCCTTTTAATTAATTGATATAGCACTTTTATATTTTTAGAGCAACTCACAATTAGTTGTTTTTTTTTTTTCCTTCGATTAATTTGGTGATCATCAGGTCTATACACCTTTTGAAGGCGATCATTCAATTTTGGTGCATACTGCTTTAGGATTAATGAGTTTGATCCATGGTAGACAGGTAGGTAATGTATTTCTCAATATATATATATATATATACACACACACACACACAAATGAGACTGAAACTACTCCTCATCATCTATAATTTTGTGTACATTCTCGAATACTGGTATTTTACTATTGTTGTCGTCGTCGTCGTCGTCGTCATCGTCTCACACTCTAATGTAACATTTAATAGGCTGAGAGAGACCCGAATCCTATTCACCGAGCTGCAAAACTACTCATCAACTGTCAATTAGAAGATGGTGATTTCCCCCAACAGGTACCAAACTAATTAAAATATGTGACACCAAAAGGGGAAAATTAAGGTTTAATAATGAGGAAAAGGAAGTTGTTGTCACACCATTTGAGATAGAATGATGGTTTAACCATTTTTTATGTGTGGAGATCTCGTGAGTACATATTCCGGCCACAAAAATGTGCTCTTGACTTTGGATGTCGTTTAATCGTTACTTTTATTTCCTAATGACAGGAAATTATGGGTGTTTTTATGCGGAATGGTATGTTACATTACGCAGCGTACCGGAATATCTTCCCAATTTGGGCTCTTGCTGAATACCGTAATTTGATATCATTGTCTTCTTAATGAGGAAGAACATTAAGTGAGCAAGTTCAATAAATTAAGATGTACAGAATGGATATGTATGCATGCCAACATATACAATTATTATCGGAGGTTTTGCAACTTTATAAAGCAAATGAGTGGCTGCATCTTCATTTGTGTGAGTGCGTGCTTTCAGCGCTTTTTTTTTTTTTTTTTTTGGTTCTTTCCACGAAGGATAAGAGTTGTGAGGTTTGCCAAGTTTTGTCTAGCATCTTTCTAAATACAGATGCATGTATGTATGTATGAATAAAGCCAATATTTCAACCATGAAAAAAATGCTCTATGACCTAACAACTGCCAGTTGCTTTACTTCGGATCTCTAAATTGGCTCCAACCATGTGGAGAACATCGGGGTTTCCTCCAAGAAAAACACTTCGACGCTCAAGTTTAAAGAGATTGAACAAAGAAAATTTTCATGTTCTAATATTTGAAAAAAAAAAAAAAAAAAACACACATTTTTCCTCCTATTAATCCAAATTTATTAGTTCAGAGAGTGCAGTGAAATTCCAATTTTAGTTCTATTCATGACTGTTAATTTATATATTGTAATAACCCGAATTTTGATGACTCTAGATTTCCTTTGAATGAGGAAAACTTAAGTCTAGATCATGTTGGAATGGAATATCGGTATAAGTTTGAGTTCTCGGTTAATTAGCTACGAGACTCAACGATGGATTACTTAGCCTAGTATAAGGCATTTTAACGAAAATGACGTGATGAAATTTCATGATTTCATGTTGGTCAAAGTTTGACTAAGAAAGTCAAAGTTGACCAAAAAGTCAAAGGGTTGACCAAGAACAGTCAAAGGTATGACTATACAGTAATGAGATAAGCAGTATGAGAAATATACTGCGAAAATTGTCTTTTTGGACAAGATAGCTGGAATAAGCTAAGAGACCACCCTAGAAAAATCAAGCACACTAAGTTGGATATCAAAGTCCTAATGAATTTCAGAAATAAGAAGAAAATTTTTACAGTCCATTTTCACGCAGATAAATTTTGGACTGCAGTCAAGTATAACAGTACTGAATTATACTATGTATTAGTGAACACAGTATTGGATATATCTGTGTTAGCAAGAAAATAGACTGCATTTTAAGGAAAAAGCCAAACAAGGCCTTATGATGATGTCACCCTATCTTAGAATTATGACATCATCTTATTTGGATTTATGACATCATAATTCCATGAACCAAGCCTTTAAAGACAAGTGTCTTGTTCTAGAAAATTCTTTCTTGTTCTCCAAGCTTATGGCCGGCCACCTAAGGGGGTAAAAATGTAAATATTTTGTCTTTGGGGGCAAAAGTGTAATTTTGGAAAATTGATGATGTAAGCGAAGTGATGTCATCAAGATGATGTCATCATGATGAGATAAGCTTGGCTTGTTCACCAAGAAAGCAACCGGCCACCTAGGGGGCATTTTTGTAAGAATTTTCATTTTTGGGGCAAAAGTGCAAATTTTGGAAATTTGGTGATGTAAGCGATGAGGTAAGCGATGATGTAAGCCATGATGTCATCCCTTGCTTGCTCTCCAAGTCTTGGCCGGCCATCTTGACACCTAGCATGCCAATTGCATGATTTTCTCAAAGTTTAGGGGCTAAAATGTAATTTTTGGAAAGTTTGCATTTGCCTATAAATAGGGGTGGCATTTAATCATTTAAATCAGAAAATTTGGCCAAACTCTTGCCATTTTTCTGCAGAAAAATCCGCAGCCTTGGAAGAAAGAAAGAGAGAAGAAAAAAATTTGAAAATCCAAGGGAGTTTAGCCTAGGTTAGTGTTCGGTTTGCAAGGGGAAGCTAAGGGGAGAGTCTGAGAAATTTTCCCAGCCCTTTTCTAGGCTTGTTGCCGAATGATTGAGTGCAGGGAAACCAAGAGAGAAACTGAAAATTTTAAGGGGAAAAGTTAGGGTCAATTCGAGTTTGATTCAATCAACCGAAAACAAGATCAAAAACCAGTTTTGAGACCATTTTTTTGGTCTAGGGCAGCCACTGTTTTGAGCAGGGGAAAGTAGTTGAAAAACTGCAATTTTTGGTGTTACAAGGGTGGTGTGGCCGAGCCTTAGGTGAAGGACAAATCTTGAGGCCAAACCAAAATTTTTGGGTCCCTAACTAGGTTGAAGCCGTGGGCAAGGGAAGGCAAGGGAGGAAGGGGAGTTGCAATTTTCAAACCCTAACTTTGATCTAAGGTAACTTCCTTGAGCCCTAATCCTTCCATTAAGTTCAATTTGGAATTTTATTTGTGATTCAAGTTGGTTTTGTAAGGACATAAGTCCATTCTAATTTCTTGCCCTAGTTTGGTTAGTATGTGCTTGATTAGGTGATTAAGGGTGGATGGTTTGATTTTGTGCCTTGCTTCTTGATTTATGCTTGTTGGTTGATAGGTTGTATGCTAGATGTGAATGGTTGTGTGTCCCCTGATTTTCTTGGTCCAAAATCTGCCCTAGGCAGTGCATGTTTGGCTGCTAGCTTAAGGGTGAATGATTGATGCTTGTTTGAATGAGAAGCAAAAGTTAGAACCTTGCAAACCTAGGATTAGAGCTTTTTGGGTTTGGTTTGCATGGACCCGTTAGAGCTGCATGATTGTTCATGTGGGATGATAGAATACGCTGCATGCTTGCTATCTAGGCTCCCGCAAGTTCGGTTGAGGTAGTTTGCGCGAAATAGGACGTAAACCGGACTTAACAACCGAAACTGCCAATTCGGATTCCAAACTGGCCAGTTTCGGGAAAGTGGAAATTTAAGGCCTTTAGAGGCCGAATTGGGTGAAACGTAAAACATGAAAGTTGTTCATAAGAGTTTTTCCTAGGGGGTAACGTGAATCGTTTCCCAAAATGAGACCCCAATGGCCTCCGTTTACCCCAAAACCCGTGGCCAATCCCCAGACCCAGTTTTCACTCAGTTTTTCGGGGTCAGTCAGTTTCAAATAAAAACTGGGACGAATATAGGCCGAATTGGAATTTTTGCAAAACACAAAAGTTTTAGAATTTTTCGAGAGCTACAACTTTTGTGAAGAAAACTTTTTCAGATTACGAACCAATTTTTAAACTGGGATCGTTTTTCGAAGGGTGCGCAGGGAATCCGAAAATTCCTGCACCACTAGCTTTGCAAATGTTTCTAGAAAACTGTTTTTTTACTACAAACTATTGTTTTGATTATGGAAAACTGTTCCAAGGGCAGTTTTCAACCTCAAATGATTTTATAAAGCACTAATCCAAGAGTTTGGATTTTACGATTTAAGTAAAGGATTTTTATAAATTAAGAAAGAAGTTTTGGGATTAATTTCCCTAAATTTTCCAAGTAAGGAAAATGAATTTTTCAAGCTAGAGTATAGCAAGCGATTAGTTTACGAAAGGTAACCGGGAGTTATACCCGAGTTACTGGATCAAGCCCAAGGCCCAAAGGTTGACCCAACAAGGGTTGACCATAGTTGACCAAAGTTGACCATTGTTGACCATAGTTAACTTTGATTGACTAACAAGTGGATTTTAGTTTGACCTTAAGGGTTACCCAATATAACCCTAAAGGATACCCGTTTGAGCTAAGATATAAGGTTAATTAAAGTAACCCAATAATTATGGACAAGAATAAAGCCCAAGGTTTTTAAGAAAACCTAGCGGTATGTCAAGGGCCTAGCCCAAGAGGTTATCCAACGTAGCCTCTTAAGGAATAATCAAAGTTTGATTATTCTTAAACAGTAGGATGACTAATCGTGACCAAGTGAGATATCAGGTATCGGGGACATACAACTAAGATTTTGTAGGCATGTTGGTTAGGACACCAACATTCCACAGCAAGAATTAGACTCTTATCTATATCCTTCATCAAGCAGGAGGAAACCTGCAGCTGTACCCGGAAGAGGAGCAGCATTACGTAGGACATAGTAAAAGAGGAGATAGCCTGTTGTTGTGCCTCACCTTGGAGTCGCACGAAATAGGACACAGCTAACCAAGTAAGTATAACTCCGCCTACAGCATAGGCCCTTTGTTGTTACTTGCCTAATGTGATGATATGTTATGGCATGTGATGATATGTTATGGCGTGTAATGTTATGGTATGTTATGAATGAGGTTATGTTATGTTATATGTTGTAATATTGTGACATCATGAAGCATGTTCACTAATGTTAAACCACCTGGTAAGAACAAGACAAGTAAGATGTTGTGTTGTACCGACTTGCCACAAAGGCGGGTTTAAATGGTATGGTTAATGGTTTGAGTTGGATTGGATGGCTACCTAAACTACTCCATGTTAAACTTTGTGTTTCATGGTTTGAGTTAAAACGGACTGCCGCCTTCAACCATTCCTTGGTTATGTACCACGGTATGAGCACACATGATAAGTAAAGGAATAGAACTAAGCTAAGTTATGAATCCATATTTGATTTATAAGAGGTCATAATTGGTTCATGCATAATGATATATGTTTTGCGTCGCGGATGTAACAGTTGTACTTGCTGAGCGAAAGCTCACGTCTTACGTCTATGCTGTAGGTAAGCAACCTGCCAGCAATCTCTGATGCAATACTGTGGAAGGCTGGTGCTGCGGACTGTGAAATGTGGGACGGACACTGTCACGAATTTTGAAAAAAAAAATATATACTCTATAAAATATGTTGTAATGAAAAATGGTTTTCACATTTTCATGATGTTTTAAGTATGAATGACAAAGTTTATGTATGTATGGCATGCAAGTTGACTCTTGTGGTACCAATCCGCATTAAGTCGGGTTTGGTATACAATTTGATTATGATGGCCTTCAAGGAGGGTTTGAAAGTTCGGTACTCGAGTAAGTACCTATCAGTAAGTATGAGTTTGAGAATGAAGTTCAAGTTCAAAGTTTTAAATTAAAGTTTAAAAGAAAAAAAAAAAAAAAAATTTCTCCCAAATTTTCCGCAAGTTTAAGTTAAGTATGTAAGTAAGATGATGACTCGGCGTGGGAAGTCGGGGTGTTACATATATTGTCATGTGTTCTTAGTGAATGGATCATTCTTGATTTCGTGACTTCGTGACGCAATACGTCACTTTTAATGTCACTAGTTGTATTGCACGCATGAAATAGACAAACAAAATAAAACAAAACTAGGAAAAAAAGTCACATGACAGAGTCTGCCATGTGGCGATGATGTACCACATGGCAACTATTGAAGGTGGGATGAAAAGCAAGAATGTGCTTTTAAATAAGGATAGGAGATATGATCATATGGCTCATGTGATCTGCACTAGGCCTAGTGCACTTTCTCGTTTTAGGGACTATCCTGATCAGCCTAGATTGGAGTTACTTCCTGCATTGGCTGCCCTGGCTTGGAAACATTATCCACGGACCTGCTTTACATAAATTAACTATTCAAGATGAAGAGAAATGGAGATAGAGGATTTCCTTGCCTTTGACCACTTTGAGGAGAAAATTTGGAAACAAAAAGAAAAGAAAATGTGGAAACATTATGTAAAAGAAACACTTATTCCTTAAACATAGGTAAAAATATGCATAACTAGAAAATAATTCTCAATTAATAAATCAGAAAATAAAATAACGGCTTAACGACTTATACTAATGCCAAATTGTTGACTTTATCAAATTGTTTTTTTCTATAAAAATACTAATTAGTTATCCATTATACATTGAGAGGTAAATAAGGAACAAAAATTTTATATTTTGTCCAAATTCGCAAATAAGTTCATTAGTGTTCATTTGTTAAAATAGGTGTTTCAATTTGGTTATTTTTTGTAAATATTTCTTCGGTCGTGTGAAAGCACTTTGAATTTTGTTAGACCCGTTGTGAAGATGAGCAAGGGGCGTTGAAGAGCAAACCCAATTTATTCACTGTAGAAGGGATATTTATGATAAATAATTTATATACAAAGTATTAAAAAATATCGTAAATAAACAAGTATTCATAAAATCTGCTATTCACCATAGACATTTTTAAAATATACTATTTACTTAAAACATCTTTAAAAAATAACTTGTTTACTGTAATTTCTCTCTTTTTGAAGCTGTTTTGACATTTCTTTAATTCTTTTTCTTTTCTTTAAAAAAAAAATATCAAAGAACACAACAAATACCTACAATCATAAGTGTCAATCAAGATATGGGCAAATAACTTTTAATAAATTTGCATTTATATTTCCCAAGAAGAAAAAAATCAACAGATTGAATTCATACATGCACACGTGTCTTCTACAGCTTCATTACCAACTGTCAACTTAGATAATGGGTTTCATTTTTTTTTTCCCCCTCACCGTTTCTTATGTCTTTGCCGTCTATTAAATACGATCTCGTGTGCGTATTTTTTGCCCGTTGTTGGTCCGACTATCAAAGCGAAATTGCTTTTTTTTTTTTTTGCTTGAACAAAACGAAATTGCTAAATAAAGGTGTCGATCCCCTCTTGTTTCTTGCTTTTCTTTTCACTCTTTCTTGAGTAATAAATTTAAGCAACGTCAGCACGATTGATTGGGCAAAAATTATGTCAGTACAATAATTACGATATAATTCTGTAACATGAAATGTGATAAATTAATAATATATCATTTTGTTATTTTGAAAATATTTTTAAAATAATTGTCCTTCACTTTCATTGTTTTAATAATACCATAGAGTGTAATTTCTCCTTTACTCAACCTATCGAAAAGAAATTTCTTCTTCTTTTTTTTTTTTTTTTTTTTTTTTTTTTTTTTTTTTTCCTGAATGAAGCTGTCATTCTATTGTTATTGTAATAACTGAATTTTTCACTGCTACGAATTCTTGTAAAAAAATTTCAAGTTGAACCATAAAGGTATTTATGTATAATCCTAATTAGGTTTTTAATTAATTGTATGAGCTCTTATGACCTTATAAGACTCAATAATGAGTTGCTTAGAGAAGCAAATAGCCTTTTTGGGTGAAAAGAGAAAGAAAATCCATAATTTTATGAAAGTCAAAGTTTGACCAAGAAAGTCAAAGGTTGATTAAAAATAGTCAAAGAGTTGACCAACACATATGTATGATGAACAGTATTGAGAATATACTGTAAAAGCCGTAATTACAGACAAGATAATATTAACAAGGATTAAAACCACCATAGAAAAATCAAGCACAATAAATAGGATTAAATGGGCCAACAAGTTTTAAAAAGAAGAGAAAAATTTTCGTACAGTCCATTTTTATACAGATAAATTTTGGACTGCAATGGAGCATAACAGTATTGTGTACTAGTGAGCACAGTACTAGAAATATCTGTTTTGACATTAAAGTGGACTGCATTTAAGGAAAAAGAGGCAAACAAGCCTTAATTTTTGCTTACATCACTAAAGCCCCAAATTATGACATCATTATGGAAATTAAGAAAAATTTGGAAAAACTTGGACCATTCTAGAGCATGAGGTGGCCGGTCCTTTTGGGGCCAAAATAGGATTTGTTTTGCTCCAAGGACTTGTTAGCAAAAGGTGAATCAAAAATATTTGCAAAAGGGTCCAAAATTTCACCTATAAATAGGCTTAAGGGGGGGTGGTTTTTGGCTCTAAAAAAATGGGAAAAAGTAGCTAAACTCTTGCCAAATTCTCCCTCAAAAATCCGAAATCTTAGGGTGAGCAAGAACCAAGAGAAAAATCTTGTAATCCAAGGGAAAAAGAGTTGGTTAGTGGTTGATTTTCCTCTACCTCATCAAGTAAAGGTTTTTGAAATTTTTTGGTGTTTTCTGTGACGCCCCGACTTCCCAAGTCAGGTCGACACCATACATACTTGTTCTTTACTTGGAAATTTGAGAAATTTTTTTTTTTTTTAAAACATATTCACATACGTCATCTTGTGGAGAAAAACTTGTTATGCATACATACCATATTGAAAGTAAAATTTTAAGTCTTCAAACTTCATACATATAACAAAACCTAATATGCTTTTGAAGTATTAACATATTTTCTGATAATTAGATGCGGAAAATTATGCGTAGTGGTATCCCACACCGCCCTTCACCCGCCGCATCGTCCGCATAGCCCACCAATTAAACTGCAGGCTTCTTACCTACAGTATGAAATATAAGAGTGAGCTTTCGCCCAGCAAGTTCAAACATAATCTCACAAAATATTTCAAGCATCTTTAAAACAGAAACATGCCAATCATCACGAAACTCATACATGAATCATTTATGATTGATTGAATGTTTTATGTTTCACTATAGATTCAATCTTTATTATCTTGTCTCAACATGTGGGCCCATAGTGTCCGTACCAAAAGCGCGCAGCCTCCAGACAAAGCTAGGGTTTGCAAGGCCCTAACAGTTCTGGGAATTATAACTTGACCCTTCACGATCACGGAAGGTAAATATCACCACTGAAACATGTAACCTCCTCGATCACGAGAGGTTGGTACGACACATTACTTGATTATCTTACCATGTGATTTAACATTAGTAAACATGCTTCATGATGTCACTATGTCATGTCTTACTCAACATTTGTCATAACATGGCCTTCTTGAAAACATGTCATTTCTGGAACTATGGCATTTTTGAAAACATGGCATTTCTGAAAACATGACATTTTTGTAAACATGGCACTTTTGTAAACATGGCATTTTTGTAAACATGGCATTCTTGTAAACATGGCATTTTTGTAAACATGGCATAACATGTCATAACATAAGTCAGCACATCATAGACATAGTATAGCATCACACGTCATGGCATCGCATATCATAGCACAACATAGCATGTATACTTGAAAATATAGTGTACTTGAAAATAGTCTTTACTATTTTCATATTGTAGGTGAGGTTTGATACTTGCCTGATATGCTAGGTTCCGGGTTTTGTTGCTTTAACTCAGATCGCAACTGCAGGTTCCTTCCTGCTATTAAAAAGAACATAGGATAAGAATCCTATAAAATGCTGGAGACCTTTCTAACATTCTAGTTATATGTCCCCCCACACATGTCTCGATCATTTACTAGGTTACTAATTGTAACCCTAGAATTTGTGGTTAACCAAACTTGATTCATTACTTGTTAGGTTACTTGAGGTAACCTTGGGTATTAAACTCAGGTATATATGAATAGTATCAGGTTACTATCCCTATTATCGGGCCTAAACTTTAGTAACTTGGGTATCCTTCCCAGTTACTATCCGTCAACCTTTTGTTACTATACTTTGGCTTTTAAAATCCAATTTGAAGATTTTGGCTAAAAATCTTTTGTTTAACTTTAAAATTCGTGGTTTTCAAAGTAGGTCTTTATAAAATCATTAAAGGCTGAAAACTGCTATTGGAACAGTTTTCATAGTCAAAACGGTGGTGTTGGTGCAAAAATACAGTTTCTTTGCTTGTATTTAGAAAATCCTGTGCAGGAATTTCTTGCTCTATGCACAGTTTTTAGAAATCCGTGTCAGTTTAAAATTTCAATTTGAATTTGAAAAAATTGTCTTCACAAAAGTTTTAGCCCTCGAAAAATCCTAAAACTTTCATGTTTTACGAAAAATTTAATTCGAACTCTAACGCGTTCATATTGCCATTTGAACTCACCTGGTCGTGCATAAATCCTGGGCACGGTCAGGCTCGGGTTTTTGCAAAAACGAAGGCCTTTGGAGCCTTATTTTCAAAAAATGTCTATGATTTCCTCTAGGAAAAACTGTTCCGAGAAACTTTCATGTTTTAAGTTTTTCCAAATTCGGCCTCTAAAGGCCTTAAAATCGGCTTACCGTAAAACTGGTCAGGATCCACCCGAACCTGGCAGTTTTTCGGTTTAGAGTTCGTTTTACGTCCTAGACGTGGAACCTAGCTCAACCAGCCACCGCGGGAGCTCTAATACACACATGCTGCGGTTTCTAACATTCCAAACCATCATTACATAAACATTCATCAACAATAATCGCATCAAACACTTAGTGTGCATAATCAAGCACAAACTTAAGTATAATTGGGGACATATAACCCTAGCATGCATCAAACATATAAACCTTAATTTCATGCAGTCAAAGCATAAAATCATGTATGGCTTAGTAAATAAAACACCTAAACCCTAACTTGAATCAAGCACCAACCAAAATTCTAAGCTAGGCATAAAAAGTAAATTGAGCTTATGCTCTTACATCCAATGGCTTAAATACACTTAAACTTCTCAAATTGAATGCTCAATTTAAAGCTTAGGGTTGGAAGGATTACCTATAGGGTTTGAAATTGATTTCTCAAACTTGGATTCCAAAACTTTTTTTTTTTTTTTTCTTTTCCTTGGCTGCCACCCACCGGTCCCTCCACCAAATCTTGCACCAAAAATTTAGTTAATCCTTTGGTATTTCCTTGAATCAAAATCAACCAAAACCAAACAACATTTTTCCTTAACTTCTCTCCTTATCACAGCCGGCTACTAGGCCTAGAAAAGGGCACCAAATTTTTCAAAACCTTTGCTTGATGTTATAGAGAAAAACCGACCACCCTAGCACTAGAACCCCCTTGGTTCTCAAATTTTTTCTTTGTTCTTGCTCACACTTAGAAGTCCGGATTTTTGAGGGAGAAAATGGCAAGAGTTTGGCTGTTTTTTCTGAATTTTTGAGGCCAAAACCGCCCCCCTTGGCAGCCTATTTATAGGTGAAGTTTTAGATTTTTTTGCAAAAATTTTGGTTCACCTTTTGCTCATAAATCCTTGGAGCAAAACTAATTGCAAAATTTTTTGCTATTTTGCCCTCCAAGTGGCCGGCCCTTATTGGTTGCCTTGGTAGTCAAGTTTTTAATTTCTTTCCATTTTTTTTGTTAAATAAATGATGTCATAATTAAGGATAAGGTGATGTCATTCACCTTAAGCCTTGTTTGGCTATTCTCATCATTAAGCAGTCCATTTTTGAGCTACACAGATATTTCCAATACTGTGTTCACTTCTACACAGTATTTATTTAACTAAAATTTATCTGTTGTAAAAACGGACAGTATAAAATTTTTCTTATTTTTCCGAGCCCTTTTCGTCTTTAATTCCTACTTGGTGTGCTTGATTTCCTAAGGTGGGGTTTTTTTTTAAAGCCTATTCATGTTATCTCAACCGTAAAGACAGTTTTCGCAGAATTTTTCCCATACTGCTTATCATATCACAGTACCGTCTTACTCTAGTCAACCTTTGACTATTCTGGTCAACTTTGACTCTCTTTTTTTTTCATCAAACTTTGACCATCATAAATTTATGAACTTCCGTCATACCTGTTTCCTTAAAAGGCCTATTATGGAGTCTCGTAATTAATTTACCGAGAACTCAGTCTTATATTGATAAAATTATGAACTTTGTATTGGTATTCATAATTTTCATAAAATTGCGCATAAACGCATAATACGAGCTTTAGATTTCTTATATACAAGAAAATCATGAGTTCGTAAAAATTTTTGGATATTACATTTTCCTAGCCTAGAGGCCAACGGTTTTAAGGGGGGAAGGTAAGGAAAATTTTTGATTTGTTAGTGGATAGCTTTGGTTCAAGAAAATACCAAGGAATCAACTAAAAATTTTGGTGCATAATTTGGTGAAGGAACCGGTTGGTGGAGCCAAGGTGGGAGGAAATTTTGGAAGCCAAACCCTAACCCTAAAATTTGGGGCTAATCAATGTAATTATCCTTAAACCCCAAACTCTTTCCTTTAAGCATTCAATTTGAAATTTAGATGTATTTCAAGATTGAATTTGTAAGAGCATAAGCTCAATTTTATTTTGTGCCCAAGTTTAGGATTTTAAGTTTGTGCTTGATTTAGAATTAAGGGTGGTTTGAGTTTGAATTGCATGCTTGCTTTAGTTCTAGTGATTTTACATGTTAAATACTCAATTTGTTGTATGTCCCTAAGTATGCTCTAGAATGTGGATGGATGTGGTATGTTAGGTTGCTAGACAATGGAATGGAATGTGAGAACCATGCAAACTTTGGTTGATCCAAAGTCAATTAGGGTTTGCATGGAGTTGATGGAAATTATGTTTAAGGAAACCTTACGATAGAAAAACGTTGCATGTTTGAATGTTAGGCTCCCGCGTGTTTGGTTGAGGTAGATTATGCGAATAGGACGTAAAACGAACCTAAAACAAGCAAACTGCCAGATTCGGGTGAACATTGCCCAGTTTTCTTGAGATATATTTTTGAGGCCTTTAGGGGCCGAATTTAAGAAAACTTAAAACATGAAAGTTGTTCAAAATAGTTTTTCCTAGGGGACATCGTGGACAATTTTCCAAAATAAGGCTCTAATGGCCTCCGTTTTCATGAAAACCCGAGACTGATGTGCCCAGACTTCATACACGGCCAGTCGAGGTTCAAGGGGGAAAACGAAAGGGTTAGAGGCAGAACTGGGTTTTTTGTAAAACATGAAAGTTTTGGGATTTTTCAAGATATAAAACTTTCATGCAGACAATGTTTTCAAATTCAGTATGGATTTTAAAGTAAAATAGGATTTCTAAAAACTGTGCAGAAAACAGTAAATTCCTGTACAGGATTTTCTGAAAAACAATGCAGGAAAATGGTATTTTGTGCAAAAACTGATAAGTTGACTATGGGGACTGTTCTAAGGGCAGTTCCAATACTTCAAAGTTTTTTTCAAATACCTTTCTAAGAAACCCAAGTTTTTACAAGTCACATAAAAAGAAAAGGGTTTCTGTAAAAAGGGGTGGTAAAACACCAAGTTTTTATAAAAGAAAGCAAATTAAACTATAGACCTAAATTTTCTTAAAATCTGGGTAATCTAAAGGATAACCACCTATAATCAAGTAGAATACCCAAATTATAAGATTGGGTCCAAAGCCCAAGGTTACCCAATGTAACCTAATAAGGTATGATCCAAGGAGAATAATAAAAACCACTAGGGTTACTTATAGTAACCCAATAAGCTAACACATGTTACAAAAGGGACATATAACTAGGATTAAGTGCGAATGTTGGTTAGCTTACCAACATCCTATAATGATCAAGGTTTCTTACCTATGTCCTTCAATGAAGCAGGAGTCAACCTACACTGGCATCCTAAGTTGGAACAGACATATTTTGGACATAGCAATCCAAGTAAGTACAACTCCGCCTACAGCATAGGCTTTATTGTGATACGTACTCAAGTATGTTTGATGCGTACAATATGTTAGAATCATGTGATACTAGGATATGATGTTATGATATGCCAAGCTTAAAGTATGATTTCGTTATGATGATTTCGAAGTATGATTATGTGACATCATGAAGCATGTTCACTAATTCAGTAAAATAAAATAAGAACACGATAAAGTAAGATGGCAAGCGAGCTTGCCTGTGACGTACCGACCCGTCCAAGGTCGGGTAGGACTGTGGATTGAGTTGGAAATGGACTGGCCGTCCCAACCGTTCCATAGTTGCGCGCCCGGTACAGTCACTTATGTAAGGGGCCCATAAGCAAGATAAGTTAAGTTAAGATAAGAATCATGTTACTGAAATTTAAGAAAGCATAATAAAGCATAAATGACTCATGCATTGTTAAGTATGTTATGAATGATATTATGAATTGTTAAGCTAAGTTAGTTGTGTCACGGATAAAAATTGTTGTACTTACTGAGCGAAAGCTCACGTCTTACGTTTATGCCGTAGGTAAGCAACCTATAGGAAATCAGTGATGCAAGATGGAGGGGCATGGCGGAGCGACTGTGAAATGTGGGAATGTTGACCGCTACGCATTTTGTTTTATGAATATTTTGTTTAACATTTGAACATCGTTACTTATTTATCGTTTATATGCTCGGTAAACACCTTTGTGTATTTATTTACGTTTAAAAAAAATTTCTGCTATTTATGCTAAAGAAATAAGTACGTTAGGTATGTATGCACATTAGGTAACGATCTGTGTTAGGCGGGTCGTTACAGAGTTCGTATCAGAGCGGTTTCCTGCTATACCATTTCACAGTCTGCCTGCCATCGCCACCATCATTGTAAGTTAAAGTTACACTTGTTATACATAAATATTCATTGTGTGTTTATGATATGGTAGACTTGTTACTATGGACCCGGCACACATTGATGAGGATCGAGATGCAGTGACCTCCTTTTACGAGGCACGTCCATTATTATTTGACGGTACGAGACGGACGATGCCCTTAGGAGCATGGTTGTATGATATGGAGCTCATCTTTCACACTAGCCATATCCCGGATCGCGTGCAGGTCTCGTTGTGTAATACCTAGAATTTCTATGTCACTGTTTCCTTTGCAAAAGGAATTATATGCATGCCATGGAGGTATTTACGGAAAAGCTCAATTAAGAGTTTTTCACACTTTTTATGAGATCTTATGGCTTAATAAGACTCAAAATAAGTTGCTAAGGTTAGTAAACGCCCTTTTAAGTCGAAAAGGATGAAAAAGTACGTAATTCCATAAAAGTCAAAGTTTGACCGAGAGCGGTCAACGGGTTGACTTTGCAGTATTACGTGTTGCAGTATGGAAAAGATACTGTAAAACTCGATATAATGGGCAAGATAGCTCAAATAGGCTTTAAAACCACCTTAGAAAATCAAGCACACCTAGTATAGATCAAGGGCAAAAAGGGCTTAAAGAAATAAGAAAAATTTTATACAGTCCGTTTTTACACAGATGAATTTGGACTGTAGTACAGTATAAAAATACTTTGTTTAAGCAAACACAGTATTCGAAATATCTGTGTAGCGAAAAAATGGACTGAATATTGAGGAAAAGCCAAACGGGGCTTAATATGGATGTCATCATCCTATCTGTAACGCCCCCGACAATCCACGTAGGGCCGGCTACGTAGACGTGGGCCGTTACTTTACTTACTTAACTTATTACTTAATTTCTTTCACTTGAACTTGAAGAAAATTACAGAATAATTTTTTTTTTAATCATACATATATAACTTCATACTTAAAATATTTGCGGAAAATCTTGCGTAGTGGTATCCCACACCGCCCTTCACTTGCTGCATCGTCTCCATGGCCCACCAAGTAAAGCTGCAGGCATCTTACCTACAATATGAAATATCTGATGAGCTTTCGCCAAGCAAGTACAAATATAATCTCACAAAACATTTTAAACCTCAAAGAAAACATGTCAATCATCATATAATTTATGCATGAGCCATTTATGATTGATTGAATGTTTTATGCTTCATTATAGACTCAATCTTTATTATCTTGTCTCAACATGTGGGCCCATAGTGTCCGTACCGAAAGCGCGCAGCCTCCAGATAAAGCTAGGGTTTGCAAGGCCCTAACAGTTCTGGGAATTTTAACTTGACCCTTCACGATCACGGATTTCGATCATGGAAGGTAATTATCACCACTAAACATGTAGCCTCCTTGATTAAGGGAGGTTGGTACGACACCTTACTTGATTATCTTACCATGTGATTTAACATTAGCGAACATATTTCATGATATCACTATGTCATATCATACTCAACATTTGCCATAATATGGCCTTCTTGAAAACATATCACTTCTGGAACCATGATATTTTTGAAAACATGGCATTTCTGAAACCGTGACATTTTTGTAAACATGGCACTTTTGTAAATATAGCACTTTTATAAACATAGCACTTTTATAAACATAACATTTTTGAAACCATGACATTTTGGAAAACATGGCATTTCTGAAAACATGGCATTACATGTAATAACATAACTTAGCTCATCATAGCATAGTATCACACATTATGGCATCACATTTCATAGCATAACATAGCATGTATACTTGAAAATATAGTATAATTGAAAATAGTCTTTACTATTTTCATACTGTAGGTGAGGTTCGATACTTGCCTGTAGTCCTACGCTCTTGATTTATCGTCCCAAAATAGCACGACAATAGTTCCTACTCCTGTTTCCAATCAGGGTGTAAGATAAGAATCATTTACATTCTATCTTACTATAAATCATAATTATTAAATGTTGGTATCCCAACCAACAACTATGGGTAATTCTAGGTATATGTCCCCGATACTAGATGTTTTACTGGGTTACAAATAGTAACCCTATTATTTTAAAAACAACCCAATATGGATTAATCTTTAAGAGGTTACGTTGGATACCCTCATGTGCTAAACCTTTATACATACCATTAGGGTTAGGTTACCTTCCTAACCTCGGGCTTTATTCTTGTCCATAATTATTGGGTTACCTCAATTAACCTTTTATCTTAGCCCAATTTATTAATCTTGGTATCCTTTAGGGTTATCTTGACTAACCCTTAAGGTTAATTGTAGTCGAACTCTTGGTCAACCAAAGTCAATTACGGTCAACTATGGTCAATCCTCTTTGGGTCAACCTTTGAGCCTTGGGCTTGACCCAGTAACTCGGGTATCCTTCCCGGTTACCATGCGTAATCGCTTTACTTAACTCACAAAAATTCATATTCTTGAAATAGGTCTTTGTAAAAATCATTTAGGGCTGGAAGCTACCTTTGGAATAGTTTCCATAATCAAAACAGTGGTTTTGGAGAAAGATACAATTTTTTCCAAACTGTTTTTAGAAAATCCTGTGCAGGAATTTCTTGTTCCCTACACAGTCTTTATAAAACTGTGTCAGTTTAAAGATCTGAATTGAATTTGAAAAAGTTGTCTTCATGAAAGTTTTAGATCTCGAAGAATCCTAAAACTTTCGCGTTTTGAGAAAAACCCAGTTTTGCTTGTATTCTCGTCAGTTTTAACTTGAACTTGCTGGACGTGTAGACTAGGTCTGGGCAGACCAGTCTCGGTTTTCTGTAAAAACGGAGGCCATTGGAGCCTCAATTTGGAAATCCGTTCACGTTACCCCCTAGTAAAAACCCTTCTGAACAACTTTCATGTTTTAAGTTTTCTCTAATTCGAGCTCTAAAGGCCTCAAAATCGGCTTGCCGTAAAACTGGTTAGGATTCACCCGAACCTGGCAGTTTTTCGGTTTAGAGTTCGTTTTACGTCCTAGACGTGGAATCTAGCTCAACCAGCCACCGCGGGAGCTCTAATACACACATGCAGTGGTTTTCTAGCGTAGATTTTCTTTAATCACAATTTCTAACATCACCATGCAACCATAATCACATAATCACATAATCAAAATCACCAAATAACCTAATCAAGCACAAATTTAAAAATCTAAATAAGGGCATAAGAAAATAAATTGAGCTTATGCTCTTACAATCCAACTTTGGAAATACACTTAAATTTCCAATTGCAACTTTAAAAGAAAGGCTTAGGGTACCAAAGAAATTACCTTAATCAACTCAAGAGTTGATGCTTGGTTTGGATATAAACTTTTTCCCCCTTGTTTTCTACACCACAACCGGCCTCTCATGGCTAGATGGAGTTCCAAATTCTCAGTCACCCTTAGCTTGATGGGGTTCCAATATTTCGGCCATACCCATAAGAAAATACACAAAAACTTGAATCAAAACCTAAATGAAGAACTAAAGGGGTTTATGAAGATTACAATTACCTTAACTCCTTGATTGGTGGGTTTCCAAAATTTTTCTTCTTCTTTCTTTCTTCTCAAGAAATCCGACCACCACATGGTGTTCTCTCTCACTTGGGGTTCGGTTTTAATGGAAGGGAGAGGAGAAAAGAAAGACTTGGAATGGAACTAAAGTTTGGAAAGTTCTCTAACTTTCCCTATTTATAGTGGAAATTTCCAATTTCCCATAATTATTTTTAGCTCTAAAATTCTTCTTGAATTTGCTTAAGAGTCCTTAATGAACCAAAACTATTTGCTCTTTGATCCTTAAGGTGGCCGGCCATGCAAGGGAAGGTGAGCCAAAGATAGCTTGTCCAACAAGCTTGCTTGTTCACCAAGTTTACTTAGTCACCAAGTAATTCTTGCTTACCTCATCTTGATGACATCACCATGATGACATCATCTTGCTTGCATCATCATTACACAATTTCCCTTCCTTATTCATGGAATGGCCGGCCAAGCCATTGGTTGTGAACCAAAAATTGGCTTGTTCAACAAGCTTATTGCATTGCTTACCTCACCCTTGCTTGTGTCACCTTGCTTACATCACTTTGTTGACATCATCAAGCAAAATTGCTTGCTCTCCAAGCCATAAGACAACCGGCCATACTAGGGCATGAACCAAAATTTTTGCTTGTTCACCAAGCTTCTAACAACCGGCCATTCAATGGGTGTGAGCCAAAAATGGCTTGCTCACCAAGCTACTCATGCTTACCTCACCTTGATGACATCATCTGGCTTGCATCATCTTGATGACATCACTTGCTTATCTCATATTTTCCAAAAATTGCACTTTAGCCCCTAAGGACAAAATATTTGCAATTTAGTCCCTGCGGGTGATCGGCTAATGTAGTGCTACTTGACTTCCAATTCTTGCATAATTATCCACTTGATTCCAAGAATCCATTAATATAATTATGCAATCCATTTCCTTATTAATTTTGATAATATCAATACTGTTTTGTCCTAAAATAGTATTATTATACTGAATTGTAGTCCAAAATCCATTTGCATAAAATTGGACTACGTATAAATTTTTCTTGGGACTTGAAACCATTTAGCCTATATTGCTCCAAATATTGTGCTTGATTTTTCTCTAACGTCGTCTCAAACCTTATTCTCGCTTAATCGTCCGTAACGACAGTTTTCTGCAGTATAGTTTCTATACCGATAAATTATACTGCAGTATCATCTTGGTCAAAATTGGTCAACCTAAAGTCAACCTTGGTTAACTTTGACCGGAATAAAAGTCAAAATTCCTATTTTTGCCCTTTTTCCCAAAAAGGCCTATATTTGCCTAAGCAAATTATTGTTGAGTCTCGTAGCTAATATATCAAGAACTCAACCCTATACTGATAAAATTATGAATTTTGTACTGATATTCATAATTTTCATGAAATATCACATAAACACATGGTACGAACTTAAATTTCTTTACTTATAACGAAATCATGAGTCTGTAAAAATTCTGGGTATTACACTATCCTCAATTTATGACATCATAATTGAATTAAATAAGCTTGGAAAGAAAGCAAGGAATGCTCTAGAAGAGATGACATGGCCGGCCACCTCAGGGGCAAAAATGCCAAAATTTTATCTTTAGGGGTTAAAGTGAAAATTTTGGAAAATTGATGATGTAAGCGAAGTGATGTCATCAAGGTGAGATAAGCTTGGCTTGATCTCCAAGTAAGGGACCGGCCACCTAGAGGGCATAAATGCAAGAATTTTAACTTTTGGGGCCAAAGTGCAAATTTTAGAAATTTGGTGATGTAAGCATGTGATGTCACCTAGATGATGTCACCAAGATGAGGTCATCTTGCCTTGCTCTCCAAGTTGATAGCCGGCCACCTTGCATGCCAAAAGTGTGAATTTTAATTTTCAAGGGGTTGTTTTGAGATTTTGGCAAAGTTTTATTTTGCCTATAAATACCCATGAGATGGGCAGATTTTTGGGGCTGAAAAATTGGGAAAAACAGCCAAACTCTTGCCATTGTTCATCAGAAAAATCCGCAGCCTTGGAAGAGAGAAAGAGAGAAGAAAAAAAAAGAAGAATTTTGGCGCTCCTAGGTGAGGGTGAGTTCGGCCATGAGTAAGCAAGAAAAGGGGAAGAAGAAATTGGAGAGAAATAGGAGGGAGAGTGCTCGGTTTTGGCTTAAAAAATCACTAAGTGAGGTGAAAAATTTTGGTGCCCAATTGGAGGGCAAAACCGTGGGAAAGGAAGAGCCAAGGGAGGGAGAAATTTGGATCCACCAACCCTAACCCATTTCTAGGGTTAGCCAAGGTAAAATCTCCCATAAACCTTAACCTTTTTCCATTTGATTTCATTTGAAAATTTATTTGTATTTCAAGTCAAAAGTTTGTAAGAGCATAAGCTTAAGCTCTTATTTCAATTGCCCTAGAACTAGGTATGGTGCTTGATTAGGATTTTAAGGGTGGTTTGGCTACGGCTTTATTTATGCTTTGCTTGCTATATGTTTATGCTTGCTTGCATGCTAGGATTTTTGCATGATTAGATGGTTGGTATGTGCCCTGTTTGTGCAAGCCGGTTGTGGCAATTATGCTAGGTTGTTAGTGCTAGCCATGAATGGCATGAGATGGATGAATGGAATGTGATGCAAACCTAGATCATGCAAACCCTAGGTTAGGGCAGATCTGTTTTGGTTTGCATGGAGACGTTAGAAATACATGATGGTTCATGTGGGACGTTAGAATACGCTGCTTGTATGCTATTTAGGCTCCCGAGTGTTCGGTTGAGTTAGACTTCACGGAATAGAACGTAAACCGGACTTAACAACCGAAACTGCCTGTTCGAATTCAAAACTGGCCAGTTTCGGGAAAGTGGAAATTTAAGGCCTTTAGAGGCCGAATTGGGTGAAACGTAAAACATGAAAATTGTTCGGAAGAGTTTTTTACTAGGGGAATCTTGGACAGTTTCTCAAAATGAGGCTCCAATGGCCTCCGTTTCTATAAAAATCCGAGACTAGTCTGCCCAGACCTAGTTTACACGACCAGCCAGTTTCAAACGAAAACTGACAAGGATATAAGGGGAACTGGATTTTTCAAGAAACATGAAAGTCTTAGGATTTTTCGAGAGCTACAACTTTTGTGAAGACAACTTTTTCAAATTCTAAATGGATTTTTAAACTGACATGGTTTTCTGAAGTCGGTGCAGGGAACAGGAAATTCCTGCACAGGATTTTTTAAAACCTGTTTCAGAAAAACTATATTTTTCTAATTTTCACTGTTTTGATGATGGAGACTGTTCCAATGACAGTTTTCAACCTCAAATGATTGTACAAAACCCCATTTTAAGAATATTGATTTTTACAAGTCAAGTAAAGAGTTATGGGATTAATTTCCCCAAATTTTCCAAGTTAAGGAAAAAAAAATAAGATTTTCAAGCTAAAGTTTAGTAAGCAAAGCGATTACGCATGGTAACCGGGAAGGATACCCGAGTTACTGGGTCAAGCCCAAGGCCCAAAGGTTGACCCAAAGAGGGTTGACCATAGTTGACCGTAGTTGACTTTGGTTGACTAACAATATTGACTTAGTTAACCTTAAGGGTTATCTAATGTAACCCTAAAGGATACCCATTGAGTTAAGATAAAGGGTTAATGGACATAACCCGTTAGTTGTGGATTAAAGAAGAAGCCTAAGGTTGGAAAATGATTTAACCCTAATGGTATGTTGTGGGCTTAGCATATAAGGTTACCCAATGTAACCTTTTAAAGAAACAAATTCATAAACATAGGGTTACTAAGTGTAACCAAGTAAGATTTTATGCACAAAGGGACATACAACCAGGATCATGTAAGCATGTTGGTTAGGTCACCAACATTTCACGAGTTTAACTAAACTGTGTCCTTCATCGAACAAGAAGTAACCTGCAGCTGTACTCGGAAGAGGAGCAGCATTACGTGGGACATAGTGAGAGAGGTAAGTACAACTCCGCCTACAGCATAGGCTTTGTGTTGATACTTGCCTAAGTATGTGATGTATACTGTCAAGTATGTTAGATGTATGCTAGGGATGTATACCGTATTGCTGCATTGTTATGTGATTCGATGCTTTACTGTATGCCATGTGGTATGTTAGATTGGTTGTTATATGTGTGATATATTGTATGAAGTGATGTATTTATGATATGTTTAAGTTATGGTTTATGTGAAGCCAAGTTATGATGCAAGCTATGCCAAGGTACGTTCATGATGTATGATATGTCATGTTATGATGATGGAAACATGAAGCAAGTATGTATGAGAACACGAAGCATGTTCACGAAATCTTATAAGAATCATAAGATCAAGTATGACATGACGAGATGAAAAGAAAGTAAGATGGCGAGCAAGTCGCCTGTGTCGTGCCCCCCGTCCGAGGTCGGGTTGAGCTATGGCAAGAGTAAGTCCATAGTTGCGCGCCGGGTATGTACACTCAAGTAAGGGGCCCATAAGTAAGATAAGCCAAGAAAGTAAGATAGAATGAATAAGAAAAACATAATATGAGCATAACCGGACCATGCATACATTATGCTTTTATATTTCAGTGTGACATGATATGTTACGATATGTGATATTATGTATGGACATTATGCTATGATAAGTATGATGAGTATGTTATCTTGAGTACAGATGATTATGTCATGTTATGAGTCAGAAATTACGATTAGTTATGAAAGAGTATGTTATACTACATAATAAATGGATACGAACGGTATAGTTAAGTATGTTACGAATGGGTATGCTATGTACATGATGCAAGGTCATGTTTTTTTTAATTGTCGCGGTATAGTTAGTTGTACTTGCTGAGCGAAAGCTCACTGTCTTACGTTTATGCTGTAGGTAAGTAACCTACAAGCAGTTGCTGATACAAGATGGAGGAGCATGGCAGGGCGAACTGTGAAATGTGGGAAAAGATGCCGCTACGCGTTTTGTTCTTTCTAAGTATATGATTTAATATTTGTATATCATTCTTTTAGTTACAGTATGTGCGAGTTAGCACAGTATAAAAAAAATTCAACTGTTTTTCATGTAATTAAGTTATTACAAAGGGCCCATATGTATGCAAGTATGGTAACGGCCTGTGCTAGGCGGGTCGTTACAGAGTTGGTATCAGAGCAAAGTTTTTGCGATATAATTTCACAGTCTGCCTGCCATTGCCACCATCATTGTAAGTTAAGTTTATATTTTTATGAGTATGCGTAAATAGTTATTTTACGCTTATGATGGGATAGTTGCGATAGTAAGGGATCCTGATCGGTTCGATGAAGGTCGGGACACAGCGGTGTCGGTTTACAGGCTGCAATTTATGTTAGTCAATGACCCGTGACGGACAGTGTTATTATTGCCATAGGGGTATGAGATGATAGGAAGCAAAATGAAGAAATATGAGACAGTATGAAGCGGTACGAGATGGAAAAGATATTCCATAGATGCTGCATTAAAGTTCATCGATGAATTCGATCAGTCAGCAGATGCTTAGCAGCGGACGCTGGATTACGATAAAGGATGCTAAGCAAAAGAATGATGCCTAGGCATGTAGGGCCAAGATTTCTAGCCATGTTAAGTGTACGATGAGGATTCGTACCAGATAAAGGAGCTAGAATGTTATACGTCGAGATGCATTCTACGTATAACAGTTTAGTTAAGTAGTAGATGGGCATGCTTACCCTCACGAGTCCATAGGTCATTACTGCCAGGGATTTCAGGAGGTAAGGTTACCTCATATTCCACAGGACCTGGACCGCCGAAAGTATAGGCGTATTAAGTAAGTCGGGAAGGTTTACCTTCCGAGGATTAGACGATTCGTTCCAACAGTTATGGCTGGAATGACAGTAGGAAACAGGATGGATGATTGACGAGCATCATGGACAACGCTGGAACAAGGGAACTACTGCACGAAGCAGGACTGATGCCTACGGAGGACTCGACGCCAGCAACTTCACGGCAAGAGATACTGCCATAGAAGGCAGAAGTTGACTCAGATGCTAAGAACGACCGGGACGAGATCTTAGTCAACAATGCAGGTCTGAGTGCAAACTCCAACGTTTCTTCCGAAGAATCAATCGAACCTATAAATTTAGGACCGACTTCCGTTAGATTATTCTATTAACGATAGGACTGTGCAAAAATGTGATTCTAAAGTGGTAGCTACTTCTATCACAGTCTTAGTCATGTACGATGGTAAAGTGGTAGACACTTCCATCACAATATTGACTATGTATGTATAGGACGATGGATTTGATATGACATCGTAATGGGATGTGCTTTTTGTAGGTATACAGAAAGACAGTTCAAGTATAAGATATGAGTTAGGAGGTATGTTGTGAATAAGGAAGTCATGCTACAATAATCATATAAGTATCAAGAAGCTACTATGTTATGATAAGTATGATAAGTATCGTGAAGATACTACTATGTTATGACAAGTAAGTTATGTGTCGTAGAAATGTTACTATGATATTAAGTATCGTGAGGATACTATTATGCTATGATAAGCATGTTACGTATCGAGATGATACTATTATGTTATGATGAGTATCGGTTATGATACGATAATACCATTGAGTTATGGTATGATAAGTATGATAAGATGTGTGATGAGGTACGATTATACTAAGATGTATAATGAGTACGATATGATAAGTCATAATTGAAAGAAGGGATATTAACAGTATGATGATATCTTTTCTTATGATAGGGATTTAGAAGATGGTACGGCAGCATAGAGCGATACCTGTTAACCAGCCCGAGCTAGATTTGGCGACTGTTATAGTTGATATGCAACGGCAGTTGCTTGAACAGCAACAAGAGACGAATAGGCTTCGAGAACAACTAGGTCGTATGAACCAAAGATCTCAAGTTGACGAGGTTTCACCTTAAGTACCCCCAGTAGTACCTCTGATACTAAATGTTCAACCAGAGGTCCAGCCTGAAGTTCCTTGGAATGCTGAGATTCCGATGGCACCTGCTAGAGTGCCAATGAACTTGCCATCAGTATGGGAGGATTTATTGTATGAGCGATTTAGGCAAATGAAGGCGCCTGAATTTGAAAGACTGATGGATCCGACAACCGCCGACAACTGGCTGATCGACATCCAAGTTATATTGGATTTTATGAGGCTTACGGAGCAGGAAAAGGTCCTATGTGCCTCTTTTGCTCTTAAGAAGGACGCCAGACATTGGTGGATGACGGTACAGATGCGTCGAGACGTCACGGCCATGAGTTGGTAGGACTTTGTGACGGACAATTGCGGAGCTCAACAACGGAATTAATTTCAGCAATGAAGGACTTACTAGGACTACCGTCGGAACGGAAAATTTCGGATCGAGTTGCTGCTTAGAGCTGCACCAACATCAAAAGTAATTTACCATTTGGCAACCGCCGAGCGAGGAAGCTTCAAGTGAAGTCATAAGGGTATACTCGGGAACGAGTATCTCTTTCCGAAGATTGATGATCTTTTCGATCAACGAAAGGGAGCGGTAGTATATTTGAAAGACAACCTGCGATCAGGCAATCATCAGCTCAGGATCAAGGAGTCCGATATCTCCAAGACGACTGTTTGAACTGCGATATGGGCACTATGAAGGTTGGGTATGCAGTTGGAAGTAAAGACAAGGAGACATTGATGGGACTCTCCAGTCTAACTTATTAGAGATTATTAAGTTACATCAAGGAAAGGATTTCCTTTTTGCTAAAAGTGTAAATTCTTTTGGCGGAAGGTACAAGGAGTAGGACCTCCGCCACGGGTATCAATTACCTTAAGGAAAAGAATTATGTTCCCGACTTGACTTGTTAATGGATTAAATAAAATCGGAAACACATAAGACGCCATATTTGGTACATCTAGGAACTTCTAAGATGTACAAGAACCTTTAAGAGGATTATTAGTGGCCAATTTGAAGAATGAAGTATTGGTATATGGATCGGAATGCCTAACTTGTTAGAAAGTTAAGGCTGATCACCGACATTTTTTTAAGGAAAATGACAAAAGATGGAGCTTCCAGAATAGAAATGGGAGCAAACTACCATGAATTTCATGGTAGGGCTGCCTAGGATTGTAAGTGGGAATGGTCCGATTTGGGTTATTGTGGGTAGAATAACCAAATCAGCCCACTTCATTTCGCTTAAGGTCACTTTTTCAATGAAAATTGACAGTAAACCTACATATCTCGGATTGCGAGAATACATGGAATGTCAAGATCGATCAATTTGGATCGTGGAAGATGTTTCATTTCTCAATTTTGGACAAGTGATTATGATGCCATGGGATTGAAATTAAGGGTAGGACGGCAATCCACCCCAAATGGATGGACAGTTAGCACAAACCTTCCAGACACTAGTAGATGTGCTAAGATTATGTGTCTTGGATTTTAAAGAAATTAGGAATAAAAGCTGTCATGGGTTGAATTTTCATATGATAACAAGCTATCAGCCTTCAATTGGTATGGTCTCATTTGAAGCATTCCATGGAAGGGAATGTTGATCTCCTATTCAATGGCAGGAAGTTGGATAAAAACAACTTCAAACAATAGACTTCGTCAAGAAGGCCATGGAAAATATCCAAAAGGATTAAATAGGGACTCGACATAACTTTTAACAGACTGAAAAGTTATGACGATAATATAGACAGCTTCTAGAAATTCCAAGTTAAAAATGCTGTAATTATTGAGATTATTCCTAAGGAAGGAACAATAAGGTTTAGCGGAGAGAGAAAGTATAGTCCTCGTTATATAGGACGGTATGAAATCCTTGAAAGGATTGGAAAGATAGCTTATGAGTTGCTCTACCGCTAGAATTAGCATCCATGTATAACGTTGTTCACATGAAAATGCTAAAAGAAGTGTATACCAGATTCTTCCCATGTATTTAGACAAGAACTAGTCAAGGTTCAAATGGATTTGACTTATGAAGAGAAACTAGTTCAAATCTTGGATCGGGAAGAAAGGGTCTTAAGGAATAGAATTATTCCTATGGTTAAGGTTTTATAATAAAACCATTTCCCTAATTAAGGTTTTATGGTGAAAACCACAAGGTTGAAGAGACAACCTGGAACTTAGAAGATTAAATGAGAATGAACTACCCCAGGTTATCCTAATTTTCGAGAACGAAAATTTTTAAGGGGGGTAGATTGTAATACCTAGAATTCTATGTCACTGTTTCCTTTGCAAAAGGAATTATATGCATGCCATGGAGGTATTTACGGAAAAGCTCAATTAAGAGTTTTTCACACTTTTTATGAGATCTTCTGGCTTAAAAAGACTCAAATAAGTTGCTAAGATTAGCAAACGCCCTTTTAAGTCGAAAAGGATGAAAAAGTACGTAATTCCGGAAAAGTCAAAGTTTGACCGAGAGCGGTCAACGGGTTGACTTTACAGTATTACGTGATGCAGTATGGAAAAGATACTGTAAAACTCGATATAATGGGCAAGATAGCTCAAATAGGCTTTAAAACCATCTTAGAAAATCAAGCACACCTAGTATAGATCAAGGGCAAAAAGGGCTTAAAGAAATAAGAAAAATTTTATACAGTCCGTTTTTACACAGATGAATTTGGACTGTAGTATATTATAAAAATACTGTGTTTAAGCAAACACATTATTCGAAATATCTGTGTAGCGGAAAAATGGACTGAATATTGAGGAAAAGCCAAACGGGGCTTAATATGGATGTCATCATCCTATCCTCAATTTATGACATCATAATTGGATTAAATAAGATTGGAAAGAAAGCAAGGAATGCTCTAGAAGAGATGACATGGCCGGCCACCTTAGGGGCAAAAATGCCAAAATTTTATCTTTAGGGGTTAAAGTGAAAATTTTGGAAAATTGATGATGTAAGCGAAGTGATGTCATCAAGGTGAGATAAGCTTGGCTTGATCTCCAAGTAAGGGACCGGCCACCTAGAGGGCATAAATGCAAGAATTTTAACTTTTGGGGCCAAAGTGCAAATTTTGAAAATTTGGTGATGTAAGCATGTGATGTCACCTAGATGATGTCACCAAGATGAGGTCATCTTGCCTTGTTCTCCAAGTTGACAGCCGGCCACCTTGCATGCCAAAAGTGTGAATTTTAATTTTCAAGGGGTTGTTTTGAGATTTTGACAAAGTTTTATTTTGCCTATAAATACCCATGAGATGGGCAGATTTTTGGGGCTGAAAAATTGGGAAAAACAGCCAAACTCTTGCCATTTTTCATCAGAAAAATCCGTAGCCTTGGAAGAGAGAAAGAGAGAAGAAAAAAAAAAAGAAGAATTTTGGCGCTCCTAGGTGAGGGTGAGTTCGGCCATGAGTAAGCAAGAAAAGGGGAAGAAGAAATTGGAGAGAAATAGGAGGGAGAGTGCTCGGTTTTGGCTTAAACAATCACCAAGTGAGGTGAAAAATTTGGTGCCCAATTGGAGGGCAAAACCGTGGGAAAGGAAGAGCCAAGGGAGGGAGAAATTTGGATCCACCAACCCTAACCCATTTCTAGGGTTAGCCAAGGTAAAATCTCCCATAAACCCTAACCTTTTTCCATTTGATTTCATTTGAAAATTTATTTGTATTTCAAGTCAAAAGTTTGTAAGAGCATAAGCTCAAGCTCTTATTTCAATTGCCCTAGAACTAGGTATGGTGCTTGATTAGGATTTTAAGGGTGGTTTGGCTACGGCTTTATTTATGCTTTGCTTGCTATATGTTTATGCTTGCTTGCATGCTAGGATTTTTGCATGATTAGATGGTTGGTATGTGCCCTGTTTGTGCAAGCCGGTTGTGGCAATTATGCTAGGTTGTTAGTGCTAGTCAAGAATGGCATGAGATGGATGAATGGAATCTGATGCAAACCTAGATCATGCAAACCCTAGGTTAGGGCAGATCTGTTTTGGTTTGCATGGAGACGTTAGAAATACATGATGGTTCATGTGGGACGTTGGAATACGCTGCTTGTATGCTATTTAGGCTCCCGAGTGTTCGGTTGAGTTAGACTTCGCGGAATAGAACGTAAACCGGACTTAACAACCGAAACTGCAAGTTCGGATTCAAAACTGGCCAGTTTCGGAAAAGTGGAAATTTAAGGCCTTTAGAGGCCGAATTCGGTGAAACGTAAAACATGAAAATTGTTTGGAAGAGTTTTTACTAGGGGGACTCTCGGACGGTTTCTCAAAATGAGGCTCCAATGGCCTCCGTTTCTATAAAAATCCGAGACTAGTTTGCCCAGACCTAGTTTACACGACCAGCCAGTTTCAAACGAAAACTGACAAGGATATAAGTGGAACTGGATTTTTCAAGAAACATGAAAGTCTTAGGATTTTTCGAGAGCTACAATTTTTGTGAAGACAAATTTTTCAAATTCTAAATGGATTTTTAAATTGACATGGTTTTCTGAAGTCGGTGCAGGGAACAGGAAATTCCTGCACAGGATTTTTTAAAACCTGTTTCAGAAAAACTATATTTTTCTAATTTTCACTGTTTTGATGATGGAGACTGTTCCAATGATAGTTTTCAACCTCAAATGATTGCACAAAACCCCATTTTAAGAATATGGATTTGTACAAGTCAAGTAAAGAGTTTTGGGATTAATTTCCCCAAATTTTCCAAGTTAAGGAAAAAAAAATAAGATTTTCAAACTAAAGTTTAGTAAGTAAAGCGATTACGCATGGTAACCGGGAAGGATACCCGAGTTACTGGGTCAAGCCCAAGGCCCAAAGGTTGACCCAAAGAGGGTTGACCATAGTTGACCGTAGTTGACTTTGGTTGACTAACAATATTGACTTAGTTAACCTTAAGGGTTATCTAATGTAACCCTAAAGGATACCCATTGAGTTAAGATAAAGGGTTAATGGACATAACCCGTTAGTTGTGGATTAAAGAAGAAGCCTAAGGTTGGAAAATGATTTAACCCTAATGGTATGTTGTGGGCTTAGCATATAAGGTTACCCAATGTAACCTTTTAAAGAAACAAATTCATAAACATAGGGTTACTAAGTGTAACCAAGTAAGATTTTATGCACAAAGGGACATACAACCAGGATCATGTAAGCATGTTGGTTAGGTCACCAACATTTCATGAGTTTAACTAAACTGTGTCCTTCATCGAACAGGAAGTAACCTACAGCTGTACTCGGAAGAGGAGCAGCATTACGTGGGACATAGTGAGAGAGGTAAGTACAACTCCGCCTACAGCATAGGCTTTGTGTTGATACTTGCCTAAGTATGTGATGTATACTGTCAAGTATGTTAGATGTATGCTAGGGATGTATGCCGTATTGCTGCATTGTTATGTGATTCGATGCTTTACTGTATGCCATGTGGTATGTTAGATTGGTTGTTATATGTGTGATATATTGTATAAAGTGATGTATTTATGATAAGTTTAAGTTATGGTTTATGTGAAGCCAAGTTATGATGCAAGCTATGCCAAGGTACGTTCATGATGTATGATATGTCATGTTATGATGATGGAAACATGAAGCAAGTATGTATGAGAACACGAAGCATGTTCACGAAATCTTATAAGAATCATAAGATCAAGTATGACATGACAAGATGAAAAGAAAGTAAGATGGTGAGCAAGTCGCCTGTGTCGTGCCCCCCGTCCGAGGTCGGGTTGAGCTATGGCAAGAGCAAGTCCATAGTTGCGCGCCGGGTACGTACACTCATGTAAGGGGCCCATAAGTAAGATAAGCTAAGAAAGTAAGATAGAATGAATAAGAAAAGCATAATATGAGCATAACCGGACCGTGCATACGTTATGCTTTTATATTTCAGTGTGACATGATATGTTACGATGTGTGATATTATGTATGGACATTATGCTATGATAAGTATGATGAGTATGTTATCTTGAGTACAGATGATTATGCCATGTTATGAGTCGGAAATTACGATTAGTTATGAAAGAGTATGTTATACTACATAATAAATGGACACGAACGGTATAGTTAAGTATGTTACGAATGGGTATGCTATGTACATGATGCAAGGTCATGTTTTTTTTAATTGTCGCGGTATAGTTAGTTGTACTTGCTAGCGAAAGCTCACTGTCTTATGTCTATACTGTAGGTAAGTAACCTGCAAGCAGTTGCTGATACAAGATGGAGGAGCATGGCAGGGCGAACTGTGAAATGTGGGAAAAGATGCCGCTACGCGTTTTGTTCTTTCTAAGTATATGATTTGATATTTGTATATCATTCTTTTAGTTACAGTATGTGCGAGTTAGCACAGTGTAAAAAAAAAATTCTGCTGTTTCTCATGTAATTAAGTTATTACAAAGGGCCCATATGTATGCAAGTATGGTAACGGCCTGTGTTAGGCGGGTCGTTACACGTTGGGTAGTCGATGTTTGAGTGGTGACGCCCGTATTTGGTGGATATCAGTAGGAGAGCCGCAGATGCCTAGCCGGACTTGGGTACATTTTCGTACTCTGGTGATTGCACGGTTTGGACCGATACTGGATTACAGACCAGGAGCGCCTCAGCGTGATCCCGACATTTATAGAGACATGTACGAGACACGATACCACAGTTATGCGCTTGAGTGGCACGCATACCCTCTCGAGACCGTGGCTCATTACTGCATGAGATTTCAAGAGGGCATGTTGCCTTACGTTCCTCAGGACATAGACCACCCTGTGATGGAGGCACTGACGGTTTTGCGAAACGGCTTACCTGGTCGTATTCGCCAGTATGTCCCTTTTCCCACACCTAGGATGTCTGTGGGGCACATGATTGAGGATATCTTAGAGGCTGAGGTGCACGCTGATGCTGAGCAGGCGGAGGCCGCTGAGGGTGATCATCAGGCACCCGTGGACGATGCTGGCATAGGAGAACCATTACACGAGGTGGGTCCAGCACCCCCAGAGGAGCCGATCCCTGCAGTTCCGGAGCAGGAGGTGCCAGCCTATGAGGCTGAGGAGCAGGGGGATGCTGAGGGTGACCCGGATGTAGAGGGCCCGGAGGAGGACGATGTTATGGTTATACCCCATGACCCACCAGCAGACCCTCCTATCGTAGACATCTCCAGTGACGAGGAGGATGATGTCGAGGTTATACCAGCAGATCCACCGACAGATCCTATTGTCATAGATATATCCAGTGACGAGGAGGGCGACGACGAGGATATGGAGTTGGCGCCTGAGCCAGAGCAGGCGGGATGGCTAGAGGATCAGGAGGATTTTGTTGACGACCCAGAGGAGATCTATTTCGGAAGCGAAGATTGGGAGGCCGACTCCGATGCATTCGCCTAGATGACGATAGAGATCAGCATTTTGATTGATCATGTATATTCATTTTGACTTTAGGACTGATATGTACTCGCTTATTTCTTTTTGGGTAGTAGGCTTGTACTGATGTATGATGGAAAGTGGTAGCCACTTCCATCGCCATTTTTGACTATGTATGATGGAGAAGTGTTAGACACTCCCATTACCATTTTTGTCCTTGTATATAAAAACAATTATGAAACAGATATGTATTACCAGTATAGTAAATACGATGTACTTTTTGTAAGAATGCAAAAAGACAATTCAAGTATGGTAATGTATTATGTTTATGAAAGATATGTTACAATGTGGTTATGATCCGATTATGTTATAATATGATTCAAATAATAACATCGTGTTATGATGTGATATTATGTGCTTGATAGAAAGATATTCCTGGTATAATACTATTTCTTTATATGATCCCATAGGACATTAGAAGATGCCGCCTCGACGAAAAACCGTACCTGTAAACCCACCTGAGCCGAATCTTGCTACTGTTGTAGCCAATTTACAAAGACAGCTGCTAGAGCAGCAGCAAGAGACAACTAGATTACGGGAACAGTTGGCTCGGATGAACCAGGGACCCCAAGTTAATGAGGTTCCTCCTCGAGATGCTAGAGTACCCCCAATGCTGGAAGTACAGCCAGAAGTTCAGCCAGAAGTTCCTCTGAATGCTGAAGTTCTTATAGCCCCGGTTGAAGGACAGATGGTTCCACCACCAATAAGGGAAGATTTGCTGTATGAGCGATTTAGGCGGATGAAAGCGCCTGAATTTGAGGGGCCGACAGACCCAATAGCGGCAGATAACTGGCTAATTGACATTCAAGTCATCCTGGACTTCATGAGGCTGACTGAACAAGAAAAAGTTTTGTGTGCTTCTTTCGCATTGAAAAAAGATGCTCGACACTGGTGGATGACAGTTCAAATGCGTCGGGACGTTACCATTATGAGCTGGCAGGATTTCGTAACTAAATTCCGAACCATGTATTACAACCAGGAGATTTTGACAGCCCAATGGGACGAGTTTACAAACTTGAAACAAGGTTCGATGACGGTAATGGAGGCTGTCAAGAAGTTTGAACAACTAGGCCGTCTATGCTCGGAATTGGTGCCAAATGAGAAAGAAAAAGCAAGGCATATGATGAAGATGTTCAGAACAGACATTTCCAAGCAAGTAAGTGCAGGTAGTAGTCCGCCTACCCTGGTGTCGGATTGTATAAGTCGAGCCATAAGAGCTGAGTATTGGATAAATCAGGATAAGGAGGCTAGGGCTCAAATCTTTAAAGCAAGAAAGGAAGAAAAAACTGCAGCAAAGCAGATACAGCCCCGCCAGAGTTCCGAGCCAAGTCAGAAAAGCCAGACAGGTACCCCTGTTCAAAGTTCCAAGCAGTTTGGGAGGAACAAAAGAAAGGGGCATTTCTCGGGCTAGGGTCAGCAAAGGAATTACCCTCAGAAAAAGAATAACAGAGGAAATGAGGGTAATAACAATGATTTTCCGGTGTGCACTAGATGTGGAAGAAAACACCCTGGAGTGTGCCGAATGGGGACAAATACTTGCTACCTGTGTGGGAAGGAGGGGCACTATGCAAAGAATTTCCCTCTGAATAATCAGGCCCAGAACCCTCCACACCCAAGCCGGAATGCCAATAGCCAATTGCATGCAGCCCAAGCAAGGCTTGAAGGACCGACAATTGCTTAGGGCAGACTAGAGGCTCCTGAACCGCAAGCCAGGATCTATGCTTATACAAAAGGGGATGCTGAAGCCGGAACTTCGCATGTGGTAACATGTCAGATTTCTGTCGCCACCTATGATGCCACTGCCTTGTTTGATTCTGGAGCTACTCATTCGTTTGTATTCTTGGAGTTTGCCCAGAAATTAGGAAGAAGTGTGGATACTTTAGAACAGCCTTTCAAAACGTCTTTGCCATCCGGAGAAATTTTGTGGTCCAACTTTTGGATACGAAATACTTCCATAGTTATTTGTGGCAGAGAATTATTTGTAGATCTTATCGCAATCAAGCTGCAAGATTTCGATGTGATCTTAGGAATGGACTTCTTAGGCAAATACAACGCTAAGATTGACTGCCGCAAGCGTTGTGTGACGTTTAACCCCTACGGTGAAGAGGAGTTCAACTTCTTTGGACGATCGCGGAGCCCTACCAACCGACTAGTTTCAGCAATGAAGGCCTGGAAGATGTTAGCAAATGGCTGTCAAGGATATTTAGCTAACATGGTGGATAAAGATAGGGAAACGGAACTGACACCGGAAGATGTTTCCATTATAAAAGAATATGTGGATATCTTTCCGAAGGATTTACCGGGACTTCCTCCAGAACGGGAAATCTCGTTTGAAATCGAGTTATTGCCTGGAGTTGCACCTATATCCAAGGCACCTTACCGTATGGCACCCGCTGAACTTAGGGAGCTTCAAGTGCAGTTGCAAGAACTGCTGGACAAGGGATTCATCCGACAGAGTCATTCTTCGTGGGGAGCGCCTGTCCTATTTGTCAAAAAGAAGGATGGATCGTTGCGTTTGTGTATTGACTACCGCGAATTGAACAAGATCACAATCAAGAACAAATATCCCCTTCCAAGGATTGACGATCTTTTTTATCAACTTAGGGAAGCAGTAGTGTTCTCAAAAGTCGACTTACGATCAAGCTACCATCAGCTTAGGATTAAAGAGTCAGATATTGTCAAGACAGCTTTTCGAACACGTTATGGGCACTACGAGTTTTTGGTTATGCCGTTTGGACTAACTAACGCCCCAGCTGCTTTTATGGACCTTATGAACCGTGTGTTCAAGGAATATCTGGACAAGTTTGTTATTGTCTTCATTGACGATACTCTGATTTACTCAAGGTTGAAGGCGGAACATGAGCATCACCTCAGATTGGTTATGGAAACGCTAAGACGAAACCAGCTGTATGCCAAATTCACGAAATGTGAATTTTGGCTAGAGAAAGTTCATTTCTTGGGTCATATGGTTCAAAAGGAAGGAATATCAGTAGACCCAACGAAAGTGGAGGCAGTCAGTGCATGGTCAGCACCCAAGAATGTCACGGAAATAAGAAGTTTCTTGGTCTAGCTGGATACTACCAACGATTTGTCGAAGGATTTTCCAAGATTGCTACACCACTCACAGCGCTTATCCGGAAAGGAAAAAAGTTTGAATGGACCCAGAAGTGCGAAGAAAATTTCCTGGAGCTCAAAAGAAGGCTGACAAGCGCACCGGTGTTAATAATTCCTGATGTAGAAGCAGGAAATTTTGTAATTTACAGCGATGCTTCTAAAAATGGATTGGGAGCCATCCTGATGCAACATGGGAAAGTAGTAGCCTACGCATCACGACAACTGAAAATCCATGAAAGGAACTACCCTACTCATGATTTAGAGCTCGCAGCGGTAGTGTTTGCACTTAAGATCTGGAGGCACTACTTGTATGGGAACAAGTGTGAAATCTACACGGATCATCAAAGCCTCAAGTACATCTTCACTCAGAAGGAGCTCAACATGAGACAGCGTAGATGGCTGGAGCTTGTAAAGGACTATGATTGTGAAATCCTTTACCATCCCGGAAAAGCGAACAAGGTAGCTGATGCCCTAAGTAGGAAATCGATAGGCATGTTAATGTCTATCGAAGCATTTCCGAAACCACTACAAAAGGAGATTTACGAATTCAACCTAGAAATGATAACCGGGAAACTATCTTCTTTGACCCTCCAGTCCGATTTGCTGATATCCATTAAGGCGCACCAGGAAAAGGACTCCTTTTTGCTGAAATGGCAACTATTTGGCGGAAAGAATAAGGAGTTCAAGACCTCTGCTAATGGTGTCATTTACTTCAAAGGAAGAATTTGTGTTCCTAACCTCGAATTTTTAAAGAATCAAATTATGTCTGAAGCACATAAGACGCCATATTCGGTACATCTAGGAGCTACCAAGATGTACAAGGACCTCTGAGAGAATTATTGGTGGCCAAATATGAAGAATGAGATAGCAGAGTTTGTGTCAAAGTGCCTAACTTGTCAGAATGTTAAGGCTGAACACCGCCATCCTGGGGGAGATTTACAAAAAATAGAGCTTCCTGAGTGGAAATGGGAACAAATTACGATGGATTTCATAGTGGGATTGCCCAGAACCTCAAGTGGAAACGATGTGATTTGGGTTATTGTGGATAGACTAACCAAATCGGCCCACTTTATTGCGATCAAGGCCACATTTTCAGTGGAAAAATTGGCTGAGACTTATGTATCACAGATCGTCAAACTACATGGAGTACCAAAATCAATCATCTCAGACCGTGATGGATGTTTTACTTCTCGATTTTGGACAAGTGTTCACAATGCTATGGGGTCGAAATTGAAGTTTAGCACGGCGTTTCATCCCCAAACTGACGGTCAATCAGAACGAACTATCCAGACGCTAGAAGATATGCTAAGATCTTGCGTCTTGGACTTCAAAGGGAACTGGGATCAGAAGCTGCCATTGATCGAATTTTCGTACAACAACAGCTATCATGCTTCGATTGGCATGGCTCTATTTGAAGCATTGTATGGAAGAAAATGTAATAACTAAATTTTCACGACCTTACGTTTTCTTGTAAAGAAACTTGTGCTATGTTCTGAAAGTACTCATGAAAAATCTGAGATGGGTTTTTATTTGAAAATTTTAAGTTCTCATGATATTATGAGACTTAAAAATGATTGCTTAAACAAGTATGTATCATTTTGAGTCAGAAGAGTAGAAAATTTCACGTTTGCATGGTCTTGCATGGTGGTCAAAGTTTGACCTAAAAAGTCAAAGTTGACCCAAAAAGTCAAGGGTTGACCAGAAAAGTCAACCATATGATGATACTGTTTTATGGACAAGCAGTATGGAAAATATACTGCGAAAAACCATTTTACGGACAAGATGTTAAGATTAAGATTTAAAATCACCTTAGAAAAAATCAAGCACATAAATTAGGGTATCTTGGGCCAAAGGGCTTCAAATTATAAGAAGATTTTTATGCAGTCAAATTTTACACAGATAAATTTTAGACTGCAATCTAGTGACTAAATACTGTTATTAATAGTTAACAGTATTAAAAATATCTGTGTTAACTAAAATTTGGACTGCTTATCAAGAAAATGCCAAACAAGCTTCTATGGTGATTACATCATCACCTTTTGAATTATGACTTCATTAAATGATTAACTAAAATTTGGAAAAGTATTATTTGGCTCTAGAACTCTCCTTTGGCTGGCCACCTAAGACCCCTTGTGGGCAAATTTTTATTTCTTTAAGGACTATTTGACAAATAAGCAAAGTTCTCCAACCTCTATAAATACCCCTCGAGCCTATTCATTTTATTCAAGAAATTTTGGGAAATTTTTGCAAAATTTTCTCTTGAAAACCCTGAAATTGGAAAAAGAGAAGGAGGTGAGAGAATCAAAAATTTTCTTGGGGCTTTTGTTCATAGGAGTTCGGGTTTGAACTAGGAAAAAAGCCAAGAAAAGTTTAGAAAACTTTTTGGGTCTCTTGGGTGTGTGGCCGAGTGAGTGAGGGAAGGAGAAAAGTTGAAATTTTTGGGGCAAATCCTTGGTGTGGTGCTCAGTTTGGAGTGGATCTACCAAGGAGACCAACCCAAAATTTTGGTGCTCAAATTGGAGGAGTGGCCGTGAGCTAAGGAAAGCTAGGGAGAGGAAGAAATTGTGTGACCACAACTTGACCTTGGTCTAAGGTAAAAATCTAGAGCCCTAACTCTCTTATTTGAGTTCAAATTTAAAGTTAAAATGTGGTTCAATTTGGTTGTAAGGACATAAGTCCATTTCCCATCTTATGCCATAGTATGGTTGTATGTGCTTGATTTGTAGATCTAGGGGTGTATGGTTTGAATTCTTGTATTGTTTGTGTTTGTTTGTGATTGATCTTCATACTTGATGCTTAGGGTTGTGTATCCCCTAGTTTGGTCCGAAAATCTGCCCTTAGGCAGTGCTTGAAGCATGCTAGTTTAAGGAGCAAAGTTTGGTGCTTGTATGTGATGTATGCAAAAAGTTAGGGTCAATACAAACCTAGGCTTAGAGCTTTTGGATTTGGGTTGCATGGATCCAATTGGACGGTTAATGGGTTCATGGGGGATGTTAGAAGCGCTGTGTGTTTGCCATGTAGGACGAAAACCGGACTTAACAACCGAAATTGCCAATTCGGATTCGAAACTGGCCAGTTTCGGGAAAGTAAAAATTAGAGGCCTTTAGAGGACGAATTGGGTAAATTGCAAAACATGAAAGTTGCTCGGAACGATTTTTCCCAGAAGACAACACGGGCAGAATCCAAAAATGAGGTTTCAATGGTTTCCGTTTTTACAAAAATCCGTCGCTGGTCTGCCCAGACCTAGTTTACAGGATCAGCCAGTTTCAAACAAAAACTGACGCAAGTACAAGTAGAACTGGATTTTTTGTAAAACACAAAAGTTTTAGCATTTTTCGAGAGCTACAACTTTCGTGAAGACAAGTTTTTCAAATTCCGAATGGATTTTTTTTAAACTGATATTGTTTTATGAAGAGTGTGCAGGGAACCAAAAATTCCTGCACATAAGTTTTACAAAATGTTTCGAAAAAAAAACTGTATTTTTGTTTAAAACTGTTCCAAAGGCAGTTCTCAATCTTAAATGACCTTTATAAAGATTTGTTTTAAAGATTGGAATTGTTACCAAAAATATTAAAGGGATTTAAAGTTAAATTTCTCAAAATGGCAAAAGGATAAGAAAATAGAGCTTTTAAGATAAAATTTGTAATCAAGCCGATTACGGACGGTAATCAAGGATGATACCTGAGTTACCGGGCCTAGCCCCAAAGCCCAAGGTTTTAAAGAAACCCAGCATTTTGTCAAGGACCTAGCCCAAGAGATTATCCAACTTAATCTCTTAAGAAATAATCAAAGAATGATTACTCCCAAACGATAGGATGACTTTTTGTGACCAAATCAGATATCAAATATCGGGGACATACAACTAGAATTTCGTAGGCATGTTGGTTAGGACACCAACATTGCGCAATGAGAATTGGACTCTTACCTATGTTCTTATTCAAGCAGGAGAAGGCCTGCAGCTGTAGGAGAACAGCATCAAGAGGGACATAGTTAGAGAGGTAAGTACAACTCCGCCTATAGCATAGGCTTTTTGGTTGTAACATGATACAATGTATGTTATGTGCTATGATTTAAAATATCAAGTAGATGGCATGACTAAGATATGATTACCAGTTATATTCATGTGACATCATGAAGCATGTTCACAAATAATAAGAACAAGGTCAAGATGACAAATAAGTATAATGGCAAGCGAGCTTGCCTATGACGTACCGACCCGTCCAAGGTCGGGTAGGACTGTGGATTGAGTTGGAAATTGTTTGGCCGCCCCAACCACTCCATAGTTGCGCGCCCGGTACGGTCACCCATGATAAGGGGCCCATAAACAAGTACGCATAATAAAGCATAATTGGATCATGCATAATTAGAATATGTTATGATATGCTATGTTAAGTTTATAATTGATTGTGTTGCGGATAATAAAGTTGTACTTGCTGAGCGAAAGCTCACGTTTTACGTCCATGCTGTAGGTAAACAACCTATTGGCGAATTTTGATACAAAATGGTGGAGTTGGCGGAGCAACTGTGAAACAAGGGATAAGCCGCTACGTCTTCTGTAAATTCATGTTTAATATATTATGTTCAAATAATTCCAAACAGTACTTCCATAGTAGAAAAAAAAAATTTCCGCTATATTTATTAAATAAATAAGTATGTAAGAAAGCATGTATGTATGTACGGTAACGGTCCGTGCTAGACGGGTCGTTACAGAAAATGTCGATCTCCTATTCATTGGCAGGAAGTTGGACAGAAGCAGCTTCAAACGACTGATTTTATCAAAAAGACCTCTGAAGACATCAAGAAGATTAAGCAGAGGCTCGACGTAGCTTTTAGCCGACAGAAAAGTTATGCCGACAAGTGAAGAAGACCTTTGGAGTTTCAAGTCGGAGAGGCTGTGTTTATTAAGGTTGCTCCTATGAAGGGAGTAATGCGATTTGGCAAAAGGGGAAAGCTTAGCCCAAGGTATACAGGACCGTTCGAAATCCTAGAAAGGATTGGGAAAGTGGCCTATAAGCTTGCCCTACCGCGAGAATTAGCCTCGATGCACAACGTCTTTCATGTTTCGATGCTGAAAAAGTATGTACCAGACCCTTCTCATGTACTTAGCCAAGAACCTGTGGAAGTTGAGACCAACCTAACCTATGAAGAAAGGCCAGTACGAATTCTGGATCGTGAAGAAAAAGTCCTAAGAAACAAAACCATTCCCATGGTTAAGGTTTTATGGGGAAACCATAAGGTTGAAGAGGCAACCTGGGAGTTAGAAGATGAGATGAGAAAGAATTACCCTGAATTGTTCTAATTTTCGAGGACGAAAATTATTAAGGGGGGTAGATTGTAATAAATGAATTTTTCAATGCTATGAATTCTTGTAAAAAAATTTCAAGTTGAACCATTAAGATATTTATGTATAATCCTGATTAGGATTTTATTTAATTGTATGAGCTCTTATGACCTTATAAGACTCAATAATGAGTTGTTTAGAGAAGCAAATAGCCTTTTTGGGTGAAAAGAGAAAGAAAATCCATAATTTTATGAAAGTCAAAGTTTGACCAAGAAAGTCAAAGGTTGATTAAAAATAGTCAAAGAGTTGACCAACACATATGTATGATGAACAATATTGAGAATATACTGTAAAAGCCGTAATTACGGACAAGATAATATTAACAAGGATTAAAACCACCATAGAAAAATCAAGCACAATAAATAGGATTAAATGGGCCAACAAGTTTTAAAAAGAAGAGAAAAATTTTCGTACAGTCCATTTTTATACAGATAAATTTTGGACTGCAATAGAGCATAACAGTATTGTGTACTAGTGAGCACAGTACTAGAAATATCTGTTTTGACATTAAAGTGGACTGCATTTAAGGAAAAAGAGGCAAACAAGCCTTAATTTTTGCTTACATCACTAAAGCCCCAAATTATGACATCATTATGGAAATTAAGAAAAATTTGGAAAAACTTGGACCATTCTAGAGCATGAGGTGGCCGGTCCTTTTGGGGCCAAAATAGGATTTGTTTTGCTCCAAGGACTTGTTAGCAAAAGGTGAATCAAAAATATTTGCAAAAGGGTCCAAAATTTCACTTATAAATAGGCTTAAGGGGGGGTGGTTTTTGGCTCTAAAAAAATGGGAAAAAGTAGCTAAACTCTTGCCAAATTCTCCCTCAAAAATCCGAAATCTTAGGGTGAGCAAGAACCAAGAGAAAAATCTTGTAATCCAAGGGAAAAAGAGTTGGTTAGTGGTTGATTTTCCTCTACTTCATCAAGTAAAGGTTTTTGAAATTTCTTGGTGTTTTCCTAGCCTAGAGGCCGACGGTTTTAAAGGGGAAAGGTAAGGAAAAATTTTGATTTGTTAGTGGATAGCTTTGGTTCAAGAAAATACCAAGGAATCAACTAAAAATTTTGGTGCATAATTTGGTGAAGGAACCGGTTGGTGGAGCCAAGGTGGGAGGAAATTTTGGAAGCCAAACCCTAACCCTAAAATTTGGGGCTAATCAAGGTAATTATCCTTAAACCCCAAACTCTTTCCTTTGAGCATTCAATTTGAAATTTAGATGTATTTCAAGATTGAATTTGTAAGAGCATAAGCTCAATTTTATTTTGTGCCCAAGTTTAGGATTTTAAGTTTGTGCTTGATCTAGAATTAAGGGTGGTTTGAGTTTGAATTGCATGCTTGCTTTAGTTCTAGTGCTTTTACATGTTAAATACTCAATTTGTTGTATGTCCCTAAGTATGCTCTAGAATGTGGATGGATGTGGTATGTTAGGTTGCTAGACAATGGAATGGAATGTGAGAACCATGCAAACTTTGGTTGATCCAAAGTCAATTAGGGTTTACATGGAGTTGATGGAAATTATTTTTAAGGAAACCTTACGATAGAAAAACGTTGCATGTTTGAATGTTAGGCTCCCACGTGTTTGGTTGAGGTAGATTATGCGAATAGGACGTAAAACGAACCTAAAACAAGCAAACTGCCAGATTCGGGTGAACATTGCCCAGTTTTCTTGAGATATATTTTTGAGGCCTTTAGGGGCCGAATTTAAGAAAACTTAAAACATGAAAGTTGTTCAAAACAGTTTTTCCTAGGGGACAGCGTGGACAGTTTTCCAAAATAAGGCTCTAATGGCCTTCGTTTTCATGAAAACCCGAGGCTGATGTGCCCAGACTTCATACACGGCCAGTCGAGTTTCAAGGGGGAAAACGAAAGGGTTAGATGCAGAACTGGGTTTTTTGTAAAACATGAAAGTTTTAGGATTTTTCAAGATATAAAACTTTCATGGAGACAATTTTTTCAAATTCAGTATGGATTTTAAAGTAAAATAGGATTTCTAAAAACTGTGCAGAAAACAGTAAATTCTTGTACAGGATTTTCTGAAAAACAATGTAGGAAAATGGTATTTTGTGCAAAAACTGATAAGTTGACTATGAGGACTGTTCCAAGGGCAGTTCCAATACTTCAAAGTTTTTTTCAAATACCTTTCTAAGAAACCCAAGTTTTTACAAGTCACATAAAAGAAAAGGGTTTCTGTAAAAAGGGATGGTAAAACACCAAGTTTTTATAAAAGAAAGCAAATTAAACTATAGACCTAAATTTTCTTAAAATCTGGGTAATCTAAAGGATAACCATCTATAATCAAGTAGAATACCCAAATTATAAGATTGGGTCCAAAGCCCAAGGTTACCCAATGTAACCTAATAAGGTATGATCCAAGGAGAATAATAAAAACCACTAGGGTTACTTATAGTAACCCAATAAGCTAACACATGTTACAAAAGGGACATATAACTAGGATTAAGTGCGAATGTTGGTTAGATTACCAACATCCTATAATGATCAAGGTTTCTTACCTATGTCCTTCAATGAAGCAGGAGTCAACTTGCACTGGCATCCTAAGTTGGAACAGACATATTTTGGACATAGCAATCCAAGTAAGTACAACTCTGCCTACAGCATAGGCTTTATTGTGATACGTACTCAAGTATGTTTGATGCGGACAATATGTTAGAATCATGTGATACTAGGATATGATGTTATGATATGCCAAGCTTAAAGTATGATTTCGTTATGATGATTTCGAAGTATGATTATGTGACATCATGAAGCATGTTCACTAATTCAGTAAAATAAAATAAGAACACGATAAAGTAAGATGGCAAGCGAGCTTGCCTGTGACGTACCGACTCGTCCAAGGTCGGGTAGGACTGTGGATTGAGTTGGAAATGGACTGGCCGCCCCAACCGTTCCATAGTTGCGCGCCCGGTACAGTCACTTATGTAAGGGGCCCATAAGCAAGATAAGTTAAGTTAAGATTAGTTAAGTTAAGATAAGTTAAGTTAAGATAAGAATCATGTTACTGAAATTTAAGAAAGCATAATAAAGCATAAATGACTCATGCATTGTTAAGAATGTTATAAATGATATTATGAATTGTTAAGCTAAGTTAGTTGTGTCTCGGATAAAAATTGTTGTACTTGCTGAGCGAAAGCTCACGTCTTACGTTTATGCTGTAGGTAAGTAACCTATAGGAAATCAGTGATGCAAGATGGAGGGGCATGGCGGAGCGACTGTGAAATGTGGGAATGTTGACCGCTACGCGTTTTGTTTTATGAATATTTTGTTTAACATTTGAACATCGTTACTTATTTATCGTTTATGTGCTCGGTAAACACCTTTGTGTATTTATTTACGTTTAAAAAAAATTTTCCGCTATTTATGCTAAAGAAATAAGTACGTTATGTATGTATGCACATTAGGTAACGATCTGTGTTAGGCGGGTCGTTACAGTTATTGCCTTCTTTTTCAAAGCCGTTCTTACTTTTTTTTTTTTTCTTTTCCTTTTTTAATAAAGCAACAAAAAATTATATTCTCACTAGTGATCATATATTGAAACCGATCAATAAAAATATTAAAAGTTAACTTTTATAATTTTTAAAGTTTTTTTAATCCCAAAAAATAGAAAACAGATTAAATAGTATTAAGATGATCTATATATTAATGGCTAATATATTTCCCCTTTTTTTTTTTTCATTTCATAATGGTAAACATTTTGATATTTCAAAATATTATTTCGGGTAGTGGATGGTTTGATACTAAGTTTGCAGTTGTCCTAGAGAAAATTGAGCTAATTTTTTAAGTAGAACTGTATTAATGTATTCTATTGATTAACCTTCATTTTTTTTTTTAAACAATTTTCTTAGAGGATGGGAACACATTCCTATCTGTGGTAGCAATAATGATATAATGAGAGGTTGTCTGGAGCAACAATTTCATATGAAATTTTAGGACTGCTTGCTCTTAGTTGTCAAATGTTCAATGCTCAAGGAAAGACAACTTGCTCTTAATTGTCAAGATCTTCAAGAAGATTTTTGTCCATTATTTTTAAATCAAAAAATTGTATAGAAAACCGGCTATAGATGGTAAATTCAATTATCTCTAGCTTCCATGACGGTTATAGAAAACCGTCGTGGAAGCTTCGGCTTCCACGACGGTTTTCGGAAACTCTATTCCGCTCTGTGTTTTTGCCTCATTTTTCACGACAGTTTTTTAAAAAACGGTCGTGGAAGCTCCGTCGTGTAATCTACATTTTGTAGTAGTGTGCCCTGCTAAGCCACAAAATCATAATGAAAACTTTGATTCAATTGTATGCAACTCTTACATGATGCAAATAAAATAATGTTACTCACTGTATTTATAAAAGTTACTATGATAAAATGCTTAGTTACTGCAAAAAAAAAAAAAAAAAAAAAAGAAAAAAAAAAAGCAAAATATAAAGGTCACCGGTTGGACATCTACACCTAGTTACCAAAATTTTACATGCCCTTGGATGTATTTCGGCCGTTGAGATGTCAAAAATTGAAGTTTTTATTCTTCATTTTAGAGGTGATGGACTGAAGTATTACCCAAAATTTTATTATCCCTTATAAAATCTCTTAAATCTTCATCTTATTTTCTCTCACTTCATTTTCTCTCATAAATTTTCATTAAATTCAAACTTTAGTCAAAAGGAGATTTTTTTTTTTTCCAAATTCCATGAAATGATGAGAGGAACGAAATAATATCAATATTGCATTTTTTTTTTCCAGCACTTATCAAATTTTATATTATTTTATATTTCACAGTTCATTTATATAACCAAGCACACATGATTAATTCCATCTTAAAAAACTCAAATTCCAACTATGTTTGTTGCTTTATTTTTTTCCTTCTTCTTTTTCTGAAAAACAACAACAAATGTTTCTCTCGTAAGTGATTGATCAAGATATTAAAAATGAACATTCAATAATTTAACATTCTTTTTTGAAAAAAAAAAAAATCAATAGATTGAATCACATGCTATGCACGTGTCTCCTACTAGTATACAACCCCTGTTAACTCAACAAACCGCATTGAACATGTTCGTAAATGTCTCATCAATGTGTTAATGAACTCTTGCTGGGGAATCATCTAAGAACATGTGTTGTAGGTTTTAGTAACCCACAAGTTGAGAAAAAGTTAAAGCTAAAATAGTTATTAAGGACTATCATTAATGAGGTAAATTATTACAGTATATAATGATTAAGAATAACAATAAATAATATGTGTTTTTCAAATATATATATATATACATATATTTATTAGAAAGCGAAACAATGGTCTGCTTGCCTGTACTTGTGCCCGATTTGTGGCCCCGTTCGCGCCTCACCTCGATGAAGTATCTTGTAACGACCCGCCTATCACAGGCCGTTACCATACATACATACATATATTTCGTGCTTACTTTCTTAACGTAAACAGCGGAAATTTTTTTTTTTTTTTTTTTTTAATATTGCGCACTCGCACACTTCCATAAGTACATACATAAGCGTAATAGATATTTACCAAAGTTGTTCGGATTTAAATAATAAACATAAATAAAACGCATAACAATACATGTGGCGGCTTATTTCCTACATTTCACAGTCCGCCAGGCCATGCCCCTCCATCTTGTATCAACAATTGCCGGCAGGTTGTTTACCTACAGCATAGACGTAAGACAGTGAGCTTTCGCTCAGCAAGTACAACTATCCTATACCGCGACACAACAAAATATAATATATTTAACATAAATCATATCATGTCGTAACTTATCTTAACATATGCATGAGCCATTTATGTTTCATTATGCTTCCTTATTCATTCGTAACTTTCTTATCTTAACTTATCTTATCTTAACTCATCTTATCTTAACTCATCTTATCTTATGGGTCCTATAACGTAAGTGTCAGTACCGGGCGCGCAACTATGGGCTTACTCTTGCCATAGCTCAACCCGACCTAACGCGGGTCGGTACGACACAGGCAAGCTTGCTTGCTATTATAACTTTTATCGTCTAATATTTGATCTTATCCTTATTAATTGGTGAACATGCATCGTGATGTTTCACACCATTAATTATCATTCTTATCTCATAATCTTATTATGACTTTTATCGTAGCATATCTACATAATATATCTTCATAACATACACCTATAGCATTTCATAAATTCATAGCATTTTTCATGACATTTTCTAAACCCTAGCATATAATCATAACATTTAACTTTTTATAACATAGAACATACCATAGCATTTCCTAGCATATAACATAGCATTTAATAATGTAACATTCTGAAACGCATAACATTTTACACACATACTTAGGCAAGTATACACGACAAAGCCTATACTGTAGGCGGAGTTGTACTTACCTTGTTTGTGATTGATGTGTCCACTGTCTAGCTTGAATTCGTCGAGACACCGTCGAATATTATATTCTGAGATTGATCAAAAGTAAGGGTTAGAAATGTTGGCAGTATAACCAACATTCTTATATAACCTTAGTTATATTCCCTTACTTAATTTTATGTTATCCTACTTGGTTACATTGAGTAACCCTAGGATTTAAATCTATTCTAATCGAATTATTTTATTTTAGTTTAAATTTAAATTTCAAAAATTCATTTTTGTTTTCTTTTTAGAAAACCTTATGTTTTTGGTACAAAACCCTTTATTTTACTTAAAAATTGGAAATCATAAAATAAAATTCATAAAAATTACTGACTATTGGAAACTGTCTTTGGAATAGTCTCACAATGCCATTATATCAGTTCATATAAAATTTTTCCTCTTCCTGTACTGTTTTGGGAAATTCTGAACAGGAATTCTCTATTTCCTGTATAGTTTTTGAAACCCATTTCCATTTAAAAATCTAAACAGATTTTAGAAAAGTTTTCTTCATGAAAGTTTTAGCTATCGAAAAACCCCATAACTTTTGTGTTTTGAGGAAAACCCAGTTTCGCTTATATCTTTGTCAGTTTTCATTTGAAACTGACTGGTCGTGTATGAAGTCTGGGCACATTGGTCTCGGTTTTCATGAAAATGGAGGCCATTGGAGCCTCATTTTGGAAAAATGTCCGCGCTAAACCCCTAGGAAAAACTGTGTTCTACAACTTTTATGTTTTGAGTTTTTCTCAATTCGGCCTCTAAAGGCCTCAAAATTGACTTTTCCCGAAACTGGTCAGGATCCACCCGAACCTGGCAGTTTTTCGGTTTAGAGTTCATTTTACGTCCTAGACGTGGAACCTAGCTCGACCAGCCACCGCGGGAGTTCTAATACACACATGCAGTGGTTTCTAACATTCAACATTCATCATTCACATCAACATAAACATCATACATAAATTTATAAAACCCTAACCAACCATCAAACACCTAACATGCATATTCTTTGCAACCACCAACAAAACCCTAACCTATCAAGCACAAACCCTAAATTTTTAAACTAAGGCAGCAATAAACAGTGAGTTTATGCTCTTACAACCAATTGCTTAAATACATTTAAATTTCCTCAATTGAAATTTAAATGAAAAGCTTATAGATCCAAGGATTTTACCTCAATTTCGGGTCCAAAATTAGCTTGCTTCACTTCTCCTTTTTCCTCCCTTCACAGCCGGCTTTCCAAGGGAAATTGGCTCCCCAGAATGTCCAGCTCCTTTGCAAAATTTCAGGTTACCAACTTGCTAAAATCCAGCCACACTTTGGCTCCAAAAATCCGGTTTCCCTTGCCTAAGGTCTTCCTTGTTTCTTTCCCCACCTTAACCGGCCCCTTGGTCAAGATTGGGCACCAAAATTTCTTGGGTCCTTGGGTGGTATCCTAGATGAAATTTCAAGCTTTCAAAACCCTAAATCCCCTCTTGGATCCATTTTTTTTTCTTGCCTTGCCCTTGCTCCCACAACCGGCCACTAGGTCTAGCAAGGGTTCCAAAATTTTTTTCTAGCTCTTTGCTTGTTTCTCCTTCACAAAACCGACCACCATACACTAATACACTCTTGATCTTAGCTTAAATTTCTTTCTTTCCTCACCTCTCAAAACCGGCTTTAGTGGAGTAAAATTTTGGGCATAGTATAGTTTGGTTTTTCCAATTTTTTTGAATTATGACAACCCCTATTTATAGAGGTTTTGGAACTTCTTTGAAATTGGAAATTGACCCCAAAAGAAGCAAGATTTTGCACCTTTGGCTGATGAAGTGGCCGGCCACCCTTGCTCTAGAAGGGTCCAAAATTTCTTTCCACCATTAGTTAATTAATTATGATGTCATTAATATAAAGTAAGGTGAGGTAAGCTTCTAATGGCTTGTTTGTTGCTTTTCTTTATTATACAGTCCATTCTTAAATTAACACAGGTATTTCCAATACTGGATTTACTCATACACAGTATTGGTTCACTGAACTGCAGTCCAAAATTCATCTGTGTAAAAATGAACTGTACAAAAATTTTCTCATAACTTGGAACCACCTGGCCCAAGATATTCCAATTAATGTGCTTGATTTTCTATGGTGGTTTTGAATCCTAAACATATCGTTTTAATCATAAAAACGGCTTTATGCAGTACAATTCTTTACTGCGAATTATTTAATTGTACAGCTTTTTCTTTAACTTTTTGGGTCAATCTTTGGCTTTCTCGTCCGCCATTGACTTTCTTGTCAACCGCTGACTTTCCCGCCAAACTTTGACTCCCATGGTCAACAATTGACTTTTTGGTCAACCGTCGGTGTTTTTTCGGTCAAACTTTGACCAAGCTTACCTCACCAAAGAAAAACTTGTACACCAAGTCTTGCTAAAGAAACCGGTCATGCTAGCTAGTTCTAGAACATGTGTGTGTGAGCCAAGGTGGTGATGTGTCCAAAGGTGGACCTACCACACCTTTTTCTTTCTTGCATTTAAGTCCTCAAAAACAAACATATTTGCCCCCCCTAAGTCCTTAGAGTGGCCGGCCATTCAATGTGATTTGTTGGCCAATTTTTCAACCATAATTCATACTTAAAACTTACTTTCTATAATTTTCAAAAATCCAATTAATCCAATTTGTCATCACCATATGAGGTGTCCTCCTAATTAAGGCTCCAATTGGTTTTCCTCCACCAATGCAGTCCATAATCATACTAATAAGGATTTTACAAATACTGTTTTCACTTAAAACAGTACTGTTTCACTAAATTGCAGTCCAGAATTCATCTGCGTAAAATTGGACTGCGTATGGATTTTTCTTAGAACTTGAAACTATTTAATCCATACTGCTCTAACTAATGTGCTTGATTTTTCTAGGGCGGTCTTATAGCTTATTTGACTGAAATGAGGGTTTTCCACAGTATAATTTCCATACTGTTGATTACACTACAGTACCGTCTCAGTCAAACCAAAAGTCAACTTGGTCAACCTAAAGTCAACCTTGGTCAAAGTTGACTCGGAGAAAATCATAAATTCCTATTTTGTCCTTTTTCCTCAAAAGACCCCGTGCTTGACAAAGCAACCTATTATGGTAAGTACAACTTTTATTATTAAGTCTCGTAGCTAATTAAACGAGAATTCAAACATATTCTGATATTTAACTCAGATCATGAGCTTTATATCGACATACATGGTTCAGACTTAGATTTTTCTTATTTCTAAGGAAATCATAAGTTCATTGAAATTTCGGGTTCTTACACCTACAAAATAAAAAGACATTACAGATGAAACTGTCCGTCGAATGATAAGCCAAGACTATATCTTTGAAATTCAATTTCTATGATAAACATCATTATTAAGAACCTCCCCAACCATAAGTAAGAACCAAGTGAGTGAAAAAGGGTCATTATACTCCCAAGCAAGCTTAATTAGGCTTAAGTTGATGAGGAAAAATTAAGCCACAATTAGCCATACGTCTATATAAGAAAGGAAAGTCATTAGGTGCACAATTTTGTGAACATTTCTCTCCGTTTACTCGGCCAAAATCAAACCCTTCCACGAACATTCTCCCCAAAAAATTAAAGATATTCATGGTTCATCAAGTTTAAGATTCTAGAACCAATCTTCTTTAAGTTCCACACTACATTTGTGTTAGAACCTATTTATAGGAATTTGATCATGGGTTGCATAAAGCTTTACGATTTTTGTTGTTTGAGTTCTTATACTGAGTGGCTTTAAATCTAAGGGTATACTCATGACGATTTTTAATTATGCTCATGCTTTAGAAACATATTTGGAGTTGTCTAAGCCAAATAACGAACCGTTTAAAAACTTATTCATATTTCAGTCACGGTTTTCCATGCAAACGACTATGTAAACGGCATTTTTAGCTCTTGTGAGCAACATCAATGTTTTAGATCTATCTCAAATAGTTATTCTCAAATTTGAACTTTAAGATCTAGCTTTTAGTCAAAATGTAAAAGCTTTATATCTCTTCGAAAACTAAAAGTTTACGAAGATCACTTTGGCTGAAAACATAAAAGGTATATTTTTCACATGTTACATGTTGGAATCTTATTTTTAGGCGACACGTAATAAAACAATATAACTTTCACGTGTTTCGTGAAGAAATCTTTTATAACCAGTTTTCAGGCAAAACAGGAAGAACTCTATAATTTTCACTTGTTTCTATGAAGAAACCAATTTTAAAGGAAAAACGTAAAAAAATTGTAGATTTTTCACAAGCTGCATGAAGAATCTTTTACAAAAAAATACACATCATTTAACATGAAATATTTTTAATAGAATGTTAAAATCACCAAATTCGCTCGTAACAACGTGTTTGATTTTGGATAAAACAGGGCGTTTGTAAAACCTTCAAATCTGCACAAGTTTTCAGAAGAGAGTTTTCTTAAAATGTATTTATATAAAAAGATAGGTATGTGTTTTTGTTTTTTTTTTTTTTTTTTGGTCACAAAATTTTTTGTAACACCCCACCTATGTAGGGCTGTCACCATCCTTATATTATATAACTACTTATCTTACTTATCCTTGTAGAAGTAAAATTTTTTTTTTTTTTCTATATACGAATTCAAAATTCGAAACCTTATACTTATATATATATATGTACAAGTATGTACAATAATTCAAACCTTTTGTAACATCTTACAACTCCTACTATATATTGGATATTGATACACTCATACCAATATCACATAATACTATAACATTTCAAAACGCGTGGCGGTGTCCAACCCGAATTTCACAGTCTGTAGTACCATCTCCACATTCTTGCATCATATATTGCTGACAGGCTGCTTACCTACAGCATAAACATAAGTCATGAGCTTTCGCTCAGCAAGTACAACTTATCATCCGCAAAGCAATTTTGATAAAGAAATGCATGAACCATTTATGCTTTCTTATTATATCATTATGCTTATTTATGTTAGCATCTTTTTGGGCCCCTTAACATGAGTGTACATACCGTGGCGCGTAGCCATGGAGTGGTTGGGGTGGCCAGTCCAATCCAACTCAAACCATGGACCAAACCCGCCCTCGTGGCAGGCCGGTATGACACGAGGCAACTTGCTTGCATTCATACTTGAAAACTTTTCTTTAACTTGTTCTTGAAAACAATTTCTTAAAAACATAGTTTTCTTCTTGTAAACAATTCCTTGAAAATAGTTTTCTTTCTCGAAAACAATCTTTTAAAACGGTTTCTTACTTGAAATTGGGTCCTCATGCTTACCAAGTAATTTATCATTAGTGAGCATGTTTCGTGATGCCATAATAATAAAACATAGATCATATGTGTAATATCCAAAATTTCTACGAACTCATGATTTTCTTGTATATAAGAAATCTAAAGCTCGTATTATGTGTAATTTTATGAAAATTATGAATATTAATACAAGATTCATGATTTTATCAGTATGAGGTTGAATTCTCGATAAATTAACTATGAGACTCCATAACAGGCTTTTTAGGGAAAAAGGACTCAGGAAAATAAGAAAAATTTTGTACTGTCCGTTTTCTTTTCAACAAATAAATTTTAGTTAAATAAATACTGTGATTGAGTAAACACAGTATTAGAAATATCTGTATTGGCTTAAAATGGATTGCTCATTGGAGGAAGTAGCCAAACAAGGCATAAGGTGAATGACATCACCTTATCCTTAATTATGACATCATGATTAACTTAAGATAAGCTTAAAAAAAATCAAAACTTGGCCACCAAGTTCACCCCTAATGGCCGGCCACATGGAGGGCTTTTGTGCAAAAATTTTACTCCAAGGATTTATGAGCAAAAGGTGAACCAAAATAATTGCAAAAGGGTCCAAAATTTCACCTATAAATAGGCTGCCAAGGGGGACGGTTTTGGCTCAAAAAAATTCAGAAAAGTAGCTAAACTCTGCCCATTTCTCCTCTCAACAAATCCGGACACCAAAGAGAGAGCAAGAGAGTGAAAAAATTTTGTGATTCAAGGGAAAAAGAGTGGGCTAGTGGTTGATTCTCTTCTACCCTCATCAAGTAAGTTTTTTTTTACTTCTTTGTGCTTTTATAGTCTAGAGGCCGACTGTTTTCAAGGAAGGGAATGAGGAAAAAAATTTTGGTTAGCTTTGGTTCAAGATTATACCAAGAGATCAACTAAAATTTTGGTGCAAAAATTTGGTGTAGAACCGGTTGGTGAAGCCAAAGTGGGAGGGAATTTTGAAAACCAAACCCTAACCCTAAAATTTGGGGTTAATCAAGGTAATCGTCCCTAAACCCCAAACTCCTTCCTTTGAGCATTCAATTTGAAATTTACATGTATTTCAAGTTGAAATTGTAAGAGCATAAGCTCAATTTTATTTTGTGCTTGATCTAGAATTAGGGGTGGTTGATTTTTATGTGCATGCTTGCTTTAATTTTCTTAATTTGCATGCTAAATATTAGTTTATTATATGTCCCCAATCTGTCCTAGTGTTGGTGAATGATAATTTTGTGCTAGGTTGCTAGAAAAACATTAGTATGCTTGCTAGGTTTTGTGCAACCAAAAATCATGCAACTTAGTTGATCCAATATCAATTAGGTTTGCATGGTGATGTTAGAAATTGTGATTAAAGAAAATTTACGCTAGAAAACCGCTGCATGTGTGTATTAGAGCTCCCGCGGTGGCTGGTTGAGCTAGGTTCCACGTCTAGGACGTAAAACGAACTCTAAACCGAAAAACTGCCAGGTTCGGGTGGATCCTGACCAGTTTTACGGCAAGCCGATTTTGAGGCCTTTAGAGGCCGAATTTGGTAAAACTTAAAACACAAAAGTTGCTCGGAACAGTTTTTCGTAGGGGGTCATGTGAACGGATTTGCAAAATAAGGCTCCAATGGCCTCCGTTTACCCCAAAACCTGTGGCTGATCCCCAGACCCAGTTTTCACTCAGTTTTTCGGGTCAGCCAGTTTCAAACAAAAACTGGGACGAATCTAGGCCGAATTGGAATTTTTGCAAAACACGAAAGTTTTAGTATTTTTCGAGAGCTACAACTTTTATGAAGAAAACGTTTTCAGATTATGAACCAATTTTAAAATTAGAATCGTTTTTCGAAAGGTGCGCAGGGAATCCGAAAATTCCTGCACCACTAGTTTTACAAATGTTTCTAGAAAACTGTTTTCTACTACAAACTATTGTTTTGATTATGAAAAACTGTTCCAAAGGCAGTTTTCAACCTCAAATGATTTTATAAAGCACTAATCCAAGAGTTTGGATTTTTACGATTTAAGTAAAGGATTTTATAAGTTAAGAATGAAGTTTTGGGATTAATTTCCCTAAATTTTCCAAGTAAGGGAAATGAATTTTTCAAGTTAGAATATAGCAAGCGACTAGTTTACGAAAGGTAACCGGGAGTTATACCCGAGTTACTGGGCTTAGCCTCAAAGCCCAAGGTTGACCATTAGTTGATCAGATATTGACTTTAACCCAACGTTTAATTAAGGGTTACCCAAAGTAATCCTATAGGATACCAAGACATGTGTGGGGGGACATATAACTAAAATGTTGGAAAGGTTACCAACTTTTTATAGGATTCTTATCCTATGTTCTTTTAATAGCAGGAAGGAACCTGCAATTGCAATCCGAGTTAAGACAACAAAAACCGGAATCTAGCAAATCAGGCAAGTATCAAACCTCACCTACGGTATGAAAATAGTAAAGACTATTTTCAAGTATACATGCTATGTTATGCCATGATGTGTGATGCCATGCTATAGCTATGAAGTGCTAGGTTTATAAAAGTGCTATGTTTATAAAAGTGCTATGTTTACAAAAGTGCTATGTTTATAAAAGTGCTATGTTTATAAAAATACTATGTTTATAAAAGTGCTATGTTTACAAAAGTGTTATGTTTATGAAAGTGCTATGTTTATAAAAGTACTATGTTTATAAAAGTGCTATATTTACAAAAGTGTCATGTTTACAAAAATGTCATGGTTCCAGAAGTGATATGTTTTCAAGAAGGCCATATTATGGCAAATGTTGTGTATGATATGACATAGTGACATCATGAAATATGTTCACTAATGTTAAATCACATGGTAAGATAATCAAGTAAGGTGTCGTACCAACCTCCCCTAATCGAGGAGGCTACATGTTTAGTGGTGATAATTACCTTCCGTGATCGAAATCCGTGATCGTGAAGGGTCAAGTTAAAATTCCCAGAACTGTTAGGGCCTTGCAAACCTTAGCTTTATCTGGAGGCTGCGCGCTTTTGGTACGGACACTATGGGCCCACTTGTTGAGACAAGATAATTAAAGATTGAGTCTATAATGAAGCATAAGACATTCAATCAATCATAAATGGTTCATGCATAAGTTATATGATGATTGGCATATTTCTAAATGTTTGAAATGTTTTTGTGAGATTATGTTTGAACTTGCTGGGCGAAAGCTCACCCTTATATTTCATACTGTAGGTAAGAAGCCTGCAATTTAATTGGTGGGCTATGCGGACGATGCGGCGGGTGAAGGGCGGTGTGGGATACCACTACGCATAATTTTCCGCATCCAATTTTTAGAAAATATGTTAATATTTCAATAGTAAATTATATTTTGTTATATGTACGAAGTTGAAGACACAAGATGTAATACCCAGAATTTTTACAGACTCATGATTTCATTATAAGTAAAGAAATTTAAGTTCGTACCATGTGTTTATGTGATATTTCATGGAAATTATGAATATCAGTACAAAATTCATAACTTTATCAGTATAGGGTTGAGTTCTCGATATATTAGCTACGAGACTCAACAATAATTTGCTTAGGCAAATATAGGCCTTTTTGGGAAAAAGGGCAAAATAGGAATTTTGACTTTTATTCCGGTCAAAGTTGACCAAGGTTGACTTTAGGTTGACCAATTTTGACCAAGATGATACTGCAGTGTAATTTATCGGTATAGAAACTATACTGCAGAAAACTGTCGTTACGGACGATTAAGCGAGAATAAGGTTTGAGACGACGCTAGAGAAAAATCAAGCACAATATTTGGAGCAATATAGGCTAAATGGTTTCAAGTCCCAAGAAAAATTTATACGTAGTCCAATTTTATGCAGATGGATTTTGGACTACAATTCAGTATGATAATACTATTTTAGGACAAAACAGTATTGATATTAGCAAAATTAATAAGGAAATGGATTACATAATTATATTAATGGATTCTTGGAATCAAGTGGATAATTATGCAAGAATTGGAAGTCAAGTAGCACTACATTAGCCGATCACCCGCAGGGACTAAATTGTAAATATTTTGTCCTTAGGGGCTAAAGTGCAATTTTTGGAAAATATGAGATAAGCAAGTGATGTCATCAAGATGATGCAAGCAAGATGATGTCATCAAGGTGAGGTAAGCATGAGTAGCTTGGTGAGCAAGCCATTTTTGGCTCACACCCATTGAATGGCCGGTTGTTAGAAGCTTGGTGAACAAGCAAAAATTTTGGTTCATGCACCACAAGGCTCCACATGGCACCTCATGGCCGGTTATTCATCCTTGGAGAGCAAGGAAAATTGCTTATGTAAGCATGCTTAGGTAAGCTTAGTGATGTAGGCCATGTGACATAGGCTTGGTGAGGTAAGCAAACATTTGCTTGTTGAACAAGTACTTGGCCTCCAAGTTTTCTTCATGGCCGGCCACATCAAGGAGGGAGGGAAATCATTTTTTCACCTATAAATAGGTGAAGGGTGGAAGCTCATTTGGTTCACAAAAATGAGAAAATGCCCCAAAACTATGGCAAAATTTTCTCTCACACTCTCCCCCTAAAAACCGAGTCTTAGAGGAAAGGAAAAGAAAGAGAGTGGCCGGATTTCACATAAAACCAAGCCAAAGATTGGAAAACAATTTTGGTGCCATTAGGGGAGCAAGGCCGGTTGTGGTGGCAGCCAAGAAAAAGAGAAAAGAAATTTGGATCCACCAACCCTAACCCATTTCTAGGGTTAGCCAAGGTAAAATCTCCCATAAACCCTAACCTTTTTCCATTTGATTTCATTTGGAAATTTATGTGTATGTTTTCATGTGATTATGGCCAAAAAGTTGGAAACCCCAATTGGAGGGGAAGACCGGTTGTTGGTGAAGGAAAAAGGGACAGCAAAAGCCAAGCCCAAATCTTGGATCTAAGTGAGGTATAAATTCTTAAACCCTAAGTATTTCATTTAAATTTCATTTGGGAAATTTAAATGTATTTAAGCTTGGTTTGTAATGAGCATAAGCTCACTTTAATTTTCTGCCCTGGTGAGGATTTTAGGGTATGTGCTTGATTAGTTAGGGTTCTTGGTTTGGTGGTTTCAATATTGCATGTTAAGTATTTGTTATGTTGATTGGGGTTTATGTGCTTGATGTATGATGTTAATTTTGTTTTGCATGGATGTATGTTTTACGTTAGAAACGCTGCATGTCTGATCTTAGGCTCCCGCGGTGGCTGGTTGAGCTAGATTCCACGTCTAGGACGTAAAACGAACTCTAAACCGAAAAACTGCCAGGTTCGGGTGAATCCTGACCAGTTTTACGGAAAGCCAATTTTGAGGCCTTTAGAGCTCGAATTAGAGAAAACTTAAAACATGAAAGTTGTTCAAAAGGGTTTTTACTAGGGGTTATCGCGTACGGATTTCCAAATTGAGGCTCCAATGGCCTCCGTTTTTACAGAAAACCGAGACTGGTCTGCCCAGACCTAGTCTACACGTCCAGCAAGTTCAAGTTAAAACTGACGAGAATACAAGCAAAACTGGGTTTTTCTCAAAACACAAAAGTTTTAGGATTCTTCGAGATCTAAAACTTTCATGAAGACAACTTTTACAAATTCAATTCAGATCTTTAAACTGACACAATTTTATAAAGACTGTGCAGAGAACAAGAAATTCCTGCACAAGATTTTCTAAAAACAGTTTGGAAAAAAATTGTATCTTTCTCCAAAACCACTGTTTTGATTATGGAAACTATTCCAAAGGTAGCTTCCAGCCCTAAATGATTTTTACAAAGACCTATTTCAAGAATATGAATTTTTGTGAGTTAAGTAAAAGATTTTTGAAGTTAATTTACCCAAGTTTCCAAAGAAATGGAAACTAGATTTTTTAAACTAAAGTTTAGTAAGTAAAGCGATTACGCATGGTAACCAGGAAGGATACCTGAGTTACTGGGTCAAGCCCAAGGCTCAAAGGTTGACCCAAAAAGGGTTGACCATAGTTGACCGTAATTGACTTTGGTTGACCAAGAGTTTGACTACAATTAATCTTAAGGGTTAGTCAAGATAACCCTAAAGGATACCAAGATTAATAAATTGGGCTAAGATAAAAGGTTAATTGAGGTAACCCAATAATTATGGACAAGAATAAAGCCCAAGGGTAGGAAGGTAACCTAACCCTGACGGTATGTATAAAGGTTTAGTACATGAGGTTATCCAACGTAACCTCTTAAAGATTAATCCATATTGGGTTGTTTTTAAAATAATAGGGTTACTATTTGTAACCCAGTAAGACATCTAGTATCGGGGACAACATATACCTAGAATTAACCATAGTTGTTGGTTGGGATACCAACATTTAATAATTATGATTTATAGTAAGATAGAATGTAAATGATTCTTATCTTACACGCTGTTTGGAAACAGGAGTAGGAACTATTGTCGTGCTATTTTGGGACGATAAATCAAGAGCGTAGGACTACAGGCAAGTATCGAACCTCACCTACAGTATGAAAATAGTAAAGACTATTTTCAATTATATTATATTTTCAAGTATACATGCTTTGTTATGCTATGATATGTGATGCCATAATGTGTGATACTATGCTATGATGTGCTAAGTTATGTTATTACATATTATGCCATGTTATAAGAATGTCATGTTAACAAAAAAATGCCATGTTTTCCAAAATGTCATGGTTTCAAAAATACTACGTTTACAAAAATGTCATGGTTTTAAAAAAAAAAATGCCATGTTTTCAAGAATGCTATGTTATAGCAAGTGTTAATTATGATATGATATAGTGACATAATGAAGCATGTTCACTAATGTTAAATCACATGGTAAGATAAACAGTAAGGTGTCGTACCAACCTCCCGTGAACGAGGAGGCTACATGTTTAGTGGTGATAATTACCTTCCGTGATCGAAATCCGTGATCGTGAAGGGTCAAGTTAAAATTCCCAGAACTGTTAGGGCCTTGCAAACCCTAGCTTTATCTGGAGGCTGCGCGCTTTTGGTACGGACACTATGGGCCCACATGTTGAGACAAGATAATTAAAGATTGAGTCTATAATGAAGCATAAGACATTCAATCAATCATAAATGGTTCATGCATAAGTTACATGATGATTGGCATATTTCTAAATGTTTGAAATGTTTTTGTGAGATTATGTTTGTACTTGCTGGGCGAAAGCTCATCAGATATTTCATATTGTAGGTAAGATGCCTGCAGCTTTACTTCGTGGGCCATGGAGACGATGCAGCAAGTGAAGGGCGGTGTGGGATACCACTACGCAAGATTTTCCGCAAATATTTTAAGTATGAAGTTGTATATGTATGATTAAAAAAAAATTATTTTGTAATTTTCTTCAAGTTCAAGTGAAAGAAACTAAGTAATAAGTTAAGTAAGTAAAGTAACGGCCCACGTCTACGTAGCCGGCCCTACGTGGATTGTCGGGGGCGTTACACAAGAAGATACTTTCAGTATAGTCTGTATGTATGACAAGTTTTTCTCTACAAGATAACTTATATGAATATGTTTTAAAAAAAAATTTATGCACATCAACATGTAGGCATGAGCTTGAAAACATACAAGCAGTAAAAAAATATTTTCTGTCTATGCTGTAGGCGTAGTTGTACTTACCTCGTATGCTATGTCCTATGTTGTGTTGCTCCGAGTCAGGGTGCAACAACAGGCTACCTTCTGTTATTACAAAGGACATAGGGTAAGGATTCTATAAATCATACCCATAAAATGTTGGTAACCTAACCAACATCCATACCTAACCTTAGTTATATGTCCCACACACACACATCTCTTGATAACTTACTGGGTTACTACAAGTAACCCTAGGGTTTTGGGCCCAACTAACATACTTAGTATTCTTGTTAGGTTACATAGAGTAACCCTTGGTGTGAGCCCAAGTCAAACTTGGGTCAACCCTTATTGGGTTGCTAAAGCCCAAATTCCTAAGTTATATTCCATTGGGTTATTATAGGTAACTTTGGCTTTGGGCCCAATCCAGTAACTTGGGTATCCTTCCCGGTTACTGCAGGTCATTATTTTATTACCAAATTTTTAAGATAACTTGTGGTTCAATACTTATTTTTTCTTTGCTTTGGAAAAACTTAGTATTTCTTGTCCATTTTCTTTATACAAAAATCATTGTTCAACTTTATCCTTTTAACCAAAAATTGTAATTCTTTGAGTAGGGCTTGTAAAAATTGTTAGGTGTTGGAAACTGCCTTTGGAACAGTTTCTCTCTGCCAATTAATCAGTGTATGTGCAGGAATGTTCTTTCCTTGCACTGTTTTAGAAAATCATGTACATGAATTTCTTATTTCCTGCACAATTTTAGAAATCCAATTTTATTAAAAAATCTGTGTTGAATCTGAAAAAGTTTTCTTCACAAGAGTTTTAGACCTTGAAAAACCCTACAACTTTTATCTTTTACTCAAAACCCAGTTCGGCCTCTAACCTACTCATTTCCCTTGTTGAACCTATCTGGCCGTGCATGAAGTCTGGGCATGACCAGGTTTGGATTTTTGTAAAAACAAAGACCATTGGGGCCTTATTTTTGAAAACTGTTCTTGTGGTCCCCTAGGAATTTCCCTTCTCTACAACTTTCATGTTTTAAGTTTTTCCGAATTCGGCCTCTAAGGGCCTCAAAATCGTCTTTCTAGAAAACTGTCCAGTTTTACCCGAAATGGCAGTTTTTTTCTTAAATTCAGTTTTACGGTCCAATTACGCGCACACTATCTCAAACGGTCGTAACCGTGAGCCTACGATAATCATGCAGCGCTTTCTAACGTAAAACCCCATCATCATACATCCATGCATACATAGGCAAACCCTTGAGTTTTTTTGCACCAAACTAGGTTTTGCAAATTGGGTTTGCATATTCATACATCAATCAAGCTTATATCCTAACTCATTCAACAACATGCACAGCCCACAACTTCTTAGGCACATTGGGGACATATAACTAACATCATAAATCATGCATGCAAAACCCTAAAATCATGCACTCATAACCACATATTCATGCATAATAACATAAATCAAAACCACCGATCACCTAATCAAGCACAATCTAGCCTAGGGCATAAAATAAATTGAGCTTATGCTCTTACAATCCAACATTGTAAATACACATAAATCTCCAATCAAAGCTCAATTTGAAAAGCTTAGGGGACCAAAGGAAATTACCTCAATCCACCCAAAGGTTAGGACTAGGTTGGGATTCAACTTCCCCCCCCCCCCTGCTTAGTGCTAGAACCGGCCTCCCCTTGCTTGGAAACCCTCCAAAAATTTCAGCCACCACTAGCTTCCAAATCCGGCCACCACCTAAGTTTTCTCTTCTCTCTTTTTTTTTTTTCTTTTTTTTCCACTAAGGTTTGGATTCTTTAAAGGGAGAGAGTGAGGAGAGATTTTGGCATGGTTTTGGTAAGTTTTCTCATTTGGTGAACAAAATGCCCCCCCCCCCCCCCCCCCCAATCACCTATTTATAGGTGAAAAATAATTTCTTTTTGGAATTATTTTTATTCCTAAAATTGCATATCTAACCCCAAAAATTTCACATTTGCTAATATGCCCCTTGAGGTGGCCGGCCAACATGAGGCCATTTTGCATGTAATAAATGCAAAATTATCTTATTAACTTTTTATTCAAAAATCTCTTATTTTTCTTAGATGAGGTGTCCCCCCACTAAGACCATGTTTGGCACTTTCTTTAATATGCAGTCCATTTTTTTTATAACTTAGATAATGCTAATATTGTTTTCAACTAACAACAGTATCATTGTACTAGACTACAGTCCAGAATTTGTCTGCCTTTAACTGGACTGCGAATAAGTTTTTCTTAGGACTAGAAGCCACTTAGTCATTATTACTCTAAATATTGTGCTTGATTTTTCTAAGGTGGTCTTGAACCTTATTCTTTCACTTTCATCTGTGATGATAGTTTTTTACAGTATAATTTTCATACTGCTTATTATACTGCTATACTGTCCTAGTCAAACCTTGGTCAACCCAAAGTCAACCTTGGTCAAACTTTGATCAACAGAAAATCATGAATTTTCATCTTGTCCTTTTTCTCAAAAGGCCTTATGCTTAGCTAAGCAAACTGTTATTGAATCTTATGAGACTATAAGAACTCAATTATAGTCTAATAAGATCAAATTAAACATTTCACATAAACCTTCATGTTCCTTAATAAGGAAATCATGAATCAGCAAAAAGGGCGGCTATTACATTTTTAAATTGGACAAGTCCGTAAAAGCATGTATAATTATCAGCATAAGTTAGATCGCTAGATAATAGCATCAGTCGATAAACGGAACCAGAGCTCATTGTTAGCTGAAAAGTCCTTCAAAATGTTATTTGATGCTTAGCAAAAGATTGTATAATGATTTAGTAATCATAAGGGCACAATGGCTCAAATAACACTAGGTCCAGACAACCTAGTACCCAAACTAACCATGTTGTTAGATTGAGCGCTAATTAAATTATCTAAGCTGAAATCTAAATAGCTAAAACGAATCAAGTACGCACATCTGGTATCTGTATTTAAAATCGTACTTGAACCTAATATCACATTGAGGACAAGTTACGAGAGAGATAAAAATAAGCGTTATCAATTGAAGAATTTCCACATTCAAATGGACAAGTAAGCCCAACATTCCTAGGGTTAGATAACTTGCTGCTACATCAGCTATGAAGATAGATAGTTAGCTAATTGAATTTCTAAGATAATAATTTAATTAGCTAAAACAACAACTCACAATCGAAATGGCTGTTCGTAAAGAACCTGGACCTGTTGTTTTACTAAAAGGTAAAGAAAATAAAATACTATAGCAAGAAACAACTAAGTACAAAACATCGCCTACAGTTTGGAAATTATGTTTGATGCTATATTTTATGAGCCACGAGATATGTCTTAGGCTTACAGCTTGAGATGTCATGCTAAAGTATGACATAGTGCATACTTCCATGCTTGTCGCCATGACTTATATGTTTAATGCTATCATGATACATGTCTTAGTTTTATAGCTTTACTGCACACCATTAAAAATATAACAAGAGTAAGACAAGACAAGTTAGGCATGTCATACCAACCTTTCACAAGATACAGATCAGTTCAATTGATTACAGTTGATCTAGAGGAAGTCCAATCTATGATCTCGGTCTTGTTAGAGACCTTTGAAACCCTAAACTCCCGATTATCACACGCACTTAGTACGTGCACCAAGGTCGATAGATTAGACAAGAAAGATCAATATATCATTATATGTCCATCACTTTGCGATATATCAATATCTCTATCTTGGAGACCATGCTTTGACGATCAAGATAAGCTATCTCCCAAGTTGAAAATAAATGCCCATAACAATATTAGAAAGGATAAATTATTCATTATTGTTCTACATATTACGGACTATAAGTTCACATCATTGAGTTACAAATTTGTATCTTTCCACATGTAACCCTATCTATGCACAAATTCAAGGTCTAATAAGTATTGGTTTGTTTGTAATTTATATAATTAACACAATGGCACTAAACAAGACAATAATTGATACATTAAACAAACAATATTTACAATTTAAATAATTTATAATAAATATATCGTACAATATTCCTAAAATTAATTGAATCATTCTTAATCATTTGTTCAACATGGTTATACTTGAGTAGTTAATTCATTGAATTTTCAAATAATATTTCTTTAATTAATTGAAAAAATGCAGATGCTAAGAGAGAAAAACTTCAAACAGACAATTCCAAAAGTGAAAGTTGAGGACGATGATGAAATCACATACGAAATAGCTGATGCTGCTATGAGGATGTCGATAAAACTTTTGGTCTGCCCTGCAATCGCCACATGGTCATTGGCCTGCACAAAATGCTGGCCTTATGTTCTATATCCCCCCATTGGTACTAAGTTTTGAAGAGCTAAAAAACTCTAAACTTAATTTAGTAACAACTTTTTTTGGCTTTATATAATTTTTCACCTAAAGATATTAAATGCAAATGTAGGTGTTTTGCATGTACATTTCGGGTACTCTCGATACTGTGTTCAATGAGCATCACAGAAGGGAAATGTTGTGGTACATGTACTGTCACCAAAACGAAGACGGAGGATGGGGATTGCACATTGAGGGACCGAGCATGATGATGTGCACGGTGCTTAATTACCTTGCCATGCGCATTCTTGGAGAGGGCCCTGATGGTGGTCTGGACAGTGCTTGTTCTAGAGCTCGCAAATGGATTCTTGATAATGGTGGTGCAATAGGCTCTAGCTCTTGGGGAAAGACTTGGATGGCAGTGCGTATGTTTGTGATATTTATTTCATTGATCACATGAATCGTGTTAAGCTTTATGTTACAACTGATGAATAATTAGAAAAGCCAGTTTGAAGTAACTTTGATAATAAGTGCTAATAATGAAAACTGTAGTATTTTATTTAAAACTACTTTGATCAACAACATTAAATAGCTGCTACATAGCAGCACCATGAACTTAAGTACTTGACAAATCTTACTTCATGCGTTTTGTGTTTGTGTATCAAATTATCAGATACTTGGTGTGTACGAGTGGGATGGATGCAACCCAATGCCTCCTGAGTTCTGGTTCTACCCATCTATAGTACCTCTTCATCCATGTAATTATACTTTATGTCTAAATTTTCCATATGTAACAATAACTAGTGCAAGTATTAAAATTCTCATACCAACATAGAATTTTTTGAATGAAAATTGCAGCAAAAATGTTATGCTATTGTCGATTAACGTACATGCCAATGTCTTACTTATATGGGAGAAAGTTTGTTGGTTCAATCACTCCTCTCGTTCAGCAACTGAGAGAAGAAATCTACAACGAGCATTACAAAAAAATCAAGTGGAGCAAAATGCGTCATGTCTGCTCTACGATTGATAACTACTATCCCCATGGTAGAGTACAACGTCTTGTGTGGGACAGCGTTTACTACATTGGCGAGACAATTATTAATACTTGGCCCTTCACCAAGATCAGGGAAAGAGCTATACAGAAAGCAATAGAACATATTCATTACGAGGACGAGAATAGTAGATATATCACAATTGGAAGTGTTGAGAAGGTAAGTAATAAATTTTCCTCAACTTGTTATTTATTTTTATTTACCAATAATTTGGAAGAAATGTTAAATTCATTTTGCAGCCCCTGATGATGCTTGCTTGCTGGGTGGAAGATCCAAACGGAGAATCTTTCAAGAAGCATATTTCAAGAGTTGCAGATTACTTATGGGTAGCAGAAGATGGAATCACAATGCCTGTTAGTAAATACATAAAATTATATATTTTTTTAATAGGATCAGTATGGTTATAAGATATTGTTACTACGTATTGACATCTTATTCTAATATTCTTTTTTCCGAATCTATGCAGAGTTTCGGTAGTCAGGTATGGGATTGCAGTTTCATCGTTCAAGCTCTACTTGCAGGTAATATCAATACGGAAATTGCTCATGTACTAAAGAAAGCACACGAGTTCCTAAAGATGTCTCAAGTCAGGGAGGACCCTCCAGACCGTTTCAATCATTTTCGGCACATCTCCAAAGGAGTATGGACTTTCTCTGATAGAGATCATGGATGGCAAGTCTCTGATTGTACTGCAGAAGCTCTAACGGTAATAAAATGGATATACATAATATAGTCAATTCTAAAACTCAGTTGGGGCTTGGCATCACTACTAGTATTTGATGTAAATATTTTGCAGTGTTGCCTGTTATTTGAAAAGTTGTCACCAGACATTGTGGGCCAGCCTGTGGAAGTAGAGCACATGTACGATTCTATTAACATTGTACTTTCTCTACAGGTGCGGGAAGAGGGAGCCTTCTTTTTTATAGTTAATAGTTCATTGGTTTCAACTGGCTTCTTTTTAATAAGTTGAATTGCACTAATTTAATAATTTTTTTATCTCCCCGCCAAAAAATAGGGTCCTAATGGAGGTGCCTCAGTTTGGGAGCCAGCAGGAGCTCCGAAATGGTTGGAGGTAGGCACTAGCTAAACTCAATCTTCTACTTATATTTGAATTTGATTTAAGAAAAATATTTTTTTTCCCCTTGTGTAGTGGCTAAATCCTGTAGAATTCTTGGAGGACCTTGTTATTGAACACGAGTAAGTAAAATAAATTTAAATACCACTTTAAATATTTTAATTAGCTGATATCTTTTTCAGCAACGTTCAGTTTGTTTATGTAGTTTTTTTCATGAAGGAAATCATCCAACTTACAAACAGATTGTCATGCCTTCGTACTTAATTTAAATGATGATGTCCATACAGGCATGTTGAGACCACCTCTTCCGTAATGCAAGCATTAAATTTATTTAGGATGTTACATCCAGGACATAGAAGAAACGAGATTGATAATTCGATTAACAATGCTGCTAACTACCTAGAAGACAAACAAATGGCAGATGGCTCTTGGTATGGAAGTTGGGGAATTTGCTTCATTTTCGGCACATGGTTTGCAATTAGAGGCTTGGAGTCTGCCGGTAGGTACTACAACAATTGTGAGGCTGTCCGTAGAGGTGTTGACTTTCTACTTAAAATACAGAGGGAGGATGGGGGTTGGGCGGAGAGCTACACTTCTTGCCCAAATAAGGTTAAGAAATATTTTTTTTCCCTTTTAATTAATTGATATAGCACTTTTATATTTTTATAGAAACTCACAATTAGTTGTTTTTTTGTTTTTTTTTTATCTACGATTAATTTGGTGATCATCAGGTCTATACACCTTTTGAAGGCGATCATTCAATTTTGATGCAAACTGCTTTAGGATTGATGAGTTTGATCCATGGTAGACAGGTAGGTAATTTATTTCTCAATATATATATACAAATGAGATTTAAACTACTCCTCATCATCTATAATTTTGTGTACATTCTCGAATACTGGTATTTTACTATTGTTGTCGTCGTCATCGTCATCGTCTCACACTCTAATGTAACATTTAATAGGCTGAGAGAGACCTGAATCCTATTCACCGAGCTGCAAAACTACTCATCAACTGTCAATCAGAAAATGGTGATTTCCCCCAACAGGTACCAAACTACTTAAAATATGTGCGACCAAAACGGAAAATTAAGGTTTAATAAAGAGGAAAAGGAAGTTGTTGTCACACCATTTGAGATAGAACGATGGTTTAACCATTTTTTATGTGTGGAGATCTCGTGAGTACATATTCCAGCCACAAAAATGTGCTCTTGACTTTGGATGTCGTTTAATCGTTATATTTATTTCCTACTGACAGGAAATTATGGGTGTTTTTTTTCGGAATGGTATGTTACATTACGCAGCGTATCGAAATATCTTCCCAATTTGGGCTCTTGCCGAATACCGTAATTTGATATATTGTCTTCTTAATGAGGAAGAACTTTAATTGAGCAAATTCAATCAAGATTTACAGAAGGGATATGTATGCATACCAACATATACAATTATTATCGGAGGTTTTGCAACTTTATAAAGCTAATGAGTGGCTGCATCTTCTTTTGTGTGCGTGTGTGTGTAGTTTTTTTTTTCTTTTTTTTCTTTTTTTTCTTTCCAAGAAGGATAAGAGTTGTGAGGTTTGCCAAGTTTTGTCTAGCATCTTTCTATACACAGATGCTTGTATGTTTGTATGTATGTACGTATAAAGCCAATATTTCAACCATGAAAAAAGTGCTCTATGACCTAACAACTGCCACTAGCTTTACTTCAGATCTCTAAATTGGCTACAACCATGTGGAGAACATCGGGGTTTACTCCAAAAAAAAAAAACACTTCGACACTCAAGTTTAAAGAGATTGAACATAGAAAATTTTCATGTTCTAATATTTGAAAAAGAAAAAAAAAAAAAAACACACATTTTTCCTCCTATTAATCCAAATTTATTAGTTCGAGAGTGCAGTGAAATTCCAATTTTAGTTCTATTCATGACTGTTAATTTATATATTATCATGTGTTCTTAGTGAATCGATCATTCTTGATTTCGTGACGTAATACGTCACTTTTAATGTCACTAGTTGTATTGCACGCATGAAATAGACAAACAAAATAAAGCAAAACTAAGAAGAAAAAAAAAGTCACATGATATAGGCAGCCATGTGGTGATGATGTACCACATGGCAACTATTGAAGGTAGGATGAAAAGCATGATTGTGCTTTTAAATAGGATTGGAGATATGATCGTATGGCTCATGCGATATGCACTGGGCCTAGTGCACTTTCTCGTTTTAGGGACTCTCCTGATCAGCCTAGATTGGATTTACTTCCTGCATTGGCTGCCCTGGCGTGGAAACATTATCCACGGACCTGCTTTACATAAATTAACTACTCAAGATGAAGAAAAATGGAGATAGTGGATTTCGTAGGCCCGATACCACTTTGAGGAGAAAATTTGGAAACAAAAAGAAAAGAAAATGTGGAAACAATATGTAAAAGAAACATGTATTCCTTAAACATAGGTAACAATATGCATAACTAGAAAATAATTCTCAATTCAAAAATCAGAAGAAAAAAATAACGACTTAACGACTTATACTAATGCCAAATTGTTGACTTTATCAAATTATTTGTTTCTATAAAAATACTAAGTAGCTATCCATTATCCATTATAAGAATACTAATTTGTTTCGCTTTCAACTTCACTTGCTTTTGGCTTTCTGTAATTTGTATTTTTGTAATGTAAGAATATTTTGTAATACTTGGCTTTTTTCGCTGGTAAAATGCAGGATAGAGCATATTTTGAATGTGTTACTAAAATTTATAATATAACTTTTGAATGATGGTAGATAATAGTATGTTTTTACCAACCTTTTATTTTTTATTTTTCCAATTTTACCCACTTATATATGATGGAGAAGGCACTGGCTGTAACGCCCCGATCTATGTAGGGCCGTTACCATGCTTACTTAAATTAAATCTCGGTCTGAAATACTTAAGCTTACTGAAAATTTTAAAATAAATTTGTTTTTAAACACCATATAAATAGGTTAGTCCAAATAGGTAAACTATCCGTGCATACATATTACTTGTTTCCCAAAATATAAAGACAAACATACTCCTTACATTTAACTCGAGTCTTCAACATCATATATATATAGTATAACACAATTTATTTAAATATATATATATATATATATGTATCTATATAGTTTTGGTTCAAAAGAGCTTGTGGAAAAATTTGCGTGGTGGTATCCCACACCGCCCTTCACTTGCCGCATCGTCCACATGGCCCACCAATAAAGCTGCAGGCTTTTTACCTACAGTATGAGATATACTAATGAGCTTACGCTCAGCAAGTACAAACTTAATCTCACAAAACATAACAAATATCATGCAACTTATGTATGAACCATTTATGATCAATTATGAATCTCTTACGCTCTATTATGGACTTATTATCTTGCTTAATATATGGGCATTTTGTGAACGTACCAAATGAGCGCAATCCACAGAAAGTTAGGGTTTGCAAGGTCCCTAACAATTCTGGGAATCATTTATGTAAGCCTTCACGATCTGCGGAAGGTCTTAGCATTTTAAAACAATATAATCCTCCACGATCTGCGGGAGCTTGGTACGACACTTTACTGGTCTTCGTTTAGTCTTAGCCTTGTTATTTAACTCTTGATGAGGATGCTTAAAATCATGCTTCCACGTGTAGTCTTTAACAAAGACTAGTTTCAAGACTAAGATTCTTAACTTGTGATCTTATTAGTCATGATGCATATGATACATGAATATGGTATGACATAAAGATCAATGGCATAAAACAACTTGTGGCATGTTTATAAAACACGGCACTATTTTAAAACATGGCATTATCGTAAATTATGGCATAATAGTAAAGTGTGGCATTATTGTAAAACATAACATATACATGCTCATGGCATAATGGTAAAAACATGTCATATACATAAACATGGTATATCATGGCATACATGTAAACATGTCACGCTTGAAAATAATTTACTATTTTTCATACTGTAGGTGAGATTTGTACTTACAAGTTGTCCTTAGCTCCTGTCCTATCGTACGAAAAGACGAAGCAACAGGTTATATTTCTGTTTTCAAATAGAACAAAAGAATCATTCTACCACATAACTCAACCAACCATAGCATACAATGTTGGTATCCAATCTGATTATCATTGGTAATCAAGGATACAAACCTTATAATAACAAGTCGGTATCCTATCTGACTACCCTTTGTTATAAAACTGTTATCATTTAAGAAATCTTGGACCTTCTCTCATTTTCTTAAAAATACCTTGTTTTCATAATTTCAAGTATTATCTTGATTTAATACTTAAAATTACCTTTTAAAACCACTTATAAAATTTTAAAACCCTTTTAAAATTGTTTTCTTTGTAAAACCGTGATTTCTTTTTAATCGGAATTATAAAATCATAAAACTTTGAAAACCGCCTTTTGAAAACAGCCTTGTAGTTTGATTGAAAGTGTATGTGTAATAACCAACCTTTTTACAAATTTATGATTTCCTTTTTAAGGAATCAGAGTTTGTATTATGTATGTTTATATGAAATGTCTAATATGATTTATCAGAATTAGGGTTTATGTATGATTTTATTCCGGTCAACGTTTGACCAGAATAATTTAAGATATGATTGAGATGGTACTGCAGTATAATAAGCAGTATATAAATTATATTGTGAAAAACCGTCATTACGGATAAAGAAGCGAGAATAAGGTACGGGACCACTGTAGAAAAATCAAGCACAATATTTAGAGTAATAAGGACTAAGTGGCTTCAAGTCCTAAGAAAAATCTAAACACAGTCCAGTTAACCGCAGATAAATTATGGACTGCACTCCAGTACAACTGTACTGTTATTAGTTGAAAACAGTATTTGTTGTATCTATATTAGTATGAAAATGGACTACATTTTAGGAAGAAAGCCAAATGGAGCCCTAATGGGAGGACACCTCATCTTGGGATAATTATATGAATTTATAGATTTTTAGAAAATTAAGAAAGTATTAAAATGGATGAACATTGAAAGATTTCTTGGGCTACAAGTAACCCTCATGGCCGGCCACCTTAAGGGTGCATTGAGCAAATATTTTTGCTTTTGGGGACCAAAATGCAATTTTGGAAATAAAAATAATTCTAGAAAATAAATTAAATTTCACCTATAAATAGGTGAGGTGGGGTTAAGTTTGGACCGCTTAGTGAAACCCTACCTTTCTAGTTCACTCTCAAGTCTCTCTCCCTCCCTAGGAACCGAACCCAAAGAGAAGAAAAAAAAAGGAGTGAAGGTGGTTGGATTTGTGAGGAAGAAAAGCAAGGAGGAAAATTTTGATCTAAGGTCTAGATCCAACTTCAAGGTGTTAAGGTAAACCTCCTAAACCCCCTAAGCCTCTCAATTAAGTTTTGGTTCAAGTATTTAAGTGTATTTTTATGTTGGGTATCTAAGAGCATAAGCTCACCTTCTATTTTTCATGCAATAGTTTAGTATGCTTAGTATGTGCTTAATTAGGGTTTTAGTGATTTTGATCTATGATTTGGTGCATGTTTTTGATGTTATGTTTTAAAAATTATGTGCTATGTGTGAATGTCTAGTAGGTGTTTGTTATATGTCCCCACATGCTTAAGAAGAAGCATGGTATGCATGAATGATAGAGATGAGATTGTATGATGAATTAAGAATGAAAAACCAGCCTAAAACCCTAAATTGGCAAAAGTTTACCATTTGGGTTTGAAAGGATGAGAAACAAATGTATGTTGATGGAAACCCTATGTAATACGCTGCATGTTTGACGTAGGCTCACGCTTGCGACCGTTGGCGGTAGGGTGTGCATAATTTTACGTAAAAATCAAACAAATGTAAAACTGTCAGTTTTCGGGTAAAACTAGGCAGTAATCTGGAAATGGAATTTTGAGGCCCTTAGAGGCCGAATTTGGAAAAGATTAAAACTACAAAATTGTAGAAAATTGAAAACCCTAGGGGAAAACTGGACATATTTTGAAAAATAAGCTCCAAAGGCTTATGTTTTTGTAGCCTGGTCAGCCCAGACCCTGTGCACGGCCAGGTCGTTTCAACAAGGGATATGAATAGGTTAAAGGCAGAATTAGGTTTTGAGTTAAAAACGAAAGTTGTAGGACTCTTTGAGATTTACAACTTTCGTGAAGAAAACATTTTCAAATTCAAAACATATTTTAAAATAAAACTAGATCTTAAAAACTGAGCAGGAAATGGGAAATTCCTGCACAGGATTTTCAAAACTGTGTATGAATAGGCAATTCCTGCACATGCACTGATAACCAAATTAATGGGACTGTTTCAAAAATAGTTCTCAGAATTTTACAATCTTACTATCTTTGTTTAAAAATAAATGATAGTTTTATAAAAATAGTTTAAAAAGAATTAAATAAGGATTTGTGATAAAGAAATAATTAAATTAGGCTAAAGTTATACGGTAACCATTGTAAGACTTATAATAATCGGAAAGGTTACTAAAAATTATTTGGACCAAGTTATTTGAAAGGATACTTATAGTAACCAAATGGGTTACTAATTTTATATGTTAGGTTTTGGACCCAAGGTTACTTATGATAACCAAATGGGATACCACTATAATATAATTGGGCCTTAGTAACCCAATAGGACATTAACATAAATATGATTGGGTTTATACTCAGGGTTACTAATAGTAACCTAATAAGATACTATTTAAGTATAATTAACCAAGATTTGCATTAGGTAACCAAACAAGATACTGTTTGATTGTTATTAGGTCAGGTGCCTTAAGGTTACACTTAGTAACCGAATAAGATATCATTGAAGTATGTGGGGGACATATAAATAGGGTTATTGATAAATGTTGGTTAGGATATCAGCATTAAATGTAATGATTTATGGTAAGAGAGGATGATCCTTATCTTACGTCCTTTTTGAAAACAGGAAAGTAACCTGCTGTTGCAATCTGTTGGAGCAACAAACCTCAGATCTAGTATAACCTGTAAGTACAACTCCACCTACAGCATAGGTAAATTGTTGTACTACTTGCATGTTTTCAAAGCTCATGCATTTATGTATGTGATGCATATGATTATGTTTTATTTTTGTGGCATCATGAAACATGCTCACTAATGATAAATTATATGGTAAGGATAAGATGAAGTACTAAGTAAGAAACTATTCTTAAGAAAGTGTTTTCAAGTATGATGTTAAGTAAGTTTTCTTGTGTCGTACCGACCTGCACTAGGACAAGTTTGGTCCATGGTTTGAGTTCGATGGGTTGGCCGCCCCAACCACTCCATGGCTGCGCGACACGGTACATACACTTATGTTAAGTAAGGGCCCAAAAAATATGCTAACCTAAGAAAGTATAATGAATCATAATTGGTTCATGTATTGTTATATTACGAATTGTTTTGCGGGTTAATAGTTGTACTTGCTGAGTGAAAGCTCACAACTTCGTTTATGCTGTAGGTAAGCTCCGTATTGGCAATGCTTGATACAAGACAGTGGGGCATGGCAGGGCTAATTGTGAAACTACGAGATGGAGACCGCTACACATTTTATGATAAAATATATGTAATTATTATTTAGTATAATTTGTTGTATAATAAGTTTAAAACTTAAATACTCAATTAAGTATGTATATATGTTTATATGTAAGTATATGGTCGAGTTCAGATTCAAGTTGTTTTTTTAAAAAATAATAATAATAGTCCTTATTTTTGCTAGTTAAGTAAGTTAAACAATTATGTAAGATAAGTATGGTAATGGCCTACATAAGGCGGGTTGTTACAGTATGTGCAGGAATTTTCTATGCCATGCACAGTTTTGAAAATCCAGTTTTATATTTATATCAGTATGGAATTTGAAAAAGTTTTCTTCATGAAAGTTGTAACGCCCCGACCTACATAGGGCCGTTACCATGCATACTTAAATTAAATCTCGGTCTTAAATACTTAAGCCTACTGAAAATTTTAGAATAATTTTTTTAAAAAAACACCATATAAATAGACTAGTCCATATAGGTAAACTTTCCATGCATACATATTACTTGTTTCCCAAAATATATAGACATACATACTCCTTACATTTAACTTAAGTCTTCAACATCATATATATAGTATAACACAATTTATTTAAATATATATGTATATATATAGTTTTGGTTCAAAAGAGCTTGCGGAAAAATTTACGCAGTGGTATCCCACACCGCCCTTCACTTACCGCATCGTCCACATGGCCTACCAATTAAGCTGTAGGCTTTTTACCTACAGTATGAAATATACTATTGAGCTTACGCTCAGCAAGTATAAACTTAATCTCACAAAACATAACAAATATCGTACAACTTATGCAAGAACCGTTTATGATTAATTATGAATCTCTTATGCTCTATTATGGACTTATTATCTTGCTTAATAAATGTGCCCTTTGTGTACGTACCAAATGCGCACAATCCACAAAAAATTAGGGTTTGCAAGGTCCCTAACAATTCTAGGAATCATTTATGTAAGCCTTCACGATTTGTGGAAGGTCTTAGCATTTTAAATCATATATAATCCTCCACGATCTGCGGGAGGTTGGTATGACACTTTACTGGTCTTGGTTTAGTCTTAGCCTTGTTATTTAACTCTTGATGAGGATGCTTAAAATCATGCTTCCACGTGTAGTCTTTAACAAAGACTAGTTTCAAGACTAAGATTCTTAACTTGTGATCTTATTAGTCATGATGCATATGATACATGAATATGGTATGACATAAAGATCAATGGCATAAAACAACTTGTGGCATGTTTATAAAACATGTCACTATTTTAAAACATGGCATTATCGTAAATTATGGCATAATAGTAAAGTGTGGCATTATTGTAAAACATAACATATACATGCTCATGGCATAATGGTAAAAACATGTCATATACATAAACATGGCATATCATGGCATACATGTAAACATGTCACACTTTAAAATAATTTATTATTTTTCATACTGTAGGTGAGGTTTGTACTTAGAAGTTGTCCTAAGCTCCTGTCCTATCGTATGAAAAGGCGAAGGAACAAGTTATATTCCTGTTTTCAAATAGAACGTTATAATCGTTTTGTCACATAACTCAACCAACCATAGCATACAATGGTGGTATCCAATCTGATTATCATTGGTAATCAGGGATACAAACCTTATAATAACAAGTCAGTATCCTATCTGACTACCCTTTGTCATAAAACTGTTATCATGTAAGAAATCTTGGACCTTCTCTCATTTTCTTAAAAATACCTTGTTTTCATTATTTCAAGTATTATCTTGATTTAATGCTTAAAATTACCTTTTAAAACCACTTATAAAATTTTAAAATCTTTTAAAACTATTTTTTTTGTAAAACCGTGATTTCTTTTTAATTGGAATTATAAAATCATAAAACTTTAAAAACTGCCTTTTGAAAACAGCCTTGTAGTTTGACTGAAAGTGTATGTGCATGAATTTTTTGTACCATGCACGGTTTTAAATATCCTGTGCAGGAATTTCTTGTACCCTGTACAGTTTTGAAAATCCAGTTTTATCTTTACATCAGTATGGAATTTGAAAAAGTTTTCTTCATGAAAGTTGTATATCTCATCGAAACCTTCAACTTGTCTGTTTTTTTCAAAAACCTGAATCTGCCTTTAACTTATTCGTTTCTCCTTTTGAAAAATTCTGGCCGTATATACTGTCTGTACAGGCCAGTCTCGGATTTTGATAAAAACAGAGGCCTTTGGAGCCTTATTTTTAAATACCGTCCATGATTTCCCCTAGGATTTTCAACTTTCTACAACTTTTTAGTTATAACTTTTTCCATTCGGCCTCTAAGCGGCTCAAAATTCTATTTTCAAAAAACTGTCCAGTTTAAATCCGAAAATTAACAGTTTTGAAATTTTTTGGTTTTTTGCTTAAAATCCGTACACACTACCTCGAACGGACCAAGCCGTGAGCCTACGTCAACATGCAACGCGTTGGATTCGTTCTTAACATTCAATCATTCACTTGTTTCATCTTTATGAAAACACAATATTTGATAACTTTCACGTTTACCAAATTGTGTTTTTAGGTTAATTCTTTAACCAACACACATGTGGTATACCATTATCCATCATTCACCAAATAACCATAATCAAATATGTGAAAACATATTCACAAACACTTGGTGAGCAATCATAACTATAACACTCATTCTAGAGCAAAATTCAAATTCATGCTTAGATCTAGAAATCAAATCAACCTAAGCATAGATCTAGGCCATACCAACCATATAAAACCATACCATAGGGCGACATAAAAATTATGAGCTTATGCTCTTACAACCCAAGCTTGAAATACACATAAATCCTTAATCAAAACTTAATGAAATTCTTAGAGGGTTAAGAGGAGTACCTCTAAAGCTTGAGGGGTGGATCTAGACTTTGGGATGAGAAAAATTTTCCTCTCTACTCCACTAACACCAACCAGCCACTCTCTTGCTTTCTTTGTTTTTTTTTTTCTTTTTTTCTTTTTTTCTTTTCAGTTCCTAAGGGCTAGAGGGAAGGTTGGAAGAGACCTAAAAATTTTGAGGTTCAACTAAAAGATGCAACTACAACCTCACACACCTATTTATAGGTGAAAATTCTACAATTTCCAACAATTATTTTTATTCTTAAAGTTGCTCATTTAACCCTAAAAACAAAATATTTGCTCATAAATCACCTTAGGTGGCCGGCCATGTGGAGACATTTTAGGCAAAGAAATCTCTTCATAGTTATCTACTAAATTCTCTTCATAATTTCCAAAAATCCAAAAATTCACATATTTATCTTGGATGAGGTGTCCTCCAAATAGGGCTCCGTTTGGCACTTCCTTCAATAAGCAGTCCATTTTCTTAACAATCCAGATATTAAAAATATTGTTTTAACTATTAGCAGTACTGCAATATTGAACTGCAGTCCAGAATTCATCTGCACTTTACTGGACCGTGTATAGGTTTTTCTTAAGACTTGAAACTACTTAGTCCTCGTTGCTCCAAATATTAATCCTAATATTTCTAGAGGGGTCTCATACCTTATTCTTAACTCTGCATCCGCAATGACGGTCGACTGCACTATAATTTCAATACTGCTTATTATACTGCAGTACAGTCTTATACAGATCATGAGTTATTCTGGTCATATTTAAGCCAGAATAAAAACATAAATCATCATCAAGTCTTACGATACTATAAGAACTCAAACATATTCTGATAATAAAATTATGAATTTCACATTGATATTCATAATTTTCATGAAACATCACATAAATACATAGTACGGACTTACATTCCTTTATATATAAGGGAATCACGAGTCCGTAAAAAAAAATTCGGTTATTACACTGGCGGCGATGAGTGATGGCACTGGTTGTGGCTTGGAGAAGTTAAGATCTAGGTTTTCGGTTTGATTTTGGGGGCATTGGCTGTTTTGATATTTTAAAACTTAATGTGTAAATAATATTTTTACTCTATAAAATTAAGTAAATTATTCGATATTCTTTTTAACATATCAATAAATAAGGTATTGTTTATTGTTGGATTTATTAGTAAATAGTGAATTTATTAGTAAATGTTAAATATTGTATTTACTAGTAAATATAAGATTGTCCTCGTAAATATTTGATTTTATACTTTCAAAAAATTTGAGAGATTTTTTACTGAATGAATAAAAAAATTCAAAACAAAAAATAAGATACTTAGTGAAAGGTATTGGATTTATCAGGGAATACTGCATATATTAGAGAAAATTAAAATCTAAAAATTGATGGATAAAAAATTTACTGAAAAATATATAAATTTAATTTTAAAAAAGTTTGTAAATAATGAAGTAAATACCATAGTTACTACGTTTTGATCAATTTGACTATTTCTTCTCGGTATTGACCTCTTTTTATATTTTTTAAACAATTTTTTCACTCAATCATCGCTGGAGACGAAGATGATGCTCATCGAGAAGAGGACGATCCAAAGGTGGCCACGTCTAATCACAACGGACAATGCCGGCATTGTTCGTGGTTTTGAGTTGCTCCCTGCGACGGTTATGATCTCAACAGCGATACTGGCGTTGCCAACGACAACGGAAATGGAGATTCGGATTCAATGTCAAATCACGAGCAACGACAACATAATGATCGTGAGCATCGAAGATTTCTGATTTGACAGAGATGATGCAGGGGCATTTTGTGAATTCTCTGAAGTCTAAAAACCCCATTATTTTATTTTTTGTTTTTCAATTCTGAAAAATTGCTATATATTTCAATTGTCCCTTGCAAATGTGCTATTCTCCCCTTTGTTTTTTTGTGTGCGGCCCGTTTTATTACTCAAAATTGCTCATTTGGTGAAATACTTAAGGAATATTTGTTGCCTTTAAGAAATTTTAGAGTTCTTGCAAGTGCCATTATTTATCAAAGGACACATGGACAATTTACTTTGCAAAAAATCTACACTGCTTAGGGATACTTGTCTTCCTATAGTTATTCGGGATTCACTACCCCTATAAATTTATACCCTATATATTTTTCCTTATAGAAAAGCAACATGAGTGGTGTGAATGTTTGATTAACTCGTATAAAAGGAAAAGGGAAAATATGTACTGATTTTCATTTCTAAATCATCACATGTTTACTTACAAAATCAGTAAGGATAATTTAGTGCACCTTACATAATATAGAGAATGAGAAAAATGAATATATATTAAAAAAAAATGGATGTCAAATTTACGTTCCTTTGTTATGTATCAATGATTTTTTTGTTGTGTACGTATAAGAAAATTTGAGTAATTATATTGACAAAATCATTCTGTTTAGTAATTACTAGAAAGAATTTGATTGTTTTCCGTAACACCATCTAATAAATAATTCTCATTACTTTCCTTTTCTAGTTTTGTAAACATGTCCTCTAAGATCATGTGCAATGAATTTGTCTATGCTAATGCAAGTTTTTTACGAAATGAGCATGAAAGATAGCATTATCTTACTTTGTTCTTCAAGGCACAATAACATTTGTAACGTTGTTTCTACTTTTTGTCATCATTATTATGCATTGGAAGCAAGAAAAGTGCATTTTTAGTATTTAAAAAAAATTAAAAACGATAATATGGTAACAATTACATGAAAATGTCAAGGAAATAATCAATAAGAATCAGATGTTAAATTTAACGATAACTATATCATGTAGAAAATTTTCTATATAGTATACCATTGACACAAAAGTTTAGCATTACATTGGAGATGCTCTAAGAGTGCCGATGAAAGCTAATCACACTTGTCAATTTTGATGCATATATTTTACAAGTAGGAAACATAGCCCACCCCTTAAGAGTAGTAAAAACATACAAGGATTGTTTTCAGCCGGAGATCACAAGAGTACTTAATGCTCCAAGTCCAAGTCCAACTCCAAGTCCGCATGGAGAGAAACCCATAAGTGGTGTGTTCCCTTGTACCTAAACAAGTTGGTCATTGACGACAAAGTTTTAACAGTGGCCTGTGGCCACTCTGAACTCCCAAAACAAGTTTTCATTATATTGCTGTCCAAGCACGCGGTCAAGTGTGCCCAATCAATCTATCATAGAGCATTTCAAAGTGAGGTTGCCTTGAAGGAGCCTGTTTTTAATCTATTAAACGCCATACTAATTGCTCTATGCATAGCTTCTCCAATTTCCCACTACATATGTCCTTGTATAAATATACCTTTGGAACAACCTCCCTTAACTTCTTAAAGTACCTATTCTTTTTTCTTAATTCCAGTTGTTTTTTATTTTCTTTCTTCTCTGCCGCCATCGATGGTCGGAAATCGTTGCCGATTGGGAAATTGTGAAATGGCAACTCAGGATGTCGTCTCTTTCGTGCTCGTAGCTATATCTTTGACAGTACTAGTGTTTGCATCTGACCAAAATCCCCTGCAAGATTTCTGTGTTGCAGACCCAACAATTCAAGATTTACAACTTATTATGCATTGCTGAAGGTTTTATTAATTCACAAGATCTAAAAAAATTAATTATAAGTTGCAATGTGTAACAAAGACTGAGATAAGATTTATAGTTAGTACAAAGATAAACATGAAACCGTATTGCATATTGATTTGTTAACTCGATTGGCAGTTTTAATGAACGGTCTACCCTGTAAGGATCCAAAGACAGTTGATGCCAACGATTTTTCGTTCATAATTGCCGAGGCTGTGTTCGGGTCTGTTCCCGAAATGTTTGATGATATTTTGATGAAGTTTTTCCAACTTGATGAGAGTGTTGTTGGTTACCTCAAGTCCAAGTTCTAGAAAAAGCAGAGCAATATAGTATTGTTAGCAAAACAAGGCAGAGGAAAACAGAGCATTTATGGTGCAAAAAATTGCTGAATACTAGCTTTTGGTTTAATCATTTGTGTACTAGTAGAGTATCTATGTGATTAGATTAAAAGCAAGTACTTATTTTGGCATATTGGTGATTTAGAAGTAATTATCTAAAGGTAAATTTCATTAGTTTTCTTCTTTCATATTGTCAATTGCTACTGTAATTGAATTGGTGAAGATCTGCCAAGGCTTCCTAGTGGTTTTGAGCTTATTCTCAATTAGTTTGTAGAGTTTCATACTATTTTTAGACTACCGGCTCCATGTATATCAGTCATTGGTGGGGCTTAAATAACATATTGTATTTCTTGATACCTAATAGGTACGGCCTAATAGGAATGTTCCTTAATGTGACACAGGTACTTGTCATGTGTCCTCCTCCTACTATATCGGTGCAATTTTCTTAAATTATTTTCCATATGGTGCGCCGCTATTAAAACTGAAAAATGGATTTTTTTTCATTGATTCGTCAATTTGTAGTTATGCACATATTCAAAAAAAAAAAAATTTTTTTTTTTGATTAACTTGCCCAAGTCTGAGCTCTGAAGCGCAAAGTATAGGCAAGGATCACACTGTAGGCTTATCGGCCTTCAAAGCTATTATGGCTCAAATTTTCCCAGCCCGCAGATTGGCTCTGTCCAACATCCAGGCCCAACTTTGCCCTACCCAGCCGATTGAGAAATTGCAGCTATTTTTTTAAGTATATTTAAAATTTATAGCATGTTTAAACTATATCATATATTTCTAGTAAATTCTTAAATTTTCTTTGATGTTTTGAAATGTTTCAGATTTCTTATTATTTTTTAACAATAAATTTATGTGTATAGTTTTATGTTAGAGAGAGAAGAGGAAGATGATGTTTTATTTTTATTTTTATTTTTTGATATTATGTGATCACAAATTTGATTATGTTATTTATTATTACGTTTAAAAGTTTATGTTATAATTTATTATAACTCTTTTCAAACATACTATTTTGATCTTTCTTCCCAGCCGATTTACTGCCCTAGTGGAGATGAGAGAGAGAAAAGAGAGATCACGGAGAGGAGAGAGAGCAGACAGATGAGGGAGATGATAGAGGATAGAGAGAGAGAGGGCAGATATGTATAAAGAGGAAGAGGAAGAGGATAGAAAATTATAACATGTTCTTTTTGAGATAAATCATAGCAAAAAATTAAATAAATAAATATTAGTTCAATCGTATTTCATTAAAAATACTATAGATATTTAGTCACAAAGTTATCTTTGACTAAAACATTATTATATTAGTAACAAGTTGTGACTAATTATAGGATTAATTACGTAATGATTTTGTAGTCACCAAAAAGTAGTGACTAAAGGTCATGCTTTTTGTCGTGTAATGGTTGATTGCCTCTCATTGAATTTTCCTCTTCGCCCCTTAAACAGACGCAGACAACAAAAGTAAAAAAAAATTAAAGTAAATAAAAAAATTAATAAATTCTGATGTATATCCACGGAAGTTATTAAACGTATCAAATTTCACGTTTGCCCCCTTAACCTTATACTTGTCACAAAATACCCCAGAATTTTAATTTGTATCATCAGTTTCTCGAACTTTGAAATGCTAGTAAATTTTACTCTTTCGTTAGTTTTGTTAACAAAAACTGAGGACAAATTTTATATTTACCCCCGTCGAACTTTAGACCTTGTTATAAAATGTTTATAAACTTTGAAAAATATTTCCCTTATGTTAGTTTTGTTAATGGAATTTCAACATGCAACATAAAAGCCGAAATAAGGTAATTTTGTTATTAAAAAAAAAAATCATATTTACAAAATTGTCTTGCAAAATAAAATTAATTCTCTGAATATTAAAAAAAAAATTCTTTCCTAATTATAGGATTAATTATGTCACATTCATCAGTGCCTAAAAGGAAAAGGGTAAGCTGTGCAGTCCTACATCATTTGGGAATGAAATATGTGATGATTTATAAGTAAAGAGATCACTTCCTGATGGTATGAGATATTTTGTACAAAAACAAAACCGTGCAGATACACGACGTTTAAAACAGACAATATCAAACCAAAGGAAGACATGAGTCGTTAACTAAAAAGTAATGAATAAAGGTTGTGTTTTTTCTCGTGTATAAATAAATAAATAAATTCTGATGTATATAAAGGAATTTATTAAACGTGTCAATTTAGCCAACTGCTTTCTTAATTTCCGTTAAGGTTGATGATACGTTACATAGACATTTTACCGGCTCATTAATGCTTTCATGTTTATTCTGGAGGTTTTGAAGATTATGAAATACCAAATATCATTTGTAATCCTGGTTGCAGGTATAGTCTAGTTAGCGGTAATATCACACATGATTCTACCTAAATATGCAGAGTTCGAATCTCTTATCTCCAAGTCAAAAAAAAAAAAAAAAAAACCATGTGTAATCTAAGTGGAGTTAATTAATAGTACTAATGAGGGGAATTTGGATGATGAATATTCACATTTTATGAATTATTTATTTATTTGTAACATAAAACATATACTTTGAAGAAAGAATATTGTGAGAAGTACACAATGCAAAAAAATAAAAAATAAAAAAAAATAAATAAAGGAGGTTAAAGTTTCACATTATTACAATTATGAACAAAAACATAATTTCATTTATCAATCAATTCTCGTTTTCAAAATTAGTAATTATACTGACTGAACTATTCATAAAAATCTAAACTAACAAATAGATAAATTAAATAACCTATATTTAAAATTCAATATTGAAGAAAAATCAAATATTAAAGATAAAATATATCCTGATAACTAATTCTAATCCTAATTTAAATATAGTTAATTCTTAACAAATAAAGTGTATATCTCACATTGGAACCAATTTCTTAATTTTCTTGCATTAGCTGTTCTTATCTCCAAATAATGCTTAATTTATTAGTGTCGGTGAGCTTTTGTCGTCGATAATTAGGACAAATAAAACGATGGGGACATCACCTCTCTTCCCTTGGAATTTCACCTCTCTTCCTATTTAAAAAATTTTTAGTGCTTCAATTTTTGTGGACAAAAGGCAAACCACAACGATTCCATTCCAATCAGTGATCATCCGCCGATGATTCTCATCACCCCAACAGTAACATATATATATATATATATATATGCACACTTGTCTTTTGTGGCTGCTGTTTTGTTACTGTTATTTTTCTAATTTAGAACCCAAAGAAAAAAGAAAAAAAAAGTACAAGAAAAAAAAAAAAAGAAGCCTAATTTGTTTCGCTTTCAACTTCACTTGTTTTTGGCTTTCTGTAATTTGTATTTTTGTAATGTAAGAATATTTTGTAATACTTGGCTTTTTTTCTTTGGTAAAATGCAGGATAGAGCATATTTTGAATGTGTTATTAAAATTTATAATATAATTTTTGAATGATGGTAAATAATAGTATGTTTTTACCTACTTTTTTTTTTTTTTTTCCAATTTTACCCCTTATATATGATGGAGAAGGCACTGGCGACGATGAGTGATGGCACTGGCTGCGGCTTGTAGAAGTTAAGTTCTAGGTTTTCGGTTTGATTTTGGGGGCATTGGCGGTTTTGATATTTTAAAACTTAATGTGCAAATAATATTTTTGCTGTATAAAATTAATTAAAGTATTCGATATTCTTTTTAATATATCAATAAATAAGGTGTTGTTAATTATTGCATTTATTAGTAAATAGTGAATTTATTAGTAAATGTTAAATATTGCATTTACTAGTAAATATAAGATTTTCCTCATTAATATTTGATTTTATATTTTAAAAAAATTTGAGAGATTGATTACTGAATGAATAAAAAAATTCAAAACAAAAAATAAGATACTTACTAAAAGGTATTGGATTTATTAGGGAATACTGCATATATCAGAGAAAATTAAAATCTAAAAATTGATGGATAAAAAATTTACTGAAAAAATTATAAATTTAATTAAAAAAAGTTGGTAAATAATGAAGTAAATACCATAGTTTACTACTAAGTTTTGATCAATTCTATTATTTCTTCTCGGTATTGACCTCTTTTTATATTTTTTAAACAATTTTTTCACTCAATCATCGTTGGAGACGAAGATGACGCTCATCGAGAAGAGGACGATCCAAAGGTGGCCACGTCTAATTGTTCGTGATTTTGAGTTGCTCCCTGCGACGGTTTTGATATCGACAGCGATCCTGGCGTTGGCAACGACAATGGAAATAGAGATTCGGATTCAATGTCAAATCACGAGCAACGACAACATAATGATCGTGAGCATCGAAGATTTCAGATCTGAAAGAGATGATGCAGGGGCATTTTGGGAATTCTCTGAAGTCTAAAAGCCCATTTTTTTTATTTTTTGTCTTTCAATTCCGAAAAATTGCTATATATTTCAATTGTCCCATTCAAATATGCTATTCTCCCGTGATTTTTTGTGTGCGGCCCGTTTTATTATGTGCTTTGGCGTTGTCGGGCGGTGATTGATGCTAACTGTGCAACTATTGAGAATAAAACTGAACTCGTTGTTTAAGTAGAATTGGATTATATCAATTGACGGGATTTTTTTTTTTCATTTTTTATTTTTTAATTTTAGACGGAGGGTGAGAATATATCCGTATTTGTAATGGTATAATGAGTACGTTGCATCAATATGAGTAGCTAAAAAGTAGAGATTATAGATGAAACGAAAAAAATAATAATAATAATAATAAAAAAATCGAGACATTATATTTGTCAGTTTAAAAGAGAGTTTTTGAAATTCAGATAATAAAATGATAGTGACTCTTAAATTAAGGGGCATATACCTGAAAAGAACCATTTAAAAAAAAAAAAAAAAAAAAAAAAGAAGAAGAAGAAAAAGAGAAACAACGGTCCCCTTGTTTCTACCTTTAAATTGTAGAGTACATGAACACCATTTCTGTGCTCTAGTCTGGATGAGAGCTCTCAACCGTATCTCTTAGGCCGAAAATTAAAAGCTTGGTAGTTTTCACCTTAGCTTTTATTCCCAAATTAATTTGCACTTCAACTCTTCAGGTACTTTTTCTTATTTCTACTTTGTTTCTAATTGTAGAATATGACTCAATATAAGTAGCCTGCCTTGAAACCTGCTGGTTGTTCTTTACTATATCTTGACATTTTACGAATAAACTTGTAGTGCATAATTACAATTAATTCTACAGAAGAATGTGGAAAATCAAGTTTGGTACGGGTGCAGAAGATCCCTATTTGTTCAGCACCAACAACTTCTTCGGAAGACAGATATTCGAGTTCGATCCTGATGCAGGAACTCCGGAAGAGCGAGCCGAAGTTGAGGAGGTTCGCCAGAATTTCTATAAAAACCGTTTCAAGGTTAAACCTTGCAGTGACCATATTTGGCGTCTCCAGGTATATCTATGCCCCTTAAACTTAATCCAATATGAACTGACATAAGAAAATTGAAGTTTCATTCTCGTTGTTATTATTCTGATTTCTTTTTGTACAGCTTGTACAAGATCTAGTCATGGTATTTTCATTATCCTTTTTTTTTTTTTTTTCCTTTTTTCTTTTTTAATATTATTAAACGTTAGGACTTATGGGGTCTAGACCAAAAAAACTATGGTGCTGTACACACAACTCAAATAGAAGGATTTTATTAAACAACAAATTACAGTAAATAGAGATTGTATTATAAGTTTGGTCCGAAACTCTACCAATGCAAAAACCATGTTATCTTCTTCTTCAATGATGTAATAACCAAACTTTTGACAAAAGAATTTAGTAAATTAAAAGTGAAATTCACCAAAACTTTCCTGTGGTATTAAAAAGGTTATAATTGTAACATGAAGATGATACGTCAAAATATTCATAGTGTGACAATTAAATTCCATGGACAATAAAAGATTGCAATATTTTCAAAATTGTGTGACCAATTTTACGATGAGACCAGAAATATAATTATATGGTGTTACAATTTAAAATAATGTCACATAATATTAAGTCAAAACATTTTAATCAAAGCAATAAAATAAAGTGAAAATAGTACAAGGTATAATATGATTAAAAATATATTTATGTAGTGACAATTCATAATATATCACATAGTATAAAATCACCTTACTTTATTCAAATGTATGAATAGTAAAAAGGTGATCAATTGATTAAGTATTTTAGAAAGTAGTCAAATCACCATACATGGTAGTCCAACAACCTGAGTAGAGTAACAAGTGGGAATTAACAGTTTAAGTTTTAAACATATAGAAGCGATGTAGCCAAGTATATAGAATACTCTATCGAAACTTTGAAACCAAGTTCCTAGACAGATACAGAATTTTACTGCTTAGAAATTAGATAGTTCATCTTATCAGTATCAAAACTTGGACGTCAAGTTTTGCAACCAAATTAAATTGGGATAGAAATTACCTGTTCAATCCCAAACTTGGAGACCAATTTTTACCACTACAAAATTTTAGAATACTTGGAGGTCAACTTTAACAGTATGCAAACTTGGGGATTAAGTTATTTCTAGACAATTGAACTAACACTGTCATCATAAGTAAAACAAATCAAGAATTTATCCATTTAGGATAGTTTCAAAGAAAAATCCCTATTTATCTTAATTCAAGAAAATGAACTTAAATTTTTTACCCAATTGTTAGGATCAATTACGACATGGATCAAGGGCTACGATTGAACCAAATCTTAAGCTATTTCTCCTTATCGTCGACGCCTATGAGTAGTCAAAAAAAAAAAAAAAAAAAAATCGATGAATTAGGCATTGGATGAGATGGGCCTAAGAGGAATAGTGATATCCTAAGCTAGGAAGTCAACTTAATGTCCTGAACACTTGACTCCTTTGACCAAAGTTGGAAACTTATTTAACTTGACTAATTTTGGTTAGAGACACAAAGTGTGTCAAGACCACAATTAACGAATGGAATTAACCGTTGTGTCATTACTGGTGGTCTAGAAATAGGCCCTGAAGTCTTCATTTTTCCAAAGTTCCAGATACTTAGCCAGCAAGAAAATTTTTTCTCTCGCTTTCCCTCCAGCCAAACACCACCCCTAGTCCTTATTTCCTCAAAATTTCTCTAAACCCCTTTCACAAAAATCAACCTCCAAGATGTGTCAAACATAGTGTACCAGATCGAGTCTAGAACGGTCTTTTGAGGTAATAAACTTAACTCAAAGTTCATATTTTCTTTAGATAGAAACTAAGAAATATAATGTTTCATGTCATAGCTTTTGGTAGCAATTTAGAGCGTGATCTAATTTTCCACGTCAAGGTAAAACACTTAACTTAAGGTTGTTGGCTACAAAATATGTTTGGTGATAAAATTATGTTTTAGTTATGTTGATTCTATTGTTGTCACCATTAACATGTTTATATGAATGGTCTAGAAATGGCTTAATGTCAAGAAGCGGATAAAGATCGCCAATCTAGAATCATGCTTTTGTTCGTTAAAAAGTTTTATGTTTATTAAGGGGTTTTACGAGTTAAAAATCACTATATAAAATAGGATTAGTAAAAACACTAAGTGTTGTGTTGTATTGAATATTTTGCTAAGTTTTGCAATCATGAGATTTTAGCCCCAAAACAGTGTTTACGTTGTTTTGGAGAAACTATCGATTTTTTATTTTTTTTGAAATGTCGATCATGGATTTTTTTTTTATTTTTTATTTTTGAAAATGGAGCCCTTACGGATTAAATCGGTTAATAAGTTGAATGACAAATTTTTATAAATCTAAAAAAGTTATCATTTTCCATGAAGAAAGTTTTGTCAAAAACTCAATAGATAAAAAGTGATGAAATTTTCAGTTTAAAAAAAAAAAAAAACTTTAAAACTAAAAAAGAAAAGTTTTCCTCCCAGCAGCCTGGGCTTCGCAGTGCTGGTCACTCACAGCCGTGGCGCTGGCATACGGGCTGCAAAAGACTCTTTTTAGATTGAAGAGCGCCGCAGCGTTGAATCCCCAGAGCTACAGTGCTGGTGAACAATTTTTTTAGGTTTTTCCACACAAGAGCGGGGCCACGATCCCCGTAACACATAACCGCGGTACCTGCTTTAAATAAATAATAATATATAAAAATAAATATAATTTGATATGAGTTTTATTTTAAAATAATTTTTACACATTTTAAAAATTGTGATTTTTATATAATTTCAAGTGAAACGAAGTTATAATCTCTAATCCTGATTTTACCTGAATCGAATTGAAATGACTTTTATGGATTTGAATGCACCATAACCTAGTGATTTAGATGAGTAACTTTATGATACAGTGAGTTTAGATGCCCTTTTAGTCAAAGGAAATAAGTTGTTATCCGCAATCTAGTATATGAAGTGGAATCTTAGTATATGAAGTGGAATCTTTGTACGTAAGGTAAGTACAAATCTTCCCTATAATATGGAAATATTAATTATTTTCATATCATATATGTTTACAAATATGCGATGTTATATATGCCATTATTTAAGAATTACTAGTACGCCATATTCATGTTTGTGCTATATGTATGCCATATTTTGAGCTTATGTGCCACTCTTTACAAAGTATGGCATGTTTACGTTCATATCACATTTAAATATTATATGCTATGTTTATGTATATGCCATACTTTACAAACATATCAATTATTAATTTATTAAATAGATCTATATGTCATGCCATATTATATCAAATGCATCATAAATAATAAGATCACAAGTTAAAGAACCTTAGTTTTAGACCAAGCAGAAATCTAATTAGTTAAAACAAATCAAGTACTAACATCCAATATCTGTATTTAAAATCACGTTGAGGACAAGTTAAGAGAGAGATAAAAATAGACGATGTCAATAGAAGAATTTCCACAGTCAAATGGACAAGTAAGCCCAAATAGAAAAACTCATATTGGGTTTAGGGATAATCAGGCTCGAACTGATGACTTCCATCACGTCAAGGTGACACTCTACCGCTGAGTTATATCCCTTCCCATGTCCCCCATCGAGAAATAGAACTAACTAATCCTAAGGCAAAGGGTCTGTAACGCCCCGACTTCCCACGCCGGGTCATCACCTTACTTACATACTTAACTTAAACTTGCGGAAAATTTGGGAGAAAATTTTTTTTTAAACTTTATTTTAAAACTTTGAACTTGAACTTCATTCTCAAACTCATACTTACTGATAGGTACTTACTCGAGTACCGAACTTTCAAACCCTCCTTGAAGGCCATCATAATCAAATTGTAGACCAAACCCGACTTAATGCGGATTGGTACCACAAGAGGTAACTTGCTTGCCATACATACATAAACTTTGTCATTCATACTTAAAACATCATGAAAATGTGAAAACCCTTTTTCATTACAACATATTTTATAAAGTATATATATATATATTTTTTTTCAAAATCCGTGGCAGTGTCCATCCCACATTTCACAGTCCGCAGCACCAGCCTTCCACAGTATTGCATCAGAGATTGCTAGCAAGTTGCTTACCTACAGCATAGACGTAAGACGTGAGCTTTCGCTCAGCAAGTACAACTGTTACATCCGCGACGCAAAACACATATCATTATGCATGAACCAATTATGACCTCTTATAAATCAAATATGGATTCATAACTTAGCTTGGTTCTATTCCTTTACTTATCATGTGTGCTCATACCGTGGTACATAGCCAAGGAATGGTTGAAGGCGGCAGTCCGTTTTAACTCAAACCATGAAACACAAAGTTTAACATGGAGTAGTTTAGGTAGCCATCCAATCCAACTCAAACCATTAACCATACCATTTAAACTCGCCTTTGTGCAAGTCAGTACGACACAACATCTTACTTGTCTTGTTCTTACCAGGTGGTTTAACATTAGTGAACATGCTTCATGATGTCACAATATTACAACATATAACATAACATAACCTCATTCATAACATACCATAGCATTACACGCCATAACATATCATCACATGCCATAACATACCATCACATGCCATAACATACCATCACATTAGGAAAGTAACAACAAAGGGCCTATGCTGTAGGTGGAGTTGTACTTACCTTTCTTGCTATGTCCTGCGTAGTGCTGCTCCTTTTCTGAGTACAGCTGCAGGTTCTCTCCTGCTTGTTGAATGACATAGGTGAGGTTCTAATTAGTATTGTGGAATGTTGGTGATCTAACTAACATGCCTACATAATCCTAGTTGTATGTCCCCGATACTAGATGTCTTACTGGGTTACCAATAGTGACCCTATTATTTTAAAAACAACCCAATATGGATTAATCTTTAAGAGGTTACGTTGGATACCCTCATGTGCTAAACCTTTATACATACCATTAGGGTTAGGTTACCTTCCTAACCTTGGGCTTTATTCTTGTCCATAATTATTGGGTTACCTTAATTAAACTTATATCTTAGCCCAATTTATTAATCTTGGTATCCTTTAGGGTTATCTTGACCAACCCTTAAGGTTAACCCTTAAGGTTAATTGTAGTCAAACTCTTGGTCAACCAAAGTCAATTACGGTCAACTATGGTCAACCCTCTTTGGGTCAACCTTTGGGCCTTGGGCTTGACCTAGTAACTCGGGTATCCTTCCCGGTTACCTTGCGTAATCGCTTTGCTTACTAAACTTTAGTTTAAAAATCTAGTTTCCATTTCTTTGGAAACTTGGGTAAATTAACTTCAAAAATCTTTTACTTAACTTACAAAAATTCATATTCTGGAAATAGGTCTTTGTAAAAATCATTTAGGGCTGGAAGCTACCTTTGGAACAGTTTCCATAATCAAAATAGTGGTTTTGGAGAAAGTTACAATTTTTTTTCCAAACTGTTTTTAGAAAATCCTGTGCAGGAATTTCTTGTTCCCTGCACAGTCTTTATAAAACTGTGTCAGTTTAAAGATATGAATTGAATTTGAAAAAGTTGTCTTCATGAAAGTTTTAGATCTCGAAAAATCCTAAAACTTTCATGTTTTGAGAAAAACCAAGTTCTGCTTGGATTCTTGTCAGTTTTAATTTGAAACTTACTGGACGTGTAGACTAGGTCTGGGCAGATCAGCCTCGGATTTTCATAAAAACAGAGGCCATTGGAGCCTCATTTTGCAAATCCGTTTGCACTACCTCTAGGAAAAACTGTTTCGAGAAACTTTCGTGTTTTAAGTTTTTCCAATTTCGGCCTCTAAAGGCCTCAAAATCGGCTTGCCGTAAAACTTGTCAGGATCCACCCGAACCTGGCAGTTTTTCGGTTTAGAGTTCGTTTTACGTCCTAGACGTGGAATCTAGCTCAACCAGTCACCGCGGGAGCTCTAATACACACATGCAGCGGTTTTCTAGCATAAATTTTCTTTAATCACAATTTCTAACATCACCATTGAAACCTAATTGATATTGGATCAACTAAGTTGCATGATTTCGATTGCACAACACCTAGCAAGCATACTAATTAAATTCTAGCAACCTTGCACAAAATTATCATTCACCAACACTAGGGCAGATTGGGGACATATAATAAGCTAGTATTTAGCATGCAAATTAAGAAAATTAAAGCAAGCATGCACATACAAATCAAACCACCCCTAATTCTAGATCAAGCACAACCCTAGATTCCTAACTTTGGGCACAAAATAAATTGAGCTTATGCTCTTACAATTTCAACTTGAAATACATGTAAATTTCAAATTGAATGCTTAATTGAAAGAGATTAAGGTCTAGAATGGTTTACCTTGATTTATTGAAGAAATTGAGGCTAGGGTTTGGTCACAAAAATTTTCCTCCTAGGACACCACCCAAGGCCGGTTTTGTTGCACCAATTGGCACCAAAATTGGCTGATTCTTGGTGGCTGCTTGCACCTAAAGTAAGCACTCTTAAATCCGAATTTCTCACTCACTCACCCCCCCCTTGGCAGCCGGCTGTTGGCCCCAAAATTGGGCACAAAAACTGCCAAAATTTTTGCTTGAACTTGCTAGGGGAAACCGAAGACTACAAACATCAAAACCCCTAAGTTTCTCAATTTTTTTCTTCACTCAATTACCCACTTGAGATTGCAGATTTTTGGAGAGGGAAAATGGGCAGAATTTGGCTGCTTTTTCTGAATTTTTTATCAGCCAAAACTGATCCCCTCATGAGCCTATTTATAGGTGAAAAATGGGACCTTTTTGTAAAATTTTTTGTTCAACTTTTGCTCATAAATCCATAGAGCAAAATTAATTCTATTTTGACCCCTAAATGGCCGGCTGTCTACTTGGAGAACAAGGCAAGATGACCTCATCTTGGTGACATCATCTAGGTGACATCACATGCTTACATCACCAAATTTCTAAAATTTGCACTTTGACCCCAAAAGTTAAAATTCTTACATTTATGCCCTCTAGGTGGCCGGCCAACACATCACCTAGAACTTTCCATAATTCTTTCCATCCCTTAATTAATTAATTATGATGTCATAATTTGAGGATTAGGTGATGTCATCCTCCAAAGGCCTTGTTTGGCTTTTTTCTTCATTATGCAGTCCAATTTTGAGCTAACACAGATATTTCAAATACTGTACTCACTAATACACAGTATAATTTAGTACTGTTATACTTGACTGCAGTCCAAAATTTATCTGCGTAAAAATGGACTGTAAAAATTTTCTTCTTATTTCTGAAAGTCATTAGGACTTTGATATCCAACTTAGTGTGCTTGATTTTTCTAGGGTGGTCTCTTAGCTTATTCCAGCTATCTTGTCCAAAAAGACAATTTTCGCAGTATATTTCCCATACTACTTATCCTATTACTGTACAGTCATACCTTTGACTGTTCTTAGTCAACCCTTTGACTTTTTGGTCAACTTTAACTTTCTTAGTCAAACTTGGACCAACATGAAATCATGAAATTTTGTCATGCCGTTATTCTCAAAATGCCCATATTAGGTTAAGTAATCTATCGTTGAGTCTCGTAGCTAGTTAACCGATAGCTCAAACTTATACCATCATTCTCTTCCGATCCTAATCCAGATTTAGGTTTTCCTTATTTCAAAGGAAATCTAGAGTTATCAAAATTTCGGGTATTACAGGGTCCCTAGGACAAGATAACTTGGTGCTACATCAGCTATTGGGATAGACAGTTAACTAATTGAATGTAACACCAAGTTTTTTGGCAATAAGACGATCTCTTCTGTTTTAAGAAATTGTACGATTATAAAGATGTTTATGTAAAAGCCCGGTTAAGGGTTTTTAGTACGTTTTGTGAGTTTTTATGATTTTATAAGACTCGAAAATGATTGCTTAGTCAAGCAAATGACCTTTTAGGCAAAAAAGGAGCAAATCTCCAAAATTTTTATGTTGGTCAAAGTTTGACCAAAAAACGCCGACGGTTGACCAAAAAGTCAACTGTTGACCACGGGAGTCAAAGTTTGGCGGGAAAGTCAGCGGTTGACAAGAAAGTCAATGGTGGACGAGAAAGCCAAAATTTGACCCAAAAGGTTAATGAAAAAGGCTGTACGATTAAATAATTCGTAGTATGGAATTGTACTGCGTAAAGCCGTTTTTATGTCTAAAACGATATGTTAGGATTCAAAACCACCATAGAAAATCAAGCACATTAATTAGAATATCTTGGGCCAAGTGGTTCCAAGTTATGAGAAAATTTTATACAGTTCATTTTTACACAGATGAATTTTGGACTGCAGTTCAGTAAACCAATACTGTGTATAAGTAAATTCAGTATTGGAAATACCTGTGTTAATTTAAGAATTGACTGTGCAATAAAGAAAAGCAACAAACAAGCCATTAGAAGCTTACCTCACCTTACTTTATATTAATGACATCATTAGGTTATTAACCAAAAATTGGGAAAGTATTTTGGTGATTCTAGAACCACCTTGGCCGGCCACTTCATCAGCCATTAAGGCAAAATCTTGCTTCTTTTGGGGCCAAAATTCAATTAGCAAAAAGTTTCCAACCTCTATAAATAGGGGTTGCCATAATTCAAAAAAATTGGAAAAAACCAAACTATACTATGCCCAAATTTTCACTCCACCAAAACCGGTTTTGAGAGGTGAGGAAAGAAAGGAAATTTTGAGTGACAAGAGTATAGGGGTGGTCGGTTTTGAGTAGCAAAGCAAGCAAAAAGAGTTGGAAAATTTTAGGAGATCTCAGAGGCCAAGAGGCCGGTTGAAGGGGAGGAGGAAACAAGCAAGTTTTGACTGGATTTTTGGAGCCAAAGTGTGGCTGGAATTTAGCAAGTTGGTGACCTGAAATTAGGCAAGGGAGCTGAACATTTTGGGGAGCCAATTTCCCTTCGAAAGCCGGCTGTGAAGGGAGGAAAAAGGAGAAGTGAAGCAAGCTAATTTTGGAACCGAAATTGAGGTAAAATCCTTGGATCCATAAGCTTTTCATTTAAATTTCAATTGAGGAAATTTAAATGTATTTAAGCAATTGGTTGTAAGAGCATAAGCTCACTGTTTATTGCTGCCTTGGTTTAAAAATTTAGGGTTTGTGCTTGATAGGTTAGGGTTTTGTTGGTGGTTGCAAAGATTATGCATGTTAGGTGTTTGATGATTGGTTAGGGTTTTATAAATTTATGCATGATGTTTGTGTTGATGTGAATGATGAATGTTGAACGTTAGAAACCGCTGCATGTGTGTATTAGAGCTCCCGCGGTGGCTGGTCGAGCTAGGTTCCGCGCTTAGGACGTAAAATGAAATCTAAACCGAAAAACTGTCAGGTTCGGGTGGATCCTGACCAGTTTCGGGAAAAGTTAATTTTGAGGCCTTTAGAGGCCAAATTGAGAAAAACTCAAAACATGAAAGTTGTAGAACACAGTTTTTCCTAGGGGGATACGCGAACAGTTTTCCAAAATGAGGCTCCAATGGCCTCCATTTTCATGAAAACCCGAGACCAATGTGCCCAGACTTAATACACGACCAAATCAGTTTCAAATGAAAACTGACAAGGATATGAGCGAAACTGGGTTTTCCTCAAAACACGAAAGTTATAGGGATTTTCGATAGCTAAACTTTCGTGAAGAAAATTTTTCTAAAATCTGTTTAGATTTTTAAATGGAAATGGATTTCAAAAAAACTATACAGGAAATAGGGAATTCCTGTGCAGAATTTCCCAAAACAGTACAGAAAGAGGAAAATTTTATATAAACTGATAAAATAGCATTGTGAGACTGTTCCAAAGACAGTTTCCAATAGTCAATAATTTTTATAAATTTCATTGTATGATTTCCAGTTTTCAAGTAAAATAAAGGGTTTTATAAAAAGACATAAGGTTTTCTAAAAAGAAAACAAAAATGAATTTTGAAATTTAAAGTTAAACTAAAATAAATAATTTGATTAGAATAGATTTAAATCCTAGGGTTACTCAATGTAACCAAGTAGGATAACGTAAAATTAAGTAAGGGAATATAACTAAGGTTATATAAGAATGTTGGTTATACTGCCAACATTTCTAACCCTTACTTTTGTTCAATCTCAGAATATAATATACGACGGTTGTCCCGACGAACTCAAGCTAAACAGTGGACACATCAATCACAAACAAGGTAAGTACAACTCCGCCTACAGTATAGGCTTTGTTGTGTATACTTGCCTAAGTATGTGTGTAAAATGTTATGCGTTTTAGAATGCTACATTGTTAAATGCCATGTTATATGTTAAGAAATGCTATGGTATGTTCTATGTTATAAAAAGTTAAATGTTATGATTGTATGTTAGGGTTTAGAAAATGTCATGGGAAATGCTATGTATTATGAAATGCTATAGGTGTATGTTATGTAGATATGCTATAATAAGATTATGGGATAAGAATGATAATTAATAATGTGAAACATCACGATGCATGTTCACCAATTAATAAGATAAGACCAAATATGAAACAAAGCAAGTTATAATAGCAAGCAAGCTTGCCTGTGTCGTACCGACCCGCGTTAGGTCGGGTTGAGCTATGGCATGAGTAAGCCCATAGTTGCGCGCCCGGTACAGACACTTACGTAATAGGGCCCATAAGATAAAATAAGATAAGTTAAGATAAGAAAGTTACGAATGAATAAGGAAGCATAATGAAACATAAATGGCTCATGCATATGTTAAGATAAGTTACGATATGATATGATTTATGATAAAAATGTTATATTTTGTTGTGTCGCGGTATAGGATAGTTGTACTTGCTGAGCGAAAGCTCACTGTCTTACGTCTATGCTGTAGGTAAACAACCTGCCGGCAATTGTTGATACAAGATGGAGGGGCATGGCTTGGCAGACTGTGAAATGTGGGAAATAAACCGCCACACGTATTGTTATGCGTTTTATTTATGTTTATTATTTAAACCGAACAACTTTAGTGAATGTCTATTATTCTTATGTATGTACTTATGGAAGTGTGCGAGTACGCAATAAAAAAAAAAAAAAAAAAAAAAAATTTCCGCTGTTACGTTAAGAAAGTAAGCACGAAATATATGTATGTATGTATGGTAACGGCCTGTGCTAGGCGGGTCGTTACAGAGTTGGTATCAGAGCGGTTCCCTGCGATCAAAATTTCACAGTCAGCCTGCCATCGCCGCCATCATTGTGAGTAAAAAATTTTATTTTCATATATTAATCTTTATTATGCGATTATATATTAGATACACGGTTATGGACCCTGCGCATGTAGAGGAGGATCGACACTCGGTTACGTCATTCTATGAGTCGCGGCCCCTGTTATTTGACGGCACTCCCCGGACTGTATCGTTATCAGTCTGGCTCTATGATTTGGAGATGATCTTCTACCTTTGCCACATAGAGGCCCATCTTCACGTCTCTTTAGCTAGTCGGTGTCTGATAGCCGACGCGAGATTATGGTGGATGACGATCGGAGAGGGGACTCTACCCGAGCGCACCTGGGCACATTTTCGTACCGCTATGATTACACGCTACGGACCGGTACCGGAGGAGGGGGGTAGATGAGCCGTATCGGGACCCCGAGATCTATCGGGACATGCAGCATGAGCGGTATTATATATTCGTCGCAGACTGGCATGCATACCCTCATGAGACGATGGAGCATTATTGCCGGAGGTTCCAGGAGGCTATGCTGCCTCATATTCCTCAGGATATACCCAGCCCAGGGATGCAGGCCCTAGTGATTCTGCGGAACGGGTTACCTCCCCCGATTCGACAGCACACTCCTATACCTACGCTGGACATGACAGTGGCGCATATGGTCGAGTACATTCTGGGCGCGGAGGTCATTGTCCATGCTATGCAGGCCGACGCTTATGTAGTAGAGCCCGAGGTGCCGGATGACGAGGCTGGGGTGCCAGAGCCGGTGTACGAGCCCGAGCCGGTGTACGAGCCAGAGCCGGTATACGAGTCAGAGCCAGTGTATGAGCCAGGTCCGGTCTACCCAGAGGACCCGATGGCCGCCGACCCGGTGCAGGAGATGCCTGCTCAGGGGGCTGAGTTCGAGGCCGAGGATGATGACCAGGATGCGGATGAGGACCCTCCGATCATCGTCATATCCAGCGATGATGAGGATGATGATGAGGAGCCCGAGCACGAGCCAGAGCGTGGAGGATGGCTCGATGAGGGAGATGAGTTCGAGGAGGACCCCGAGGAGATCCCAGATGATGACGGAGATGCCGACTTCCGATGTTTCAGCAGTCACGGTAGTAGAGTTAGATTAGACTTAGATCGCTCGATTATGTACATATTTTTGATTTTGACACTGTTTTGTACTAGCTTATTATTTTTGGGAGATAGGCTTGTACTGATGTACGATGGTAAAGTGGTAGACACTTCCATCACATTTTTGATCTTGTATATACAGTACGATGAACAAATATGTAAGTACATAATTGTAAATACGATGTACATTTTGTAAATGCACAAAAGGATAAGTTCAAAGTATGATGAGTATATGTATGTCTACTGTTATGAAATGCAAAAGTTATGTTATGATGATGAATGTTACGATAAGTATGCGATGATTAACTATTATATTGCGATACGCTAAATTATAAATGAAAGAAAGGATATTAATAATATAATAATATCTTGTCTGATGATTTGATAGGATGGTACGCCCACGTCGAACAATGCCCGTAAATCCGCCCCAGCCGGATTTCGCGACTGTCGTGGCTAATTTACAAAGACAGCTGCTCGAACAGCAGCAAGAAACCAACAGACTAAGGGAGCAGATAGCCCAAATGAATCAGAGGCCCCAAGTGAACGAGGTTCCACCTCCAGTTCACCAAGCACCTCCAGTCAATCAGGTACCGCCAGTAGTACCTCCAGTCCCAGAGGCCCAACCAGAGATTCCCCGGAATGCTGAAATTCCGATGGCACCTGTTGGAGGACAAGTGAATCTACAGCCAGTACGGGAAGATTTGCTTTATGAGCGATTCAGGCGGATGAAGGCGCCTGAATTTGAAGGACCAACTGACCCCGTAGCCGCCGACAACTGGTTGCTTGATATCCAAGTTATCTTGGATTTCATGCGGCTCACGGAACAAGAAAAGGTTCTCTGTGCTTCATTCGCCTTGAAGAAAGATGCACGGCACTGGTGGATGACGGTGCAAATGCGTCGGGATGTCATGGCCATGAGTTGGCAGGATTTTGTGATGGAGTTCCGGGCCATGTACTATAATGCAGAGATACTGGCAGCTCAGCAAGATGAGTTTACCAGCTTGCAACAAGGGTCGATGACAGTCATGGAGGCTGTAAGGAAGTTTGAACAGTTAGCCCGTCTGTGTCGGAACTGGTTCCGACTGAAAAGGAGAAAGTTAGGAGAATGATGATGATGTTCCGCACAGACATCTCCAAACAAGTTAGTGCTGGTAGTAGCCCGCCTACCCTGGTATCTGATTGTGTCAGCAGGGCAATAAGAGCTGAGTACTGGATCAACCGAGATAAAGAAGCACGGGCTCAGTTCTTCAAAACCAGAAAGGAGGAGAAGGCTACGGTAAAACAGACGCAGCCTCGTCAGAATTCTGAGCCGAATCAGAAAGGCCAAACCAGTAGTCCTGCCCAAAATACCAAGCAGCCCGGCAAGAATAAGAGAAAAGGAAATTTCTCGGGCCAGGGACAACAAAGAAATTTCCCACAGAAAAAAAATAATCGTGGAAGGGAGGGTAATAATGTCGACTACCCGCCGTGTGCTAAATGTGGAAAGAAGCACCCGGGTGTGTGCAGAATGGGGACGAATGCTTGCTACCTATGTGGCAAGGAGGGGCATTATGCCAGGAACTGTACCCAGAACCCCCAGAACCAGAATCAGAACCCTCCACATCCAAACCGGAATATGAACAGTCAGTTACATGCAGTCCAAGCCAGACTAGAAGGACCCTCAATCGCGCAAGGCAGATTGGAGGCTCCTGAACCCCAAGCCAGGATCTATGCTTACACAAGAGGAGATGCCGAAGCAGGAACTTCTCATGTGGTGACATGTCAGATCTCTATCGCCACTCATGAAGCTATTGCCTTGTTTGATTCTGGTGCCACTCACTCGTTTATATCATTGGAGTTCGCCCAGAAGTTAGGAAGATGTGTGGATGAATTAGAGCAGCCCTTCAAAACTTCTCTGCCATCCGGAGAAATTTATGGTCCGATTTCTGGATACGGAATATTTCCGTAATTATTTGTGGTAAAGAATTGTATGTAGATCTCATCGCGATCAAGCTTCAGGATTTTGATGTGATCTTAGGAATGGACTTCTTGGGCAAATACAACGCAAAGATCGACTGTCGAAAGCGTTGTGTGACTTTCAACCCCTACGGTGAGGAAAAGTTCAGTTTCTACGGACAGTCTCGGAACTCAGCAACCAGATTGATCACGGCAATGAAGGCTTGGAAAATATTAGCTAGTGGCTGCCAGGGGTACTTAGCTAATATGGTAGACAAGGATCAGGAGATGGAGTTAACGCCAGAAGATGTCCCCATTATTAAGGAATATGTGGATATCTTTCCAAAGGACTTACCAGGACTACCACCAGAACGTGAAATTTCGTTCGAAATCGAGTTGCTACCTGGAGCTGCTCCGATATCAAAAGCGCCTTATCGCATGGCACCTGCAGAGCTTAGAGAGCTTCAAGTGCAATTACAAGAGCTGCTCGATAAGGGATTTATCCGACAGAGTCATTCTCCGTGGGGAGCGCCAGTTTTGTTTGTAAAGAAGAAGGATGGAACGTTGCGCATGTGCATCGACTATTGTGAGCTGAACAAGATCACGATAAAGAACAAATATCCCCTTCCGAGGATAGATGATCTCTTTGATCAGCTTCGAGGAGCAGTTGTGTTTTCAAAAGTCGATCTGCGATCGGGTTATCATCAGCTTAAGATTAAGGAGTCGGATATCTCCAAGACGGCTTTTCGAACGCGCTATGGGCACTACGAATTTTCAGTTATGCCGTTTGGACTAACCAATGCCCCAGCTGCTTTCATGGACCTTATGAACAGAGTGTTCAAGGAATATTTGGACAAGTTCGTTATTGTCTTTATTGACGATATTTTGATTTATTCAAGGTCCCAGGAAGAACATGAGCAGCATCTGAGAATAGTAATGGAAACGCTAAGACGACATCAGCTTTATGCCAAGTTCACTAAATGTGAATTTTGGCTGGAAAAGGTACATTTCTTAGGCCATGTTGTGTCAAAAGAAGGGATTTCTGTGGATCCTGCTAAGGTGGAGGCAGTTAGTTCGTGGCCCAGACCTAAAAATGTTACGGAAATCAGGAGTTTCCTGGGATTGGCTGGTTATTACCGACGATTCGTCGAGGGATTCTCCAAGATTGCAGCCCCTCTTACTGCCCTTACTCGAAAAGGGAGGAATTTCGAATGGACATCGAAATGTGAAGAGAATTTTCAGGAACTCAAGAAGCAGCTGACGACAGCCCCCGTACTGATAATTCCTGACGTGGATGCAGGAAATTTCATAATTTATAGTGATGCTTCCAAAACAGGACTTGGAGCGGTTCTAATGCAGCACGGAAAAGTGATCGCCTATGCTTCCCGACAGTTGAAAGATCATGAAAGAAACTACCCTACGCATGATCTGGAGCTTGCAGCGGTAGTTTTCGCACTCAAGATCTGGAGGCATTACTTATATGGGAATAAATGCGAAATTTACACAGACCACCAGAGCCTCAAGTATATTTTTACTCAGAAGGAGCTCAACATGAGACAACGTAGGTGGCTAGAGCTTGTAAAGGATTATGATTGTGAGATCGTTTACCACCCTGGAAAGGCGAACAGGGTAGCAGATGCATTAAGTCGGAAATCGGTAGGCATGCTGATGTCTATTGAAGCTTTTCCGATGCCATTACAAAGAGAAATTTCTGAGTTTAACTTGGAGCTGCTGACGGGCAAATTATCTTCTCTGACTCTCCAGTCCGATCTTCTCGAAACCATTCGGATGCATCAAGGAAAAGATCCCTTTTTGATTAAGGCACAACTTTTTGACGGAAAGAAAAAGGAGTTTAAGACCTCTGCTGATGGGGTTATTTACTTCAAAGAAAGGATTTGCGTTCCTGACTTTGAATTTTTGAAGGATCAGATACTATCAGAGGCACATAAAACACCGTATTCGGTACATCCAGGAGCTTCCAAGATGTACAAAGATCTCCGAGAAAACTATTGGTGGCCAAATATGAAGAATGAGATAGCGGAGTACGTGTCAAAATGCCTAACTTGTCAGAAAGTTAAGGCCGAACATCGACATCCTGGTGGAGAATTGCAGAAAATAGAGCTTCCTGAATGGAAATGGGAACAAATTACCATGGATTTTATTGTGGGACTACCCAGGACTGCAAGTGGAAACGACATGATTTGGGTTATTGTTGATAGATTAACCAAATCAGCCCACTTTATCGCTATCAAAGCCACCTTTTCAGTGGAAAAATTGGCTGAAGTCTATGTATCCCAGATTGTTAGACTGCATGGAGTGCCAAAATCGATCATTTCAGATCGTGATGGACGGTTCACTTCGCGCTTTTGGACAAGTGTTCATAATGCTATGGGGTCGAGATTGAAGTTCAGTACGGCATTTCACCCCCAAACCGATGGCCAGTCAGAACGAACCATCCAAACACTGGAAGATATGTTGAGATCATGTGTTTTGGATTTCAAGGGAAACTGGGATCAGAAGCTGCCGTTGATCGAATTTTCATATAACAACAGTTATCACGCATCGATCGGTATGGCTCCGTTCGAGGCACTATACGGAAGAAAATGTCGATCCCCTATTCATTGGCAAGAAGTGGGACAAAAGCAGCTTCAAACCACGGATTACATCAGAAAGACTTCAGAGGATATTAAGAAGATTAAACAAAGGCTCGATGTGGCTTTTAGTCGCCAGAAGAGTTATGCTGACAAGCGTAGAAGGCCTTTGGAATTCCAAGTCGGTGATGCGGTGTTCATTAAAATTGCTCCTATGAAAGGGGTAATGCGGTTTGGCAAGAAAGGGAAGCTTAGCCCAAGGTATACTGGACCTTTTGAAATTCTAGAAAGGGTTGGAAAAGTAGCCTATAAGCTTGCCCTACCACCAGAACTAGCGTCAATGCACAATGTATTTCATGTCTCGATGCTAAAGAAATACGTGTCAGACCCTTCCCATGTGCTCAGTCAAGAACCAGTGGAGGTTCATATGGATTTGACTTATGAGGAAACGCCCGTACGAATCTTGGATCGGGAAGAGAAGGTCCTAAGAAATAAGACAATTCCTATGGTTAAAGTGTTGTGGCGAAACCACAAGGTTGAAGAGGCAACCTGGGAATTAGAAGATGATATAAGGAAGAACTACCCCAGTTTGTTCTGATTTTCGAGGACGAAAATTTCTAAGGGGGGTAGATTGTAACACCAAGTTTTTTGGCAATAAGACGATCTCTTCTGTTTTTAAGAAATTGTACGATTATAAAGATGTTTATGTAAAAGCCCGGTTAAGGGTTTTAGTACGTTTTGTGAGTTTTTATGATTTTATAAGACTCGAAAATGATTGCTTAGTCAAGCAAATGACCTTTTAGGCAAAAAAGGAGCAAATCTCCAAAATTTTTATGTTGGTCAAAGTTTGACCAAAAAACGCCGACGGTTGACCAAAAAGTCAACTGTTGACCACGGGAGTCAAAGTTTGGCGGGAAAGTCAGCGGTTGACAAGAAAGTCAATGGTGGACGAGAAAGCCAAAATTTGACCCAAAAGGTTAATGAAAAAGGCTGTACGATTAAATAATTCGTAGTATGGAATTGTACTGCGTAAAGCCGTTTTTATGTCTAAAACGATATGTTAGGATTCAAAACCACCATAGAAAATCAAGCACATTAATTAGAATATCTTGGGCCAAGTGGTTCCAAGTTATGAGAAAATTTTATACAGTTCATTTTTACACAGATGAATTTTGGACTGCAGTTCAGTAAACCAATACTGTGTATAAGTAAATTCAGTATTGGAAATACCTGTGTTAATTTAAGAATGGACTGTGCAATAAAGAAAAGCAACAAACAAGCCATTAGAAGCTTACCTCACCTTACTTTATATTAATGACATCATTAGGTTATTAACCAAAAATTGGGAAAGTATTTTGGTGATTCTAGAACCACCTTGGCCGGCCACTTCATCAGCCATTAAGGCAAAATCTTGCTTCTTTTGGGGCCAAAATTCAATTAGCAAAAAGTTTCCAACCTCTATAAATAGGGGTTGCCATAATTCAAAAAAATTGGAAAAAACCAAACTATACTATGCCCAAATTTTCACTCCACCAAAACCGGTTTTGAGAGGTGAGGAAAGAAAGGAAATTTTGAGTGACAAGAGTATAGGGGTGGTCGGTTTTGAGTAGCAAAGCAAGCAAAAAGAGTTGGAAAATTTTAGGAGATCTCAGAGGCCAAGAGGCCGGTTGAAGGGGAGGAGGAAACAAGCAAGTTTTGACTGGATTTTTGGAGCCAAAGTGTGGCTGGAATTTAGCAAGTTGGTGACCTGAAATTAGGCAAGGGAGCTGAACATTTTGGGGAGCCAATTTCCCTTCGAAAGCCGGCTGTGAAGGGAGGAAAAAGGAGAAGTGAAGCAAGCTAATTTTGGAACCGAAATTGAGGTAAAATCCTTGGATCCATAAGCTTTTCATTTAAATTTCAATTGAGGAAATTTAAATGTATTTAAGCAATTGGTTGTAAGAGCATAAGCTCACTGTTTATTGCTGCCTTGGTTTAAAAATTTAGGGTTTGTGCTTGATAGGTTAGGGTTTTGTTGGTGGTTGCAAAGATTATGCATGTTAGGTGTTTGATGATTGGTTAGGGTTTTATAAATTTATGCATGATGTTTGTGTTGATGTGAATGATGAATGTTTGAACGTTAGAAACCGCTGCATGTGTGTATTAGAGCTCCCGCGGTGGCTGGTCGAGCTAGGTTCCGCGCTTAGGACGTAAAATGAAATCTAAACCGAAAACTGTCAGGTTCGGGTGGATCCTGACCAGTTTCGGGAAAAGTTAATTTTGAGGCCTTTAGAGGCCAAATTGAGAAAAACTCAAAACATGAAAGTTGTAGAACACAGTTTTTCCTAGGGGGATACGCGAACAGTTTTCCAAAATGAGGCTCCAATGGCCTCCATTTTCATGAAAACCCGAGACCAATGTGCCCAGACTTAATACACGACCAAATCAGTTTCAAATGAAAACTGACAAGGATATGAGCGAAACTGGGTTTTCCTCAAAACACGAAAGTTATAGGGATTTTCGATAGCTAAAACTTTCGTGAAGAAAATTTTTCTAAAATCTGTTTAGATTTTTAAATGGAAATGGATTTCAAAAAAACTATACAGGAAATAGGGAATTCCTGTGCAGAATTTCCCAAAACAGTACAGAAAGAGGAAAATTTTATATAAACTGATAAAATAGCATTGTGAGACTGTTCCAAAGACAGTTTCCAATAGTCAATAATTTTTATAAATTTCATTGTATGATTTCCAGTTTTCAAGTAAAATAAAGGGTTTTATAAAAAGACATAAGGTTTTCTAAAAAGAAAACAAAAATGAATTTTGAAATTTAAAGTTAAACTAAAATAAAATAATTTGATTAGAATAGATTTAAATCCTAGGGTTACTCAATGTAACCAAGTAGGATAACGTAAAATTAAGTAAGGGAATATAACTAAGGTTATATAAGAATGTTGGTTATACTGCCAACATTTCTAACCCTTACTTTTGTTCAATCTCAGAATATAATATACGACGGTGTCCCGACGAACTCAAGCTAAACAGTGGACACATCAATCACAAACAAGGTAAGTACAACTCCGCCTACAGTATAGGCTTTGTTGTGTATACTTGCCTAAGTATGTGTGTAAAATGTTATGCGTTTTAGAATGCTACATTGTTAAATGCCATGTTATATGTTAAGAAATGCTATGGTATGTTCTATGTTATAAAAAGTTAAATGTTATGATTGTATGTTAGGGTTTAGAAAATGTCATGGGAAATGCTATGTATTATGAAATGCTATAGGTGTATGTTATGTAGATATGCTATAATAAGATTATGGGATAAGAATGATAATTAATAATGTGAAACATCACGATGCATGTTCACCAATTAATAAGATAAGACCAAATATGAAACAAAGCAAGTTATAATAGCAAGCAAGCTTGCCTGTGTCGTACCGACTCGCGTTAGGTCGGGTTGAGCTATGGCATGAGTAAGCCCATAGTTGCGCGCCCGGTACAGACACTTACGTAATAGGGCCCATAAGATAAAATAAGATAAGTTAAGATAAGAAAGTTACGAATGAATAAGGAAGCATAATGAAACATAAATGGCTCATGCATATGTTAAGATAAGTTACGATATGATATGATTTATGATAAAAATGTTATATTTTGTTGTGTCGCGGTATAGGATAGTTGTACTTGCTGAGCGAAAGCTCACTGTCTTACGTCTATGCTGTAGGTAAACAACCTGCCGGCAATTGTTGATACAAGATGGAGGGGCATGGCTTGGCAGACTGTGAAATGTGGGAAATAAACCGCCACACGTATTGTTATGCGTTTTATTTATGTTTATTATTTAAACCCGAACAACTTTAGTGAATGTCTATTATTCTTATGTATGTACTTATGGAAGTGTGCGAGTACGCAATAAAAAAAAAAAAAAAAAAAAATTTCCGCTGTTACGTTAAGAAAGTAAGCACGAAATATATGTATGTATGTATGGTAACGGCCTGTGCTAGGCGGGTCGTTACATTGAATTTCTAAGATAATAATCTAATTAGCTAAAATAATAGCTAACATTCGTTATGTGTCACGCCCCGACCTACTTAGGGTCGTGACTTCGTACTTACTTAACTTAATTCTTAATTCAAATACTTTAAACTTACTGAAAATTTCAGAGTAAATTTTTTTTTTAAACTTTATTTTAAACTCAAACTCAAACTTGACTTAATCTCATACTTATTTATAGGTACTTACTCGAGTACCGAGCTTTCACACCTCATTTGAAAGCTATCATATTTAAATTGTGGACTAAACCCGACCTAGTGCGGGTCGGTATGACACGAGGCAACTTGTTGCCATCATACTTGAAACCTTTCCTTACCCACCTTTATTTCATTATAACGTAACATAAACACATTTTTCAAACATATTTTACAAAACATATTTTACAACATACTTTTCAAAACCTGTGGCGGTTGTCCAACTCAAATTTCACAGTCTGTAGCGCTATCTCTCCACAGTCTTGCATCAAGCATTGCCGGTAAGTTGCTTATGTAACGACCCGTCTAGCACAGGCCGCTACCGTACGTACATACATACATATTGTACTTAATTACTTAGCTTGAACAGCGGAAATTTTTTTTTTTTTTTTTTTACAGTGTACATGCACACGAAATATAAACGTAAGCATATCGGACATTAAATAAAGTTGTTCGGGTGTAAATAAAACTCATAATATAATTACATAATATTATCGAAAACGCGTAGCGGTTTTGTTCCCACATTTCACAGTCCGCCAGTCCACGCCCTCCATCTTGTATCATGGGTTGCTGCCAGGCTGCTTACCTACAGTATAGACGTAAGACAGTGAGCTTTCGCTGAGCAAGTACAACTATTCTATACCGCGACTCAACATACCATACATGTCCTAACCAGCATACCATACCTAACATAACTTATCTTAACATATGCATGAGCCATTTATGCTTCATTATACTTTCTTATTCATTCATAACTTACTTTCTTAACTTATCTTAGCTTATCTTATCTTATCTTATGGGCCCCCATAACGTAAGTGTTCGTACCGGGCGCGCAACTATGAATTGGTTGGGGCGGCCAGTCCATTTCCAATTCAATCCATAGTCCAACCCGACCTAACGCGGGTCGGTACGACACAGGCAAGCTTGCTTGCCATCGTAACTTTCATTGTCTCTTACTTATTCTTATTCTTGTTCATTGGTGAACATGCATCGTGATGTATCACACAATTAAATCATAATCGTATCTTAATCATACCATGTCCTTAACATGACTTATATCTTAACATACTTCATAGCATATATTATAGCATACGTTCATAGCATACATTCATAACATACGTTCATAGCATTTCATAACACATAGCATGTTGCATAACATTTCATAGCACATAGCATACTTCATATAACATTTATCAAACATACTTAGGCAAGTATACACAACAAAGCCTATGCTGTAGGCGGAGTTGTACTTACCTTGTTTGTGTTTACTGTGTCCGATATTGAGCTGAATCTCGTCAGGACGCTGTCTCGTACTATATTCTGTTATCCAATAAAAGTAAGGGTTAGAAATATTGGTAATATAACCAACACTCTCATATAACCTTAGTTATATGCCCTTACTTAATTTTACGTTGTCCTAATTGGTTACATTGAGTAACCTTAGGGTTTAAATCTACCCTAATCGGATTGTTTTTAACTTTAGGTTTTAAAATCCCATTTTTAGAAAAACCATATATTTTACGTATAAAAATCCTTTGTTTAGTTTAAAAATTTAAAATCATAAAATAGTATTTGTAAAAATTATTGACTGTTGGAAACTGCCTTTGGAACAGTTTTACATTGTCAATTATCAGTGTATGTGCAGAATTATTCTTTTTCTGCACTGTTTCAAGAAATCCTGTACAGGAATTCCCTATTTCCTGTACAGTTTTAGAAATCCAATTCCATTTACAAATCAAGGCCGAATTTGAAAAATTGTTCTTCATGAAAGTTTTAGCTTTCAAAAACCCTATAACTTTCATGTTTTGAGGAAAACCCAGTTCCGCTTGTATCCTTGTCAGATTTCATTTGAAACTGGCTGGTCGTGTAAACTAGGTCTGGGCAGACTAGTCTCGGATTTTTATAGAAACGGAGGCCATTGGAGCCTTATTTTGAGAAACCGTCAAATTTTCCCCTAGAAAAAACCTTACTCTACAACTTTCATGTTTTAGGTTTTGTCCAATTCGGCCTCTAAGGGCCTCGAAATCTGCTTTTCCAGAAACTGGTCATTTTCTACCCGAACTGGCAGTTTTCGGTTTAACTTCGTTTTACGTCCTAGTTCGTGTATTCTAACCTCAACTGTTCACATCGGGAGCCTAAGAAAAATCATGCAGCGCTTTTCTAATATCCAATTTCATCATGCAAATCAACATTAGCATCATGCATCAATCATATAAAACCCTAGCCATACAACAAACACTTAGCATGCAACTTTGAAACCACCAAACCAAAAACCCTAACAAATCAAGCACATATTCTAAATTCCTAACTAAGGCAGCAAATTAAAGTGAGCTTATGCTCATTACAACCCATGCTTAAATACATTTAAATTTCTCCAAATGAAATTTAAATGAAAGCTTAGGTATTTAGGAATTATACCTTACTTTGGCTCAAGAACTTGGCTTGGCCTTTCCTCCCTTTTTCCTCCTCCAACAGCCGGCCTTCTTAGGTCAGTTGGCTCCTCAAAATTCCAGCCTTCCTTGCCCTAAAATCCTGTCACCAACTTGCTCAAAATTTCCGGCCACACAAGCTCCAAAACCCGGTCACCCCTTAGCTTGATTCTTCCTTGTTCTTCCTCCCCTTCAACCGGCCTCTTGGCCAAATTTGGGCACCAAAATCCTTGGAGCTCTTGGTTGATGCTCAAGGTAGAAAACCAAACACTCGAAACCCTAATCTCCCTTAGTTCTAAAATTTTTTCCTTTCTTCCTCCTTAGCTCCCACAACCGGCCTTGGTTAGGGAAAAATGGGTACCAAATTTTTTTTTTACACTTTTTGGCTTGCTCTCCAACAAGAAACCGACCAACACACTCTCTTTTTCTCTTGATCTTGGCTTGAACTTCTTCCTTTCCCTTTCCCTCAAGTTCGGTTTTGGTGAGTAGAAAATTTGGCAAAGTTTGGTTTGAATTTTCTAATTAATTTTGATTTTGGGGTCACCTATTTATAGAGGTTTTGAACTTCTTTAAAATTGTAAATTGACCCCCAAAAGAAGCAAAATTTGCACCATTTGCTGCTGAAGTGGCCGGCCATCCTTGGTCTAGAAGGGTCCAATTCTTTCCAAAAATTTTTCTTAATTACTTAATGATGTCATTAAACAAAAGTAAGGTGAGGTAAGCCACCTTTAGGTGTGTTTGGCTCTTTTCCTTATTGTACAGTCCATTTTTAAGTTAACATAGGTATTTCCAATACTGGATTCACTTATACACAGTATTGGTTTACTGAACTGCAGTCCAAAATTCATCTGTGTAAAAACGAACTGTATAAAAATTTTCTTATAACTTGAATCCACTTGGCCCAAGATATCCTAATTAATGTGCTTGATTTTCTATGGTGGTTTTAAATTCTAAACATATCATTTTATTCATAAAAACGGTTCTATACAGTATAATTTCTATACTGTGGATTATTTTACCGTACAGTCTTTTCTTTGACTTTTTGGGGTCAATCTTCGACTTTTTCGTCCACCATTGACTTTCTTGTCAACCGTTGACTTCCTTGCCAAGATTTGACTCCCGTGGTCAACAGTTGACTTTTTGGTCAATCGTCGACGTTTTTGGTCAAACTTTGACCAACATAAAAATTTTGGCAATTTTACTCCTTTTTACCAAAAAGGTCATTTGATTGACTAAGCAATCATTTTCGAGTCTTATAAAGGCATAAAAACTCACAAAACATAATAAAACCCTTAACCGGGCTTTTTCCATAAATACCTTCATGGTTCGTACAATTTCTTAAATCATAAGAAATCGTAATGTTACAGAAAAACTTGGTATTACAACTTACCTACAGCATGAACGTAAGTAATGAGCTTATGCTCAGTACAACGTCCTAATCTGCAAAACATTTTTCATAAAAGAATGCATGTACCGATTACTCTTTCTTATGAATCAATTATGATTTCTTATGTTAACTTGGTTCTGGGCCCCTTACATGTCATGTGTGCACATACCGTGGCACATAGCCATGGAGTGATTGAGGCGGCCAGTCCAATCCAACTCAAACCATAGACTAAACCGTTTTAAACCCACCCTTGTGGCAAGTCGGTACGATACAATAATATTAGCTTGTCTTATCTTATCTTATGACTTAAAAATATGTTCTTACCATGTGGTTTGATATTAGTGAACATACCTCATGATGTTACTATATCAGAACATATAATATAACATAATATCAATCATAACATAAGCATCATGACATAATGTATCGCATCATAACATAAAACATCATAACATACAACATCCGTAAATCATGTAAATCAATTCATGATTTCTTGAAAAACATGTCATGCAACAAAAACGTTTTGTCCATGCTGTAGGCGGAGTTGTACTTACCTGTTACGTTATGTCCTGAGTTTGTTGCTCCTATCAATTGTAACAACATGTTAACTTCTTGTTTTCAAAAAAAGGACGTAAGGTAAGGATTGTCCTATCTTATCATAAATCATAATCATTAAATATTGGTATCCTAACCAACATCTATGAGTAACCCTAGTTATATGTGTCCCACATCTTCTTATGATAACTCGTTTGGTTATTTGCCGTAACCCTAGGCTCATGGCCCAACCAGACTTAAACAGTTTCTTATTAGGTTACTTCAGGTAACCCTGGTACCAGGCCCAGTCATATTTGAATAGTGTCTTATTAGGTTACTATTAGTAACCTTGGGCCTAAGCCCAATTATACTTTGACCCATACCCTATTAAGTTACTAATTACACTAAGGCCCAATTACTTTTTTAAAGTAATACCCTATTAGGTTACCATTGGTAACTATGGGTTTTATGCTCAACTCAATAGCTTGGGTATCTTATGTGGTTACTATAAGTAACTTAAATAATTTGGCCTGATAAAATTTTGAAACCTTCCCGGTTACTATTTGTCCTATAGTTGTTTACCATAGGACTTGGCTTATTTCATTTATTTCATTCCTTGTTTGATAAATTTTAACCCCTTTTTATAAACTGCTTAAAACAGTCCCATAACTTTGGTTATCAATGCATGTGCAGAAATTTTCTGTTTATACACTGTTTTTTAGGAAATCCTGTGCAGGAATTTCCTGTTTCCTGCACAGTTTTTAAGATCAAATTTTATCTTAATAATCTGTTTAAAATTTGAAACATCTATCTTCATGAAAGTTGTAGAACTCAAATAATACTACAACTTTCGTTTCTTACTCAAAACCTAGTTTTGCCTTTAACTTAGTCATATATCTGGTTGAAACCGGCTGGCCGTGCACAGGGTCTGGGCAGACCAGGGCTCAGGTTTTCATGAAAACAGAGGCCTTTGGAGCCTTATTTTAAAAACCATTCATGTTTCCCGCTAGGGTTTTCCATTTTCTACAACTTTGTAGTTTTGACTTTTCTCAAATTCGGCCTCTAAAGGCCACAAAATCCTGTTTCCAAAAGCTGCCCAGTTTTAATATGAAACTGGCAGTTTTCATTTTAGTTGGTTCTTACGTAAAATTACGTACATACTACCTCGAACAGTTCAAACCATGAGCCTACATAAAACATGCAGCACGTTACGTAATATTTTCATTACCATGCTGGTGATTCTTCACCAACTAGGGTTTTTAGGGTTTTCTTGAACCCTACATGCACAGACATCACCTTTATCATAATCATTCACACCATACATCTTCTTGAGTGTGTAGGGACATACTACAAACACATACTAAGCATTCATACATATCACACATACTCTAACACATAACATGATAAACATGCATCAAACCATAATTAGAGACCACCAAACCCTAATCAAGTACTTTCAAGCAATCTAGGCTACTCCTATTGCATGAAAATAAAATTGAGCTTATGCTCTTACATTCCCAACATGTAAATACACTTAAATCTGGAATCAAACTAAATTGAAGAACTAGAGGGTGGAGAGGATTACCTCAATATCCAAGAGAATGGATCTACCCTTTGGTTGAGAAATTTCTTCTCACTCCATCATCACCAAAAATCCGACCTCTCTCTCTCATTTTTTTTCTCCCTTTTTGGCTTGGCTCCTAAGGGGGAAAATGTAAAAATCAAATCTTTGAACAGACTCATGATTCCATATAGGAATTTAAGTTTGTACTATGTGTTTATGTAATGTTTCATGAAAATTATGAGTATCAATGTGAAATTCATAATTTTATCAGTAAATGTTTGAGTTCTCATTTAATTAACTATGAGACTCAATAAGCAGTTTGCTTAGCCAAGCATGTGACCTTTGAGCAAAAAGGGAAGAAAAATTTCATGATTTTATGTTGGTCAAAGTTTGACCAAGAAAAGACAAAGTCGACCAGAAAAGTCAAAGTTTGACTAGAATGGTCAAAGAGATGACCGTACAGTTATGTGACAGAGCAGTATGGAAAATATACTGTGAAAAACTGTCTTTATGGACGGGATAGCACGAATAGGCCTTAAAACCACCTTAGAAAATCAAGCACACCAAGTTAGAAATAAAGAGCAAAAAAGGCTTAAGGAAATAAGAAAAATTTTATACTGTCCATTTTTATACAGATAAATTTTGGACTGTAGTATAGCATAACAGTACTGTGTATTAGTGAGCACAGTATTGAAAATATCTGTGTTGGCTTAAAAATGGACTGTGTATTGAAGAAAAGAGCCAAACAAGCCCTAATGAGGATGACATCACCTTATCCTCAAATTATGACATCATTAATTAATTAAACAAGGATGGAAAGAAAATGTTTGGAGTGTTATAAAGCCAAGGGACCGGCCACCTAAGGGGGCTTTTGGGCAAATCTATGCTAGTTTGAGGACTTTTTGGCAAATTTAAGAAGTTTTCCACACCTATAAATAGGTGTGAGGTGGTGGTCATTTTGTTCACAAAATTTGGAAAATCTAGCAAAACTTTGCCCATTTTTCTTCCCAAAAATCCGAACTTGAGAGGCCAAGAGAGAAGAGAGAAAATAAAAAACTCAAAGGGGAAATTTAAGGGGAGTGGTCGGATTTGAGTTAGAACACCAACAAAAATTTGAAAAAAATTTTGAGACCCATTTTGGCCAAGTGGCCGGTTGTTGGTGGAGGCAAAAGGAAAGGAGAAAATCAAGAAAAAGCCAAGCCAATTTCTTGATCTAGATCAAGGTAACCCTCCCAAAACCCTAAACTCTTCAATTAAGTTTCAATTTGAAATTTTATTTGTATTTCAAGTTGAAAATTGTAAGAGCATAAGCTCAAGTTATTTTATTGCCCTAGATTAGTTTAGGTGTGGTGCTTGATTAGGTATTAAGGGTGGTTTGATTTATGAGTTTGATTTATGAGCCTTGATTGTTAGATGCTTATGCTTATTTGACCATTAGGGTTGCATGCTAGATGTTTAATGTAGTTGTATGTCCCCAAGTATGTGAATGAAGTTGTATGAGTATGTTAGGTTGCTAGAAGAGAAATATGATGAATGGAATGGTTTGCACGGATGCAATCGGGTTACATGCATGTTAAAGTGGGACGTTAGAAAACGCTGCATGTCTGTTTTCTAGGCTCCCACTTATTCGGTTGAGTTAGATTGCGCAAAATAGGACGTAAAATGAATTTAAGAACAAAAACTGCCAGTTTGGGTACAAACTAACCAATTTTCTGGAAAGTGAAATTTGAGGCCTTTAAAGGCCGAATTGGGAAAAACGTAAAACATAAAAGTTGTAGAGAAGGGTATTTCCTAGGGGGCAACATGGACAGTTTTCCAAAATAAGGCTCCAAAGGCCTCGGTTTTTATGAAAATCCGAGCCTGACCGTGCTTAGGATTCATGCACGGCCAGGTGGGTTCAACAGGGAATATGAACACGTTAATGTCCGAACTGGGTTTTCCTCAAACATGAAAGTTGTAGATTTTTTCGAAAGCTAAAACTTTCGTGAAGACAACTTTTTCCAATTCAGTCCAGATTTTTTTTAATAGAAACGGATTTCTGAAAACTGTGCAGGAAACAGGAAATTCTTGCACAGGATTTTCTAAAAACAATTCAGGAAAACTGTATTTTTCACCGAACCCAATGTTTTGACTGAGAAAACTATTCCAATGGCAGTTTTCAGCCCTTAATGATTTTTTTTATAAAACCCCACTTAAGAACCACGAATTTTATAAGTTAGATTTTTGGATTTAAACTTACCAAATTTTCCAAGAACAAAGGAAATGTTTTTTTTTTTAAAAGCCAAAGTTTAGTTAAAAAATGATGATAACGTTTGGTAACCGGGAAGGATACCCAAATTACTGGGCCAAGCCCAAAACCCAATATTGACCCATAGAAGGTTGACCATAGTTGACCAAAATGTTGACTTTGGTTGATCAAGTTTGACCAAGGTTATTACACCAAAGGTTACTTATTGTAACCAAATAAGATATTTTATAGGGGACATATAACTAAGACTATGTATGCATGTTGGTTAGGTCACCAACATTTAACGGTTATGACTAGAGATCTTTACCCTATGTCCTTTGAAATAGCAGATAGAGGCCTGCTATTGCAACCAGATTTAGAACAACTCAGCAAAGGACATAGTATACAAGGTAAGTACAAACCTCACCTATAGTATGGAAAATAGTAAACTATTTTCAAGCATGATTTATGTAACGACCCGCCTAGCACGGACCGTTACCGTACATACATACATGCTTAACATACTTATTTATTTAACAAAAGTAGTGGAAAATTTTTTTTTTTCTACTACTGGAGTACTATTTGGAATAATATAAACATAAAATATTAAATATAAAATTACGGAAGACATAGCGGCTTATCCCTTCTTTCACAGTTGCCCCGCCAACTCCATCATCTTGTATCAAAATTCGCCAGTAGGTTGTTTACCTACAGCATAGACGTAAGACGTGAGCTTTCGCTCAGCAAGTACAACTTTATTTTCCGCAACACGATTAATTATAAACTTAACATAGCAAATCATAACATATTCTAATTATGCATGATCCAATTATGCTTTATTATGCGTAACTGTTTATGGGCCCCTTATCATGGGTGATCGTACCGGGCGCGCAACTATGGAACGGTTGGGGCGGCCAAACCATTTCCAACTCAGTCCACAGTCCTACCCGACCTTGGACGGGTCGGTACGTCACAGGCAAGCTCGCTCGCCATTATACTTATTTGTCATCTTGACCTTGTTCTTATTAATTGTGAACATGCTTCATGATGTCACATGAGTATAACAGGTAATCATATCTTAGTCATGCCATCTACTTGATAATTTAAATCATAGCACATAACATACATTGTATCATGTTGCACTTAAAAAGCCTATGCTGTAGGCGGAGTTGTACTTACCTCTCTTACTATGTCCCTCTTTGATACTGTTCTCTAACTGGCACAGCTGCAGGCCCTTTCCTGCTTGAATAGGGACATAGGTGAGAGTTCAATTCTCATTGTGCAGTGTTGGTGTCCTAACCAACATGCTTACTAATTTCTAGTTGTATGTCCCCGATACTTGATATCTGGTTTGGTCACAAATATAAATCCTACTGTTTGGGAGGATTTATTCTTTAAAAGATTATTTTGGACAAACCCCTGGGCTAATTCTTTGACAAAAATGCCGGGTTTCTTTAAAACCTTGAGCTTTGGGACTAGGCCCGGTAATTCAGGTATTATCCTTGATTATCGTCCGTAATCGGCTTGATTACAATTTTTATCTTAAAAACTCTATTTTCTTATCCTTTTGCCATTTTGAGAGATTTAACTTTTAAATCCCTTTAATTTTTTTGGTAAAAATTCCAATCTTTAAAACAAATCTTTATAAAGGTCGTTTAAGATTGAGAACTGCCTTTGGGACAGTTTTAAGCAAAAATACAGTTTTCTTTTTCTTTTTGAAACTGTTTGTAAAACTTATGTGCAGGAATTTTCGGTTCCCTGCACACTCTTCATAAAACAATATCAGTTTAAAAATCCATTTGGAATTTGAAAAACTTGTCTTCATGAAAGTTGTAGCTCTCGAAAAATGGTAAAACTTTCATGTTTTACGAAAAATCCAGTTCTGCTTGTATTTGCGTCAGTTTTTGTTTGAAACAGGCTGATCCTGTAACTTGGGTCTGGGCAAACCCGCCACGGATTTTTGTAAAAACGAAGGCCATTGGAGCCTCATTTTTAAAATCTGCTCACGTTGTCTTCTAGGAAAAATCGTTCCGAGAAACTTTCGTGTTTTACAATTTACCCAATTCGTCCTCTAAATGCCTCTAATTTTTACTTTCCCGAAACTGACCAGTTTTGAATCCGAATTGGCAGTTTTGGTTGTTAAGTCCGTTTTACGTCCTATTTCGTGAAATCTATCTCGACCGATCACTTCGGGAGTCTATATGGAAAACACACAGCGTTTCTAACGTCCCACATGAACCCTTAAATCGTCCAATTGAAACCATGCAAACCAAATTTAAAAGCCCTAGGCCTAGGTTTGCATTAACCCTAACTTTTTGCATACATCACATACAAGCATCAAACTTTGCTCCTTAATTAGAATGCTTCAAGCACTGCCCTAGGGCAGATTTTTGGACCAAACTAGGGGACACACAACCCTAAGCATCAAGTATGAAAATCAATCATAAACAAGCATAATAATGCAAGAATTTAAACCATACACCCTTAGATCTACAAATCAAGCACATACTACCAACTTAGGGCACAAAATAGGAAATGGACTTATGTTCTTACAACCAAATTGAACTACCTTTTATCTTTAAATTTGAACTCAAATAAGAGAGTTAGGGCTCTAGATTTTTACCTTAGACCAAAGTCAAGTTTGGTCACAAAATCTGTTCCTCCCCCTAGCCCTCCTTAGCTCACGGCCACACCACCCAATTGGCACCAAAAATTTTTTGGTTGCTCTCCTTGGTAGATCCACTCCAAGCCGAGCACTCCACTAGGATTTGGCCTCAAAATTTTCAGTTTTTCTTCTTCCCTCACTCACTCGGCCACACCACCAAATGACCCAAAAAAATTTCTAAACTTTTCTTGGCTTTATCCTAGCTCAAAACCGAACTCCTAGGAACAAAACCCCAAAGAAATTTTTGATTTCTCTCACTCCTTTCTCTCCTCTGATTTCCGGATTTTCTTGTGGAAGAATTTGGCAAGAATGTGGCTGTTTTTCTCTAATTTTTCCAGCCAAAACCACCCACCCCTTAGGCCTATTTATAGGTGAGTTTTGGGGTCATTTTGTAATTAACTTTTGTTCACCTTTTTCTAATAATTCCATGGAGAAAAACTAATTCTAATTTGGCCCCAAAAGAACCGGCCACCATGCTCTAGAATGGTCCAATATTATCCAAAATTTTTTTTTTTTAATCACCATAATGATGTCATTAATCAAAAAGTTGGTGAGGTAAGCACCATTAGACTTGTTTGGCAATTTTTCTTGCTAAGCAGTCCAAATTCAAGTTAACACAGATATTTTAATACTGTTAACTATTAATAACAGTATTTTGTCACTAAACTGCAGTCCAAAATTTATCTGTGTAAAATTTGACTGTATAAAATTTTTCTTATAATTTGAAGTCCTTTGGCCCAATATACCCTAATTTATGTGCTTGATTTTTCTAGGATGATTTTAAATCTTAATCTTAACATCTTGTCCGAAAAATGGTTTTTCGCAGTATATTTTCCATACTGTTTGACCATAAATCAGTATCATCATATGGTTGACTTTTCTGGTCAACCCTTGACTTTTTGGATCAACTTTGACTTTTTAGGTCAAACTTTGACCGCCATGCAAGACCATGCATACGTGAAATTTTCTATTCTTCTATCTCAAAATGATACATACTTGTTAAAGCAATCATTTTTAAGTCTCATAAGATCATGAGAACTTAAAATTTTCAAATAAAAACCCATCTCAGATTTTCATGAATATATTCTAAACATCGCATAAGTTTCTTTACAAGACAACGTAAGGTCGTGAAAATTTGGTTATTACAATTTATTCACATGTATACCATGATGGGCCATGTTTTGAAATGATACCATGTTTTAATATAAAGCTATGCTTTATTAATATATCACAAGTCATTGGATGTTAGTGATCTTTATGTTATACTATATTTATGCATCATGTGCATTATGACTATTAAGATCACATGTAAAGGTTCTTAGTCTTGAAAAAAAAAAAATAACAAGGCCAAGACTAAACCAAGACAAGTAAGGTGTCGTACCAACCTCCTATTGATGCGGGAGGATCATGTATGTTCAAGAAAAATTCTCAGACCTTCTGTTGATGCGGAAGGATTATGTTTCAAGATTCCCAGAATTGTTAAGAGCCTTGCAAACCCTAACTTTATGTGGATTGCGCGCATTTGGTACGTACACTAGGGGCCCACATGTTAAGCAAGATAATAAGAGCAAGTTCATAATTAATCATAAAAGATCCATAATTGAACATAAGTGGTTCATGTATAAGTTGCACCATACTTATTACGTTTTGTGAGATTATGTTTGTACTTGCTGGGCGAAAGCTCATCAGTATATTTCATACTGTAGGTAAAAAGCCTGTAGCATAATTGGTGGGCCATGCAGACGATGCGGCGGCGAGTGAAGGGCGGTGTGGGATACCACTATGCAAATTTTTTCGCAAGTTCTTTTGAACAAAGATATATGTATATGTATGTATTAGAATAAATTGTGTTACACTGTACATCTAAAGTATGACGACTCAAGTTAAAAGTAAGGATTTGTATAAATGCTTATTATAATAAATAAGTAATATGTGTGCATGGAATGCTTACTTATATTGACTAGTCTATTTATATATGTTTAAAAAAAATATTCTGAAATTTTCAAGTAAGTTTAGTCTAAGTATGTATGGTAACGGCCCTACGTAGGTTGGGGCGTTACAGAAAAACTTGAAAATGAACTAAAGGTTATGAAGTTCACTAGCCACCCCTATTTATAGGTGGAAATTTCCAATTTTCCACAATTATTTTATTCTATAATTCTTTTTAAATTTTCATATGGGTCCTTAAAAGACAAAACATTTGCTTATACATCCCCTTAGGTGGCCGGCCATGAGGCATCCTTGAAGGCCAATAAAAGTCTTTCTACTTATCTCTAACTTAATTGCTTGTTCACCAAGTCAATTGCTTGTTCACCAAGCTAATTACTTGTTCACCAAGGCAATTACTTGCTCACCAAGCACCCCTTGACAACCGGCCATGTGTTGGCTTGAATCAACCAAAAATATTTCCATACTTATCTCTAGCTTATTTCATTGTTCCAATGTAACCAAGGTAACTAAGTTTGTAACCAACCATTGGCCTAGTTGGAGGCTTGGTTAGAAATATCCATAATTTCCCCAAATCAATAATTACATACTTATTCATAATTACTTACTTTTCTTAAAATTGCACTTTGGCCCATAAGGAAAAAATATTTGCACTTTAGTCCCTACAGGTGGACGGCTTTAGTGGAGCCACTTGGCTTCCAATTCATGCATAATTATCCACTTAATTTCAAAAATCCCTTAGTACACATAGGCAGTCCATCTTCATATTAATGCAGATATTACCAATACAGTTTTCAACTAATAACAGTATAATTGTACTGGACTGCAGTCTAGAATTCATCTGCGTATAATTGGACTACGTATAGGATTTTCTTAGGATTTACAACCACTTAGTCCTTATTACTCTAAATAATGTGCTTGATTTTTCTAGGGTGATCTCAAAGCTTATTCTTGCTCATTTGTCTGTAATGACGGTTTTCCGCAGTATAATTTCCATACTGTTGATTACACTGCAGTACCGTCTCAGTCAAACCTAAAGTCAACCTGGTCAAACTTTGACCGGATTAAAAATCATAAATTTCTGTTCTGCCCTTTTCTCAAAAGGCCTCATGCTTGACTAAGCAAACTATTATTAAGTCTCGTAACTAATTAAACGAGAACTCAAACATATAATGATATTCAACTCAGATCATGAGCTTCATATCTACATACATGATTCAGACTTAGATTTTCCTTGTATCTAAGGAAATCACAAGACATCAAAATTTCGGGTTATTACATTATGGCTGTTCGTAAAGGACCTGGACTTGTTGTTTTACCAATAGGTAAAGAAAAGAAAATACCATAGCAAGAAACATTTAAGTACAAAACATCGCCTAAGTACGGAAATGTGACAGTCATTAGTTCGTATAAGGAAATGGTAAGCTGTGCAATTCCACATCACTTGGAGATGAATAAATGTGATGGTTCATAAGTAAATAGACCACCTCTTAATGATATACGGCCTTTTGGGGTGAGTCCAAGAGCAAAACCGTGAGGGCACGGGGCCCAAAGCGGACAATATTATACCAGAGGGAGGCATAGGTCGTTAGAAATGGAATCAGAGCCAGGTTTCAATCTTGGGACCTGTGGGTTATGGATATATGCGATGGTTCATAAGTAAATAGATCACCTCTTAATGGCATGTGGCCTTTTGGGGTGAGCCCAATAGCAAAATCGTGAAGGCACGAGACCCAAAGCAGACAATATCCTACCAAAGGGAGGCATGGGTCATTACAAATGGTATCAGAGCCTATACCTAACTCTAAGTGTGGCCAACGAGGACGTTGGGCCCCTAAAGGAAGGGTGATTGTGACAATCATCAGTCCCTACAAGAAAAGGGTAAGCTGTGCAATCCCACATCGCTAGGGGATGAAAATATGTGATAGTTCATAGACCACCTCTGAATGGTGTGAGACCTTTCGTGGTGAGCCCAGAAGCAAAACCGTGAGGGCACAGGGCCGAAAACTGACAATATAATGTCAAAGGGACATGGGTTGTTATAGGAAACTATGTTTGATGCTATGTTTTGTGTGTCATGATACATGTCTGAGCTTTTATAGCTTGAGATGTCATTATGAAGTATGACATATTTCATACTTCCATGCTTTATGCCATGACTTACATGTTTTAAAGTTATGATGATACATGTCTTCGTTTTATGGCTTTTGAGATTTTATGTTGAGATATGACATATTGCATATCATAAAACAAATAAAAAGAGTAAGTCAAGACAAGTCAGAGATATCGTACCAACCTTCAATAAGGGAAGGATCAATTTAGTTAATTACAATTGATCTGGAGGAAGTCCAGTCGATGATCCTAGTATTGTTAGGGACCTTGGAAACCTAAACTACCGATGATCACTCACACTCAGTATGTACAATAGATAAGACTAGAAAAAAAAAATCATTATATGTCCATCACCTCGCTATATCAATATCTTTATCTTGGAGTCCCTGCTTAGACGATCAAGATATGCTATCTCCCAAATTGAAAATAAATGCCCATTAAAATATTAGCAAGGACAAAGGATTCTTTATTGTTCTACATGTTATGGACAATAAGTTTACATTCTTGCCATATAAATTTGTATCTTTCCACATGTAACCCTATCTATGCACAAATTCAAGGACTAATAAGCATTGGTTCGTTTGTTATTTATATAATTAACACGATGTTACTAAACAAGACAATGACTGATACATTAAATTATACACAATATTTATAATTTACATAAATTATACTAAGAGTAGTACTAAGGATACCAATTTTAATTCCAACTTTTTAAATACCAACTCACGTGTCATAGTTGGTAGATGCAATCAATTAATTTAGCAATGCTTTAAATACTTACCAATAAAAATATGACAATTCATATGCCACATTAGTTGGTACTTGAAAGTTGAGTTTAGAGTTGGTGTTCCTAGCATTTTTCTTATAATAAATATATCATATGATATTCCTAACATTAACTGAATCATTCCTAGTCATTTGTTCGGCATGGTTATACTTGAATAGTTAATTCATAGTATTTTCAAATAATATTAATTTAATTAATTGAAAAAATACAGATGCTAAGAGAGAAAAACTTCAAACAGACAATTCCAAAAGTGAAAGTTGAGGACGATGATGAAATCACATACGAAATAGCTGATGCTGCTATGCGGATGTCGATAAACTTTTGGTCTGCCCTGCAATCGCCACATGGTCATTGGCCTGCACAAAATGCTGGCCTTATGTTCTATATCCCTCCATTGGTACTAAGTTTTGAAGAGCTAAAAAACTCTAAACTTAATTTAGTAACAACTTTTTTTGGCTTTATATAATTTCTCACCTAAAGATATTAAATGCAAATGTAGGTGTTTTGCATGTACATTTCGGGTACTCTCGATACTGTGTTCAATGAGCATCACAGAAGGGAAATGTTGTGGTACATGTACTGTCACCAAAACGAAGACGGAGGATGGGGATTGCACATTGAGGGACCGAGCATGATGATGTGCACGGTGCTTAATTACCTTGCCATGCGCATTCTTGGAGAGGGCCCTGATGGTGGTCTGGACAGTGCTTGTTCTAGAGCTCGCAAATGGATTCTTGATAATGGTGGTGCAATAGGCTCTAGCTCTTGGGGAAAGACTTGGATGGCGGTGCGTATGTTTGTGATATTTATTTCATTGATCACATGAATCGTGTTAAGCTTTATGTTACAACTGATGAATAATTAGAAAAGCCAGTTTGTAGTAACTTTATTAATAAGTGCTAATAATGAAAACTGTAGTATTTTATTTAAAACTACTTTGATCAACAAGAATAAATAGCTGCTACATAGCAGCACCATGAACTTAAGTACTTGACAAATCTTACTTCATGCGTTTTGTGTTTGTGTATCAAATTATCAGATACTTGGTGTGTACGAGTGGGATGGATGCAACCCAATGCCTCCTGAGTTCTGGTTCTACCCATCTATAGTACCTCTTCATCCATGTAATTATACTTTATGTCTAAATTCTCCATATGTAACAATAACTAGTGCAAGTATTAAAATTCTCATACCAACATAGAATTTTTTGAATGAAAATTGCAGCAAAAATGTTATGCTATTGTCGATTAACGTACATGCCAATGTCTTACCTATATGGGAGAAAGTTTGTTGGTTCAATCACTCCTCTCGTTCAGCAATTGAGAGAAGAAATCTACAACGAGCATTACAAAAAAATCAAGTGGAGCAAAATGCGCCATGTCTGCTCTACGATTGATAACTACTATCCCCATGGTAGAGTACAACGTCTTGTGTGGGACAGCGTTTACTACATTGGCGAGACAATTATTAATACTTGGCCCTTCACCAAGATCAGGGAAAGAGCTATTCAGAAAGCAATAGAACATATTCATTACGAGGACGAGAATAGTAGATATATCACAATTGGAAGTGTTGAGAAGGTAAGTAATAAATTTTCCTCAACTTGTTATTTATTTTTATTTACCAATAATTTGGAAGAAATGTTAAATTCATTTTGCAGCCCCTGATGATGCTTGCTTGCTGGGTGGAAGATCCAAACGGAGAAGCTTTCAAGAAGCATATTTCAAGAGTTGCAGATTACTTATGGGTAGCAGAAGATGGAATCACAATGCATGTTAGTAAACACATAAAATTATATACTTTTTTTAATAGGATCAGTATGGTTAGAAGATATTGTTACTACTTATTGACATCTTATTCTAATATTCTTATTTCCGAATCTATGCAGAGTTTTGGTAGTCAGGTATGGGATTGCAGTTTCATCGTTCAAGCTCTACTTGCAGGTAATATCAATACGGAAATTGCTCATGTACTAAAGAAAGCACACGAGTTCCTTAAGATGTCTCAAGTCAGGGAGGACCCTCCAGACCGTTTCAATCATTTTCGGCACATCTCCAAAGGAGCATGGACTTTCTCTGAAAGAGATCATGGATGGCAAGTCTCTGATTGTACTGCAGAAGCTCTAACGGTAATAAAATGGATATACATAATATAGTCAAGTCTAAAACTCACTTAGTTGGGGCTTGGCATCACTACTAGTGTTTGATGTAAATATTTTGCAGTGTTGCCTGTTATTTGAAAAGTTGTCACCAGATATTGTGGGCGAGCCTATGGAAGTACAGCTCATGTACGACTCTATTAACGTTATACTTTCTCTACAGGTGAGGGAAGAGGAAGCCGTCTTTTTAATAGTTAATAGTACATTGGTTTCAACTGGCTTCTTTTTAATAAATTGAATTGCACTAATTTAATATATATTTTTTTATCTCCCTGCCAAAAAATAGAGTCCTAATGGAGGTGCCTCAGTTTGGGAGCCAGCAGGAGCTCCAAAATGGTTGGAGGTAGGCACTAGCTAATAATTCAATCTTCTACTTGTATTTGAATTTGATTTAAGAAAAATAATTTTTTTCCCCTTGTGTAGTGGCTAAATCCTATAGAATTCATGGAGGACCTTGTTATAGAATACGAGTAAGTAAAATAAATTTAAATACCACTTTAAATATTTTAATTAGCTGATGTCTTTTTCAGCAACGTTCAGTTTGTTTATGTTGTTTTTTTCATTAAGGAAATCATCCAACTTTCAAACAGATAGTCATGCCTTCGTACTTAATTCAAGTGATGATGTCCATACAGGCATGTTGAGACCACCTCTTCCGTAATGCAAGCATTAAATTTATTTAGGATGTTACATCCAGGACATAGAAGAAACGAGATTGATAATTCGATTAACAATGCTGCTAACTACTTAGAAGACAAACAAATGGCAGATGGCTCTTGGTATGGAAGTTGGGGAATTTGCTTCATTTTCGGCACATGGTTTGCAATTAGAGGCTTGGAGTCTGCCGGGAGGTACTACAACAATTGTGAGGCTGTCCGTAGAGGTGTTGACTTTCTACTTAAAATACAGAGGGAGGATGGGGGTTGGGCGGAGAGCTACACTTCTTGCCCAAATAAGGTTCAAGAAATATTTTTTTCCCCTTTTAATTAATTGATATAGCACTTATATATTTTTAGAGAAACTCACAATTAGTTGTTTTTTTTTTTTTTTTATTCGATTGATTTGGTGATCATCAGATCTATACACCTCTTGAAGGGGATCATTCAATTTTGGTGCATACTGCTTTAGGATTGATGAGTTTGATCCATGGTAGACAGGTAGGTAATTTATTTCTCAATATATATATACAAATGAGATTGAAACTACTCCTCATCATCTATAATTTTGTGTACATTTCCGAATACTGGTATTTTACTATTGTTGTTGTCGTCGTCATCGTCATCGTCTCACACTCTAATATAACATTTAATAGGCTGAGAGAGACCCGAATCCTATTCACCGAGCTGCAAAACTACTCATCAACTGTCAATTAGAAGATGGTGATTTCCCCCAACAGGTACCAAACTACTTTAAATATGTGCGGCAAAAAGGGGAAAATTAAGGTTTAATAATGAGAAAAAGGAAGTTGTTGTCACACCATTTGAGATAGAACGATGGATTAACCATTTTTTATGTTGCATAACAAACGTGGAGATCTCATGAGAACATATTCCCGCCACAAAAATGTGCTCTTGACTTTGAATGTTGTTTAATCGTCAGTTTTATCTCCTAATGACAGGAAATTATGGGTGTTTTTATGCGGAATGCTATGTTGCATTACGCAGCGTATCGGAATATCTTCCCCATTTGGGCTCTCGCCGAATATCGTAATTTGGTATCTTTGTCTTCTTAAGGAAGAAGAACAATAAATGAGCAAGTTCAATCAATATATACAGAATGTATATGTATGTAAACATATATAATAACTGTTGGAGGATTTACAACTTTGTAAAGCAAATGAGTGGCTGCATCTTCATTTGTGTGTGTTGTTGTTGTTTTTTTTTTTTTTTCACTTCTTTCTGATTCTTTCCAACAGGCATGTATGCAAGTATATATGTATAAAGCAAATATTTCAACCATGAAAAAATGCTCTATGACCTAACAACTGCCACTTGCTTTACTTCAGACCTCCAAATTGGCTCCAACCATGTGGAGAAAATCGGGGTTTCCTCCAAGAAAAACACTTTGACGCTCAAGTTTAAAAGAGATTGAACAAAGAAAATTTCCATGTTCTAATATTTAAAAGAAACAAACACACATTTTTTTTTTCCTACTATTGCAAATTGATTAGTTCGAGAGTGCACTGGAATTCCAATTTTGGTTCTATTCATGACCGTTAACTGATAACGGCATTGTTTCTAATTAGAGCATGTTACTAGTTATATTGCACGCACAAAATAAAAAAACAAAGTAAAGCAAGAAAAAAAAAAAAAAGTCACATTATGTTGATTGGGTCACTACATAGGCAGTTATGTGGCAATGTGCAGCTTATTATAACGACCCATGTCTCCTTTTGATATGATATTGTCTGCTTTGGGTCCTATGCCGCACGATTTTGCTAAATAAAAGTGTCGATCCCCTCTTGTTTCCAAGGATGAAAATATCAATATCGATGAAATATCGAGGGACTGGATTTACGGAAATATTGACGGATATTATTGATATCGATGTCGATACCAGTAAAAGTGAGAAAAATGACGGATATTTGCCTAAAATATTGGAAATTTCAAGTAAAATTATAGGAAATGTAAAAAGAACTAAATTATACATAACTACATTTATTTATTACCATAAAATGATGTATATAAAAAAATAATATGTAAAGCACAATCTATATAAACCGGTTAATTACATACATTGATAGAATAACAACTTCATTAAGTGTAAATTTTAGAATCTTATAACATTTTATATGACAATAAAAGCACACAAGGTCCATATATAATTAAATACAAACATTTTTCATATATCTAAAATTCATTATCAAAATGAACTCCTTAAAGGTTCAAAGGCATAACTTTACAAACGATCATCATCTAAACATATACTTTCCAAATAATACTTGATTAATAATTCTAAAACTAGTTATTGAGATATCACATGTGTATTGGTTGATTTTTGCCCACTGAAGCTTCATAAATTGGATAGTTTGGATTTACCCAAGAAGGTAGATATTGTTCATGAGCATGCAAAGATATGCCATATGGTATTTGGGGAGAATGATAGTAAAAAATGACATAATCACCTTGATTTTCTTTTTTACATGCTTAGATTCTTGACTTTTTTTTTTTCTTTTTTAAAACAAGATTCCTAATTTTTTTTTTGGCTATATAGTTTTATTTATGGCTAGCAAGTATCAATTGCTAAAAGCAAATAATTCATGTGAAGAGAAAAAAAATTTCTTCTATTTTCTTAAAGTCTTTTTCTTTGTTTTCGTATACATGGAAATCCGTAGATATTTAACAGATATATCCGTTGAAATATTCTAATATTCCAGTAAAATTATGAAGGAAGATAATGGATATTGATATGTTATGGAAATTTTACAGAAATTATCGATATCAGACGGATAATGCATTAAGAAATTTCTTTACCTCCTGTATCTGTATCGAGAGTCCCCATTTACATATAATTTTGGATAAATATTGACAAAGTTCTCGATATTTTCATCATTATTACTTGTTTCTTGCTTTTCTTTCACTCTTTCTTGAGCAATTAATTCAAGCAACGTCAGCACGATTGATTGGGCAAAACTTATATCAGTATAATAATTACTATATAATTCTATAACATGAAACGTGACAATTAATACATAATTATGTTTTTTTTTAAATAATTTTCAAATAATTGTCCTTCACTTTTTTTTTTTTTGGTAAATAAAGAGGATCTGAGGGTGGTCCCATCATTTACAGATTTTCAGCCCCACAAGTAGAAACCCTTGCCTTAGGAATGGCATGGAGACATGTTTTTTATACTAGTTTCTATCAGTCGGTCATCTAGAGTCTACTCAGCCATCACTAAACCATGCTTCAACAGCCGAAGCTGGAGCAAGGCTTACGGGGAGGCCACGGGAATCCAAATGAGGTGGATGAAGAGGAGAAGCTAATAGAGGCACCTACTCTTACCAACTCATCCACCCCCATGGGTATAATAATTGTCCTTCACTTGCATTCTTATTATAATATAATAGAGTGTAATTTCTCCTTTTCTCAACCTATCAAAAAGAAATTTCTCCTTTTTTTCTTTTCTCTTTTCTTTTCTGAAGTTGTCATTCTATTGTTATTGCCTTCTTTTTCAAAGCCGTTCTGACTTTTTTTTCTTCTACTTTTTTATAATAAAGCAACCAAAAATTATATTCTCATAAGTGATCATATATGGAAATTGATCAATAAATATATTAAATTATATAATTTTAGAATATTTTTAATCCCAAAAAATATTCAACAGATTAAATAGTATTAAGATGACCTAGATAACATTATTTGATGGTTAAGATCTTTCCTTTTTTCTTTTTTTCTTTTTTCATTTCATAATGGTAAATATTTTGATATTTCAAAATATTATTTCGGGTTGTGGATGGTTTGATACTTGTAATTTGCAGTTGTCGAAGATAAAATTGAACTCACTGTTTAAGTAGAAACTGTATTAATGTTTTCTATTGATTGACGTATTTTTTATTATTATTTTTTTAATTTTCTTAGAGGAAGGGAACACTTTTCTATCTGTGGTAGCAATAATGATATAATGAGAGGTTGTTTGGAACAACAATTCATAAGAAATTTTATCATTCCCTTATTAAACTCTCAAATCTACATCATGCTTTCTCTCTCTTTATTTTCTCTAAATTTGAAGTTTAAATATCCATAAATTTTCTTGTTTCAAGTCAAAATGAGAAATTCTTTTTTTTTTTTTTTTCTTTTCAATTCCCATAAAATTCCAAAGCACTTTTCAAATCTTATACTATTTCATATTTCACAGTCCATTTATATAACCAAGAAAACATGATCATTCCATCTTAAAAAATTCAAATTCCAACTATGTTTATTGTTATATTTTTTTCCTTCTTCTTTTTCTAAAAGACAACAACAAAATGTTTCTCTCGTACGTGATCGACCAAGATATTAAAAATGAACATTCGATAATTTAACATTCTTATTTCGAAAGGAAAAAAAAAAAAAAAAAATTGAACAGATTGAAAACACATGCGCTATGCACGTGACTCTTACTAGTATACAACCTCTGTTAACTCAACAAACCGCTTTGAACATGTACGTAAATTATTACCAATCAATATTGGTTAGCTAAAAAAGTAGAGATCACAATAAAAAAAATGTGTTGTTTAAATATATATTTACCTCTACATGAAAGAGCACGTGACTAGTTTTTGCTGGGAGGATAGGTTGTACATGGGACATAAATGAGCTTTCAACTAGGGATGCTACGGACCTAATTTGAGGTGAAAACGGTGCGGGGTTTCTTCACTACGGATGCTACACCCATATATACCATATCCTTGTTATGAGATACAAAGTCCATTAAAGTTTTATAATTTAGCATCATAATTAATATATCTAAGATTAAAACATTCTTAAAACAAAATTCAAACTCCAATTCATTTTGTTTCACTTTTATTTTCATAAAGGGTTTTTTTTTTTTTTTTTTAGGGGTTTATGAAGGTGTTTCCATTTTACATTCCTGTTAAAATTATACATAATCGTATCCGACATCCATGGAGTATCTCTCATATCCGCCCTATTAAAATTACCATTCCTACTCTCAACAGTTACTTTTATGCCGAAAACAGAGAGCTTATTTTGATTTCCAAATTTGCATTCCAGCTCCGCATAAGCCAGTCGTTTTCCTATCTATACATATTCGACAGGTACACGCATATTTTCTTATTTCTATTTTTTGAGACTAAATACATAATATTCCAATATAGAATTAAAAAGGACGAAGAAAGGCTGATTCACCCAATAATATTTATATGGAAGTAATTGGAATATTGGGTGCTAATGAACTGATTCACGAATATATAATTTGTAGTGCCTGATTACAACTACAGAAGAATGTGGAAAATTAAGTTTGGAAAGGTTGTAGAAGATCCCTATTTGTTCAGCACAAACAACTTCTTGGGAAGACAGATATTTGAGTTCGATCCCGACGCAGGAACTCCGGAAGAGCGAGCCGAAGTTGAGGAGGCTCGCCAGAATTTCTACAAAAACCGCTTCATGGTTAAACCGTGTAGTGACCACATTTGGCGTCTCCAGGTATATATTCTTGTTGTAATTATATGATTTGTTTATGTGCAGTTGGTGTAGACGTAGTCATTTTGTCCTCTTTATTTTTTCGAATGTGTGAAATAAAAAATTAAAATTAAAACCACTGTGATGTACAGGTAATGTAAATAGACATCAGACGCAAAAGCCATTAGATAAGATTCTGTATTCTCAGCCATAAAAGAAATAAGGTTAATTTCTGTGAGAAAATGGCATTTTAACATTATTTTGCTAATGATGAAGTGAGAGATAGAGAAACTGATTTCGATTCTCCATAGAGTATCCCAAGTGATGATGACATTATTTCATTAATAAACAGAAACTAAAGACCTCTGTCTCTAACCTCTATTTTGTGGTAGGTTTCTCAAAATTTCCTACTCCAATTAACTATAGTATAAATTCGATTTTTCTCTCTCTCTTCCATAGCCAACAAATTCAAACTTCAAAATTTCACATCTTTATTATTTGAAGACGAAATTTTATATATTGTATTTTACTGTTTGCTATATGCTTATAACAATTTGAAGACCGAAATAAGAGCTATATTGTATCAAAATCCAAATACAGTTTAGGTTCTTATACTATTCAAAAATCACAATTTATTTTCAATCCATACTTCAACCAAACATACATTTCCAAAAACTCCAAAAGTAAAACTCCAATCTATTGTCCAAACGGACCTAAAATTTAAAAGTATTAATGAAAAAATAATGCCAATGATAGAGAAGAGGAAAAAAAAAATCAGTCACCTGATTTACTTAATAAATCAATCAATAAATTCGTTAATTATTACTAATTGACTTTATGGTAATCCATTGAGAACAAGAGATATTAGAGGAGTGAAAAATAAAATAAAATAAAATAAAATCAATGATCAACAGTACTGGTTTATCGCTCAATGATTTTTGGTTAATAGTGATTCATCATCAAATCATTCAATATTAGTGATACTTGAATTACAAATATAAATTTTATCAAAAAAATCATCTAGAAATGGCCGAATTAGTACATGATGTTTGCCCAAAACACATTCATAGTAAGACTAACGAATCTTTACAGTGGAAAATAATGTTCTCCGTTAGAGAAGCTGTAAGAAACGTGCTATCTTCCCCTTTTAATACCTTTGAGTCACCATTGGTGCCAACGTAATTCGAATTTCAACTTTGTCAAAGGAATATGTGTTACTGAAACCACCATGAACCGCCCTCCGATCATATTGTCACGGCCTTCCTAGCAAGCAAAACATAACATGAATCCATGGGAGATACGTCACACCAAACTTCATCCTTGTAAGAATTTACGATTGAAAAGGTAACTCGACACCTTTTTGTTACTTTCAGCCCGCTGTCCCATTTGGAACATTCGATCTTGTGTTGATGAGGGTAAGGTTCGGTTTCCAATTTCAGTTTGTTCACCATCTCCTTGGACACCATATCAGTATAACTCTTACCATCATTAATGATAACATTGCACTCTCGGTCAAAAAAAAAATACATCTTGTGTAAAAAAGTTTTTCTTTCAACCAAGGCTCATCTTCACCGTGGTGGGATATGGAGGCTTCTTCCAATCACCAACACTTTGCCTAATCGGCATACTGAACTACTTTTTCGGGATTCACTTCTTCTTGTGGCTCTGCAAATTTTTCTTCTTTGTTTTCGTCTTCAACACTGTTCACTATCTATTTATTTGGGCACTAATTGGCTATGTGTCTGTAGCCTTGGCTTTTGAAGCACTTTTGAGATGAATTAGAAGAGGCTACCGACTTGGTATTCATCTTGTTTTCATGTTGCCTCTCGGTTTTGAATGATGCTGCCCCAGTCGTTGGAACCTGAGATTTGGAAGAAGATGAACTTGCACTCTCCAGGTTGGCATAATTTAGTTTGGCAGCGGCTTTAAAGGGATACATTTGGCGATCCTTGTGTTGTTGTTCCACGCTCAAAGCTAGTTTTTGAACATCATTGAACGTCCAAAAAGGTTAAAGTTGAATCACATCCTTGTGTTCTCTACCACATTCAGATCTACCTGTTTGAAATATTGAAATTTCAAATATTTATCTGGTCTATAATTTTTCGAAAGAAATCTTCTTCTAAGCTCCTGTTTAAGTTTTTCCACCGTCAGAATAGGCCTCATCCCTTCTCGAACTCTCTCTATTTTCAGATTTGCCCACCACAAGGATGCATAACCTTTAACCTTGATTGCCGCAGGCTTCACTTTTCTTTCTTCCGACTAATCCTTGATGTCAAAAGTTCTCTATGGTGTACAGCTAATCAAGGAAGGAATCTTCTTGTGCATGAACATCAAACTCAGGAATGTCAATCTTTAAAAAAAAAATTGTCCCCTAAAAATCTTTTAAAAAAAAATTTATAACACATTATGCTGAAAAAATGTCCTTGATCAAGCAACATGTTCTTTAAACATTTTTCACAAAAAAAAAAAAAAAAATCAATCAATCAATAATAATAATAATAAAATTTTATTTCATGAATACTGTAACGCCCCGACAATCCACGTAGGACCGCCTACATAGACGTGAGCCGTTACTTTTCTTACTTAACTTATTTCTTAGTTTCTTTCACTTGAACTTGAAGGAATTTTCAGAATAAAGATTTTTTTTTTCTCATCACATAATTAAACTTGTCCATATGGGTAAACTTCACCATGCCTACCCATTACTTGTTAAACCGATTAAAGGGTCACACATAACCTTTTAAACCGGACTCTTGAAACATTACATACGTAACTTGGTACATACTACTAAATCATACTGGTACTAGTTAATAATTTAAAGAGTTGCGGAAAAATCTGCGTAGTGGTATCCCACACCGCCCTTCACTTGCTGCATCATCTCCATGGCCCACCAAATAAAGCTGCAGGTATCTTACCTACAGTATGAAATATACTGATGAGCTTTCGCCCAGCAAGTACAAAAATAATCTCACAAAAACATAACAAATCTCGTGCATTCATGCATGAACCAATTATGATCAATTATAAATATTTTATGATCAATTATGGACTTGAACTTATTATCTTGCTTAACATGTGGGCCCATAGTATTCGTACCAAAAGCGCGCAGCCTCCAGACAAAGTTAGGGTTTGCAAGGCCTTAAACAGTTCTGGGAATCATAAACATAACCCTTCACGATCTGGCGGAAGGTTGATTATCATTATACTCTCACGCATCAACGAGAGGTTGATAATCATAAACTTGAACTTGAAACATGTATCCTCCACTTGACGGGAGGTTGGTACGACACCTTGCTTGACTTGGTTTAGTCTTAGTCTTGTATATTTCAAGGTTAAGAATCTTTAATTGTGATCTTATTAATCAAGATGCACATGAGACATAAACATGGCATAACCATAAATCATGGTATAACTTGATACATCATGCCTTATCATGACTTATCATGACTTAACATAGCTTAATATGTCATAGCTTAACATAGTTTTACATGACATGGCATAGCATAACATGGCATAACATAGCATAGCATGACATAACAGAGCATAGCATGGCATAACATAGCATAACATGACATATATGGAACATGTTATATATTTGAAAATAGCTTACTATTTTTCATACTGTAGGTGAGGTTTGTACTTACCCGATGTCCTACGCTCTTGGTTTATCGTCCAAACATGGTACGACGACAGTTCTTACTCTTGTTTCCAAACAGGATGTAAGATAAAAGTCATTCATATTCTATCATAATCATTAAATGTTGGTATCCTAACCAACATTCATGAGTTACCCTAGTTATATGTCCCCCTCATATACTTAAGTGATATCCTTATTGGTTACTAAGTGTAACCTTAGGGCATATGTCCCAATAATAATTAAACAGTATCATGTTTAATTGCTTAATGAACTTTGGGCTCAAAGCCCAATGGTTCTTGGCATCCTATTAGGTTACTATTAGTAACCTTAGGTATAAGCCCAAGTTATGTTTAACTTAAAAAGCCAATTGGGCTACTAAGGCCCAATGATTAAAGTGGTATCCTATTAGGTTATCACGAGTAACCTTGGATCCAAAATCTTACATATAAAGTTTGTAACCCATTGGGTTACAATAACTTGGTCCATTTAATTTTTAGTAATCTTTCCAATTACTATTTATTGTACTAAACTGGGTTTGAGTAACTATTTAAAACTGTTCAGAGTAAAACTGTCTAAGTTTGGAAGAGTTTGCTGAAAAATAGTCCCATAATTCCAGTTATTAGTGCATATACAGGAATTGCCTGTGCATGCACTGTTTTGAAAATCCTGTGCAGGAATTTCCTGTTTCTTGCATAATTTTGGAAATCAGGTTTTAACTTTAAAATCTGTTTGGAATTTGAAAAATATTTCTTCGTGAAAGTTTTAGATCTTGAAAAATACTACAACTTTGGTTCTTTACAAAAAACCCAGTTCTGCCTTTAACTTGTTCATATTCTGAGTTGAAACTGGCTGGCCGTGCACAAAGTCTGGGCAAACCAGGCTCGGGTTTTTGTAAAAACGAAGGCCTTTGGAGCCTTTAACTGTTGCATAACCTACAACTTCATAGGCATATTGGGGACATATCACAAACACTTAAGAGGCATGCATGCAAACCCTAATATCATGCGACCATAATCACCTAATCATGCACCAAAATATAAATTGAGACCTTGAGACCCTAATCAAGCACATAATAAGCACTAAACCTTTTGCAAGAAAATAAAAGAACAAGCTTATGCTCTTACATAACCAATTGGAAAATACACTTAGATCTCCAAATTGAAGCTTAATTAAAAAGCTTAGGGCCAAGGGAGATTTACCTTAATCAATACAAAGGTTGTGCTAGGTTTTGGGTCTAAACTTTGTTTCCCCTTGCTCTTCACCACAACCGGCCTTCCCCTCCAATTGGGGTTCCAACTTTTCAGCCATAATCACATGAAAAACATACACATAAACATCTTGTTCCAAACTTAATAAAAGACTTAAGGGTTTAGAGGTTTACCTTAACCTATTCAAGGGTTTAGGTGGCTTAATTCGAACTTTTCCCTTTTTCCTTGCCACCCTCCATAACCGGTCTTCCCCTCCAAATGGGGTTCCAAAATTTTTGGCCACTCAACTTGAGCTCCCCACCAAATCCGGCCACCCCACCAAGCTTTCTCACTTCACCCCCTTTTTTTTTTTTTTACTAGGGTTCGGATTTTAGGGGAAAATGGTGAGGGAAAATTTTACCATAATTTTGGGGCATTTCCACATTTTTGTGAACAAAAACAGGCCCCCCCCCCCCCCCCCCCCCACCTCAAAATTGCTAAAAAGTCCTTGAACTAGGATTTAATTATTTTTCTAAAATTGCATATTGGTCCTTGAAGCAAAAATATTTGCTAATTAGTCCCTACATGTGGTGGCCGGCCATTTGCTCCCTTGATGCCCAAGTTTTGCTTACCTCATCATGATGACATCATGTGCTTACCTCATGTTTACATCATCATATTTTCCAAAATTGCACTTTTTGCCCCTAAAGACAAAATATTTGCAATTTGACCCTCCAAGTGGCCTGCCATGTTGGGTGGTTCTAGAGCCATCCATAATTTTTTTTTTCATCATTTTCCTTTATCCAAAAATGATGTCATAATTCCAAGGTGAGGTGATGTCATCATAAGGTCTTGTTTGGCCTTTCTCTTGATATGCAGTCCATTTTTATGCTAACACAGATATTTTCAATACTGCTATCTACTAATAACAGTATTTTGACACTGAACTGCAGTCTAAAATTTATCTGTGTAAAAATGGACTGTATAAAAATTTTCTTGTAACTTGAAGCCATTTGGCCCTTGATACCTTAATTAGTGTGCTTGATTTTTCTATGGTGGGTTTAAATCTTAATCTTGCTATCTTGTCCGTAAAAATGGTTTTCGCAGTATATTTCCCATACTGCTTGCCATTTCACAGTATCATCATATGTTTGACTTTTCTAGTCAACCTTTGACTTTTCTGGTCAACTTTGACTTTTTAGGTCAAACTTTGACCAACATAAAACCATAATATTTTCTACCCTTTTCATCAAAAGGTCTCATGCTTGATTGGTCAAACTATTATTGAGTCTCGTAACTAATTAATCGAGAACTCAAATATATACTAATACTAAAATTATGAATTTCATCTTGATACTCATAATTTTCATGAAACATTACCTGACAACATAAAACCATAATATTTTCTACCCTTTTCATCAAAACGTCTCATGCTTGACTGGTCAAACTATTATTGAGTCTCGTAACTAATTAATCGAGAACTCAAATATATACTAATACTAAAATTATGAATTTCATCTTGATACTCATAATTTTCATGAAACATTACCTAACACATAGTACGGACTTAAATTTCTATACATATAATGAAATCATGAGTCCGTAAAATATTCTGGGTATTACAAATACAACGTAAATAGAAACTTTTAAGAAAACCAATTAATATAATACCTAACTAAAATGGAATACTTACCAAGAATCACTACTAGAAAAGTAGGATTACACGACGAGTTTTAACCGTCGTGTAAAGTTTGCACGACGGTACCTTAACCGTCGTGTAATCCAGCGTCGTGGAAGATAACACGACGGTTTCAGTACTGTCGTCGTATCTTAGTTTTACACGACAGTTTTCCAACAGTCGTGTAATCCCGGTAAACAGTTACGTGGTGGAGCAAAATAAAGAACATTACACGACGGTTTCGGAATGAACCGTCGTGTAATTTATAAGATTACACGACGGTTCCAGAAGGAACCGTCGTATAATCTCACGGCACGAATATTACACGACGATTCCGGGAGGATTTGTCGTGTAATCTATCGTAAGCCCATAGATTACACGACGGTTCCGGGAGGAACCGTCGTGTAATCTACGGTAGCACCCATATATTACACGACGGTTCCGAGAGGAACCGTCGTGTAATCTACGTATCGCCATAGATTACACGACGGTTCCGAGCGGACCGTCGTGTAATCTACGGTAGCGCCATAGATTACACGACGGTTCCTCCCGGAACCGTCGTTTAATCTACGGTAGCGCCCATAGATTACACGACGGTTCCGGGAGGAACCGTCGTGTAATCTATGCTCCCAACAATAACACGACGGTTCCTCCCGGAACCGTCCGTCGTGTAATTTATTATTTAAAAAAAAATTGGGGTTTTTTTTTTTTTTTCCCACGGGTAGCCTAATCTGTATGTTATCCAATACACGATCCAAGTATTAACTTCATTAATCAAACTAAAAATACACTCTAATTATTACATTACAAGTTTATACATCATAATTAATGAATTCCATTACATGGCTAGACCATTCTCCCCTAATCAGATCCAAATCCTCAGAAGAATAAAATTGTTTACTTTCAAGTGCGTCAATTCCATTCATCACTATATCCCTCATAAAACCTAAAACAAAATAACCCATTCAACACTTCCCTCTTGGAGAGGACAAGGACGGTTCGAGATTTTGGTTTTACAGTCTCGTCTCCTTCTAATCCCTTCTCCGGTCGTAATCTTCCAATCCGTTAGGGCCCTAGCAAATTGGTAAAATTCAAACTAATTAAGATGCATATAATTAAGATTAAAAAAAATATCATGTTCAAATTGACTTACATGTTCATTAGCTCAGTAAAATCGTCGCGTTTCTTCTCCCGAAGAGGATCAAAATAAAGGACGAGGTCCTCCCATGGGTCAATGACACCCAAAACCCAATGTCTCCCTCTGTTATGTGGCACAAGATAAAGCCGTTCTTTGGGTGCGTCACGCAAAAAGCTGATAAGATTGTCGGCTCGCTCTCTCATGCCAGCATCTTCAGTATTTGTTCTCACCGGTGAGATCAAGCTTGGAGACACAAACACAAACTTCTCAGCTTGGCCGTTAATTCTACATAGTTCCTCCAAATATCTGCATAACCATATCAAAAATGTTACTCTACATGAAATATAGAAGATTTTCCAAATAAAAAGAAAATTTAAGATAAAGAATGCCGTACCTCATGTAGACTAATATACAATTCGCACTGATTTCTTGTAAATTAAAGAACTCAAAAATATCTTCAAAGCTCAGAAAGACAGGCATATCAAAACCCATAATCGTGGCTGGTATTAGGACCTCAATCTGATTACCTTGACGCATGAAACTATGTACATAATAAGCCAAAGGCCTCATTGCCTTGTTCATGTTATTAAAGTCGAACATGAGTTTTTGTTCTTGCGCACCTTGTTGTACCTCAGTTCGAGAGTCGATCGTTTTCTTTCCAGCCTTTTTTTGCCGTTTTTTGTTGCCAGCTGCTGGGTCGGGAACGTGACTAGGCCCTCGACTCGCCTTGTTCATACTCATGTCGAGCTCAACTAAACTTTTAGGCCAAGCAACAAACCCATTAACAGCATCCTCCACAGTGGTTGCGTCGTACGTCGGTATAGGTAATGGTGCTTTTTTTAATTTGGGCACGTTGATTGACACTCGCACGTTCCCTTCCCCCAGTGGAATCCCATGCAGCGTATCGGTAGGGAGGCTCTCGAGCCATGCTCTTCCAAACGCAACAAGCAACTGTCCACCCTGAACTTCATTGAAGGTATAGAGCTTACACTCCTGACTTTCGACAGGCATGGTTGGCGGCTCAGCAACTCCATGTTGTTTTTCTTGGGCAGAGCAACTAGCCTTAAAGCTGTTGTGTTGGTCTACGGTTGGCACATTCTTGGGATCAACCGACGGCTCCACATCTTTGTTCGCACATAGACCACACACCAACGCCTTTAATTATTCTATTTCACGTTTCATTGATTGTACTTCATTGTCTTTCTTCGAACTTCGACTTATGTTAAAGTACTGAGACGGCTTTACGAACTTTGATTGGCCACGGACACGGCCTTTGTGTTCGGGTCTAGATAATGCCTGCGACAATACATCGTTAGTGCCAACTGACTTGAAAGTGCCTTGGCTCGCCTGTGTGTTGTACTCCATCTACACGGGCGCCTGGCGCCCAAGGGTGCCTGGGTGCCCTACAAGGGCACCTGGGCGCCCCACACGGGCGCCTGGCGCCAAAGGGCGCCTCGACGCCCCACACGAATTAGGACAAAAAAACCATACAGGCAAAAATAACACTAAAAAAATTCATGTGTATGCTTTTATACATATATAATAGTGATTGCTTCTATATTATTCCTCTAAAAACTCAAGTTGACATTTCATCGAGCATATTGTGGGCGGGAAAAATTCATGTGTATGTAAAGTGTAAAAACCACTCACAAACCATTAATCTACAAAGAGCATCATTATGAACTTAAACACCCATGCTAAAAAATGCATCTTTAGTGACAAACAACAAGACAAAATCCCAAATTTATTTTAAGTTGTATATGAACTTACCTTGATTTTCTTTGAAGATGAATAGACACTCCAACACCAATAAATTTGGATTAGGCGACGGCGGCGGCACGCCGGCGATGGCGGCGGCAACGACGGAGTTGGCGGCGGCTTGGAGGAGGAAGTGGGTACTTGAGAAATTTAGAGAGTGTGAAGAGAAATGAGAAGGTATGTGGAGAGAAAAGGAGAAGAAGTTGTATTTAAGTAATCGGTTTGCGCGCGGAGTTCGAAAAATGAAAGTTTAAAATTTTCAAAATTTTTTGAAGATTACATGACGGTGTAAAATACACCCTTGTGTAATATAAGATTGCATGACGGGCCCCAGGGGGACCGTCGTGTAATCCCCTCTTAAACGACGGTCCCCAGGGGACCGTCGTTTAATCCTCCTTGGATGGGAGGAATAGACGACGGTCCCGGGGGACCGTCGTTTAATCATCCCTGGGTTGGAGGATTAGACGACGGGCCTGGGGCCCGTCGTGTAATCACCCACTTGGAGATTACACGACGGGCCCCCTTAGGGCCCATCGTCTAATCCTCCAACGTAGTGGAGGATTACATGACGGGCCCTAAGGGCCCGTCGTGTAATCCCTTTTGGGATTTACACGACGGGTCCTTGTAGGCCCGTCGTGTAATTCCACCGACTTGTAGATTACACGACGGTCCCTGGGGGACCGTCGTGTAATCTCGCTATTACACGACGGTTTAAAAATACACCGTCGTGTAATCTTCAAAAAATTTTGAAATTTTTTGAAATTTGGCACCACATTCCGACGACCTTATACGACTGTGTTGTATACAAAAAATTACGCAAACTGTAGCATTGAACCTGATTCAAATTTAATATTAAATATATATATATACCAATCAAAATAACAAACTAAAGATGGTATAAATCATGATGAATTACAATAGAAATTAATTAATGTACTTGTACACACTAAATGGCATAATGTTCAAGTTTTTTTCTTTTTTCTCTTTGCTGCCTCAACACGTGTCCATTCAATATCTGATCGAACCAACTGTGAAACATCATCATCGAATTCGTCAATCTCCTCAACCGGTGGCATTCCCTGTGTGAAAGATGGAATGTCGGAGCAATCTTCCTCATCTTCTTGCCCGTCACTGTACAATTTTGGCTTCATCTGCACAACTAAGGACAATTCTGCATTGCTAGGATCCGTTGTATAAAATACTTGGATTGCTTGTGATGCCATAATGAATGGATCATTTTTGTATCCCAATCGTCTAAAGTCCACAACTGTGATGCCATCACTGTCTATCCTTACATAGTTATTGTCTGCCCATTTGCACTTAAAGAGTGCTACATGTAAACCACAGTAATCGAGTTCCCAAATATCTTCAATGAAACCGAAGTAGTTCATAGTTCCATAAACTGGATTCTTGTCCTTTGCAGATGAAATATGCATTGCCTTAGCACGTATACTAACACCACTATTTTGAACGGGATGCTTCTCATCTCTTTCGCGAGTGTAGAATGTATAACCATTGACGAAGTACGATGTTTACCGTGTAACAATCGTCGACGGACCTCTAGCGAGGTTCATTAACTCTTGCGAACAGCCATCCTTCTGAAAGACATGACTTCGTAGCCACAGACGAAACGTCCGATTGTGGTCATCGTGTATCAACTTTTCATTTCGTCCTCTTCTTGGATATTTATCTCTTATTTCCTGTAGGTGAAGCTCGATAAAAGGCTCAACTTCAACCCTATTATGTAAAGTATAGAGACAAGCTTTCTCCCATTCACATCGATTTACCTGCGATGGAACGCCGACGGATAGTCTTTTCCAGTCAAAGTTTGTAGTCTTCGGCAACCCAATCGCCTCCGCGGTGGACAAATACTCGGAGCAAAATTCGACCGATTCCTCCGCAATGTAGCTTTCTACTATACATCCTTCTGCCCGATTTCGGTTCTTGACATAACCCTTCAAAACCTTCATGTACCTTTCAAAAGGATACATCCATCTTAAGTACACCGGTCCACATAGCTTCACTTCCCGGACTAAGTGCACCGTTAGATGAATCATTATGTTGAAAAATGAGGGTGGAAAGTACTTTTCAAGCAAGCACTAAGTCTTAACCAACTCTAATTGTAGTGAATCTAGTGTCAATGGATCTATTACCTTAGAGCATATCGAGTTGAAAAATGAGCATAACTTGGTAATTGCGAATCTCACGTCCTTCGTTAAAACTTCTCGCAACGCCAGTGGTAATAACTGTTGCATCAAGATATGACAATCATGTGATTTCATGCCAATCAGCCTCAGATCCTTCATAGACACCAACCTTTTCAAGTTGGAAGAATACCCGTTGGGCACTTTTACAGAAGCGAGCCACTCACAAAGCTTTCTTTTTTCTTGTCTTGATAGTGTGTACTTCACCGGATTTAAGTAAGTTGCATTCCCTTTCTTCGTAGGGATCAAGTTAAGTCTAATCTTCAATTCCTTAAGATCCAACCGTGCCTTCTCACCATCTTTGCTCTTATTAGGAATGTCTAGCAACGTGCCCACTATTGATTCACACACGTTTTTCTCAATATGCATCACATCCAAGAAATGACGAATAAAAAGTGTCCTCCAATATGGAAGTTCGTAGAAGATTGACCGTTTTTTCCAAGGGCCGTCTACCACGGGATCATTGTTACGCCGTTTTCTTTTCCCGAGCACCACTTTCAAATCCTTAACCATCTCATAAACATCTTCACCGGTCAAAACCCGGGGAGGGTTTCTTTCTTCCATTTTGCCATCGAAAGCCTTTTTCTGTTTGCGGTATCGATGATTTTGTGGTAAGAATCTCCTATGACCAAGGTAAACTGTTTTCTTACCATTCTTCAATCGGATGGAGGATGTTTCTTTCATACAAACGGGACAACCGATAGAACTCTTGACTGAATAACCAGATAGATTTCCATAAGCAGGAAAGTCATTGATTGTCCACATCAACATTGCACGGAGTGTGAATGTCTCTTGACGGTAAGCATCTCTAACTTCGATCCCCTTTTCCCATAAGCTCTTTAGATCATCGATTAGTGGTGCTAAGTACACATCAATGTCATTCTCTGGTTGTTGAGGACCAGATATCAATAAGGTCAACATCAAGAACTTTCGCTTCATGCTCAACTTCGGAGGGAGATTGTAGTTGACAAGTATGACGGGCCAAGTACTATGCCTACTACTCATATTACCATGTGGGTTAATTCCGTCCGCCGACAAACCAAGACGTAGGTTCCGTGGTTCCGCACAAAATTCAGGATGATCGGCATCAAAGGTCTTCCATTGTGGTGCATCGGCTGGATGTCTAAGCATACCATCTTCAACACGTTTATCATGGTGCCAAGTCAAATTCTTGGCATGCTCGGCATTACGGAATAAACACCGTAGACGCGGTGCCTGAGGAATGTACCATAACACCTTTGCTGCCATTCGTTGGCTTCTTGCCCTTCTTCCATCTTGACTCCTTACAAACCGGACATTCATCCAAATCCTCGTACGCATTTCGGTAAAGGGCGCAATCATTTGGACATGCATGAATTTTTTCATATTCTATTCCCAAAGTGCTCAACGTCTTCTTAGCTTCGTACATACTAGCGGGTATTTTATTATCAACCGGTAGAACCTCTCTTAGAAATTCTAAAAGAGCCGTGAAACTAGAATTTGTCCACCTTCCCGATGCCTTCATGTTCCATAATTTGACCAATGCGGACAATTTCGTATATTTACTACACCCCTCATACAAGGGCATCTCGACATCATTCATCATTGCTTCAAATAACTCCGGACGATGCACAAACTATTCTTCCAAATCATTAACCATATCAAACAAATTATCTCCTACAACTTCCTCAACAACATCATCTTTCGCTTTGTTGTTCGATGATGGATTAAAACACATTTCACCGTGTAAATACCACGTTTGGTACGAACAAATAATCCCACGCGCAAGCAAGTGTCTTCTAAATTCATCAACTGGATGAGATCTATGATTTCCACAATCCACACAAGGACATCGAATCTTATCATTCTTCATGTGAGTTTCCGCAAATGACAAAAATTCTTCAATCCCATCTCGATATTTTCTAGTCAATCTATTAGCTCACATCCATTTTCGATCCATTTCCAAGAACCCGACCTAAATCGATATTAAATTTATCATACAAATCCGTTAATAATCAAGTTTTTGCATTTAAAAACACAACTATAGTCAACAACTAATCATACCGAAAAAGAAAATAAGAGAATATATACCATTTTTTACATCTACATTAAATCGTCCATAAAAATCAAATAAATAAAAAGAAGAGTAAGTAATAATCACAATACTTACAAATATTCAATATACGCGAGTGTTGGTTTCGTAATGGAGGAGACGTGGTTTCGCAGGTGTCTGTGATGTTTTTCGCGGCTGCGCGATAGATCTGTAATGAGATGAAATGAGTGCTGCTGTAAGGGTAAAAAAGTTAGGAATACACGGCGGGTTCTTAAAACCCGTCGTGTAAAGTCGGACTTTACACGACGGTTCTTTGGAACCGTAGTGTAAAGTTGCTCCGCGAGGCACTTTACACGACGGTTCTTTGGAACCGTAGTGTAAAGTTGCTCCGCGAGGCACTTTACACGACGGTTCTTTGGAACCGTAGTGTAAAGTCCGACTTTACACGACGGTTCTTTGGAACCGTCGTGTAAAGTTCATCGAGTGGCACTTTACACGACGGTTCCTAGGAACCGTCGTGTAAAGTACGACTTTACACGACGGTTTCAAGGAACCGTCGTGTAATCTCCGTCGTGTAATGTACTTTTTGTAGTAGTGAATAACTCATATAAATACAAACAAAAACCAAACCAAACCCACCACCCCCCCACACCCAACACACACACACACACTAATGAAGGGCCAACCAGCATCCAAGAAGGCTTAAGCATCCTAACTAAGCTGGCACCTTAAAGCAAACCCCTTCTACATCAAGCTTCTAACTCGAATTTTATTGAAATAAAAAGAGAGAAAAAAAAAAAAAAAAGATACTTGTCCTAAAAAATAAAACGACATTATTAGACGAAATTGTCCCCCTAATGATAAACCAAGACTATTTCTTTGAAATTCAATTTCTATGATAAACATCATTAAAAACCTTACTAACCATAAGTGAGAACCTAGTGAATGAAAAAAAGTGTCTATATCAGTAACGAAAATAAAAGATAATAAGCCAAAGGAACCTCCCAATAAGTCAGGAAAAAGGCTATATGAAAATTAACCATTATGAGGAAACCCATAAAAGGGAAAAAGGAGTAAAATATTTTCCATCAAATTTTCTAATGATTTTACTTCTTCTTATAAATGAAAAAATGTAGGTGCTAGGAGAGAAAAAATTCAAACAAACAATTCCCAAAGTAAAAGTTGAGGACGGTGATGAAATCACATACAAAATAGCCGATGCTTCGATGAGGAGGTCGATGAACTTCTGGTCCGCACTGCAATCGCCCCACGGCCATTGGCCTGCAGAAAATGCCGGCATTATGATTTTCATCCCTCCGTTGGTACTAATTTTGAAGAACTAATGAACTCAAGTTAATTTAATTTAGTATAAATATTGGGTATATATAAGTTCTCGCCTGAATAAATTTTAAATGCAAATGCAGGTGTTTTGTTTGTACATTTCTGGTACCCTCGATACTCTGTTGAACGATTACTGTAAGAGGGAAATTTTATGGTACATGTATTGTCATCAGAACAAAGATGGAGGATGGGGATTTCATATCGAGGGCCCAAGCATGTTGATGTGCACATTGCTAAATTACCTTGCCATGCGCATTCTTGGAGAAGGCCCTGCTGGTGGCCTGGACAGTGCATGCGCTAGAGCTCGCAAGTGGATTCTTGACAATGGTGGCGCAATAGGCTCTGGCTCATGGGGAAAGACTTGGATGGCGGTGTGTATATATGTATATATGTTTATTTGCTGACAATGTGTTCACATATTGGAAAATTAATTAGTTCACACATGTTATACGGTTAATCACATGAATCATTTAGTGCCTCTTGTCAAAATTGATTATAAATTAGAAAAAACAAGTATGTAACAATTTTCATAGTAAATGCTGATTATAAAATGATGGTACGATATTAAAATGTTTTTATCATTAATAATTTAGAGCTGCTAAAATGGTAGCATCTTGAACTTAACTAAGACTAAAACTTATTTCAGATACTTGGTGTGTATGAGTGGGATGGATGCAACCCAATGCCTCCCGAGTTCTGGTTCTGCCCTTCTGTAGTACCTCTTCATCCATGTAATTATCATCTATATGTGACATGTTCTGTCTAACTTATCTGTATGTGACACTAACTAGTTTTGGTATCATCATTCTCATACTAATGCCGTTAAATTATTGTATGAAATTGCAGCAAAAATGTTATGTTATTGTCGATTGACGTACATGCCAATGTCTTATTTATATGGGAGAAAGTTTGTTGGTCCAATCACACCTCTCATTGAGCAACTGAGAGAAGAAATCTACAATGAGCCTTACAGACAAATCAAGTGGTGCAAAATGCGTCATGTCTGCGCTACTGTTGACAACTACTATCCCCATGGTAAAATTCAACGACTCTTGTGGGATAGTGTCTACTACATTGGTGAGACTTTTATCAGTACGTGGCCCTTTAACAAGATAAGGGAGAGTGCAATTCAAAAAGTAATAGAACATATTCATTACGAGGATGAGAATAGTAGATATATCACAATTGGATGTGTTGAGAAGGTAAGTACTACATGCTCCTCAACTTCTATATGACTTCTTTTTGTTTACAAGTAATGTATACTTGTATAGTTCATGATAAATTGGTGATGCAGTCGTTGATGATGCTTGCTTGCTGGGTGGAAGATCCACACGGAGAAGCTTTCAAGAAGCATATCTCAAGAATACCTGATTTCTTCTGGGTAGCAGAAGATGGAATCACTCTTCAAGTTAGTGAACTCATAAAACTATATTAGGATGGCTACACAATTGCTACTACTTTGATATTACATACTTATGTTTATTTCCAAATCTATGTTAGAGTTTTGGTAGCCAGACATGGGACTGTAGTCTCGCCGTTCAAGCTTTACTTGCAGGCAATATCAACGAGGAAATTGCACCAGTTTTAAAGAAATCACATGAGTTCCTAAAGATGTCTCAGGTTAGGGAGGACCCTCCAGATCGTTTAACTCATTTTCGGCACATCTCTAAAGGAGCTTGGACTTTCTCTCACAGAGATCATGGATGGCAAACTTCTGATTGTACTGCAGAAGCTCTAAAGGTAATCAACTAATTTATATTCAGTACTAAAATTCACTTGGTATGAGCTTTGTCTCAATGACATGTATTCTGATGGCAAAATTTTGTAGTGTTGCCTCTTATTTGAAAAGTTGTCACCAGACCTTGTGGGCGAGCCTATGATAGCAGAGCACATGTACGATTCTGTAAATGTAATACTTTCTCTACAGGTGTGGGTTGGGGAAGACCGTTCTTTTTAATAATTATAATACATTAGTTGCTACTTGCTACTTTGTAATTTGCATTGAACTTGCTTATTATTGTCTTTGTTGATCTACTACAAAAAAAAAAAAAAAAAAAAAAAAAAAAAACAGAGTCCAAATGGGGGTGTCTCAGCTTGGGAGCCAGCAGGAGCTCCAAAGTGGTTGGAGGTAACAATAAGCACTAAAAATATTAGAATAACTTTTTAATAATTCAATCTTCGACTTGTATTTGAATTAGGGTTACAAAAATAATTTCTTTGTTACCCCCGTGTAGTGGCTAAATCCTGTAGAATTTCTGGAGGACCTCGTTATCGAATATGAGTAAGTGTGATTATTCCAAGGAAATAATCCTTTTAATTAGTTTAATTAGCTGCAATTTCCTCAACTTTCCCTTTTCTTTTTGAATTCAATCATCAATTTGATTTCAAATATCTTAGTCTTAATTAAAATGATGATGTCTGTGTAGGTATGTAGAGTGCACCTCCTCCGTAATACAAGCATTAAATTTATTTAGGAAATTACATCCAGAACATCGAAGAAAGGAGATTGATTATTCCATTGCCAATGCTGCTACCTACCTTGAAGACACACAGATGGCTGATGGCTCTTGGTATGGAAGTTGGGGAATTTGCTTCATTTATGGAACATTCTTTGCCATTAGAGGCTTGGAGGCTGCTGGTAGGCACTACTACAATTGCGAGGCTGTCCGTAGAGCCGTTGACTTTTTACTCAAAACACAAAGGGAGGATGGCGGTTGGGCAGAAAGCTACACTTCTTGCCCAAATAAGGTTGGGAAATATTTTCTTTCCCTGTTACCAATTGTTATAGCGTCTTTATTTTATTAGAGAAACTAATATTAATTTTTTTTTTTCTTTTGGTGATTTGTTCATCATACAGGTGTATACATCTTTAGAAGGGGACCGTTCAAATTTGGTGCATACTGCTTTAGGATTGATGGGTTTGATCCATGGAAGACAGGTTAGTAATCGGTTTTTTGATATATGAAATATTGAACATATTCCTCATCATCTATAATATATTTTTTGCACATTTTCTAACGCTCATGTCTTTTACTAATGTTGCTATAATTGTTTTAGTTGTTGTTGTTGTTACTCTTGTGTAACTTCTAATAGGCTGAGAGGGATCCGACTGCTATTCACCGAGCGGCAAAACTCCTCATAAACTCTCAATTAGAAGATGGTGATTTCCCCCAACAGGTACCAACTCCGTTCAAACTAAGTGCACCAAAATGGAAGAATTATCGTTTAATAACAAGAAAAGGAAAGATGATATTACAGCATTTGAGAAAGAATGATGGTTTAACCACTTTTTTGTAGCATAACAAACTCGGAGATCTCGAGTACATGACATAAACGTGCTCTTGACTTTTGAAAATCTGTTAATCGTTAGTTTCATTTCTTAATAACAGGAAATTATGGGCGTTTTCATGCGGAATTGTATGTTACATTATGCAACATATCGAAACATCTTTCCCATTTGGGCTCTCGCTGAATATCGTAATTTGGCGTCATTGTGGTCTCAATGAAGAAGAACATGAATTGAGCAATTTCAATGATTACAAAATGTATATGTATGTAAACATATATAACGGTTGTTGAAGGATTTGCAACCTTCAGTAAGCAAATGAGATGTTGCGTCATCATTTTGTGTGTGTATGTGTGTGTGTGTTTTTTTTCCCCTTCTATCGTCCTCGTTCCAAACAGGAGAATAGTTGTGAGGTAAAGAGATATATGAAAGAATAATGTTATATCTTTTATTCACAGAGTAAGGAGTATATATATACAATACTAATGCTAAACGTAATCCTAAGAATAAGGAAACAAAATAATTCAAATAACTAACTATCCTAATTTAGAAGATTACAATAATATTCTGAAAAGTCAAAGATACAGTGATATCCTATTAGGCCCCCTCAAGATGGTGATCCAGAGGAGACACCAATCTTGAAGACTAAGTCACGCAGTCGAGTCCGAGACAGAGGCTTGGTAAGAGCGTCAGCAAGCTGATCAGCGGAAGAGACATGGGACACGCGAAGCAAAGAGCGTTGAACAAGATCACGGACAAAATGATAATCAATGGAGATGTGCTTCATGCGAGAGTGGAAAATTGGATTAGCACAAAGATATGTGGCGCCAATGTTGTCACTGTAAATAACTGGTGGCGAGTGAAGTGAGACCCCAAGTTCAGCAAGTAGAGATCGAACCCACTGAACTTCCAATGCGGCAGAGGCGATTGCTCTGTATTCAGCTTCAGTAGAGGAGCGGGCCACAGAGCGTTGCTTTTTCGAGCTCCAGGAGATGGGGTTAGGACCAAGAAAGAGAACATAGGCCCCTGTAGATGTGCGATCGTCAGAGTTCCCGGCCCAGTCAGCATATGTAAAACAGTGTAGTGACAGAGAGGAGCTTGCGCGAAGGCGAAGGCCAAGATCATGAGTACCATTTAGATAGCGGAGTAGACGCTTGGCAGCACCCCAATGACGTTCTGACGGTGCATGCATAAATTGCGATAGTTTGTTAACCACGAAGGCAATGTCCGGTCGCGTGACAAGGAGGTACTGAAGACTCCCAACAACCTGTCGATACAAAGTAGCATCCGTGGGGGGTGAGCCATCAGAGAGGGAAAGTATAGTACCTACTGCGAGAGGTGTCTGAACCGGTTTAGAAGAGAGCATGTTATGGCGAGCAAGCAAATCCACAATGTACTTCCGTTGGGAAAGGAAGCATGAGTGTGGGCGCGAGAGAACTTCGATACCGAGAAAGTAGGATAGCGACCCCAAGTCTTTGATAGAGAACCTGGCAGCCAACTGATCAATGACGCTAGAAACAAAAACAGTATCACTACATGTGAGAATCAAATCATCAACATACACCAAGAAATAAGCAGTGAGACCATCACGGTTGAACACAAAGAGAGACGTGTCAGACTGTGCATGAACAAAACCCAACCCAAGCAAAAAGCTACGAAGTTCTTGGTACCATGCCCGAGGCGCTTGCTTGAGACCGTAGATGGCTTTCTTGAGTTTGCAAACGTAGGAGGGAAAGTTGGCATCAATAAATCCAGGGGGCTGTGCCATATATACGTCTTCGTCAAGATGACCATGGAGGAAAGCATTATTGACGTCAAGTTGCCGAAGAGCCCAACCACGTGACAGTGCCAGACTCAGAACAAGACGAACAGTAGTGGGCTTAACTACCGGGCTGAAAGTATCATAATAATCAATGCCGGGTCGTTGGTGAAAGCCGTTGGCGACGAGGCGAGCTTTGTATTTGTTAAGAGATCCATCGGGATTGCGCTTGAGTCGAAACACCCATTTACAACCAACTATATTTTGCGAGTCACTGTAGGAATAAGATCCCATGTACCATTCCGAAGAAGAGCATCAAACTCAACTGACATAGCAGAGCGCCATCGTGGATCAGTAAGGGCTTGGGTCACACTCGTGGGCTCAATTGCAATAGGTTGAGGGGAAGAGATAAGGCAATACTTGGGGTTCGGTTTGTGAATGTTATTTTTTGAGCGGGTGAGCATGGGGTGGTCATTGGTAACGGGTAGAGGCAAGGTGGAAGTGACCTGGGGAGTGGGAGAGACAACGGAAGACTTCAGCGGTGAGGAATCATCATTGGAGGCCGCGGGCAAGACCGAGGACGAGGGTTCATCATTGAGCAAGAGAGGCGAACTGACAGCACTACCACGTGAGACAGACGGGACTTTAAAGAAAAGAGAGGAAGATGACGAAGGACTCGAGGGAGGGACAGATGAGACGGGCATAGAAAATGGGAAAACGTCTTCGACGAACTCAACATGACGAGAAGTGAATATTTTGGAGGAAGATAGATCATAGCAAAGATAGGCACTCTGTGTTAAGGAGTAGCCCAAAACGACACAAGCACGAGACCGAGGTTCCAATTTATGAGAGGTGTACGGACGCAGCCATGGGTAGCATTGACAACCAAAGACATGAAGCTTTTGAAAGTTAGGTGAACGGCCAAGCAATTTTTCAAAGGAAGATATCATGGAGAGATTGGATTTGGGCATTCGATTGATGAGGTAGGTAGCTGTGGCAAAGGCAAATGGCCAAAAAGTGAGAGGGATGGACGCATGATGGAGAAGGGTGAGACCGGTATCAACGATATGACGGTGACGACGTTCTGAAAAACCATTGTGTTGGGGAGTATGTGGAGGTGTTGTGAGATGTGTAATTCCACTGGATGCAAGAAAGGAGCAAAGTGCAATATATTCCCCCCCGTTGTCTGTGTATAAGGTAACAATTTTAGTTTTGAAGTAGTTTTCCACAAGAGACTTAAATTGGACAAAGGTTTGGAGAACATCTGATTTTCGCCTGAGAGGATACAACCATATGTACTTAGTAAAGTGGTCAACAAAAACAACGTAGTACTTAAATCCATCAACAGAGAGAACAGGAGAAGACCACACATCTGAAAAAATCAATTCAAGAGGTGTCGAAGATGAAAGAGTAGATTCATAAAACGGAAGCTTATGACTTTTATTAATGTGGCAAGAATTACAAGAAAAATTTGATAAAAGACGAGAAGATAAGGAGAAAACACTAGATGAGACTAAATGACGAATAATTTTGTGGGATGGGTGACCAAGACGTGAGTGCCACAAAGATATGGAGTGAGTGACAGACGAAAGAGCACGTGGTGGAGCTGACGAGCCCACCGAGACCGGCCAATAATAAACACTGTCCTTATGTGGTCCTTGGAGAAGAAGGGCCCCCGTTTGACGATCCTTCACCTGAAAGCCAGACATGGAAAAGACAACATCAACATTGTTAGTGGTACATAATTGGGAGACTGAAATTAGATTTTTTGTCATAGTTGGAACACAAAGAGTATTTGGGAAGGACAAGGAGAATGAGGTGGGTAGGTTGAGAGAGCCAGTATGAGTGATAACCAAGCCTTTACCATTACCGATGACAATGTCATCAAAACCGTCATAAGGCGAGTGAAGCGAAAGGTTTGCAAGATCGGTAGTGACGTGATGAGAAGCACCCGAGTCTAGGATCCATTCAGATTGTGTGGGAGATGCCGTTGGATGAGTGGCAGTGTGAGCACTTGGTGCCGTGTAGGCCGGGCGAGGCGGAGGACGTGATTGTTGGGCAGTGAAAGTCCACGGTACATGCTTGAAAATGGAACAACGTTTTGCGGAGTGTCCGTGTTGCTCACATAACTGGCAGCGGCCAAGATACGGACGTTGTCCTTGATTGCCGGCTGGAAATGGAGGCCGGGGTGTGAAGGAGGCGTTCGGTGAACGAACGGAGTCAGACTGACCGCGAGACTGGTTAGAGAAGCGGGGCGGACCACGCGGTGGCTGGGGCAGCGAAGCACGACTCTGTGGAGAAGACCGAGTAGCAGGAAAAGCCGTGGCAGGAGTAGGGGATGATAAATCTGGTTTGGCCGTCAATTGTGCTTCATGATTAAGAAGTTTCTCATGTAGCTCGTCGAAGGAGATGGATGTTTCTCTTGCTTGAATAGCATTGGAGAGTTCTTTATAGTTTTCATCGAGGCCGTTAAGAATTTTGATGACAAGATCTTCAGAATCTACTGAGACGTTCATAAGGACCAGGGCATCGACAGTGGTTTTGATACCTTGCATAAACTCGGTGATAGATTGAGCGCCTTTGACGGGGTTGGTGAGTCGGTTCTTGAGACCGAGAATGCGACCACGAGTCGGCTTAGCGTAGGTGTTGGAAAGAGTCGTCCAAGCATCATAGGATGTTTTTGCAGTAGCAATGAATGGGATTAGCGACGGTGTGAGAGAGCCGATGATGGTGTTGAGCAAGAGTTGGTCTTGACGGATCCACAGGAGATAGTCGGGATTGGACGTCGAGACACCGTTGTGCATGACGGTGGAAGGCGGACATGGATTTGTTCCATCAATAAACCCGAGCAAGTCATAGCCGGTGAGAAGTGTTTGAAACTGGAACCTCCATGCGGTGTAGTTTGTGGATGTGAGTTTTAGAGGTGCTTGTGCCGAAACATTAATGGCAATGAGGTGTGTGGTGGTGTCTAGAGGATTAATGATGGTGGTGTGGGAGATGGTAGATGGCGGTGTGGTTGGAGTGGAGTCCATGACTCAGGGAATGGTCGGCGTTAGCCTTGAGGCTCTGATACCATAAAGAGATATATGGAAGAATAATGTTATCTATTTTATTCACAGAGTAAGGAGTATATATATACAATACTAATGCTAAACGTAATCCTAAGAATAAGGAAACAAAATAATTCAAATAACTAACTATCCTAATTTAGAAGATTACAATAATATTCTGAAAAGGCAAAGATACAGTGATATCCTATTATGAGATTTGCCATGCATTATCTAGCATCTTTCTACAAGACACGTGATCTTGCAATTCAATAACACATAAATATGTATGCATGCATGTATGTATGTATGTATATATGCATGTTTAAAGGTAATAATTGATTTATTAAAGAAATACGAAACCATATTAAACATGCTATTATGTTTTTGTATATAGCGGCTAAAAATGCTACAACTGCTACTCCCTCGACTTCAGATCTCCGAATTCGCTCCTACTAATGTGGAGAAAATGGGGGGGTTCTAGGAAGAAAAACACTTCGACTCCCAAGTTAAAGAGAGATTGATCAAGGATTACTTCTAAGTTCTAATATTAGGAAAAAAAAAACATGTATTTTTCCTCACACCAAACTCTATTAGTTAGTTTCAGAGAAAATCCCTGTTTTAGTTCTATTTTACAACTTTAGGTTAAAATTGTAACCTAAGCTTTTGATTACATAGGAAAATTTGGTGAACTTTTTCATTAAATTTAAATTAAAAGTCTAACAAAATAGTTTCAAGAGAAATATTCTTTTTGTTCACGAAAATAATTAATTTAAATTATGAGTTATCAAAATAATAATCTAATTCAAAATCATGTAAAATGGAGTTAGATCCTTTGATTCGATTTTAATTTCACTTAATTTTGAAATCATTTTAAGATTTAGCCTCCATTTGGTAAGTTAATTGGAGATGAAACTTTTAAGTTTGAGTTGGTTGATTTTTTCAAAATTAGATATAAATTTTGTTGACTTTTTAGAAAAAGACAAAAATTGAGATGAAAAAGTATAGTTTAATAGGAGTTAAACCTTAATGCCAAACATAGCCTTAGAATACACCATAATCTTATAACCAAGATAAGTAAGAATATAAGATAAACTAAGTTTAGATTTCCTCGGTTTAAAAAGGAAATTAAACAAGTTTATGTCCTGTAGAGTATTAAGTTAATACTTGTTTTCCATGTATATTTTCAGGCAACAATTTGTTTACTCCATACTAGTCTACTAAGTAGAAAAATTTGTACACAAGATAAGTACAAATTTCGCCTGCAGTACGAAAGTATTTTTATTCTTTTTAAAACTATATAGTGTAATAACCAGCTTTTGTACAAATTACGATTTCTGCTAATTGAAATCAAAGTTTGTATTATTTATGTTTATATGAAATGCCTAATCTGATTTTATCAGAATTAGAATTTATGTATGATTTTATTCCGGTCAAAGTTTGACCAGGAAAATTTAAGATATGATTGAGACGATAATGTAGTATAATAAACAGTATGAAATTATACTGTGAAAAATCGTCATTATGTATACGGAAGTCAAAATAACGTACGGGACCATTGTAGAAAAATCAAGTACAATATTTAGAGTAATAAGGCCAAGAGCCTTCAAGTTCAAAGAAAAGTTTTTACGCAGTCCAGTTAAGCACAGATGAAGTTTGGACTGCAGTTCAATATAACAATACTGTTTTTAGTTGAAAACAGTATTGATAATATTCATATTAGTATGAAAATGGACTGCACTTTAGGAGACAAGCCAAACAAGACCTAATTAAGGGACAACTCATCACCAAGATAATTAAGTAAATTTTTTTAATTTATGAAATTTTGGAAAGTAATATAAAGTTGATCATTAAAATTGGCTTGGCCACCAAGTAAGGCCATCATGGCCGGCCACCTTGCATGGAATTATGGGCAAATATGCTCATTTTGGGGGATTGATTTGCAAAGTCAAAGAAAACAAAATTCACCATAAATAGGTGATGTGAGAGAAAGTTTGACCATTTAGCTCTACACTAAGTTTAGTTCACACTTTAGTTCACAAATTTCCCCTCAAAAAGCCGAACTCAAGAAGGAGAAAGGAGGAACAACTTGGTCGGATTTTTTGGAGAAGAAAAGCAAGGAAAAATTGTTGGATCCAAGCTTGAGAATCAACTTCCAAGTTCTAGAGGTAAATCCTCTCAATCTCCTAAGTTTTTATTCATGTTCGGAGCAAGATCTTTATATGTATTTCAAGCATTTGGTTGTAAGAGCATAAGCTCATCTTCTCTCCTTTTCATGTAATGGGTTAAGTAAGCATAGTATGTGCTTGTATAGGCTTTAGAAAGCTTGTTTATGTGGTTGTATGTGTTTTTGATTTCATGCTCTAGAAATCATGTGCTAAGGGTGTATGCTATGTATGCTCACCATATGTTTGTTATATATCCCCAATATGTTCAAGAATGATATTGGATGTATGGAAAAGAGATTAGGGATGTGTGATGTGTAAGGGTTTTGAAGAACCTCAAAAACCCTAATTATGGTAGAAATTACCATTTGGGTTTATGTGTAAGTTGTATGATGTGAATGGAATGCATGGTAAGGAAAACGATAGGAAATACGATGCATGCTTGTTCTAGGCTCACGGTTTTAACCGTTTGAGGTAGTGTGTACGAAATTTTGTGTAAGAACCACCATCAAAAGGAACTGCCAGTTCGGACCAAAACAGGGCAGCAATCTGGAATCAGAATTTTGAGGTCTTTAGAGACCGAATTTGAGGAAAGTTAAAACATAAAAGTTATAGAAAATGAAAAATCCTATGGGGTAACATGGACCGTTTTCAAAAATAAGGCTCCAACGGCCTCAGTTTTTAGCAAAACCCGAGCCTAGCCTGATCAGGCAAGTGTTCACGGCCATGCAGAATCAACAAGGAAAATGGGTAAGTTAAGGGCATAACTGGATTTTGAGTAAAACACGAAAGTTGTAGGAATCACTGAGGTCTATAACTTTCATGCAGAAGACTTTTGCAAATTCAAAACGGATTTTAAAGCAAAACTGAATCTTAAAAATTGGGCAGGAAAACAGGAAATTCCTGCACAGGGTTTTCAAAGCAGTGCAGGATTAGGCAATTCTTGCACATGCACTGACAATTGAAAATATGGGACTGTTTTTAGAAATGGTCTTCAGAATTTTATAGTTTTTCTATCTTTGTATAAAGAAGTAAATAAGGACCAAGATATAGGGTAATCATAATAAGACCCTTTAGTAATCGGAAAGATTACTAAAAATTTAATTGGACTAGGTTAATAAAAAAGGACACTCATAGTAACCAAAAGGGTTACTAATTTTTATATGTTAAGTTTTGGACCCAAGTTTACTCTTAGTAACATGATAAGCTATTATTAGACCTTGTGACTAAGATTCATTTTAAGTAAGCAAGCAAATATGGTTTGATTGTGTTTTGGATCAAGAGCCTAAGGTTACAATTAGTAATCGAATTAAGTATCAATTGTTGTATGTAGGGGGACATATAACTAGGATCATGGATAAATGTTGGTTAGGATACCAACATTGATTGTAATAAGTTATGGTAAGATAGGATGATTCTTATCTTACGTCTTTTTGGAAACAGGTACATAACTGTGTTGCGATCTGTTGGAGCATTGAACTCAGATCTAGCAAAAACAGTAAGTACAACTTCGCCTACAATATATGTAATTTTTTTATTGACTGTATGTTTTTATAGCCATATGTTTATGTATAAATGTGTATGATTTATAATTCTTATTGTGACATCATGAAGCATGTTCACTACTTATAACTTATATGGTAAGAATAAGATTAAGTTTCAAGTAAGAAACTGTGTTAAAAATATGTTGTTTATGAAAGATGAAATTAAGTAAGTTGGCAAGTTAAGTTGCCTTGTGTCGTACCGACCTGCACTAGGTCAGGTTTGGTCCATGGTTTGAGTTGGACTGGGCTGGCCGCCCCAACAACTCCATGGCAGCACGCCACGGTACGTGCACTTATGTTATGTAAAGGCCCAAAAACAAGCTAACTTAAGAAAGCATAATGAAAGCATGATCAAAGCATAATTAGTTCATGCATTGCTTTGTTATGATATGTTTTGCGAATAAATAGTTGTACTTACTGAGCGAAAGCTCATGACTTACGTCTATGCTGTAGGTAAGCTCCCTACTGGCAATATGTGATACAAGACGGTGGAGCTGGACAGGACTATCTATGAGATTACGGGTTGGGAACTACTACGCGTTTGGTTATTATATATGTATGCAGTTTTGTTGTATATTCAATTTCAGACTCCAGTACTTGATTAAGTACTTATACATATGTATATAAGTATGTTTATATGTAAGTTTATGAATCATGTTGAAAAAAAAAATATAGTCTGAATTTCCGCTAATTAAGTTAAGTAATTATGTAAGTTATGTACGGTAACGGCCTACGTAAGGTGGGTCGTTACATATAGATTATACACAAGCCATGTTAAGGAATAATATGGACTCTTTGTGCCATGTTTTATATGCCATGCTATGTTATCACATGCCACATTTACATTTATGCCATGGTTTACAAGTATGTCACATTTACATTTTATGCCATGGTTTACAAGTATGACACACTTACATGCATGCCACACTTGTTGACATTACGCCATGTTTTTGTAAATGCGATATTTTCATAGTTATACCATGATTTATGATTATGCCATTGATCTTAATTTCATGCCCTGTCATAGCATATGCATCATGACTAACAAGATAATAACTTAAAAATCTTAGTCTTAGATCAAGTCTTTGTATAAGACTTCGGCTAGATGTGTGACATTAGGCATACTGAAACTTACTTAAGTTAAAAGTTAAGACTAATTTAAGATAAATAGAGTGTCATACCAACTTCGTTATAGATAGTGAAGGATAATATTTGTAACACCCCAACCTACGTAGGTTAGGGCGTTACAAAGTTGGTATCAGAGCGGTATCCTGCCAGCCTACTTCACTTTGCTTCCCATTGTTTCCGCAATGGCCCAAGTAAGTAAAGTTATTTTTCTTATAACTAGAATTAGTTCGAATCTTGCAAGCGTATTTCATCAATGGCCACGCTGGAAAAATGATACTCCTGGTATGGGGATAACATTGGGCGGTGCCTTAGCTTGGTGGTGGCAATTAAGAGATGTGTAAACATGATGAGAAAGTTTTATGCCTTCCTAAATATTATGATTATGTATTCATGTTATGAATGAGATATGAATAAAGTTATGATGGAATCAGATACGTCCCATGTTATACATGATGTAAAGTTAAGATTATGGTTCTATATAAGAGATATGATCTCGTTAATTTTTTTACGAGAAACTTATTTTATAGTTTTCTACGCAGAACCATGCCACCAAAACGTAGAATGGCACAGACCCAAAATGTTGATCTTGCAGCCCAGATGAACGAACTGAGACAAATGATGTTAGCCCAACAACAGGAGATAGGTGGGCTTAGAGCTCAATTGGCTCAGTAGAATCAGGGACCTCCTGATGCTAGGGTACCACCAGCACCTGTGAATCAGCCTGCTGCACCATAAATTCTTGATGTTGACCCGGTGATTCCAGAAGACCCTATAGCCCCTGAAGTGCCTATGGCTCATGTAGTTGTTCCACCAGCACCCCCGGTTCGAACTCCGGAAGAATTATATGACAAATTTCGGCGTATGAAAGCACCAAAATTTGAAGGGTCAACGAACCCGATTGAGGCCGACAATTGGTTGATCGACCTTCAGGTTATCTTGAACTTCCTTAGGCTCAATGATCAAGAGAAAGTCCTCTGTGCATCCTTTGTGCTAAGAAAAGATGCTCGTCTTTGGTGGGAAACAGTTCAGATCCGACGAGATGTTACCCAAATGACTTGGGAGGACTTTGTGGATGAATTCAAAGGGAAATACTTCAACACCGAGGTTATGGAAGCTCAACAAGATGAGTTCAACAATTTTCGTCAGGGTAATCTGTCTGTGGCTGAAGCTGTCAAGAAGTTTGAACAGTTAGCACGTCTCTGTCCTCACCTTATCAGTTCCGAGAGGGACAAAGTAAGAAAGATGATGAGGATGTTCCGCGCAGATTTAGCAGTAGTAATTAGCAGTGGGCCGCATACACCACTTACCGTTGCTGAATGTGTCAGCTGGGCGATTCGAGCTGAGTATTGGGTAGGTCAGAACAGAGAACAACGGCTAAGTTCTTTAAGGAAAAGAGAGAAGAGAAGGCCCAAGCTAAGCAGATTCAGGCAAGACCAAGCCAAACTCCACAGCAGAAAGGGCAAAGAGGATCCTTTAGTCAACACAACAACAATAAGCAGTATGGCAATAATCAACAGAAGAGGAAATGGAATTCAGGAAGACAGGGGAATCAACAGAATTCTCCCCAAAAGAAGAATGCTTTTGATAACAACAGTTATCCCACTTGTCAGAAATGTGGGAGGAAGCACCCGGGAGATTGCCATGCTAGAACTAATCGTTGCTTTCTGTGTGGCAAGGAAGGCCACTATGCTAGGAACTGCAATGCTAATTTCCAGAATCTGCAGAACCAACAAAAGAGTCAGGGGTATCAGCTTCATGCAGCACAGATGAAGCTCGAAGGACCTGAAATCTCCCAAGGCAGACTTGAAGCTCCGGAACCTCAAGGACGCATTTATGCCTACACTAAGGAAGATGTTCAAGCTGGACCATCCACTGTGGTGACAGGTCAGCTTCCTTTTGCCCAACAAGATGCCTACGTCTTAATTGATTCTGGTGCCACATATTCATTCACATCACCTAAGTTTGCTAAGAAACTAGGTAGAGGAAGCGATAGGATCGGAGGAACTTTCAGAACTGCATTACCCTCCGGGAAAATTTTATTATCTGATTATTGGATACGTCATGTTCCAATAATTATATGTGGTAGGGAAATGTATGTCAATTTGATCATTATTGACCTATATGACTACGACGTCATTTTGGGCATGGACTTCCTGGGGAAATACAACGCCATTATAGATTGTCAACGTCGTATTGTCACGTTCAAGCCAATCGGAGGCGAGGAGTTCATTTTTAGAGGATCGACTCCGAAACAGCCGAAAATGTTCATTTCAGCACTAAAGGCTCGAAAGTTGTTGGCAGAATGATGTATTGGAATTTTAGCCAACATGGTGGATAAGACGCAAGAAACTAAGAGCAGGCCAGAAGAAGCACCGATAGTCAAAGATTTTGTAGAAGTTTTTCCTGAAGACTTGTCAGGATTACCACCAGAGCGAGAAATCTTTTTTGAGATTGAATTGCTTCCTAGATCGGCACCAGTATCCAAGGCACCTTATAGGATGGCCCCCGCCGAACTTAAGGAATTGCAAATTCAGTTGCAAGAGCTCCTGGATCGAGGATTCATCCGTCAGAGCTATTCACCATGGGGAGCCCCAGTTTTGTTCGTTAAAAAGAAGGATGGCACTCTTCGAATGTGCATTGACTATCGGGAATTGAACAAGATTACTATCAAGAATAAGTATCCCTTACCTCGGATCGATGATTTGTTCAACAATTGAAAGGAGCTTCAATTTTTTCAAAAATTGACTTGCGATCCGGATATCATCAACTTCGAATTCGGGAAGGAGATGTTCCTAAGACAGCCTTTCGTACGCGATATGGACACTACGAGTTCCTCGTTATGCCATTTGGATTGAGAAATGCTCCAGCCGCCTTTATGGACCTGGTGAATCGAGTGTTCAAGGATTACTTGGATAAGTTTGTTATTGTCTTTATAGACGATATCCTGATTTATTCAAGATCAAAGGAGGAGCATGAGGAACATCTAAGGATTGTCTTACGGATTCTAAAGCAGAATCAGCTTTATGCTAAATTCACTAAGTGTGAATTTTGGTTGGAGAAGGTTCATTTCTTAGGATATGTGGTCTCTAAAGAAGGTGTATCTGTAGATCCGGCCAAGATTGAAGCAGTAAGTAAATGGCCAGCTCCGACAAATGTCACCGAAGTACGTAGTTTCCTTGGCTTAGCAGGCTACTACCAACGTTTCGTCGAGGGATTTGCTAAGATCGCAGCGCCGCTCACAGCACTTACACGGAAGGGAAAGAAGTACGAATGGACTGCAAAGTGTGAAGAACACTTCCAAGCACTAAAAAGCAAGCTGACTAGTGCTCCAATCCTCACAATACCGGTTGTGGAGGAAGGGAACTTCGTGATATACAGCGATGCTTCCAAGATAGGATTGGGAGCCGTTCTCATGCAGAATGGAAAAGTGATCGCGTATGCTTCACGATAGCTTAAGGATCATGAGAAGACCTATCCGACGCATGATTTGGAACTTGCAGCGGTAGTGTTTGCGCTCAAAATCTGGAGACACTATCTTTATGGCACCAGGTGTGAAGTTTACACGGATAATCAGAGTTTGAAGTATATCTTCACCCAGAATGAGCTTAATATGAGACAAAGAAGATGGCTCGAATTAGTGAAAGATTATGACATCGACATCCGTTACCATCCCGGGAAGGCTAACAAAGTAGCCGATGCCCTTAGTCAGAAGTCGTCCTCTTCATTGATGTCAATTCAATCCTTAATTAGGCCTCTCCAGAAAGAGCTACTGGACGCTAGAATCGAGCTTATTACGGGAAGTTTAGCTGCTATAACCTTTCAGCCTACCATTTTGGATGGCATGAAGGAGCGTCAAGAAGCAGATGCCTGTTACTTAGGACAAGAAATGAGGTCTTAGAAGGAAGGGAGACGGATTTCAACATATCTGATGAGGGCATACTCTATCGGAAAAATAAACTGTGCATTCCTAATGTGGACAAGTTGAAGGAGCGGATCATGAAAGAAGCTCATGAGACTCCGTATTCTATTCATCCTGGAGCTACAAAGATGTACAGAGACTTGAAAGAAAGTTTTTGGTGGCCCAAAATGAAGAATGACGTTGCCACGTTTGTCAGCAAATGCCTCATGTGTCAGAAAGTGAAGGCTGAACATCAATGTCTAGGGGGAGAATTGTAAAAAATTTCCATCCCGGAATGGAAATGGGACCAAGTGACGATGGATTTTGTGGTTGGTCTACCCCGAACTCCCAGTGGCAATGATGCCATTTGGGTGATCGTTGATCGATTGACAAAATCCATGCACTTTTTAGCCATCAAACTAGGTTTTTCAGTAGAGCAGCTAGCGGAACTATATGTTGCATAGATCGTTCGCTACCATGGGATTCCAAAAACGATCATCTCAGATCGTGATGGTCGTTTCACTTCTAAATTTTGGAGGAGTGTACATCAAGCAATGGGTACAAAGCTTACTTTTAGTACCACTTTTCACCCTCAGACGGATGGACAATCAGAGAGGACCATTCAGACTCTAGAGGATATGTTACGAGCATGCATGATGGATTTCATAGGAACTTGGGATAAGAAGCTTCCTTTGATTGAATTCTCGTACAACAACAGTTTCCAAGCTTCTATTGGAATGGCTCCTTATGAAGCTCTCTATGGGTGAAGGTGTAGATCTCCAGTCTATTGGTACGAGACAAGAGAGAAAGAACTTGTGTCTACGGACTTTATTCGGAGAACCACCGAAGCCGTAAAACTTATACGTCAACGGATGGAAACTGCATTTAGTCGACAAAAGAGTTATGCCGATAAACGCAGAAGGCCTCTAGAATTCCAAGTAGGAGACTTGGTTTTCCTTAAGATTGCTCCATTCAAAGGAGTCATGAGATTCGGAAAGAAAGGGAAATTAAGTCCAAGATACATAGAGCCATTCGAAATACTTGAAAGAGTCAGTAATGTGGCCTAAAGATTGGCTTTGCCCCAAGAATTAGCATATGTGCACAATGTATTTCATGTGTCGATGCTAAAGAAGTACATCCCGGATCCATCACATGTATTGGACCACGAACCAATTGAGGTTCACGAGGATCTGACTTATGAGAAAAAACCGGTTCGAATTTTGGAACGGGAAGAAAAAGTATTAAGAAACAAAGTTATACCTTTAGTTAAGGTTCTATGGCGAAATCATGAGATTGAGGAAGCAACATGGGAACGTGAAGAGAACATGAAGAAAAGCTACCCAGAATTATTCTAATTTTCGAGGACGAAATTTTCTGAGGGTAGATTGTAATAACCAAATTTTTGAATAGACTCATGATTCCATATAGGAATTTAAGTTTGTACTATGTGTTTATGTAATGTTTCATGAAAATTAAGAGTATCAATGTGAAATTCATAATTTTATCAGTAAATGTTTGAGTTCTCATTTAATTAACTATGAGACTCAATAAACAGTTTGCTTAGCCAAGCATGTGACCTTTGAGCAAAAAGGGAAGAAAATTTTCATGATTTTATATTGGTCAAAGTTTGACCGAGAAAAGCCAAAGTTTGACTAAAATGGTCAAAGAGATGACTATACAGTATTATGGTAAAGCAGTATGGAAATATACTGCGAAACCGTTTTTATGAATAAGATAGCATGAATAGAATTTAAGACCACCTTAGAAAATCAAGCACACCAAGTTAGAAATAAAGGGCAAAAAGGGCTTAAGGAAATAAGAAAATTTTATACTGTCCATTTTTACATAGATAAATTTTGGACTGCAGTATAGCATAACAGTATTGTGTATTAGTGAGCACATTATTGGAAATATCTGTGTTAGCTCAAAAATGGACTGCATATTGAAGAAAAGAGCCAAACAAGCCCTAATGAGGATGACATCACCTTATCCTCAAATTATGACATCATTAATTAATTAAACAAGGATGGAAAGAAAATTTTTGGAGTGTTCTAGAGCCAAGAGGCCGGCCACCTAAGGGGGCTTTTGGGCAAATCTATGCTAGTTTGAGGACTTTTTGGCAAATTTAATAAGTTTTCCTCACCTATAAATAGGTGTGAGGTGGTGGTCATTTTGTTCACAAAATTTGGAAAATCTAGCAAAACTTTGCCCATTTTTCTTCTCAAAAATCCGAACTTGAGAGGCTAAGAGAGAAGAGAGAAAATCAAAAACTCAAAGGGGAAATTTAAGGGGAGTGATCGGATTTGAGTTAGAACACCAACAAAAATTTGAAAAAAAATTTTGAGACCCATTTTGGCCAAGTGGCCGGTTGTTGGTGAAGGAAAAAGGAAAGGAGAAAATCAAGAAAAAGTCAAGCCAATTTCTTGATCTAGATCAAGGTAACCCTCCCAAAACCCTAAACTCTTCAATTAAGTTTCAATTTGAAATTTATTTGTATTTCAAGTTGAAAATTGTAAGAGCATAAGCTCAAGTTATTTTATTGCCCTAGATTAGTTTAGGTGTGGTGCTTGATTAGGTATTAAGGGTGGTTTGATTTATGAGTTTGATTTATGAGCCTTGATTGTTATATGCTTATGCTTATTTGACCATTAGGGTTGCACGCTAGATGTTTAATGTAGTTGTATGTCCCCAAGTATGTGAATGAAGTTGTATGAGTATGTTAGGTTGCTAGAAGAGAAATATGATGAATGGAATGGTTTGCACGAGTGCAATCGGGTTACATGCATGTTAAAGTGGTACGTTAGAAAATGCTGCATGTCTGCTTTCTAGGCTCTAGCGTGTTCGGTTGAGTTAGATTGCGCGAAATAAGACGTAAAATGAATTTAAGAACAAAAACTACCAGTTCGGGTACAAACTGGCCATTTTTCTGGAAAGTGAAATTTGAGGCCTTTAGAGGCCGAATTGGGAAAAGCGTAAAACATAAAAGTTGTAGAGAAGGGTTTTTCCTAGGAGGCAGCACAAACAGTTTTCCAAAATAAGACTCCAACAGCATCGGTTTTTATGAAAATCCGAGCCTGACCGTGCCCAGGATTCATGCACGGCCAGGTGGGTTTAACAGGGAATATGAACACATTAACATTCGAACTGGGTTTTCCTCAAAACACAAAAGTTGTAGGATTTTTCGAAAGCTAAAACTTTCATGAAGACAACTTTTTCCAATTCAATCCAGATTTTTTTTATAGAAACGGATTTCTGAAAACTGTGCAGGAAACAGGAAATTCCTGCACATGATTTTCTAAAAACAATTCAGGAAAACTGTATTTTTCACTGAACCTAATGTTTTGACTAAGAAAACTGTTCCAATGGCAGTTTTCAGCCCTTAATGATTTTTTAAAGCCCCACTTAAGAACTACGAATTTTATAAGTTAGATTTTTGGATTTAAACTTACCAAATTTTCCAAGACAAAGGAAATGTTTTTTTTAAAAGTCAAAGTTTAGTTAAAAAACGATGATAACGTATGGTAACCGGGAAGGATACCCGAGTTACTGGGCCAAGCCCAAAACCCAAGATTGACCCATAAAAGATTGACCATAGTTGACCAAAATGTTGACTCTGGTTGACCAAGTTTGACCAAGGTTATCACACCAAAGGTTACTTATAGTAACCAAATAAGATGCTTTATAGGGGATATATAACTAAGACTATGTATACATGTTGGTTAGGTCACCAACATTTTATGGTTATGACTAGAGAACCTTACCCTATGTCCTTTGTAATAGCAGAAAGAGGCATGTTATTGCAACCAGATTTAGAACAACTCAGCAAAGGACATAGTATACAAGGTAAGTACAAACCTCACCTACAGTATGGGAAATAGTAAACTATTTTCAAGCATGATTTATTCACATGTATACCATGATGTGCCATGTTTTGAAATGATGCCATGTTTTAATATAAAGCTATGCTTTATTAATATATCACAAGTCATTAGATGTTAGTGATCTTTATGTCATACCATAATTATGCATCATGTGCATTATGACTATTAAGATCACATGTAAAGGTTCTTAGTCTTGAAAAAAAAAAAAACAAGGCCAAGACTAAACCAAGACAAGTAAGGTGTCGTACCAACCTCCTGTTGATGCGGGAGGATCATGTATGTTCAAGAAAAAAAAATTCTCAGACCTTCTGTTGATGCGGAAGGATTATGTTTCAAGATTCCCATAATTGTTAAGGGCCTTGCAAACCCTAACTTTCTGTGGATTGCGCGCATTTGGTACGTACACAATGGGCCCACATGTTAAGCAAGATAATAAGAGCAAGTTCATAATTGATCATAAAAGATCCATAATTGAACATAAGTGGTTCATGTATAAGTTGCACCATACTTATTACGTTTTGTGAGATTATGTTTGTACTTGCTGGGCGAAAGCTCATCAATACATTTCATACTGTAGGTAAAAAGCCTGCAGCATAATTGGTGGGCCATGCAGACGATGCGGTGGCGAGTGAAGGGCGGTGTGGGATACCACTACGCAAATTTTTCCGCAAGTTCTTTTGAACAAAGATATATGTATATGAATGGATTAGAATAAATTATGTTACACTGTACATCTAAAGTATGACGACTCAAGTTAAAAGTAAGGATTTGTATAAATGCTTATTATAATAAATAAGTAATATGTGTGTATGGAAAGCTTACTTATATTGACTAGTCTATTTATATATGTTTAAAAAAATATATATATATTCTGAAATTTTCAAGTTTAGTCTAAGTATGTATGGTAACGGCGTTACAATATTTGTTTTAGAATTTTCAAAATTGTCGAGGATAATAAGTTTCTTGATTGAGCTTTGACAATCTACAGGGTATATATATCATCGCTAGACACACCTATAAGAAGTTTCAAAATGAAGCGTTTTATCTCACCAATAACTTGACATTAATGCACTAGCTTAATTTCAATTCGTGTTGCCATCGATTATACAGATCAACGAAGTACCGTAATAAAATTCAACAAAAGCAACAATTTAACTTTTCATCGAAAATTGAAGACTTTGAAAGGAAAGTTGAATAACTTTTACTCATAAAGATTTGAAATACAATTTCTAATGCATTACGGTCGAATTGTTACCTCACAATTAGTCAAACTCCAAAATTCTAGCTCCAATTTCCTCATTGGCTTCGGGGAAAACTTGCTCAGCCTTGCATAATTGATCTTAACAACATGTTGATCAATGCAATCAGAATAATTCATACACCAAATATTCCAAATGATTAAGTCCAAACCATTTGATATGAAAAAAAAAAAAAACCCCCTCTAGGCCAAGAACCAAAACAAAACTGATTTAACTAGTAAATTTTGACAAGGCATGCCAAATTTGGATTTCGAAAGTACGTACCATAAAAATTGATTGTAATAGGAATGGAAAATTAAAATATCCTATTAAAAAAGTATTTAATCTATTAGCCAAGTAAATCCCATCTATCTACTCATCCCTCATTATTGTAGAGAAAAAAAAAAAAAAAAAGTAACCAAAATGCCCTTAAGAGACAATTGATACGAAGGAAAAACACCATGCAGAGAAATAACTAATGATGGCTTAAACAATTTTTATGCATCATAACAAACTTGGTTATGTTATATTATTCCTGCCACGGAAATGTGCTCATGACCTTTAGATATCTTTTAATTGTTGGTTACATTTCCTTAGAAATTATGGGCGTTTTTATGAAGAATGCTATTAACATTATGCAGCATATCAGAATATTTTCCCCACTTGGGCTTTCGCCGAATATGGTAATTTGATGTCATTGCCTTCTTAATGAAGAAAAAAATGAATTAAGCTAGTTCGTTCTTTACTTATAGTGTGGAGGTGTATTAAAATATATACAATTATTTTTGGAGTTTATATTAATTAAACACTTTAATTAATATATCAAGTTTATTAATTTCATAGTTACTCCACCATAAATTTAGAGTCGCACTCTTAAAATCATAAATATAATTTAATCAAATAATTTGAATAGTCCATTATTATAATTATTATGTATAGATTAATCATTCATAAACGGTTCACAACTAAAACTAGATTTGTGATTACAGACATAGCAGAGCAGTAATACTACACTTAACTCCACCTAAAGCTGCAGAGTTCGATTCCCCCCCTCCCCTCCCCCTCCCCTCCCCCGTGGTCACAAGTGTCCGAGATATTTCTAAAACTTCCATCAAAATTTCCATGTTTAAGGGGTACCGAAATATCTTTTCTGTCAAAATGTCGGGAAATATCATAAAATATCGATAAAAATTTCAGTACTAGTAAAACAGTCCAAATTTTCAAAATATCAAGAAATATCAAGGAAATATCGGAAATTTTGGTGGAAATTTCTGAAATTTCATATTTCTAACATTTACTATCTTTTTGAGCATGCTATGATTATCTTCTATGGTTTTTAATAAATGGTGAGAGATCATCGTCTTATATATAAAATAAAAAATAAAAAATAAAAGATAACAAAATAAAAATAAAAGCCAACACATAAAAGCTAAGAAAAAATATTCTCCTATACTTCTAAAAACTTTGCACAATTTCCAATTTATGAAAATACATTAAGAGATCAACAAACTTACAATTTAGTATGTTTACAATTATATTTAACTCTATTTAAATAAGATGTCATGACACCGATATTACTTAAATCAAGATGGTATCCCAACCATATTTGAATCTCATAGGACTTCCTTTTTGTATTAAGATATATAAGAGATGATATGTTTCTAATATAAAAGTTATGTATTTATATATCATTTTAACGATTGTGTCATAAAACATTAGAAATATATTTGGAATCAAATTTCTGTAACTTCCGTAATTTTTTTTTTCCATATTTCCTCGTTTTGGTCTATTTAAATATCATAGTTTGTTTTTATGTCTGCATCAAAATATTTTTTTTTTCTTGTTTAATTATTATTTCCCTCCCGCATCTGCCCCTTTTTTTAATTTAAGATTTTATTCACCAAAAACCTTGATTTCAGTTCAAGAGGTTTGCTCCAAATTACGAATTCAATTTATCTGTTCCCCCGTGAAATTTCCTTCTATTCCCATTTCTTAATTTCACATTTCACTTTACAAATTTATTTTTAATCCACTATGAGTGAATATTACTATTATAAGAAGATTCGGCCTTCTCTTTTTCTACCTCTAATTATTCTCAATCCGAAGGCCAAGGATTGTGACAGAAGGGATATGCTCACCTCATGAGAAGTTCCTCTCTATGGTCTTCTTGGACATCAATGGCCTCACTTGGTAACGTGCAGTGGTTGGGGAATCGTGTAATGCCCAAATTTTTTATAAGGATTTTTAGTTCATTAATAATAGAATTCACCAAAATTTCCCATGTGATTAAAAAGTTTACGTTACAATTTTAACCTAAAGTCATGACATGCAATATTTTGATGATGTGGCATTTAAATTTTATGTCATAATGTGTGGTTGCTATATTTTATAATACTGTGACCGCTCTCCCCAAAGCTTCCAAATCCTTGATAACAAGAAATGATCTATACGACCTCAAGACGGGTAGCTAAGCCTCTGGGGACACTAATAAAACTTGTTGATTCGATGACCATTATTAACCGTCGTCTAAAGTTAACATGACAGTTAGACAACTGTCATGTAATCCACCATCATAGAAAGCTTTAAGATACCACGATGGTTAAGAAACCGTCGTGGTTAGGTGATATTCCACGATGGTTAACACTGTTGTCAAATAGAGAAATAAGGTGGCAAAACTTGCTAATGCGAAGACTTTACATGATGGTTTTTACTAAAACCATCATGTAAATCCAACCTTGCACGACGGTTTAATTAGCACACCGTCGTGTAAAGTGGAGTTTACACAACGTTATTGGTTAAAAACCTTTGTATAAAGTCCAACATTAATGGAAACAATTCACAATTTTTGGTGATTTCCCATGGACGGCCTAACCTATGTGCTATCCAATGCACGGCCCATAATAGGATTGACAAAATAATGGCTACATTGTATCAATAAAATACCATCCACTACATTACAAGTTTACATATCATGTTCAATGAATTGCTTTACAAATTTAGACCATTCTCCCCTAATCGAATCCATATCATCACTGGTATAAAATGTTTTGTTTTGAAGTAAGTCTAATCCATTAGCATTGGAGACTATGTCACTCATGAAACCTAAAACAAAAAAATCACATTCAACACTACCCTCTTGGCGAGTTTTCACACACTTTCTTGTGAAAGGAAGTCCTCGACAAAAGTCTTGTAAAGATCATGTCGCAAAATTCCTTGCAACTTCACCGCATGATTTTAAACACATACTCTGAAACCCTTCATCCACGGTGAAAGAAGTTATAGTTTCTTTCCAAATTAGATCTTTCATTCTATCTAAATCACGGGATCTCCAATCTTGTATCCATAATGGAATGTGCTCTCGAGTGAGTACACCAATCCAATTCATCAATTCATCACCATGCTTCCCTTCCAGTTGTCCTTTGTTATCAAAAGTGACTTCAATTCGTTCTCCTCTTTTTCTTACACTATGGACTCGTTTCATTGGAGTTGCCTTTCGTTTACCATCGGAATTGGGATTAAATAGGTCTCTTCTTCGTGGTTTTCCCTTTTTGCATACTCTAGCTTTATTTTGTGTAATTTTTTATTGCAACACTCACCTATATTTATTGCAACATAAATACACAAAACAAACAAATAATCGGTCCAATTCAATCTAATCAAATACACATTCACTAAGAAAACAACAAATTCGAGCATACTACACTAAATCTAGATTATTAAAACACTACTTTTTTTTGCTTGTATATTAAATAATCAAACAAGTAATCGTTCCAATTCAATCTGATCAAATTCACATTCACCAAGAAAACAACAAATTCAAAGCATACTACACTAAATCTATATAATTAAAACACCACTTTTTTGCTTGTATATTAAATAATTCTCTAAATTGCCCCCTACAAATGCAAAATTTTCCTTAAAAGATATGTATGAAAACACTAGAAACAAATTCCATATAATTAACCAAAAAGAAATTCCATTTTGACATTTTCATCTAGAATGTGGTGGGCAGAAAAAAAATGCACAGAATATAGTCTACAAAGATCTTAAACTGCCAATTCTCAATAGAATATAGTCTACAAAGAGCAACAAAAAAAATATATTGAATGACAATAAATACACAAATTACACTCTAAGAAAGTTACATAAAAAATGTGTGTTTGTATTTTTGTAGGAACTACTCATCAAGAAAGTTCATGTTTCTTTCTTCACAATTTCTCAGCAACCAAACATTCCACAAAACCCTTGACCATATTGTCTCAAATCCAATTTCCCCAAAACAGCTAAACCAAACAAGATTTAGACATAGAAAGACAACATTTTCGTTCAAGAAAATAAAAAATTGAACAAAAGAGTCACCTTGCTTTTCTCAGAAGCAAAAAAGTCACATCTTTTTCTAGACGGCCTTGCTAGGAAGAGAGGGTGGCGGCAGCAGCAGTAGGAAAAGGAAAAAGAGGGGAGAGCAATCGGCTCTGGGAGGAGAAGGTGGCGGCGGAGTTGGCTAAAGAAGGAGAGAAAGGAGAGGGCGGCAGTGAGGGCGACAGTGAGGGCGGCGGGAATTGGAGAGAGAGGGAAGGGCGGTGACAGCGTCGGTGGGAGAAGGAGAGAGAGAGTAGGGCGGTGCGGTTGCTAGGAGGAGAGGACGGTGGTGGTGGTGAGAGGGACGAAAAATAGTCGTGTGGGCGAGAGGGAGAGAGAGGGGAAGGCGGCGGCGGTGAGAGGGAGGTGGAAAGAGATATGAAAATGAGAAGGGGTAATGGAGGGCGTGAGGAAAATGAGTTTAGTATAGGGTTTTCGGGCAGATTTCAATGCTTAAATTAAATTTTTTTTTCGAAAATTTACATGATGGTTTATTGAAATCATAGTGTAATCTCAACTTTCAACAACAGTTTTCTTAAACTGCCGTGTAATAAATGACATACGCGATGGTGTTTCAAACTGTCGTCATATTTGAATATTTTACGATAGTTTTTGGATAACTTGCTTTGTTCCGTGTTTTTTACCCATTTTAGATGACGGTTTTTGCAAAACCGTTGTGTAATCTCCGTCGTCTATTCCAACTTTTTTAGTAGTTGATCACTTACAAATTTCATTAACCACAGAATTTAGTGAGCAACACCAAATCTTTCTTCGGATTGCAAGTGCCTATGGCACCAATTCATATTTGGTTACTCGAAGTTCATATAAAGTCACCTACAGCAAGATCCATCATCTTGGCAAGAACTCCATTAAAATTGGGCTCGAATTCCTTGAGTTGACGTCACTGGAACATTTACTGCAAGGATCTACTTTAGCAAGTCTTCTCTCAATGTTGTTCATTGACTCCTTTTGTCGTGTTCCTCTTGCTATTGCAGGCTGAGGTGGACTAGAGTTTTTTCATGAACCACTGCAGACGTAGGAAGGCTTCTTGTACCAACTGAACTATGTAACCAAAAAGACTCTCGAGTCGGATTTTTCTCGGTCGGATTTTTCTATGTGCTATTTCGAGTCTAGCGAGTCGCTCATTTCCTTTCTTCAATGTATGACTAGAAGGGGTCCCAAGCAAAAAGAGAAAGAGAATAGACATCATTCCTCCTATAGTTATGAAGTACCTAACAATGAAAGGAAATTAAACATTGATAAGGGTTGCACTTTGAATCCCCTTGCCTAATGTATCATCCTATTAGAGATCCTATGCCAGATGTAGTTGCTTGTAGTTTTCTTTTTTAAATCGAGATTGGGCTGTGTTTAGTGTAACCTACTATATCAAAAAAAAAAAAAAAAATGCATTGGGTGGATGCCTGGGCATTGAGAAGGAAGGATGCTTTCAACGGCGAAAGGCCATGGGGAAATACTGTCTTTGATTCATGGATCTCTGATTGGGAAACCGTTTCTTATGATGTGACAATTATTTTGTCGAAGTCAATAATTAACAAAGATAGAATTGGAGACTAAAATACCCTCGTGATTTTTCTCTCTCTATTTTTCCTATCTTTTCCTTCTCTTTGTTACCCTCTCTTTCTTTCTTACTCTCTTTCTCTCTCTTCCTGGTATGACACAGCTGCCGCCACCTCTCTCTCTTCCTCTTACCTGTACGAGCCAAATATCGATCCTCTCTCTTCTTCTACCCTCAAGGAGTCCCCACCTCTTTGGCTTCAACATCGTCGCGCATGAGGAACTGCCGCGATCTCAGCTTACACGATTGCTGCCATTGTTGCCGTGCTTAATGTCTACAACAATTTGAGCTGTCATGATCCGAGCTTCATCGACGCTACACATTCGTCATCATTGTTGTCGTTCTCAGATGTCCATCGTGATGAACTTGTCGAGATCTAAGTTTCAATGACATTGTTCAACTACTCTTACCGTGATTTGAGGTTGAATTTGATGATCATGATGGTTGTGGTCTCCCTCGTGCCTTGGTGGTGTAATAACCGAAATTTTTACGGACTCGAGATTTTCTTAGAAATCTAAGTCTGTACCATGTATGGCAATATAAAGCTCATGATCTGATTTGATTATCAGAGTATGTTTGAGTTCTTATAAGTATTATGAGACTCAATGATAATTTATTAAGTCAAGGATAAGGCCTTATGATGAAAAAGGCAGAATCATGATTTATGGTTTTGTCTTGGCCAATGAATAACCAGGATAATTTACAACATGATTAAGACGTTACTGCCATTTAATAAGCAGTATTGAAATTATACTATGGCCGACCGTCATTACGGATGTAGAATTGAGAATAAGGATTGGGATCACTCTAGAATAATCAGGAATAATATTTGGAGTAAGGAGGACTAAGTAGTTTCAAGTCCTAAGAAAAACCTATACGCGGTCCAGTTAAGTGCAGATAAATTATGGACTGCAGTCCAGCAATACCATACTGTTGATAGTTAAAACAGTATTGGTACTATCTGGATTATTAAGAAAAATCGACTACATATTAGGAGGGAATGCCAAACATGGCCCTACTTGGAGGCCAAGTAATTGTAGATAAGTATGAAAAGATTTTTTATGGTTTAAGCCTCCACATGGCCGGCCATTTTGAGGAACTTGGAAGGTAAATATTTTTTCTCTAAGGACCAATATGCAATTCAATGAGAATTTAAGAAAAAATAATAATTGTGGAAAATTATGAATTTTCCACCTATAAATAGGGGTGGGTAGTTGAAACTTGCACTTTTTAGTTGGCTTCTCAAACCTCTAGTTCTTTCTTAACTATTCCTCTCTATCCCTTAAAAAAAAAAGAAAAAAAAAATAATGAGAGAGAGAGATAGAGAGAGGGGGGGGGGGGTGTGGCTGGTTGTCATGGTGGATATGTAGAGAGCAAAAATTTCTCTCATCCCAAGGACTAGAATCAACTCTTTCAAAGCTCTAGAGGTATTATCTTGATCCTCTAACTAAGATCTTCATTAAGCTTTGATTGAGGAATTTATGTGTATTTCAAGTTATGGGTTGTAAGAGCATAAGCTCATGTTCTTATTTTACTATATTATGGTTTTTATATGGTTGGTTTATACTAGATCCATGCTTAGGTTATCTTGTTTGCTAGCTCTAAGCATGGGTTTGATTTTATACTCTAGGATGAGTGTTAAGGCTATGTGTGCTCACCATGTATTTGTGATTATGCTCTCACATGTTATGTGTGCTCACCATGTGTTTGTGATTATGCTCTCACATGTTTAAGTATGGAGATTTTATGAATGATGTGAATATTATGGGTATGTTGGTTAAGAAATTAACCTAAAGACACAAGTTGGTAAACAAGTAAGTTATCAATATTGTGTTTTTTAAGAACATGAGATAAGTGAATGGTTGAAGTTTAAGAATGAAACCAACAAGCTGCATATTGACATAGGCTCACGGCTTTGACTGTTTGAGGTAGTGTATGCGGATTTTTAAACTAAGAATCCACAAAATACAAACTACTGGTTTTCGAAAATAATTAGGACAGTTTTCTAGAAACCCAGTTTTGAGCCCCGTAAAGGCTAAATTTGGAAAAAAGTTTTAACTACAAAGTTGTAGAAAGCATAAAATCCAATGGGGTAACGCAGACAGACTTTAAAAAAAGGGCTCCAAAGGCCTCTTCTTTTTTTTATGAGTTTTCAAAACTGATCGGTTTAAGTACTGTACACGGCCAGAACTTTTAAAGGGAAAAAATGGGTAAGTTAAATGCATAATTAAGTTTTGGATAAGAAACAAAAGTTGTAGTTTCGATGAGATCTACAACTACCATGAAGAAAACTTTTTCAAATTCTAAACCAATTTAAAGATAAAACTAGATTTTCAAAACTGTGCATGGTAAAAGAAATTTCTTGCATAGATACATTCAAGCAAATTAAAAGGGTGTTTTGAAATCAGTTTTTAAGGTTTTATGACCTCTTTAAAAAAGAGACTATGATTTTATGAAAATAGTTTTAAAAAGGTTTAAACCCATTTGAATTTTACAAGTGAATTTTAATACATATTATGTCTTACAAAAGGCAATTCATAAAATTTCAAGTATTTATGTTAAGAAATACTTGATTTGTAAAGTTAAGATATTTTCAAGTAAACAATATATTTTTAAGCTAAAGGAAGAAAAAATAGACTAAGTCTAAGTTACTTAAGATTATAGTAACAATTCTATAATTACCAGTGGTAATCGGATTAGATACCAATTTATTATGTCAGGATTTGTATCTATGATTACCAATGGTAATCAGATTGGATACCGATCTAGTATGTTATGGTTTGTAATAAGATAGAACGATTCTTATCTTACACCCTGTTTAAAAACAGGAATATAAACTGTTGTCGTGCCTTGCTGGAACGATAGATCAAGAGCATAGGACAAATTGTAAGTACAACTCCGCCTACAGCATAGGCAAAATGTTTTTATTGCATTGCATGTTTTCCAAAAATCATGCATTGATTTACATGAGGTACATGTGCTTGTGTTTTATTATTAAGGCATCATGCATGTAATAACCTAAAATTTTGATGACTTGTGATTTCCTTAGATACAAAGAGAATCTAAGTCTGAATCATGTATGTAGATATGAAGCTTATGATCTGAATTAAATATCTGTATATATTTGAGTTCTCGGTTAATTAGCTACGAGACTCATAAATAGTTTGCTTAATCAAGCATGAGGCCTTTTGAGAAAATGGCATAATAGGAATTTAAGATTTTTATTTCAATTAAAGTTTGACCAGGTTGACCTTAGGTTTGGCTGAGACGGTACTGCAGTGTAATCAACAGTATGGAAATTATACTGTTAAAAACCGTCATCACAGATGGAATGGCAAGAATAAGGTTCAAGACCACCCTAGAAAAATCAAGCACATTATTTAAGACGATAAGGGCTAAATAGCTCTAAGTCATTAGAAAAATTTATATGCAGCCCAGTTAAGTGCATATAAATTTTGGACTGCAATCCACTATGATAGTACTGTTTTTAGTGAAAAACAGTATTAATATTATCTGAGTTAGTAAGGAAATGAATTGCATATTTATATTAAGGGATTTTGGGAATCAAGTGGATAATTATGCATGAATTGGAAGCCAAGTGGCTCCACCATAGCCGGCCACCTTCAGGGACTAAAGTGCAAATATTTTATCCTTAGGGGCCAAAATGCAATTTTAAGAAAAGTAAGTAATTATGGATAAGTGTGTAATTTTTGAATTATGGAAGTTATAGATATTCCTAACCAAGCATCCAATTAGGCCAATGATTAGTTACAAGTTTGGTTACATTGGAACAAGGAAATAAGTTAGAAATAAGTATGGAAATGTTTTTTGTTGGTTCAAGCCAACACATGGCCGGTTGTCATTGGGTGCTTGGTGAGCAAGCAATTGCCTTGGTGATGTAAGCTTGGTAAGGTAAGCAAGCACTTGTCTTGGTGAACAAGTAACTTGGTCTCCAAGGAAACCTGTCATGGCCGGCCACCTCATAACACTACTACAGAATGTGGATACTACGACGATTTTAACCGTCATGATATTATTTCCACGACGGTTTTCTAACCGTCATGGAATCCAAAGTCGTGGAATCTTTTCAGATTTCACGACGGTTTTTTACCCGTTGTGGAATAGGTAAAAATAGGGTCAAAATTTGATATTTAACAACATACCACGACGGTTCACTACAAATAAAAACCTTCGTGGAAGTGAATTTACCACGACGGTTTCTATTAAAAACCGTCGTGGTAAGGGAACGTACCACGACAGTTTATACATACAACCGTCGTGGTAGGATACGTACCACGATGGGTTCTGTTTTGCCACCGTCGTGGTAGTTCATATTACCACGACGGTGGCTGACACAAACGAGAAACCGTCGTGGTATATGGACCTACCACGACGGTTTCTATAATCCACCGTCGTGGTAGTTTTCCTTACCACGACGGTGGCTGACACCAAATGAGAAACCGTGGTATATAGACCTACCACGACGGTGGCCGACAAAAATCGTTGTGGTATTTTGACTTCCATGACGGTTTCTGTTAAAAACCGTTGTGGTAGGTTGTAATGTAAACAAAAAAAATAGCAATTTGTTCAATTGAATACCAGTTCATTCATTCATGACATCAAAAAATTACACAGCAAAGAATAAAATAATAACATAATTGAACTGGCAAATACAACGTCACAATGTACACAATATAGAACTAAACTGCTATACAAAATTTAACTTCATGCTTTCCCTATTATTGTATGAAGCTCATGACATATGTAGTCCACTCTTGCCTAATCAAATTCAAATCAGCTTCAGTATAAGAAGTCTTGTTTTGCAGTAAGGCAAGTCCATCGACGTTCAACGTTATTTCTCGCACCCCAATACAAAATAGCCACACTGCACATTTCCTTGTTGTATAGGGCATCGAACAGTCTGAATCAACGTCTTACAGTTGCGTCGCTTTGTTATTCCTCGTCCCACCAGCAATTTCCAATTGTTTAGTGCCCTAACAATTTAGCAAATTAATATCAATACATCCGGAACGACAATTATGGAATGTGAAATCATTAATATGAACATCAAAAATACTTACAACGTAATTAGCTGTTGAAAATCTTCACCCGGATCGTTTCCAAGAGGATTAAAATAGAAGATCGAGTCATCCCACGGATTAATAACAGCCAATATCCAATGTTGGCCGCTGTTATATGGCATGAGAACAAGTCTTCCCCTTGGTACATTTGTTATGATCCGGATGATATTGTCGGCTCTCTCTCGAATGTAGGCTACGCGATCTACATTCTGTTGAACTGGCGAGACAAGGAATGGAGAAATAAACTTGAAACGTTGATCCAATCCTGCTCTTGCACAACAATCCGATAAGTAGCTGCAAAATATTAAGTCAAACTTGTTAAGCATGCAAAATCAACTTATATATCTATCTTTCAAGCTAATTGGAACAATAATTCAGTATTGTTTAAGGAAAAAACAATTACCTGATGTAAACCATTATACTGCTTCCACTGATTTCTTTAAAGGTTATGAAATGGTATACATCTTCATACCCAATATATATGGGCATGTCATCGGACTGTTGTTGTGGGCATGCAATCTAGCTACCGTCAGTCAAGGAACTTTGTGCGTAATAAGCCAGCGGTCTTAGTTCAATGGGAATTTCACTAAAGTCAAACGTAGGTACTTCTTCTTCTGCCGTTTGCTGTTGTACCTCCGGTTGTGACTGTAGTTTCTTCCTCCCGGCTCTCTTTTTTATTCGTTTGCTTCCCTTTGCTTCTGGGTAGGGAGCTTGACTGGGACCTCGACTGGCCTGGCTTAAACTGCTCTGAAGCACGACTAGTTTTTTGGGCCAAGCAACAAACCCCCCGACAGCCTCTTCAATATATATGGCTTTATGTGTCGGAATCGGAGGAGTGCACATTTTAATTTTGGGACACTAATTGTCACCCGCACATTCCCCTCGCCCAAAGGAATCCCATGGACTGTGTCGGTTGGAACACAATCCATGTATGCCCTGCCTATTGCAACCAAAACTTCTCCACCATTAATAAAATCAGTAAGGAAAAGCTGGCATTCCTTACTTGCATTAGGCGTGGTAGGTTCTGACGCGTCGGCTTCTTTCTCATTGAGGGTGCAACTCGCCTTGAAACTGTTCTTCTGATCAACAGTAGGTGGGGCTGCCTCCTCGGCCATCATCTCACGGTTGATACCGTGCTTCACACAAAGTTCCTGCACCGTTCTTTCCAATGCAGCCAGTTGTCGTTTCATATAGGAGACTTCAGGATTCTCCCTTTAAATATTCATGGAATTGAAGTATTGCGCCTGCTTGACAAATTTCGATTGCCCAAGATTATGACCGGAATGCTTGGGATTGCCCAAAGACTTTATCAAAATGTCTTCTGTACCCACAGATTCAAAGCTTCCTTGGGTTTCTTGTTGTGTTAATTCGTCCTATAACAATTACACAATCTGTTATTGAGCTCGTAAACATAATGGAGACAATCTTACTCTATATTTGAAATAGGATCCGTAGACTTAATATTGTTTCGCCGATAATTTTAATCGATGGATTCTTGTACTCTCCATCGGGCTTGAGCCGCGTGTTCCGCCAAATAAAATGTCGTTCCGCATACTCCCCCGACTGTTCGAACTGCAGTTAAGTAATAAAAGTTAGTAAACATAAATAACACACGTAACAAAAAAAAATTTAAATATACTTTAAGCTTTTTTCCCAATTAATTAACGTACGATTTCTTGATCACGTTTCCTATAGCCGTCTCGGCCTGTGGTAGAACCGTATTTGCTCTTTTTCCTTATCTCACCTCCTTGTTGGGATAGCCTCTTGAAATCTGCCATCCGTCGATAGGTAATAAACCTTTCCCAATCGTTTTGGCTGATGGTTGGGTAATTGTTAACCACTTTAGCCGGTTGTTGCCAAACATGTTCATCATTAATATGATCCCTAACAAAGGCTTGGTAAACATCATATCTAAAACATTTAGCCGACTCCCCACATGACTTCAAAACTTGTTTTTTGTGCAATTCATCAACTGTGAATGAAGTTACAACTTCCAACCACACTCGTTCTTTCCTCGGTTCTAAATCAGCACTTCTGAAATCAGCAATCCAAATTGGAATGTGCTCCCAAGCTAACACTCCAATCCAACTCTGTAATTCATCACCTTCCTTGCCTATTGGTTGCCCTTTCGAGTCAAACGAAACTTGAATTCGTTCTCCCCTCGTCCTAACAACGTGCACTCTTTTAAGGAGAGTTGCTCTTCGTTTTCCCTCCTCGTCGGCATTGAATCTTGAAGAGTTGGTTCTTCCTGGTTTTCCAACTTGAGTTTGGGTTGACACTTCCTCCTCGTGATCGTTTGACATTGTAAATTAATCTAAAACAACAAAACGCCAAATGTGTATGACAAGGGCATTTAATCGAACATGTAATTTACAAATGGAAATGACACACAACCTAATCACAGGGGCCTTTAATCGAACATGTAATTTACAAACAATCACCACAAACAAAAACTTGAATTTTTATCTGGAAAATTCACAAATCCGATTCTTACCCAATCAATTTAATTCAATCTACAACTAATTCTCACACAAAGAGGCATTTAATCAAACACGTAATATGCAAATAATTAACTCACAGAAGCAAAAAAAATTACAAATCCGAGCCTTACCCAACCATTTCAAATCAATGTAAATCACAAACACATGCAACAAGGACCGAAAAGGTTTTCTCTGGCTTTTGCCCATTTCGGCCTTGAATGTAATCAATTTGGACAACCACAATCAACAAAATATGATGTAGTGGACCGAAATTACCCATATTTGTGCATTACTCAAGCAATATACATTACAACTTACCGGATAGTAGAGAGTGGGTTGTGGGCGGCGAGAGAGACTGGGAAAGTCTGAAAACAAGCGTCGGAGTTTGAGTGATCAAAGAGGTTTAGATGATTTTAAAGGGAGTGAGCGACGAGAGAGAAATGGAGGGAGGAAATATACTGGGTAAGGAGTTTGAGTGACTATCAGAGACTGCAAAAGTGAATAAGCCTCGGGCTGAAATGGGTTTCGAAAAAATGGTGTTGTTTTTAGGTTTTATTAAAAGCGGCAAAAAGTTGAACAATTTCCAAAAATTTCAAAATTTGCCGCTAAAATATCTACCACGACGGTCTGAGAAAAAACCATCGTCGTAAGGAATATACCACGACGGTTTTTAAAAAACCGTCGTGGTAGGCTTCAATGGATTGTATCTACCACGACGATTTTCTCTAAAGACCGTCGTGGTAGGATTCAGTGTTTTTTCGTCCACCGACAATTTACCACGACGGTCTACTATAAAGACCATCGTGGTAGGCTTCAGTATTTTGTAGTCCAACCGACATTCTACCACAACGGTCTTCGTATTAAACCGTCGTGGTAGGTTCCAGAGCTTTCACATATACGACGACGGTCCTCTATTAAAACTGTCCACGACGGTCTCCTTAGGAGACCGTCGTGGTAGGCTTCATGGTTTTTTCATCCCTCGGGTGTAATGACTAATTTTTACGACGTTACGATTTCTTGTAAAGAAATTTAACTTGTACCATGAAGGTATTTATGAAAAAGCCTGATTAAGGGTTTTAATTAAGTTTTGTGAGTTCTTATGATTTTACTCAAAAATGATTTCTTAGCCAAGCATGTGACCTTTTGGGCAAAAAGGGTAGAAAATATTATGATTTATGTTGGTCAAAGTTTGACCAAGAAAGTCAACTTTTGACCAGAAAGTCAATGGTTGATCAGAAAAGTCAAAGGCATGACGGTATTGTAAAGTAATTAGCAGTATAGAAATTATACTGCGAATAACCGTCTTTACGGACAAGATAGCAAGAGGAAGATTTAAAAACCACCATAGAAAAATCAAGCACATTAATTTGGATATCAAGGGCCAAATGGCTTTAAGTTATAAGAAAATTTTTATACATTCCATTTTTACACAGATAAATTTTAGACTGCAGTTCAATATAACAGTACTGTGTATTAGTGAGCACAGTATTGGAGATATCTGTATTAGCATAAAAGTGGACTGCCTATTATGGAAAAAGGGCAAACAAGCCTTAAATAGGCTTACATCACCTAACCTTAGAATTATGACATCATTTGTATAATTAAGCAAAATTTTGGAAAGAATTAATGGGTGGTTCTAGACCACATAGCCGGCCACCTTAGACCCCCCTTGAGCAAATAATAAAATTTTTGAGGACTTATAGGCAATTTTGAAAAGTTCCAAAACCCCTATAAATAGGTGGAGGGGGTGGCTCATTTTGATTCACAAAATTGAGAAACATAACTAGACTATGCCCAAATTTCTTCACAATTTCCCTCTCAAAAACAGAATCCAAGAAAGGAAGGAAGAAGAAAAATAAACTCAAGAGAATTAGGTTCTAGAGTGGTCGGTTTTCTTGTTAGAACAACAAGCAAGAAGTTGAAAATTTTTGGTACCCATTTTAGGCTAGAGGCCGGTTGTGGAAGAGAAGAAAAAGTGAGGAAGGGAGGTCCAAGGTCACCGGATTTTGGTGAGGAACAAGCTAGGTGACCAAGATTTTTGGAACCCCCTTTGGCAAGGGAAGGTTGGTTGTTGAAGGAGCCAAGGAGAAAGGGGAAATTTGAAGTCAAGACAAGCCAACCCTAGTGTTGATCTAGGTAAATCTCTCTTGGCCCTAAGCTTTTAAATTGAGCTTCAATTTGAAATTTAAGTGTATTCCAAGTTGAATTTGTAAGAGCATAAGCTCAATTTAATTTATTGCCCTAGATTAGATTTTAAGTTTTGTGCTTGATTAGGTTTATGGGTGGTTTGATTTATATGCTTATGCTTGTATGATTATTAGGGTTTGCATGCTTAATGAATGATAATGATGTATGTCCCCAAATGTGTTTGATGACAAGGCTTTATGATACAAAAGCGCTGCATGGCTGGTATAGGCTCTCGGTTGCGGGCGATTGAGGTAGAGTGCGCGTATTAGGACGTAAAATGAATGTAAGCATGAAAACTGCCAGTTCGGGTAAAACTGGCCAGTTTTATGGAAAGCTGGTTTTGAGGCCCTTAGAGGCCGAATCTGGAAAAATGTAAAACATGAAAGTTGTAGAGAAGGTATTTTCCTAGTGGGTACCATAGACCGTTTTCTAAAATAAGGCTCCAATGGCCTCTTTTTTTACAAAAATCCGAGCTTGACCGTGCCCAGACTTTATGTACGGCCAGGTGGGTTCAACAAGGGAAACAAGTAGGTTAAAGTCCGAACTAGGTTTTGAGTAAAACACAAAAGTTGTAGGGTTTTTCAAGATCTAAAACTTTCATGAAGGAAACTTTTTCAGATTCGACTTAGATTTTTGAAATAAAATTGGATTTCAAAAACTGTGCAGGAAACAGGAAATTCCTGTACAGGATTTTTAAAAACAGTGCAGGAAAATGACATTTCTGCACATACACTGATAAATCGATTGTGAAAAGCTGTTCCAAAGGTAGTTTTCAACACTTAGTAATTTTTACAAATCCGACTCAAAAGTTATAATTTTTATGAAATTGAACAAAGGATTTTTGTACATAAAATATGGAGTTTTTCCAAAAGAAAGTTAAAAAAAAAATGGATTTTTAGAACCAAAGTTAAGTTATGATCCGAGTAAGGTAAGTTTTGAACTCTAAGGTTACTTGTTATAACCAAGTAGGATATCATGTGGTTATGTAGGGGGACATATAACTAAGGTTATAAATGAATGTTGGTTATATCACCAACATTTCTGATCCTTACCTATGTCCTTTATAACAGAAGGTAGCTTGTTGTGGTGTCCTAACTGGAACGGCACGGTAATGGACATAGCGGACGAGGTAAGTACAACTCCGCCTACAGCATAGGCTTTTGTTGTGTCATTTGCCTAAGTATGTTGGATGTATGCTATGATGTATGCTATGATGAATGTGGTGATGTATGTTAGAATTACGAAATGCTAGGATATAGGCTATGTTAGAATGTAAGTTATGTTAAGGTTATACTATGACTAAAATATGAATTATGTGTGTGTAACATTATGAGGCATGTTCACCAATTCTTATTATAAGAACAAGATTAAGAATGAGACGATTAAAAGTAAGCATGATAGCAAGCAAGCTTGCCTGTGTCGTACCGACCCGCGTTAGGTCGGGTTGGACTATGGTTTGAGTTGGAAATGGACTGGCCGCCCCAACCACTCCATAGTTACGCGCCCGGTACGGACACTTATGTTAAGGGGCCCATAAGCAAGTTAAGTTATGAAAGAATAAGAAAGCATAATGAAGCATAAACGGCTCATGCATGATTATGTTATGCTATGCTATGTTATAACATGTTGTGTATGTTAGTAATTGTTTGTGTCGCGGGTGTCATAATTGTACTTGCTGAGCGAAAGCTCACATCTTACGTTTATGCTGTAGGTAAGCAATTTATGGGAAATATGTCATGCAAGATGGTGGAGCGTGGCAGGGCGAACTGTGAAATGTGGGAATGATAGTCGCTACGCGTTTTGTTATTTTATGTGTATTATTTTATGCCCAAACACTTTTATTTGGTAAACGTTTATACGTACGTACGTATTCGTTGGTACCGTATAAAAAAAATATTCCGCTATTTTCGCCAAGTAAGTAAGTACATTAAGTATGTATGTATGGTAACGGCCTGTGCTAGGCGGGTCGTTACATCGGGCGCCTACCACGACGGTTGTTTTGGAAAACCGTCGTGGTAGACATATACCACGACGGTTTTTTTTTAGTAACCGTCATCGTAGGTTAGAAATTTATAAAAATAGTTTTAAATATTGTTAATATAATCCCTTTAAGTAGCCAAAACTATATGTTGTGCAATTATTCATTCAGGATTCTTATTTGCTACCAAACATACTTGCATGTATAAATAATTCCCATATAATGTGCGTAATTAAAAACCCATATCTAAATGTTTACAACGTACGTAAGAAAATAAAATCTTTTGTTAAGTATTTTTTTTCTTCTTTTTTTTGGGCTTCTCAACACGTGTCCACTCGACGTCCAATCGAAGTAAGTGTGAAACATCATCGTCAAAATCATCAATCTCCTCCACCGGTGGCAAACTCGTTGTAAAGGATGGAATGTCGGTGCAATCGTCAATATCTTTTTGGCCATCCCAGATTATTCTTGGCTTCATTGGCACAACTAAAGATAACTCTAAATTTGCGGGATCCGTTGTATAAAATACTTGTACCGCTTGTGATGTCATGATGAAAGGATCATTTTTGTATCCCAATCGCCTAAAGTCCACCACTGTCACGCCGTCACTATCAACCTTAACATAATTATTGTCAGCCTACTTGCATTTAAAGAGTGCTATTCGCAAGCCGCAATAATCAAGTTCCCAAATATCTTCAATGAACCTAAAGTAATTCATGAAACTATATACCGGATTCTTGTCCTTTGCGGATGAAAAATGCATAGACTCGGCCCGAAGGTTGACACCACTATTCTGTTCGGGATGCTTCTCATCTCTTTCCCAAGTGTAGAAGGAGTTGTCATTGACAAGGTACGATGTATATCTTGTGACTATCGATGACGGACCTCCAGATAGCTTCATTACATCTTGTGAAACGCCAAGCTTCATATGCAAATATTTTCTTATCCACTCTCGAAATGTCCGATTCTGCTAATCTTGAATCCACTTCTCACTTCTTCCTTTTCTTGGATTCGCAGCTGTTAATTCCGCCATATGAATCTGAAACAAAGGCTCCATTTCCTTAGCATTGTGCAAAACATACAAACAAGCTTTTTCCCATTCAGCTTGATTTACTGATGAATGAACGGCCACAGATAGTCCTTTCGACGTAAATAGCCCGCTTGTTGGCAACCCTATTGGGTCCGCGTTGGACAAATACTTAGAGCAAAATTCAACTGATTCCTCAGCTATGTAGTTTTCCACTATACAACCCTCCGACCTATTTCGGTTCTTCACATATCCCTTCAAAACCTTCATGTACTTTTCAAAAGGATACATCCACCTCAAATACACCGGGTCACATAACTTAACTTCCCGAACTAAGTGCACACATAGATGGATCATTATATCAAAAAAGGCTGGTGGGAAATACTTCTCAAGCAGGCACAATGTCATAATCAATTCCGATTGTAGCGAATCTAGCATCATTGGATCAATTACCTTGGAGCATATTGAATTGAAAAATGAGCATAACTTCATAATTGAGTATCTCACATCTTTTGTTAAAACTCCCCGCAAAGCAAGAGGTAATAATTGTTGCATCAAGATATGACAATCATGTGTTTTCATTCCAACAAGCCACAAGTCTTTCATCGACACTAACCTTTTGAAGTTGGAAGAGTACCAACTTGGCACTTTCACGGAAGCAAGCCACTCATAAAGCTTTCTCTTTTCGTGTCTAGATAATGTGTGCTTTGCTGGCGGTAAGTACATGCCGTTCGATCTTTTCTTGGGGAGCAAATGCGTTCTAATCTTCATTTCTTGAAGGTCCAACTGTACCTTTTCACCATCTTTAGTCTTATTCGGAATGTCAAGCAACGTGCCCACTATCGATTCACAGACTTTTTTCTCAATATGCATAACATCTATGCAATGACGAACGTAAAGTGACTTCCAATATATGGAAGTTCATAGAAGATTGACTTCTTCTTCCAAGGTCCATCGACAACTGGATCCTTACGTTTCCTCTTTCTCAAAACTACCTTCACATCTTTAACCATCTCAAATACATCTTCGCCAGTCAAAATTCGAGGAGCGGTTCTTTCTTCGGTATTGCCATCAAAAGCCTTCTTTTGTTTGCGATATCGATGATTTATCGGCAAGAACCTCCTGTGACCAAGGTAAATGGTTTTCCTACCATTTTTCAACCGGATGGAAGATGTTTCCTTCATGCAAACGGGGCATCCTATAGAACTCTTCACATGATAACCAGATAGGTTGCCAAGTGCAAGAAAGTCGTTAATTGACCAAATCAACATTGCGTGAAGATTGAACATATCTTGACGGTAAGAATCTCTTACTTGTAAACCATCATCCCACAACCTTTTTAGGTCATCGATTAATGGTGCCAAGTAAACATCAATGTCATTCCCCGGTTGTTGAGGGCTTGAGATCGATAATGTCAACATCAAGAACTTTCGCTTCATGCAAACGTCTGGGGGGAGATTGTAGTTGACAAGTATGACTAGCCAGGTACTATGCCGACTACTCATGTTACTATGCAGGTTCATTCCGTCCGTCGACAAACCGAGACGAAAATTCCTTGGTTCTGCACTAAAATCTGGATGATTGTCATCAAAGGTCTTCCATTGCGGTGCGTCGGCCGGATGCCTAAGCTTGCCATCGTCAACACATTTATCATAATGCCATGTCAAACTCTTAGCATGCTGTGCATTACGGAATAAACGGCGGAAACGTGGAGTTGGTGGAATGTACCACAACACCTTCACCGGCACTCCTTTACTACCATTCGATGGCACCTTGCCCTTCTTCCATTCTGACTCATTACAAACCGGACATTCATCTAAATCTTCATATTCTCTCCGGTAAAGCACGCAATCATTTGGACAAGCATGTATCTTCTCGTATTCCATTCCTAACGTGCTCAACGTCTTCTTCACCTCGTATATACTAGGTGGCACTTTGTTATCCTCCGGTAAAACATCTTTTAGAAAAGCTACAAGAGTCGTGAAACTATAATTGGTCCACCCTCCCGACGCTTTCATATTCCATAATTTAACCAATGCCCCTAATTTTGTATATTTTGTACACCCGACATACAAGGGCGTTTCGGCATCAGTAATCATTTTCTCAAATAACTCCGGACGGTGCACAAAGTTTTCTTCCAAATCATTAATCATATTGTACATATTATCACCAACGTTTTCCTCAACAATAGGCTCTTTACCTTTAGTAGTACTAGTCGATGTATACTTAATATGGACAAAATCTTTGCCATGTAAATACCATGTTTGGTAAGAATAAATAATCTCATAAGCGCGCAAATGCCCTCTAACATCATCAATGGAATGTGATCTATGATTACCACAAACTTGACACGGACACCGAATCTTATCGTCTTGTGTATGAGCTTTGGCAAATGACAAAAATTCTTCAACACCATCTTCATATGCTTTAGACAATCTATCAAACCATATCCACATCCTATCCATGATTTGCGCGCAAATCCTAAACCAATAAATCAAAGTTCTCGAAGTCAAGGTGTGCATATTTTTAAATTGCATGCATGAATATCATTTGCATTTAATTAGTTATATATAAAGACTCCCGGCACATGTATTAATTAAATCAACAATATATTTACTAAAAAAATTCAAAAAACATAACAAAACTAAAAATACAATTAAAAAACCGGCCCGGGTTGTTTAACTAAAAAATCCAAAATAAAAATACATCGTAATTTTAAAAATACATTTATTTAGGATTTAACTAATTAAAAAATTTAAACTAAAAATCTAAACTAAAAGAAACCAATCTAAAAATACATTGATTGTGATCACTAAATTAAACACTTTGCAGTATTTAACGTATCAAAAGCAATCCAAAAAAATACAAATTAAAATTAATATTCTGGGTTCGTAAATAAAAAATTAATACAGAGGAAAACATCAAAAAGATGAGTTAATTTGTGTCATCATGACTTACAAGAATGATGATCGACCAGTAGATGGTGGTGGGTGGCGTCTAACAGTGGCGTGTGGAACTGTTGTTGGAGCGATCTAACAGTGGCTAACAGTGGCTAACAGTGGCGTCTAACAGTGGCTGGTGTATCGATGTGGGAAAAACAGGGCAACCCGATCTGATATGTCTGAACAAAAGGATGATGCTTCCACAACAGTTTTAGTTAACCGTCGTGGAATCCCGAGACTTCCACGACGGTTGTTTCAAACCGTCGTGTAATCCCCGAGACTTCCACCACGGTTTCTTGAAAACCGTCGTGGAAATCAAGACTTACACGACGGTTTTAGAGAACCGTCGTGGAAATACATACTTCGACGACGGTTTTAAACACCCGTCGTGGAAGTCACTTCCACGATGGTTTTCGAAGACCGCTTTTTGTTCTGTGTTTTTGCCTCAGATTCCACGATGGTTTTTAAAAAACGGTTGTGGAAGCTCCGTCGTGGTATCCACATTATGTAGTATTGTAAGGGGTATTGAGCAAATATTTTTTTTTAGACCCCAGTATGCAATTTTAGAAATAAAAATAATTCTAAAAAAAATTATTTTTCACCTATAAATATGTGATTGGGGGGGGGGGGGGGGGGGGTGTTGGATCATTCTAGTCCACCCCAAAACTCTGCCCAAATTTTAACCCATTCTCTCTAGTTCTCACCCTAGGAGCCGAACCCAAAGAGAAAAAAAAAAGTGGTTAGTGGCCGGATTGTGTGTAGGTTAGGTGAGGAAGAAAATTTCCAATCCAAGGAGTAGATTCACCACTCAAGAACTAGAGGAAATCCTCTTCACCCTCTAGTTCTTCAATTAAGTTTTAATTCAAGATTTATGTGTATTTCATGTGGGTATGTAAGAGCATAAGCTCATTTTACTTTTCATGAAGTAGCTTAGATTTGCTTAGACTTGTGCTTGATTAGGGTTTAGTGGTTTTGATTTATGGGTTGATGTATGTTTATGATGTTATGTGTTAGAATATGTATGGTATGTATGAATGCCTAGTATGTTTTTGTAGTATGTCCCCACACACTCAAGAAGATGTATGGTGTGATTGATTATGTTGATTTTCATGTATGATGCAAGGAGGGTTAGAATTTAACCCTAAAACCCTAATTTGGTATGAAATACCACATGGGTTTGCATGAATGAAAATGAATACATGATAGTGAAAATATTACGTAGCACACTGCATGCTTGATATAGGCTCACGGTTTTAACTGTTCGAGGTAGTGTGCTCGTAATTTTATGTAAGAACTAACTTAAACAAAAACTGCCAGTCTCGGGTCAAGACTGGGCAGTAATTTGGAAACTGGATTTTTAGGTCTTTAGAGGCCGAATTTGAAGAAACTTAAAACTATAAAGTTGTAGAAAATGGAAAATCCTAGGGGGTAGCGTGAGAAGATTTGAAAAATAAGGCTTCAAAAGCCTCTGTTTTTATGAAAATCTGAGCCTGGTCTGCCCAGACCCAGTATGCACGGTCAGGTAGGTTCAACAAGGAAAAAAAGTAGGTTAAAGGCAGAACTGGATTTTGAGTAAAAAATGAAAATTGTAGGGTTTTCGAGGTCTACAACTTTCATGAAGAAAACTTTTTAAAATTATCAACAGATTTTAAAGTAAAACCTGATTTTCCAAAACTGTGCAGGAAGCAGGGAATTCCTGCACAGAATTTCTAAAAAACAGTGCATAAACAGGGAATTCCTGCACATGCACTAATAACCAAAGTTTATGGGATTGTTTTAAAACATTTTATAAAATGGGGATTAAAATTTTATCACAGAAGGAATTATTTAATAAAATAAGCCAAGTCCTATGGTAAACAACTATAGGACAAATAGTAACAGAGATGGTTACCAACTTTTCATAGGCCAAATGATTTAGGTTACTTATAGTAACCACATAAGAAGGTAGCTTTTGGGTTGGACCTAAAACCCATGGTTACCAATGGTAACCTAATAGGGTATTACTTTAAAAGTAATTGGGCCTTAGTAACCTAATAAGGTATGGGTCTAAGATCTAGAGATAATTGGGCTTATACCCAGGGTTACTAATAGTAACCCAATAAGATGCTAATTACTATTCACATATGATTGGGCCTTGAACCCAAGGTTCCATTAATTAATCAAACAAGATATTGTTTGATTAGGCCAGGTGCCTTAGGGTTACAGTTAGTAACCGAATAAGAGATAATTGTAGTATGTGGGAGACATGTAACTAGGGTTACTGATAAATGTTGGTCAAGGATACCAGCATTGAATGTAATAATTTATGGTAAAATAGGATGACTCTTATCTTACGCCTCAATTGAAATAGGAACAAAGCCTGTTATGTGCCTTGTTGGAACATTAGGTCAAGAGCATAGGACATCAGGTAAGTACAAACCTCACCTACAGTATGGAAAATAGTAAATACTATTTTCAAGTATGACATGTTTTTATATGCTATGTTATGCCAAAATATACTATGTATGACATGTTTTTATATGCTATGTTATGCCAAAATATACTATGTTATGCCAAGATATACCATGATATGCCATGATATGCCATGTGTATGTATATGTTATGGTTGATATTATATTATGATATAGTGACATCATGATGCATGTTCACCAATATTAGACCACATGGTAAGAACATAATTTTAGGTTATAAGATAAGACAAGCAAGGTGTCGTACCAATCTCCCGCTAGATCGTGGAGGATTATGTATGTTTCAAATTCAAGTTCAAGTTCAAGATATTAAGACCTTCCGCCAGATCGTGAAGAGTTATGAATATGATTCTCAGAATTGTTAGGGACCTTGCAAACCTTAACTTTCTGTGGAATGCGTGAAATCGGTACGTACACAAGGGACCCATATGTTAAGCAAGATAATAAGTTCATAATAAGTTCATAATGGAGCATAAGACATTCATAATCGATTATAAATGGATCATGCATAAGTTATACGATGTTTGTTATGTTTTTGTGAGATTATGTTTGTACTTGCTGGGCGAAAGCTCAACAGTATATTCCATACTGTAGGTAAGATGCCTGCAACTTTACTTGGTGGGCCATGGAGACGATGCAGCAAGTGAAGGGCAGTGTGGGATACCACTATGCAGATTTTCCGCAAACTCTTTAAATTATGAACTAGTACATGTATGATTAAGTAATATATACCATGTTACGTATGTGATGTTTCAAAAGTCCGGTTTAAAAGGATTTATGTAACCTTTTAATCGGCTTAACAAGTAATGGGTAGGCATGGTGAAGTTTACCCATATGGATAAGTTTAATTAAGTTGCAAAATATATATATATATATATATATTAGAATAAATTGTGTTAAACATGAGGTTCGAAGACTTGAATTAAGTGTAAGGAGTATGTATGTCCTTTTTATTTTAATGTGTATGCCCAAAGAGTTTACCTATACGGACTAGTCTATTCATATGGTGCTGAGAGAGAAAATAAAAATTATTATTCTCAGTATTTCAAGTAAGTTTAAATTATTAAAACCAAGATGTAGTTCAAGTAAGTATAGTAACGACCCACGTTTACGTAGTCGGCCCTACGTAGATGGCCGGGGCGTTACAATGCAAGCATGCTCAGTAATAATAAATCACACGATAAGAACAAGATCAAGTTTTCAAGTAAGAAACAGTTAAGGTTCAAGTTTTCAAGTATGATCGAAACAAGAACAAGTCTTCACGTAATAAAGCAAGTTTCTCGTGTCGTACCGACATACCATGAGGGTGGGTTTTGGTTTGGTCCATGGTTTGAGTTGGACAGGGCTGGTCGCCTTAACCATTCCATGGCTACGCGCCACGAAACGTACACTCATGTTCATGATATGTAAGGGGCCCAAAACCAAGTTTACATAAGAAAGCATAATTGGTTCATGCATTATCAATTCATACATTCTTTTACCGAATTTTTTTTTTGCGGAATAGAAAGTTGTACTTACTGAGCATAAGCTCATAACTTACGTTCATGCTGTCGGTAAGCAACCTACCGGATAATCTTGATGCAAGATTGTGGAGAGATGGCATTGCAGATTGTGAAATTTGGGTTGGACACCACCACGTATTTTGTAAAATATGTTTATGTTATGATATGATAATATAATGGTACCGGTACTTAGAACATTTAGTACTGGGACAATATCTAAAGTTGATTACAACGGTATTAGTATGGCTTATCAAATGTATTAAAATGGTTTTACAACTCTACATTCGATTGAGTACATATAAATAAGTATGAGAATAAGATAGGTTTTAAATTTGAATTTAAAATGAATAAAAGAAAAAAAAATATTTTTGTACTTTTACAAAATACAAAAGTATGTTTAAGTAAGTTAAGTATTTAAGTTCAGTAAGCATGGTATGTAAGCACGGTAACGGCCCTACGTAGTTGGGTCGTCACAGGTGGCTAATCTATGGCTGAGCTCGTGCTGCGATCTCTTCCGACGCTGATGAAAATTTTTGCTCGAGTTCTGAAGATCCGACGCCATCCTCGATCTCTGACTTTTCACCTCGCTGGATATCTGGTTGTTGATAGAGATTTATTGAGGTTATTTTGCAATTCTTATCCGTTTTCTGAACTTTTTTTCTTAGTTATATTGTTGATATGATTGTTGTGATTTCTCCTCCATGATTTTGGTTTATGTTGTGATGTTTCTTGGCTTTTGTGATTTGTATTGAATTTTTGTATTCTTTTTATAAGTCTCGTGATAAGATTTAGAAAATCTGAGGAATTTGACGATTATCACTAAGTAACCAGCCAATATCATGTCAGTGGAGATTAATGTAACGTCCTATAAATTAGCAGGTCGATTTTAAAATAACTCTTATAAGTAGTTTAAAAGGTATTACTTTTTGAGATCTTAACTTAATTTGAATTAATAAAATTTAAACACAATGGAAATAATATTACAACAATCTTTATGAAATTTAAATCATTCTACTAATCAAGGGCTTAATATACTAGTCACACTAGTACAAATTGTGGATTACACGACGGTTTTTTACCGTCGTGTAAAGTTTACACGACGGTTACCCAACCGTCGTGTAATCCAGTGTCGTGGAAGATAACACGACGGTTATTGAACCGTCGTGGTATCTCAATGTTACACGACGGTTAAAAACCGTCATCGAAACAAGGTACACCATAGTGGATACAAGTAATATAGAGACATTACACGACGGTTCTTGGCCGAACCGTCGTGTAATGCGGACATTACACGACGGTACTTGGCCGAACCGTCGTGTAATGCGGACATTACACGACGGTACTTGGCCGAACCATCGTGTAATGCGGACATTACACCGAACCGTCATGTAATGCGGACATTACACGACGGTACTTGGCCGAACCGTCGTGTAATGCGGACATTACACGACGGTTCTTGGCCGAACCGTCGTGTAATGCGGACATTACACGACGGTACTTGGCCGAACCGTCGTGTAATGCGGACATTACACGACGGTTCTTGGCCGAACCGTCGTGTAATGCGGACATTACACGACGGTACTTGGCCGAACCGTCGTGTAATGCGGACATTACACGACGGTTCTTGGCCGAACCATCGTATAATGTCTCTTTTATTAAAAAAAAAAAATTTATGGTTTTTTGGTGATTTCTCACGGCTGGCCTAACCTGTATGTTATCCAATACATGATCCAAGATAGTTACTTCAATGATCAAAGTAAAATTACATACCAATTTTTACATTACAAGTTCACATATTATAATTAATGAATTGCATTACATGGCTAGCCCATTCTCCCCTAATCAAATTCAAATCCTCAGAAGTAAAAAATTCTTTATTTTCAAGTACGTCAATTCCATTCAACACTATGTCCCTCATAAAACCTAAAATAAAATAACCACATTCAACACTTCCCTCTTGGAGAGGACAAGGACGGTTCGAGATTTTTGTTTTACAGTCTCGTCTCCTTCTTCTAATCCCTTCTCCGGTCATAATCTTCCAATTCGTTAGGGCCCTAGCAAATTGATAAAGTTCAAACTAATTAAGATGTATATAATTAAGATTAAATAAAAGAAAAACTCATTCAGGCATTTCATCGAGTATGATGTGGGCGTAAAAAATTCATGTTGGAAAATGTGTGTAAAGTGCCAAAACCAATCACAAACCATTCATCTACAAAGAGCAACATTAAAAACAAAAACATTCATGTTCAAAAATAGATCTTTAATGGAAAACAACAATACAAGAGAGCAAATGTGTTTTAGTTTATATACGAAGTCACCTTGCTTTTCTTTGAAAAAGAATATGCACGGCCACATGAAGAGGGAGGCAACTTCGGCAACGGCGGCTTGACCGGATTCTGAAAGAGTGGTGGCAGCGGGTTGGTGAAGGATGTGGGTACTTAAGAAATGTGGAGAGTGTGAAGAAAGAACTTAAGAACGCGAGGATTTCGAAAAATTAAATTTGAAAATTTTCAAAATTTTTAGAAGATTACACGACGGTCTATTTAGAACCGTCGTGTAATACCAGGGATTACACGACGGTCCCCCCCTAGGAGCGGATTACACGACGGTCCCAAGGGACCGTCGTGTAATGTCTCCCCGAGGGAGGGATTACACGACGGTCCACCGGGACCGTCGTGTAATGTCCCCCCGAGGGAGGGATTACACGACGGTCCCAAGGGACCGTCGTGTAATGTCCCCCCCGAGGGAGGGATTACACGACGGTCCCAAGGAACCGTAGTGTAAAGTCGGACTTTACACGACGGTTCTTTGGAACCGTAGTGTAAAGTGGCTCCGCGAGGCACTTTACACGACGGTTCTTTGGAACCGTAGTGTAAAGTCGCTCCGCGACGCACTTTACACGACGGTTCTTTGGAACCGTAGTGTAAAGTTGGACTTTACACGACGGTTCTTTGAAACCGTAGTGTAAAGTCGGACTTTACACGACGGTTCTTTGAAACCGTAGTGTAAAGTGACTCCGCGACGCACTTTACACGACGGTTCTTTGGAACCGTAGTGTAAAGTGGCTCCGCGAGGCACTTTACACGACGGTTCCTAGGAACCGTCGTGTAAAGTCCGACTTTACACGACGGTTCCAAGGAACCGTCGTGTAATCTCCGTCGTGTAATGTACTTTTTGTAGTAGTGTCATGGGATCTTAGACTTTCTTGCTCAGTCAACTGTTAATTTGGATTGACTACTTGCCTACATCACAAGAACTATAATGAGCCAAGGCTCAGTAAGTAGATACATATGCATGACTACAATCTGTGTAAAATCCTTATCGTCTTACTATACCCGTTTTCAGTCACTTTGAAACATGATCATTCAAAATCGTCTTGGACCCTGTTAAGTATAAAATTTGGCTCAATACCCGATAGGCCGTGTATATCTCACTAGGGTCCTTTTCATGATACACCCTAGTGTAACTCTTTCCAATCAGTCTTGTTTCAATGACGTCTCAAAGAAACTCTTTTCAGTCTGCCTACTCAAATACTAAATCATATTCCATACTTCATTTAACATAGAAAATAAGGGTACAATAGCTTTTCCTTTCGAAAACATGTTTGTGAAACATTGTCATTGCTTTCATCAAAAATCATGCAAACATGCTCATGCAGTCATGCTCATTAATATAAAAATGTTATACAAATATTATCGTAATATCAAAAAACATACCACAGATATAATATCATTCTTGTGAGCAATTGAGAGTTCCTACTTACCTCATTTATCAATAAATAATTTGCTAACTGTAAACCTCATTTCTGGATAAAAAAACTTGCTAACTGTAAACCTTGCAGAAGCTATAGTACACGTTTAGAAGCTAATAGGGACGAAAACCTGTCCATCCAAACCTACAATAATACCTCATAATTTTTAGTTGTAAAATTCTCTCTTTTTATCCTTTTCTCTCCAGTTCATTCTCTCTTTCTTTTTCTACCTAGCCTTCCACTCTCTCTCTCTCTCATAGTCCGCATTTCAATCTTCGATTGTACCAAAAATATAATTATATATAGTAAATTTTTTTTTAATAATTAATATATATATAGAAGTTAGTCGGTGAAGACATAAACCTCTCGAAGGTCCTTTCTACGAAATACACTTGGACATTAGTTTCTGTATTTCATGTATGTGGCTTGGAAGCGCGTGATTGGATGTGGATTGAAGAAAGAAAACATGCAGATAGCGACCACCTAACACGTATAATCCAATTCCCTAACGTCTAGTATTATATGAATTCGAGATAGAGATAATAATAATGATGATGATGATCATAATGATGATGATGATAATCATAATGATAACAACAACAACAATGATAATGATAATAATAATAAAATAAAATAAAAACAGCTACAACCACCGTAATCAAAAATAATAATAAACACTTAAACCTTACACTTTTCAATCTTCCGTCTTCTACTATATAAAATATATATATATATATGTGTATATATACAAATATATATATATATATATATATTTTTAACATAGCTACAACTAAATTCTAGCTAGAAGCTTTAAATTTTGGGGTCACAATACCGGTGGGCAACCAACAGGTAACTAGCCGGAAAAAGGTGCTTACCAACTAATTAGCAATTGGTATCAAGGATGAAAATGTCTACGACATCATCGACATTTCCACGACATTATCCCTTTTTTAAAGTCTTGACATGGACAAAGAAGGGGAAGGATATTTCTTACTGGAGTATCCATCAAATATCCACAATGTCCAAAAAAATCTGCAATATCTGTGAATATCCATAACATTTTTTGGATATTTTCACAAAATGTCCAAAAACTTGGGGAATTTTTTTTTAATTTCAATTTCGTCACACGTTTCATTTTTTTTAGTATGAATAAAATGGTACAACATACTAAACAAGATGAAGATCATGGTTGTAAGATAACAGATGAGGGTATTAGGATATTGTAGCATATAAGATGACGTGGTATGACTCAAATGAGTCAAACTGGTGAGGATTTGCCTTGACTTTTGATTTCATGAGCTTAAGAATCAGCAAAGTTCATACGGTTATAATCCTTCTTATGGTTCTCAAATGGTGTCTAGTTTAGAAGTACAAAATCGAGATAGTTTTTTTGATATATTGGTGTATCCTTCACTACAAATTGATATTGAGATGTCATTACATACCTATTAAGATTACTCATCAAATTAAACAAATCAACAATTATTATCTAATTTATGGGTAAATAGTTGGTAGAGACCAAGAAACATATATGTGAGACATTAACAATTACCTTCAAAACCATTCAATAGTAATATCTTGACAAATGTATTGTTTTTATTTGATCAGGATCAATGCCTAGCTAATATTTTCCAACCTACTAGAAACTGTTTTTGAATTTAAGTACAGTCAAAACTTATATATATTCTTTTATGTTTGACATTTAAAATTTACATATATAGGACAAATGCCCCAATACTATGTCTTTGTGATACGACATTTTTTTTTTAATTTCATATCTCCTGGCAAATATAATATTCAATATTCAATGCATTCATCATATTACTCGATTTATTAACAGTTTTAGATCACTTTAATTATATTATTATATTAGAAATTATAAATTGAATATTTTATATTATAAATAGAATTTGATATTAAGTAGAAATCATAGATATATTACCTATTGGTTTTTTTTTTTCTTTTATGTACCCTATTATATTATAGTATATTTTGTAGTGATTAATGAGTACATAATATCATATTGAAATTACAATCACTACTTAATTATTATGTTTTACTATTACATGCATCATGTAATACAGCCGTCATATTTGATTAAAAATATATTATTTTTGTTATAAAATTAGTTCAAATTATGTAATATTGATTGTTTTGATATTTTGTAAAGTTTTAGTAAAAATTATAAGTTTTTTTTTTTTTAGTATCCATTTTTTCCTGGGATATCCATCGACATTAACATTTCCGTCGACATTATCCGTAAATCAAAACCTTGACAATTCCATCGACATCGACCTTTTTATCCTTGATTGGTATCATATAGATGAAGGTAGTTACTGGTCGCTAACTAGTTGATATCCTGCTGATAGAGGTGGTTATGTATTAGCTAGTTACCAATAGGTAATCAATCAGTATGTTGTCGAAGGTGGTGGTTACGAACTAGTAACCATATCTTGCCCATCTGGTATCCCACCAGAGGTGGTGGTTACTGGTCGGTATCCACCAAGGATGAAAATGTCCATGACATCGTTGACATTTCCACGACATTATCCCTATTTTGAAGTCTTGATATGGATAATGGGGGGAAGAATATTTCTTCCCGAAGAATCCATCAACTATCCACAATGTCCAAAATATCCACAATATCTGTGAATATCCAGGATATTTTTTGATATTTCCAAAAAATGTCCAAAAAATCGGGGAATTTTTTTTTTTTAATTTCAATTTTGTCACACAATTTTCATTTTTTTCATATGAATAAAATGGGACTACATGCTACACAAGATGATGATCATGGCTGTAAGATAGCATGTGAGGGTATTGGGCGATTGGAAAATAGCATATAAGAAGACGTTGTGTGACTCAAATGAGTCAAACTTATGAGGATTCGCCTTGAGTTTTGATTTCATAAGCTTAAGAATTAAGCAAAGTTCTTACGGTTATAATCCTTCTTATAGTTCTCAAATGGTGTCTAGTTTAGAAGCAGAAAATCGAGACCGTTTTTTTGATATATTAGTATATCCTCTACTATAAATTGACTTCTATATGTTATTGCATACCCATCAAGACTACTCATCCTATTAAACAAATCAACAATATACAATTTACGGGTTAATAGTTGGTAGAGATCAAGAAACACATATGTGAGACATTAACAATTACCTTCAAAACCATTCTAAGGCAATATCTTGATAAATGTATTGTTTAAACTATATCAGGATTAACACATACTTAATGTTTTCCAACCTGTTAGAAACTTTTTTTGAATTAATACTTGAAACTTATATGTACTCTTTTATATTTGAAATTTAACTTTTATGTAACCTATTATATTGTAGTATGTTATTTGTAATAATTAATGAGTACATAATATCATATTGAAATTACATTCAAGGTTTAATCCTATTACATCGTGCAATATAGCTCTAATATTTGATTAAAAAAATATTTTATTTTTGTTATAAAATTAGTTCAAATTATGTAATGTTGATTATTCTGATATTTTGTAAAGTTTCAGCAAAAATTTTAAATTTTTCTTTGAGTATCTCTATTTTATTCGGGATATCCATCGACATCGATATTTTCATCATTATCCGGAAATCAAAACATCGATAACTCCATTGACGTCGATATTTTCATCCTTGATATCCACAATGGATACCGGATGGAACCAACCTGTGACCAATGACTGGGCCGATATCATCATGGACACTAATTGATAACTTAACTGTATATTTAGTATTTTATAACCAAAAAAATGAACGAATAAATATTATATGATAACTTGTCATGTTATCTTTACAACAATTTTTCTCTCTGGCAAAAATCAATTCAGGCGTGAGTGTATGATGTTTTTTTAAAGTTCCCATTCACTACTACAAATTAGGCATTCCACGACGGTATATCAACGACCGTTTTCTTTAAAACCGTCGTGGAAAATTCGAAAAAACACGGAGCGGAAAAAATTTTCCGAAAACCGTCGTGGAAATGCAGGATACCACGACCGTTTTAAAAGACGGTCGTGGAAACTGGAGCTTCCACGACCGTTTAAGTAAACGGTCGTGGAAGCATGGGGGCTTCCATGACCGTTTACTTAAACGGTCGTGGAAGCTTCTTGCTTCCACGACCGTCTTTAATAAACGGTCGTGGAAGCACGTGGAAGCTCTCGTGCTTCCACGACCGTTTAGATAAGACGGTCGTGGAAGCAAGAGGCTTCCACGACCGTTCGAAAAAACGGTCGTGGAATCACTCCTTCCACGACCGTTTGTACAAACGGTCGTGGAAGCCCGGATATCCACGACCATCTTTAATAAACGGTCGTGGAATCACGGGAGCTTCCACGACCGTTTACTGAAAGACGGTCGTGGATATCCGGGCTTCCACGACCGTTTTTCAGAAACCGTCGTGTAAAAGTCCCGAAAAATTTAAAATGAACGCCGAGAGTTTATTGTTGTCGTCAAAATTTTTACAGCTACAAATCATCCGAATATAAAGTTAGATCCCTCCGAATACAGGCAGGCAGTACACCGTGTGGACGTCCATCGCCATCATCTATATATATCCATCATTATAATTTATCTGTAAGTGATTGACTTGTTATTGTTTTAATATTGATGATTTGTGGATATGATCATTTTATAAATTAAGGTGTTTTTTGCTTTATATATATTTTGGGATCGATTTGGAGTTAAATTGTGCAATGGGTGGACATAAATTAATTGTGTGATCAAGTAATGTTAGATAGCTTAATTATATTATGGATTTAGATCGTTTTGTATTTTAATTATATTTGTTATGTTCTTAATTCGATTTTCAAATGTTGAAAAACCGATTAATGGGCCGTTGTTAATTAGTAATGAAAATTATATATATGCATGTTACATTAAATAGAGTACTCGACCTTGTAATAAATTATTTAATTTAAATTTTTTTATTTAGGATTTGCAAATCATGGATAGGAAATGGATGTGGTTTGATAGATTGTCTAAAGCATATGGAGATGGTGTTGAAGAATTTTTGTCATTTGCCAAAGCTCACATACAAGATGATAAGATTCCGTGTCCGTGTCAAATTTGTGGTAATCATAGATCTCATTCCATTGATGATGTTAGAGGGCATTTGCGCGCTTATGGGATTATTTGTTCTTACCAAACTTGGTATTTACATGGCGAAGCTTTTTTCAATATTAACTCTACATCGACGAGCACTAAAGGTAAAGGTAAAGAGCCTATTATTGATGAAGACGTTGGTGATAATATGTTCAATATGGTGAATGATTTGGAAGAGAACTTTGTGCACCGTCCGGAGTTATTTGAGGCAATGATTAATGATGCCGAAACGCCCTTGTATGCCGGGTGTACAAAATATACTAAATTAGGGGCATTGGTTAAATTATGGAATATGAAAGCGTCGGGCGGGTGGACGAATTCTAGTTTCACGACTCTTTTAGAATTTCTAAAAGATGTTCTACCGAAGGATAATAAATTGCCACCTAGTATGTACGAGGCGAAGAAGACGTTGAGCAGTTTGGGAATGGAATATGAGAAAATACATGCCTGTCCAAATGATTGCGTCCTTTACCGGAAGGAATATGAAACTTTACATGAATGTCCGGTTTGTAACGAGTCAAGATGGAAGAAGGGCAAGATGCCATCGAATGGTAGAAAAGGAGTGCCGGTTAAGGTGTTATGGTACATTCCACCGGCACCACGTTTGCGTCGTTTATTCCGCAATGCCGAGCATGCTAAAAGTTTGACATGGCACCATGATAAACGTGTTGATGATGGAAAACTTAGGCATCCGGCCGACGCACCTCAATGGAAGACCTTTGACGACAATCATCCAGATTTCAGTGCAGAACCAAGGAATTTACGTCTCGGTTTGTCGACGGACGGAATGAACCCACATGGTAACATGAGTAGTCGGCATAGTACATGGCCAGTCATACTTGTCAACTACAATCTCCCACCAGAATTGTGCATGAAGCGGAAGTTCTTGATGTTGACTTTATTGATCTCAGGCCCACAACAACCAGGGAATGACATTGACGTGTACTTGGCACCATTAATCGATGACCTCAAAAGCTTGTGGGAAGATGGTTTACAAGTTAAAGATTCTCACCGTCAAGATACGTTCAATCTTCGTGCAATGTTGATTTGGTCAATTAATGACTTTCCTGCACTTGGCAACCTCTCTGGTTATCCTGTTAAGAGTTCTATCGGTTGTCCAGTTTGTATGAAGGAAACATCTTCCATCCGGTTGAAGAATGGTAAGAAAACCGTTTACCTCGGCCACAGGAGATTCTTGCCAACAAATCATCGATACCGCAAACAAAAGAAGGCTTTTGATGGTAAGACCGAAGAAAGATCAGCTCCTCGGATTTTGTCAGGCGAAGCCGTTTATGAGATGGTTAAAGATGTGAAAGTAGTTTTGGGGAAGAGAAAACGTAAGGTTCCGGATGTCGATGGACCTTGGAAGAAGAAGTCAATCTTTTACGAACTTCCATATTGGAAGTCACTCTACATCCGTCATTGCTTAGATGTTATGCATATTGAGAAAAATGTTTGTGAATCGATAGTGGGCACGTTGCTTGACATTCCAAACAAAACTAAAGACGGTGAAAAGGCACGGTTGGATCTTGAAGAGATGAAGATTAGGCCAAATTTGCTCCCCGAGAAAAGATCGAACGGCACATACTTACCTCCGGCAAAGCACACATTATCGAGACAAGAGAAGAGAAAGCTTTGTGAATGGCTTGCGTCCGTGAAAGTGCCAAGTGGGTACTCTTCCAACTTCAAAAGATTGGTGTCGATGAAGGATTTGAGGCTCATTGGAATGAAAACACATGATTGTCATATCTTGATGCAACAATTATTACCTCTTGCATTGCGGGGAGTTTTAATGAAAGATGTGCGATATGCAATTACGAAGTTATGCTCATTTTTCAATTCAATATGCTCGAAGGTAATTGATCCACTGATGCTTGATCCGCTGCAATCGGAATTGGTGATGACATTGTGCATGCTTGAGAAGTATTTCCCACCAGCCTTTTTTGATATCATGATCCACCTAACGGTGCACTTAGTTCGGGAAGTTAAACTATGTGGACCGGTCCATATGAGGTGGATGTATCCTTTCGAAAGGTACATGAAGGTTTTGAAAAGCTATGTGAAGAACCGAAATAGGCCGGAGGGATGTATAGTGGAAAACTACATAGCCGAGGAGTCAGTTGAATTTTGCTCCGAGTATTTGTCAAACGCGGACCCAATAGGGTTGCCAACGAGCGGTCAAGTTACGTCGAAAGGACTATCCGTGGGCGTTCATTCACCAGTAAATAGAGATGAATGGGAAAAGGCTTGTCTGTACGTTTTGCACAATGCTAAGGAAGTGGAGCCTTTTATTGAAGTTCACATGGCGGAATTAAGAGTTGCGAATCCGAGGAAAACCAGATCTGAGTAGTGGATTCAAGATGAGCACAACCGGACATTTCGGGAGTGGCTAAGAAAACATTTGCATATGAAGCCTGGCCTTTCCCAAGACTTAATGAAGCTAGCAAGAGGACCGTCATCGATAGTCACACGATATACATCGTACTCTGTCAATGGCTACTCCTTCTACACTCGCGAAAGAGATGCGAAGCATACCGTCCAAAATAGTGGTGTCAGCCTCCGTGCCGAGTCTATGCACATTTCATCCGCAAAGGACAAGAACCCGGTATACGGTAGCATGAACTACTTTGGGTTCATTGACGATATTTGGGAACTAGATTATTGCGGCTTGCGGATAGCACTTTTTAAATGCAATTGGGCTGACAATAATTTTGTTAAGATTGATAGGGACGGCGTGACGGTTGTGGACTTTAGGCGTTTAGGATACAAAAATGATCCTTTCATTATGGCGTCGCAAGCGGTCCAGGTATTTTACACAACGGATCCCGATAATTTAGATTTATCTTTAGTTGTGCCAATGAAGCAAACAATGCACGGTGACGACCAAGAAACTGTTGAAGATTGCACCGACATTCCATCTTTCACAAGCGGACTGCCACCAGTCGAGGAGATTGATGATTTGGACGATGATACCTCACACTTACTTCGTTTAGATGTCGAGTGGACACGAGTTGAGAAGCCCAAAAAGAAAAACAAAAAATCTTGGTAGTTTATTTTTCGTTGTATATAATTCGTGCAGAAGTTGTTATATACAAACTAATATGTTAATTGTGCACATGTACAATATATTAATTATTTATATAAATGCTTACTATACATGTGTGAATTAATAGAATAACAGGAGTTATATTAATCTTTTTCGAAAATTTTTATTTTTCCATGGAAACCGTCGTGGTACCTACCGAAATAATAAAAAAAATTTTCAAAAAAATTTTTTTTTTTATTTTTTTTTAAAAAAAATCCATGTACCACGACGGTTTCCATGGAAACCGTCGTGGTACCTACCGAAATAATAAAAAAAAATTTCAAGAATTTTTTTTTTTTTAAAAAAAAAATACAGATACCACGACGGTTTCCATGGAAACCGTCGTGGTATCATGGAAACCACGACGGTTTCCATGGAAACCACGACGGTTTCCATGGAAACCGTCGTGGTTTCCATGATACCACGACGGTTTTCAAAACCGTCGTGGTATCGGGGGAATTTAAATTTCCCCCGAAAAACGTGCGCGCGCATTTTTTTTTGGTCAATTTCTAATTGTTTGTCCTCTTCCATCTCTCTTTTCCATACTTTTTCGGCATTCTCCCCCTTATTTTACATTGGTTGTCTTCCCAATCTCCATTATTTCTCTATCTAACTTTTGGCAATCTCCCATTTTTCTCTTAGTTTCCTCTCTATCTCTCCTCGCCCACGCCGTCCACCAAGCCAATTTTTCTCCCTCTTTCTCCTTCGGTAGCCCGTCGCCTACGTCCTTCCTCTCTCTCTCCTCGCCGTCGCCCACGAGACCCACGGCCTCCCTCTCTCTCTCCGTCGCCCACGAGACCCACGGCCTCCCTCTCTCTCTCCTCGCCGTCGCCAACGTCGCCCACGGCCTCCCTCTCTCTCTCCTCGCCGTCGCCCACGAGACCCACGGCCTCCCTCTCTCTCTCCTCGCCGTCGCCAACGTCGCCAAAGGTTAGTTATAAGCTTTTCATAGTAGATTTTATTGGTCAATTGTAATTGTTCATTATTGTTCCACATTTCATATTAAAAGGAAACGTTTTTTATGAATTGGTTTTTGCGGGCATGTTAAGTTGGGATTTTGAAAGGGCATATTTCGGGTAAGGGAAAACGACAATAAAATTCAAAACTAAAGCAAAGAATTACGCGGCACAATAACTTCAAACAAGAATGTGTTTATATCTATGATTAGACATAAAATAATTGTTATTGTAATTGTTTTGAAATTTGTCAAATTGATAGGGCACTTAATGATTGGAAACTGTTGGTGGGAAGCGGAATGAGACAGCGACGCAACTGGCAAACGTTGATTGATACCGTTCGATGTCCAATACAGGAAGGTTATGTAGAATGCGGTTATTTTGTGTTAGCTTACATGCGAGAAATAACCTATACTGTTGATGGACTAGCCGTGCTTCAAACCAAGGATTTTTATACTGATGCTGACATGAGTTTGGTTAGGACCGAGTGGGCTAATTTTGTAATGCGGTGTATACAATATTGACTAGAAAAATATAGAGACATTTCACTACCTATCGTTATATTAGTTGTTGTACAATTTTATCTAAGTAATTACATAATATTTTTGGAAATTCGATTGCATGTGTAACGTACTAACATACGGGATTTACTACCCGTGAGAAATTAAACGAATTTGCCAAAAAAATTTTTTTTATAAAAAAAATTCGCACCGACGACGGTCCCACGTAAAAAACCGTCGTGGTAACCCTCGGGATATCACGACGGTCCCGAGGAGGACGGTCGTGGTATCCCCTCGGGATACCACGACGGTCCCGAGGGGGAACGGTCATGGTATCCCGAGAGGATACCACGACCGTCCCGAAGAGGACGGTCGTGGTATCCCGAGGGATACCACGACGGTTCCCCCTCGGGACGGTCGTGGTATCCTCGAGGGATACCACGACGGTCCCAAGGGGGAACCGTCGTGGTATCCCTCGGGATACCACGACCGTCCCGAGGTGGAACGGTCGTGGTATCCCAGGATACCACGACCGTTCCACTTGGAACCGTCGTGGTATCCCGAGGGATACCACGACGGTTTGAATGTGAGACCGTCGTGGTATCCATGATACCACGACGGTTTTTAAATGGGCCCGTCGTGGTATGGTCTTAAAATCAGGCAGAATGTGAAATTTTTTCACATTACACGACGGTTAAAAAACCGTCGTGGAATCTTAAAAGATTCCACGACTCTGGATTCCACGACGGTTGGAAAACCGTCGTGGAATCGATACGACGACGGTTTTTAACCGTCGTGGTATCCCCTTTTTCTAGTAGTGATTAATATTCTATCTACTTTTGTTTTTCTTATAGTCCTCTAACATTTATTGTGTTTCAAATGTGACTATACATTTTTATTTTTTATCATGTAGTCATCTCAACCGCTATTTTCTAGACAAAAGATACGCAAAACCCCTCACCACCCTCCACTCGTCGCCCCCTTTGTTATTTTGTCTTTCTTTTCTCATTTTTTTCATTTTTCTTTTCCCTAGCTACAAAAATAATTTTTCTCAAATGTATCCCTATTCTAGTAAATTTTTCTATGACTCTCCTCAAGTAAATTTTCATTGTTCTACATTTTGTTTTCATGTAACCCTATTATCTATATCGTCTCATGTCAATCTCAATATCCATTACCTACATACAAAAGAGCCAATAAGCTCCTTCGTCCTCCCCTCCCTAGTTGTCACGAACTAACTATTTGGTGGCCACGTCAATGCTAAGTAATGATCATGTCATCGTCATGTGGTGGGTCCTAACACTATAAATTATATATATATATATATATATATTTTATTTTTATTTTTATTTTTTTGCTTTGCATGTCTATTTCACACTCGCTAGCATATATTTGTAAACTACTCTATACATTACAGATAAAAGGTGAAAATGCATTACTGTGCACTTTCCCCTTTCATCCAAACGGCTCGTTTTGGACAGAAAACTTTTAATTTGTTTTTTGTCCCTCGATTTTCTTTTTTCTTTTGACCCACTTTTTCATTTTAGTCCTTTTTCTGTATTTCTCAAATTTTTTTTTTTTTTTACATTTTAGTTCTTTTAATGTTTTGATAATTTTTCATGCCTCATTTTTTTTAATCATCAAGTACTTTGTTATTGTTGTTTTAATTATTTTTTCTGTATTTTTTCTGTATTTCTGTATCAAAATATCAAAACATTTTAGTCCTTTTTCTGTATTTCTCAATTTTATTTTTTTTTTACATTTTGGTTCTTTTAATGTTTTGATATTTTTTCATGACTCTCATTTTTTTTATCATCAAGTACTTTGTTATTGTTGTTTTATTTATTTATTTTTTTCGTGTCTACTCTTTTTATTTATTATTTTAATTTTTTCTATTCAAATAACATTTCTCAAATATGTCCAATGAATACATAACAAATGCTTTAAATTAGTATATGTAAATTATCAACATCCTTTTTTGTCCCCCGTTCCTTTCGTCCTCAAGTCGCTCCCTTTTTTCTCTTCCTTCGTTTTTGCCCTATTGAACAAGTCTTTTTCAAATGTATCCCAACTCAAGTTTTTTTTTTTTTTTTTCCTCTCTGTTTTTGCTTATTTTTTATTTATTTATTTTTACATGTACTACCCACCTAACTACTATTTTGCTCGTAGTACCTTTCTATTTGATTTACCTGCTCTAAAACGTGCACCTACTTTTTAAAAACTGTTTTCTTGTACTCCTCGGAATAAATATTGTTTCCCATTTCCACATTTGTCCACATGTCTGTCCATCTGTTTTTTGTTTTTCTTTCTTTCATCATTTTTTTTTTTCATACGCTTTCGGAATAACTTTTCTTAAATATTTTTATCTCTAAATGAGTCCAAACCAAATAACGTTTTCCTTTACTTCTCTCAAAAACTGTTATCTTATATGTATCTCCTGAACAATTTACTATCTTATTAACCTCGTTAATAATTGTTTCCTTTTAAATGTGCTATTTTTAAATATTGTTTTACTAAAAACTAAGATTTTAAGTAATAATTGTTTCCTTTTAAATGTGCTATTTTTAAATAATGTTTTACTAAAAACTAAGATTTTAAGTGAAAAATAAATAAAAAAAATATAAACTAAACTTTTTAGATTTTTAGGAATTTCCTCTAAACTATGTAACTAGTGTAAACATGTTTCTAAAGTTTAAAACATACATGTTTGTGCCCTGAATTATAATGTGTATATCTTTAGATTTACCGTTGAAATTTGAAATGTGCTATTTTTTAGACAAAATTGTTGAGTTATGGCTTGGTTTAAAGTTAATATATATAATAGTTAAAGGTTAAGGAATGTCATCACTCAAAAATAAATTAGTTGTCCATCACATCTTATACATATTCTCTCACTGGAGTAGTTATTTAGAAGCAAAAGAAGAACGAACCTTAATTCAATTAGAATAGTTAAGAGTTTAATGAAATTGATCAATTTGGAACCTTCATAAAATATACTATCCTATTGAAAAAAATAAAAAGTTTTAAAATTGGGGGTTTTTCTTTCTTTTTTTTATTTTTTTTTCAGCTAGTGCATGCTAAAAAGATAATTTTTTTTTTTCGCATCGATTCTTCTATCTCTACTATCTTATTAAATACAGTTACGTTTTTGGTAATTGGTACAATGTTTCTGCTGGATGACTAATGAGTCAATGTTGGAATGATTCTATTACAAAAACAAACAAACAAAAAAAAAAAAAACAAACAAACAAGCAAACAAAACAAAAAAAACGTTGTCATGATTCTTTTTCTTTTTTTTTTTTTTTTTTTTATTGCTGTTTGTAACATTAGCAAAAAAGAAAAATACTGAACGTTTTTTTTTTTTAATGCTGTTTTGTAACATTAGCAAAAAAGAAAAATACTAAACGTGCGGATACCCTCTTGTTTCTTGCATTTCACTCTTTCGTGAGCAATTAATTTAAGCAACGATCACATGAATGATTAGACATAATCTTATCAATTGATCTTAGAATAGGGGAAAACGCTTTACATGTTTAATAAATAGCAAAAAATTATATCTGTATGATAATTCCGATATAATTTTGCAACATAAAATGTGACATCATAATTATTGTTATCGTCAAAATGTTTTTGAAAATTATTGTACTTCAATGGCACCCTTATAATACCACCGTAGGGTGCAATTTTCTCCCTTTCTCTCTTTCTCTCCTCTTTTATTTTATTTTATTTTATTTGAAGTTGTCATTCCCTTGCTATTGTCTTCCTTTCCAGAGCCGTTTCGATATTTTTTTTCCTTTAAAAACGACAACCAGAAATATTACTCTCATAAGTTATCAATCAAGATATTACTCTAAAAAAAAATTTTGAACAGATTGAATACACACGTATATAGTATGTGTCTTTTTTTTTTTTTTTTCCTCTCAGAATGAAAAAATATATATGGGTCACCTAAAAAGTAGCTAGTGATAATAATACCAAAAAAAAAAAAAAAAAAAACCTTTTTTATCTTCATCTTCATCTTTACAATACAAATTGCTCTTTACCTTCTTTTCTTCTTCCTCGCATGCCCATTGCTTTAAGTATTCGTTTTTACTGTGCAAAAAAAAATTAACAAACTTAACACGCACGTGCAAATAACCAAGTTATATTATAAAGAGAAACAATTAATAATGGCCATCTTGTCCGTACCTAAAAAACGAAAGAGCACATGAGACTCATGACTAGTTTCTGATGTGTCTCTCTAATCTTGATAATGGCCCTCACTCCGTATCTCTTTAGTCTAAAAAGGAAAGGCCTGGTAGTTTTGTTTTTATTCCCAAATTTGCACTACGACTCTGGATAAAAAGCCAGTACATTTCTTACCTATTTAAATTAAACAGATATTTGTATCTTTCTTGTTTCTGAATTACTTATTTCTAAATAAAGTATCTTCCGATTAATGGCCAAAAAAAGAAACAAAAACAACAAAATAAATAAAAAAGGAGGGACGAGTAAAGAAGGAGGACCACCAAATTATTATTATACTATTATACTAAAAGAAAGGGGGTTTTTACTGTTCTTTATTCCTCTCTTTTTTCGTAGCTCTAGCTATAGTAACGTACAGTACTATATAGTGAAATTACACTTTTGCCCTCCTGTTTTTTGCCTGCCAGTTGGTTATCCCATAGTGGATGGACGAATTTGCCCTCCAAACCCTATTTTCCCCTTTTCTTCTTTCTTCCACCGCCCATTATCTCCTCCATTTTCTCTCTCTATTTTTTCGGTTTTGCCTCTCTCTCTCTCTCTCTTTTCTTCTTCTTTGAATTTTTGACTTCCAAACCCTATTTTCCCCTTTCCCTTATTCCTTTCACCACCCATTATGCTCCTCCATTTTCTCTCTCTATATTTTATGTTTTGCCTCTCTCTCTCTACCGCTCTATCTCTCTCTCTCTTCTTCTTCTTCGGAATTTTGGTGTACAAACCCTAGATTTTGGGGTTTTTTGGACTCTCAGCCACTCATTGTCTCTTTTTTGCTTTTGGTTTGTACTGTTGATGGTTATTTCCCCTTGGTTGTGTTTGTTCTCTCCAGATTTGGAAGTTTGGTTTTTGTTCATTGTTTTTGGGATTTTTTTTTTGAAATGTTTTTTGTTTTGGAAACTTACGAATGATTTTTTCTACTGGGTTTTTTTATTTCATTTTTTCTGAATGGTAAGATTTGATTTTTGATTTTTTCTCTTCCCTATCTCCGAACCCTATTTTTGAATGTTGGGTTTTTTTTTTTTTTGGAAACGTTTTTTATGTTGGAAGTGTAGATTCTAATCTTTATTGTGTTGTTTTCTGCTTCATTGTTGTTTTTGTTAGGATTTTGTTTTTTTTTTTTTTTGGGCTCAGATTTTGGATTTTTTGGTCTCTGAACCCTAATTTTTTTTTGTGGGATTTTTTTTCGGTTTTTCTTTCCCCCGGCACATTTTTTGTGGTGGAAGTGATTTTTGTTCAGATTATGGATTTTTTGAGGGTTTTTTTTTTGTTTCTTTTCGGTACATTTTTTGTGGTGGAAGTGTAGGTTTTAATCTTTAGTGTGTTGTTTTTTGCTTCATTGTTGTGTTTTGTTTGGTTTTTTTCTCTCCCTCAGATTTGGGTTTCAGTCTCTATTTTTCAAATGTTTATGTGTTTTTTTTTATTATGAGTATTTTTTGATCTGTTTTTGTAATTTTTGGCCACAAATGCAGAGTAAAAAACCTAAACAAAAGATATGGTATGTTGATTTTCTTTTTGGTCTTCTTTATTTCGGTATTGTTTTCCCCTTTTTTTTGTTGATTTTTTATAATTGGTTTTTGCATATTGGAATAACAATGGTGAGAAAATGGACAACTGCAAGTATCAAGAGGAACATTGAGGATTTTTTCTCTGTTGATTTATAAATCTGTAATTTTTAGCCTTTTTTCTCCCCGGGTAATATTTTCTTGATTTTATTCGCAAGTTTGATATGATTGTGTTAATGTGTGTGATGTTTTATTATCATGATTCTGTATTTTGTTGTATGTAATCTATGAGAAATTTAATAATTGTACTATATGATTTAGTTAGCTTTGAATGAATTCTTAAACCTTTGTACTGTTTAGTTCCGTAGCTATTACCACAGTATCTAATCAGTGTTTGACAATTAATGCTTCTAAATTATCTGTTCTTTTTTTCTGTTGTAATTGTGATTTGTCAGACGTCTGTAGTTTACTGCTCATCATTACTTTGACTGAGATTTTTTTTCGGCTGTAAGTCTGTCATAAATGCAACTAATTATGCTAAAATTTTTCCTCTTATCTGTTGTCTCCAAAAAAAAAAATTTACTCTCTCTTGCACCGACTCTTTTCATTTACTTGCCTCTCTTTTATAAACAAATTCTCTTCATTTATTGCTTCATCTTTTTCCTTCACTATTAATGCTTTTGTAAAATTCTCTTAACTGCTTTGCTTTGAATCTTGATTCACCTCTGTTCAAGCATGCTCTGTTATCCAGGTACTGTTCTTATTTAAGACTTTTAATTAGGCTTAATTGGTGTTTTCATTCTGTATATTGTTAAATGCTTTCTTTCTTGGTTTTGCTATTGATTTATATATTGATTCTCTTATATTATCTCAACATGTTTATAATTATGATGACGATATTGTAAAAAGATTCAAATTTTTTTTTATTGTGTTTTGTTTTTTTCCTCTGTTTTTTGTTTTTCTTCCTGTTTTTTTTCCTTTGTTGTTTTTTGCTCCCACATTCTATACAGTTCTTTTTGTCTTATTTATAAATGTTCTATTAATATTATTGACATTATAAGTTACATGATTATGTTATATATGATAAGTTTATTGTTTTGTATTGTGTTCCTTCTTTTTTTTTCTCCCTTCTCCTGTTATCGTTTCAGTGTTCTGTTGGTGTAAATGTTTTGAACAAAAAGTTTTGGATCACAAATTTTGTATGCTATGATGATCTCTATTTAACTATACAATAATGCATATACTAGATTTATTGTTTAGTTTAGTATATGATGCTGAATATGGTATTATTGATAGCATATGTTACATATACTATTTGACCATCTTTAGTGTTGCTGTGGGTGTTTGGGATTTGTGTTAATTTTGTTTTTGTTACAACATAATGGTGTTCATTATATTACTGTTTTCATATTATTGTAATATTTTGAAAGTTTTTTCTTCTTTTTATCTGTTGTCTCTGTTTTTCCCATTTCTTTTCTGTGTTTAGTGAAAACATTTGTAGGCTTGCTTTTTTTTTTTTTTTTTTGGGACACATTCCCAGACATTACACTTGGTAGCTATCAAAGATGATGTTGAATTGTATTATGGTTATCATTAATAGATAATATTAATGAGATCTGAGCAAACTATAAAATATTTAATAAAAAATTTTATACTATTTTTTGTAGTATATATGCATATGTATATCTATATATTTAGTTATGTATTTGGATTAGTGTATATAATTAAGTATAATACAAATTTAAATTTCTGTTTTTTCATTATCTTCCATTATGGTATTATTCATGTTTAATTTGTTGTTTTGTGCTTTGATTTTTCCCTTTCTTTTTTTTTTTTTCCTATTACCCGGGGAATTTTTTTTCATTATATTATTGTAATATTTGAATTTATTGCAAGAGTTTCTGTTTTTAAGTGCTTTTATGATTAGAAATTATTGTAATTTTAATTGTATAGTTTAACTTTTTTTATTATGTGATTCCATAGTTTTTATTTGTGTTGATACATTTTTTCCCCTGTATAATATTTAATAGTTAATTAAGATAACTTAATTTATTCATTATTTGATTTAATTAATGCAAGTTTTTATTAAACAGAATAAATCTGTGAAAAAAATGGGAGTACCCAAAAATATTTAAAAAAAAAGGTTGTAGTACTTAACATTTTAGTGAATTAGGTTTTTTTTATTAATGTATATTAAATTTTTTATTTAGTATAAATTTCTATTTTGTTTAAGAACATAATTGAACATAATTTATTGATTATTTAATTAAATAAATCTAAATTCTCATAAAAAAAACAAAAAACTTAAAAAATAACATTTTGATAAATTGTTATATATCAGAAACATGTAAATTTTGAGCAAAATTTTTTTTCCCATCCGTAGGGATGGTATAAATAGACCAAACAAGGTCTGCAATGATAAAAAGTTGGCAGTTACAAATATATATATTAACAAAGTTAAAATAATATACCCCAATTAATTTTAAATATGTAAAATAAAACTACATGAGTAAAACAACATATAGGAATTACAAAATAATCAATTGCAAAAAATGTAGAAGCAAAAAAAAAAAAAAAAAAAAAAACCCGGTTAGAAAATAATTTAACAAATAATTAAAATTTTTTAATAAAATAATATCGTATATACCCCAAAAAAAACTAAATAAATTGAACTATAAATTAAAGAGTAATATTTTAGTCAATTAATTTTAATTATGTAAAATAAAACTGCATAAATAAAATAATATCTAAAAATTACAAAATGTTAAATTTTAAAAAAATTTACATGGAAAAAAAAACAACCGAATTAACTTATTTAAAAATTAAATTAACACAATTAAAATAGAAAATTAAAAAATTAAAGGGGTAATACAAAATTTAAAAATAAAAAATATTTGATGAAAATTTGTAAATATAAATTTAGAACAAGATGAGTAGATACAAATTTTTTTCCACCCTTTTTTTTTTCCTTTTTTTTTTCCCTGTGATAAGATTTAATTATCGAAAATATATATTTATAATAATCATAATTAAATTATTATAAATGTTGTATATAAATATTTTTTTAAAATTAGATTTATCAAATATGTAATATATTTTTACATTTATTTATTAACTAGATTATTATAAATGTTGTATATTAATATTATTCTCTAAAATTAAATTTATTAAATATCAAATATATTTTTTCATTTATTTATTAATTTAGTTATTTTTTCTACTCTTTTTAACTATCTTTATTTAAGTTATTAAATTTTTCTTACTTTAAATTTTCAAATTTTTGATTTAATTTATTATTTATAGTCTTTTGTTTGGAATGTATTATTACATTTTATTACAATGAAAAAAATTCTAATGCTGAATATTTTCTTTTAATTTTAATATTTAATATTATTATGGTATTACTGTTTCATTTCCTTTTTTTTCTAAATAAATTGCATATTTCTTTTTTTTTTTCACTTTTATATGGATAATATTTATTTGTTAACAATATTTAATACTGCTGTTTTTATAATTTATATTAAAAAAATGAAATTAAGCAAAATGAAAAGAAAAACTTATAATAATACCAATTATTCAAAACGTTCAAAACGTTATAAAAAAAACAATATTGTGCAAATGATAACGAAGCATCCACATCGACAAATATACATTTCCCAACCAATCAATTTGAAGAATTGAATACAGAAATTATTACTGGTTTTCGAAATAGATTTATTCAATTATCTTCAACCAATAATACCGGCGAAGGAACATCAATTCCATCTTCGGAGGATCATAACTTATCATCAATTCAAGAAAGTAATTTCTTCATCTTAAATTCTTTTTTTTTTTTTTTTTTACAATTATAAAATTTAAGAAATTTTTTTTTATTTTTTCCTCTTTTTTACACGAATTTTTTATTTAGATTTAAATAATGAATATATTGATATTGGAGACTGTAATTGTATATGTCAATACTGTGGAGCACTATTTTCGAAAAATGAACAAACAAAAAATACATACCCACCAAAATTTTCTTTATGTTGTAAAAATGGAAAAATTATGATACCTTTAAGGAAAAAAAACACCACCAATTTTAGATGAACTCTTAAATTATTATAGAGGACCTTTAAGTGCAAATTTTAGAAAAAATATTAGACTTTATAATTCTATGTTTGCTTTTACTTCATTCGGAGTAAATATTCAATCAGATATTAACAAGTCATCTGGACCATAAATTTTGAAGATTAGTGGACAAATTCATCATCTAATTGGATCTCTACTTCCAATTAATAATAATCCTCCAAAATTCGCCCAATTATATATTTATGATATAGAAAATGAAATTCAAAACAGAATAGCAACCTTCTCAAATAATAATTATTTAAATAATTTAAATGAGATTATCGTTAAAAAATTAATTATGATGTTAGATGAAACAAATCAATTAGTTCAACTTTTTAGAAACGTTAGAGATGTTTATAAAAATAGTGAAATACCATCAATGAAATTAAGATTAATTGGAAGACGACAAGGAGATAGTACACAATATGATCTTCCAACTTCAACAGATATAGGTGGTTTAATTGTTGGAGACTTTGGTTTATATGAGAATGATAGAGATATTATTATTCATAGTCAAACTGGAGAATTACAAAAAATTAATAAGCTTCACCCATCTTATATGGCATTACAATATCCATTGTTATTTCCTTATGGGGAAGATGGATATAGAGCTGATATAGAATGGAATCCAAATTTTATTGGTAAATAGCCACGTAGAAATCGAATATCAATGAGATCCTTTTATGCTTTTCAATTTCAACAACGATTACATGAAGGAAATACATTACTTAGAGCTGGACAACTTTTTCAACAATATATTGTGGATAGTTATGCTTCTATTGAAGAAGATCGTTTAGTTTATGTTAGACAAAATCAAAATGATTTAAGATCTGAAATTTACAAAGGTATCCAAGATGCTATAATTAGAGGTAATACAAATGCAGAAGCAATAGGAAAAAGAATTATTTTGCCATCATCTTACACTGGGAGTTCAAGATATATGATTCAAAATTATCAAGATGCAATGACGATTTGTAGACATTATGGAAATCTTGATATATTTTTAATATTTACATGAAATCCCAAATGGTCAGAAATCAAAAGAAGTTTAAATATAATTCCAGAACAAAAATCTAAAAACAGACCAGATATTATAAGTAGAATATTTAAAATAAAATTAAATCATCTATTAACTACAATAAAATCAGGTGATATTTTTGGAACTATAATAGCAGGTGAGTTGATTTATTTTACATTAAAAAAAATAAAGCATTAATTATTATTATTATTTTTATTATAATAAATTAAAAAAGCTAACATTTTTTTAACCTTTATCCTTCTTTAGATCTATACGTGGTGGAGTTTCAAAAACGTGGTTTGCATCATTGTCATAGGTTATTTTGGCTACATTCTGAACATAAATATCACAATGCTACACAAATCGATAAATTTATTTCTGCTGAAATACCAGATCCCATAAAAGATCCGTTAGGTTATAAAATTATAACTGAATATATGATACATAGACCATGTGGATATGCAAAACAAATGCACCATGTATGAAAAACTCTAAATGTTCGAAAAAATTTCCAAAACAAATAAAAAAATGAAACAACTATAGAAGAAAATGGTTTAGTGTTTTTTCATCGGAGAGATACAAAATTTAATGTTACAAAAGAAGATATTAAACTTGATAATAGATATGTTGCTCCATATAATCGAACATTATGCTTAAAATATAGTGCTCACATTAATGTTGAAATATTTTCTCAATCTATGTTAATTAAATATTTTTTTAAATATTTAACAAAAGGTCCAGATAGAATTTGAGCTGTTATTGAAGATAATGTTATTACTGAAAATAACGAGACAACAATTTATAAAGAGGTCGATGAAATAAAAGCTTATCTTAACTACCGATATATCACACCTTATGAAGCAATTTGAAGAATATTTGAATATTCAATCCATTATAGAAATCTAGCTGTTCAACGACTTTCTATTCATTTACCAAATATGCAAAACATCACATTTAATAAAAATTAGCAACTTCAAAATATAATACGTCAACCACAAATTCAAAAAACAACATTAACAGAATGGATGGAAATTAATAAAGCTAATAAAGATGCTCATCAACTTACTTATACATAATTTCCAACAAAATGGGTGTGGAATAATAAAAATAAAGTTTGGACTTATCAACAAACTGGTCATACTATAGGAAGAATATTTTATATTCACCCAGGTTTGGGTGAGTTATATTACTTAAAATTATTATTGAATCATCAAAAAGGAGCAACAAGTTTTGAATCACTTAGAACAATGAGTGACATTGTTTATCCTACAAATCAAATGGCTTGCTATGCATTAGGTTTATTAAGAAATGATAAAGAATGGGATGAATCAATAAAAGAAGCATCATTTTGGTCAACATCTGATCAACTTCGACAACTTTTTATTATTATATTATTATTTTGTAATATTTCTGATCCAACAAAATTTCTTGAAAACATTGGTAATTAATGTGTGAAGATATTTTATACAAAATAAGACAATTATTTAATAATCCAAATTTTGACATTCCAGAAAATGAATTATATAATTATATATTATATGAATTAGAGAAATTATTAAATTTAAATTCATTTTCTTTATCACATTATAATCTTCTACTTCCAACTGGATCGTTAATTGAAGATTTAAACAATAATCTTTTAAGAGAAGAACTCAATTATGATATATATAAATTAAAAGAAGAAAATATCAATTGAGTACAAAATTTAAATGAAGAACAGTATTTTATTTATAACAAAATTTTAAAAGCGATTAAAAACAAACATAATAATCTATTTTTTATATATGGTTATGGAGATACAGGAACAACACACTTATGGAATACTAAAATTAGATCAAATGGTGAAATAGTATTAGCTGTAGCATCATCTAGAATAATATCATTGTTGTTACCAAAAGGTCAAACTGCACATTTAAGATTTCATATACCTCTTTCAATTGATGAATTCTCAACTTGCCAAATAAAAAAATCTAATCTGCACATTTAAGATTTCATATACCTCTTTCAATTGATGAATTCTCAACTTGCCAAATAAAAAAATCTACTCAATTAGCAAAATTAATAGAAAAAACCACATTAATTTTATGTAATGAAGCACCTATGACTAACAAATATTGTTTTGAGCTTTAGATAAAACAATGCAAGACTTAAAAAATAATTGTGATCATCCTTTTGAAGGAATGACAATTATTTTAGGTGGTGATTTCAGACAAATATTACATGTTGTTCCAAATGGCATAAAAGAAAATATTATTGATGTAACTATTAATAATTCTTATCTTTGGCCCTATTTTCGTATACTTACTTTAACAGAAAACATGCGATTAAAAAGAAATAATTACTCTATTGAATAACAAATAGAAATTACTAATTTTTCAGAATGGGTTTTAAATGTTGGTGATGGAATAGCAAATGGAATAAAAGATCCAGAAAATGAAGATGCTACCTGGATTAAGATACCTGAAAAATATTTGATACAATACAATACAAATTCTATTGAACAAATTTCTACAATAATATATGATAATTTTCATAATAATTTTCAAGATATTAATTATTTAAAACAACGTGCGATTATTACACCTAAAAATAAAACAACTGATAAAATAAAAAAATATATATTATCATTGGTACCTATAGACACAAAACTTTATTACGGTTGTGACACTATTCTTTCATCATCTGGAAATCTCAAAGAATTAAATCTTTTAGATCCCTCTGAATTTTTACATACTCTTAATTTCAATGGTTTACCTCCACGTGAATTAAAACTCAAGATTGGAATTCTTGTTATGTTAATGTGAAATCTTAACCAATCAATGGGTTTATATATTGGTACTAGAATGATTATTACACAATTAACAAATAGAATTGTTGAAGGACGCATAATTAACTCCAATGATACAAATGAAAAAGGTTATATACCAAGAATATAAATGACAATTCGTGAATCGAAATGGCCCTTTACTTTAAAGAGATGACAATTTCGTTTAAAAATTTGTTATGCGATGACAATAAATAAAATTCAAGGCCAATCTCTGAATAAAGTCGGATTATATTTAGAAGATGAAATTTTTAGTCACGGCCAATTATATGTTGCTTTATCTAAAGTGACTTCACCAAAAGGGTTACATATTTTAATACACGATTCAATTAATATCCAAATTATGTTAAAAACATTGTTTACAAAGAAATATTGCACAATATTCATCAAAAATGATAAATATCTGTTAAAAAAATGAAATAATATTAATTTTGTTTTAATTTGCTTTACAACACAACAATATTTATAGCCCTCAAAATTTAATACATATATTTATATATATATTATTTCTATTTAGAGAAAATGTTCAGTCCAATACGAGTACTGAAACCAGGAGGAACGCACCCAATGATATGCGCTCGAGTATGTCGGCTATGGAGGAACACAGATTACAAAACTGGAAAACTAATAAGCCTTGACTGCTTATTGGTTGACGAACAAGTAACTCATTTCATTTCTCATTAATATTATCATGCTTATAAAAAATATATTTACTTATTATTTAATATATAACTAATATATATTTTTCTAATACATGATGAGGCAATACAACGCTTTATTCGTGCGAAGGATGCTGAATTCATAACAAATAAAATACAAGTAGGCAATATATATGAAATCAGCAACTTCTTCATCACGAACAACAAACAAAGATACAAAATCGTTCCTCACATAGCAATGTTGCAATTTGCAAGATCCATAATTTTCAAAAATGTTGAGGATGACATACCGGAAATACCTCAACTCAAATTTAATTTTGTGGAGTTTGATCAACTAACACCAAGAGTCGACATCAATGATCTTCTATCAGGTAAATTATATTTGATACCCATATTTGTTAGTCTATAATTAATAATTAATAAATTAATTCTATAAAAAATAATAACTAATGACTTCTTACTTATTATATTGTGTTAGATGTGATTGGTCGCATTATCTCCGTCAAAGGCATAGAAGAATCCACTATAAATGATAGATCAGTAAAAAGATGAAGTGTGATTATTCAAAATATTAGGTAACTACAAATAATATATTATTAAAAACATATTTTTAAAAATTTCATAATTTATTATTAATAAATTATTTATTTGTATTTATTTTATTCAACAAAGAAGAAACGCTTAATGTCACTCTCTGGGGAGAACTTGGAGAAAACTTTGATGAAAATACAATCCAAACAATGCATGAACCAGTCGTGGTAGCATTTTCGGCAATGGCGGCCAAACAATATATGGGTAAGTATATATTCAACAATTAAAAAAAAATTCGGTTCCCTTAGATTAAAAAAAATTAAAATTTTCTATCATTAATCACTAACTATTATAATTATACATATACAGGTGGACTTTATGTCGCAAGCACCACCAGTACTTCATATTATCTTGATCCAGACATTGCTGAAACCAAAAAAATTCAAAAAAGGTATTTTAAATTTTCACTCATATATTATTATAATTATTTATATTTATTAGTTTAAAAAAAACTAACTTCATTTAATATATTAATTTTCAATAGATTCAGTCATTCTATCTAAGGAATCGATTTTATTGCTGGATCAACAAAACAACCGTTATCAATAGAAGAACAAAAGACTGCCAACTGAACAACAATCGCGGAACTTCAGACTTTAAATCCATTTCAAAAATAAGTAAATATTAAATTATTATGTATAAAAAAAAATTTTACTCGACATTATTAATATTATTTTATGAAACAGGAGATGAAATTCACAGTTAAAGCGACCATTACTGAACTTGATATTCACCAAGGTTGGTTCTACAATGCATGTCCAAGATGTTGCAGACAACTAAAACAATCAGGGACATCATGGTGGTGCGATAGTCATAGACATTTGACCACAATGCCAATCACTTGGTAATTTACTTTATCTCTAAAAAAAATTTACATATATCAATATCAAAGTAATTACAAATTAAATAAATATTAATTTTTTTCAATAGGTACAAAATTAATGCATAAATTGAAGACGGCACCGGAGGGATGAACATCGTCATGTTTGGAAAAACTGTCCAATCATTAATAAATAAACCCTGCTCCACACTGACGATCCAAGAAGGATACACCGTGTGGCGACCCGCCTTGCACAGGCCGTCATTTGACTTAACTTAATCGAACTTAAACTTGTTTTATCCCATTGCTTATTTTTAAATCATGAAAATAGTGGGGATTTTTTTTTTTTTTTTTTATAGCGGAAGCATTATACTTAGAAAATATTTACATACACTCATACACAAATAAAATAACTGTCTGTTTTCTCAAAATAGATATATTAATTAAATCCTTCTGAGTTGCGAACCTCAACCCGTTCATCATTTCACAACCACCGGCTTCACCCTCTACCATGCAGTTAATTCAAAACAGGCTGTTTACCTACAGCATAAACTTCAAACAATGAGCGAAAGCTCAGAAAGTACAACTCCTATACCGCGAACCAATTACATGAAATATACTTAACCTTTTACATGACATCTTAAACATGAAAGCATAAACATGGCATCATATCATCGATTTCTTCATCTTAAACATGACATTCTATCATGAAATGCATGAACCGTTTATGTCCAGTTATGCTTGCTTTCTTGTATCACACTTTATCTTGTTGATTTTACTTGTGGGCCCGTTAACTTGATGTGCACGTACCTGGCGCGCAGCTTGAGGAGATTGCCCAAGCTTTCGACCCGATCGTCATCAGGGGGCACGACACTGGCTCTTGTGGCCTTTTCTCAAACGTTCTGTTTGTATGTCTTTCTTGACATTTTTCCACTTGATAGATTAGTGAGCATACTTATATGATGTCTCCTAATCTCATGTTCTATCAATGCATGGACAGGCGTACTTTTTCATGTAAGCATAATAACAATACTTGATACATACTTTTAAAGCATGGCATTAGCATTTGAAACATTCATCATACAGTAAGCATATTGCAACCATCGAGCAAATCATCAAATAACACTTAAACAGTGTAAAGCAAACATGTTAGGTAAACATACAACTCTAGCCTATGCTATATGCGGCGTTGTACTTACTTTGTCTTCGTTGTTCGCGTGATCGAATTTCCTTTCCCGAGCACGCTCGTAGGTCACCTCCTGCCCATGGACGTTTACACGTGAGGTCTCTATTCTAAGATCGTTTAATGTAGGATTAAACCAACATATACATTTTTCGGTTATATGACCCTCTACTAACACATGTGAAGGGGTCACACGGAGTAACCCACAACGGAATTATTAATTAAGGGTTCATGTAGAAAATCATAATCTTAACTTAAACCTCAATCCGCAAGGTTAACTCTGGGCTTGGGCAAGGCCCTAGTAACTCGGAATAATTTTCCGGCTACTAACGCAGTATCTTATTCATTTTAATCTTGAAAACCTTGAACTCGCTTAAAACATCATTTTCTTGTTTATTTAAGTAAGTTTGGTGATAGCACCCAAACTTGTCTTGAAAATTACAAAACACTTGAAAATATTTCTATAAAACATTTGGGGATCGAAAACCGTCTTTGGAACGGTTTTCGGGTTTGAAAATGATGTTTGAAAGTTAGAAAAACGTTTTTCCTAGTCATTGGTCTAGAAAATCTCGTGCATGAGATTTTGTTCACTGCATGGCTTTTGTTTGAAAATTCATAACTTAAAATATAAAATGAATTTGGAAACGCTTTCTTCACGAAAGTTGTAGCTAACAAAAAGATCTAAAACTTTCATGTTTTGAAAATTTTCTGATTCTGGCTCAATTGATACCAGTTTTTGTTTGAACACATGTGAATCGTTGGAACTTGGTCACCCTGACCAGTTCTCGGTTTTTTTCTTAAAAACAAAGGCCATTGAAGCATTATTCTATTATTTTTTTTAAATCTGTCTGCATTGGCCCCTAGGAAACACCCTAATGAACAACTTTTGTGTTTTAAGTTTTTACCCATTCGGCCTCTAAGGACCTGTAAATCCCACTTTTCCGAGCTGCCGGGTGTTGGACCCGAGAGCAGTTTTGGTGTTAGTCCAAATTTTACGTCCCTATGCGTCGCTCTAGCTCGACCGCCCAATGCGGGACCTACTAACACATGCACGTCTTCTAACGTCCCTCATACACATAAAATTTTAAATCCCGTGTTTCGGATTCGACTCAAGGCCGAGACCCCTTGGTCCACGGTTTTGAGAGAGAAACATACATACAACAAAGCTCAACCATATCATCATACAAACCCTAAAACATGCATCTAGAAATTTGATAAACATATTAGGGACATAAAACCCTTAAATAGAAACCCTAGCATGCATCTCTAGCACACAAAAAAAATCATAGAGCATATCTCCAACCAAACATGCAAAATAATCACCTCAAAACCTAAATCAAGCATAAAAATATAACCTAAGATATTTAGGGCTAAAACCGAAAATTGTGAGCTTAAGCTCTTACAACTTTTTGTGCTTGAAATACATGGTAAAACCCTTGAGAAAATGAACCAAAAATTTGAACCAAAAACTAGGGTAAAGTTCGGATTTTTTTTTTTTTTACCTCAAAAATCCGGGGGTGTCACTAGCTTGTTCCTAGTCGAGATTTAGCCTCCAAAGTGCATGGTTTGGACTTAAAATTCCGTGGATCTCCTTAAGCACCAACTCACAAACACTCGGCAAGATGGGAAAGAGAGGGGAAAATTTTTTTTGAACAAATCTCTCCTTTGAACTCACAAGAAAACCGAAGGCTTTAGGGGGTTTTCTCACAAAATTTTGGCTTGAACTCTCTTGATCTCCTAGCTATCTCTCTCTCTCTCTCTCTCTCTCTCTCTCTCTTCTTCGGATTTTTGGAGGGGGAAATGCCGAATGGCATGGCTGAGAATGGGGTTAAGGGCTGCTGACTTTTGGGGTTTGAAATCCTTAGAAATAGTGTTTCTAGCTAGGGGAAATCCTAGGCTTTCTTTTCCAAGGTAAATTTGGTTCAAATCTTGCTATTTGGTCCTCAAAAAAATTTTTTTTTTTTTTTTTGCAAGCCATTGCCCAATGGGGCTTGAGTGGCCGGCTGTTAGGGGAAAGGAGTGGGGGAGTGGTTGACAACTCATAGATGAGGTGTCACATGCTCATTGGTCCATGTGGGTGGAGGGTTATGTCCTAACTTAGCTTAATTGTGATGTAATTAAGCTTAAAGGCTTGTTTGGTTCAATCTTTTTGAAAAATTGTGTAATTTCAACACATTACAATAAATTTTAATACTGAGTTGCGTAAATACCCAGTATCGAAAATTACATGGCATTTAAAAATTTCGATCTGTGAAAAACTCGATCGGAAAAATTTTTCTCTTATTTTTCCGAATCCTTTCGCCCTGAACTCTAACATAGTATGCTTGATTTTTCTAAGGTGATTTTAATTCTATTCAAACTCATCTTGATCAAGAAATGAGTTTTTAGCAGTAATTTCACTTGTACTGAAATCTTAAAATTCTTGTTTGACGTTTTCGACCGTTTTGGTATAACTGACTTATTGGTCAATGTCGACTTGTCTTGAAATGTGCAAATACGACCTCCTTTCACTCATAAAGGTCTTTTTGCGAGTTCATGCTATTTGTTTTTTTTTAGTCTTAATAAATCTTAAGAACTCGTTTTACAAAATTAAGTTCTAAAACGAACTTCCTCATGAAATACCGATTACGGTAAATATTTACACGAAATTTCTATAAAATATGAACCGAAGAAATTCGGGTGTTACAATCTATCCCCCTTAAAAATTTTCGTCCTCGAAAATCAGAACAATTCGGGGTAGTTTCTTCTCATGTCGCTCTCGACTTCCCATGTCGCTTCTTCAACCGCATGATTCTTCCACAAAACCTTGACCATAGGAATTGTTCGGTTCCTCAGGACCTTATCTTCCCTATCGAGGATTCTGACAGGCTTCTCCTCGTATGTCATATCGGTCTGAACCTCTACCGGCTCCTGATGAAGTATGTGGGAAGGGTCCGAGATATACTTCTTGAGCATCGAAACGTGGAAAACGTCGTGCGTCGATGATAGCTCTGGTGGTAAAGCGAGTCTGTATGCGACCTTTCCAACCTTTTCCAGGATCTCGAACGGTCCTGTGTAGCGCGGGCTCAACTTTCCCTTCTTACTAAACCTCATTACTCCCTTTATCGGAGCAATCTTTATGAAGACTGCGTCCCCAACTTGAAATTCCAAAGGTCTGCGACGCTTATCAGCGTAACTCTTCTGACGACTGAAAACCATGTCGAGCCTTTATTTGATTTTCTGGATATCCTCGGAGGTCTTTTTGATGAAGTCTGTCTTTTGTAGCTGCTTCTGGCCGACTTCTTGCCAATTAATTGGCGATCTGCACTTTCTCCCATACAACGCTTCGAATGGTGCCATGTCAATCGAAGAGTGATAGCTGTTGTTGTACGAGAATTCGATCAACGGGAGCTTCTGATCCCAATTTCCTTTGAAGTCCAAGACATACGATCGCAGCATATCTTCAAGCGTCTGGATAGTTCTCTCCGATTGACCATCGGTTTGGGGGTGAAATGCAGTACTGAACTTCAATCTCGACCCCATTTCCATATGAATGCTGGTCCAGAAACGCGAAGTAAAACGCCCATCGCGGTCGGATATGATTGATCTTGGCACTCCGTGCAGCTTGACGACTTGATTTACGTAGAGTTCGGCCAATTTTTCTACTGAAAAGGTGGTTTTGATGGCGATAAAATGAGCTGATTTGGTCAATCTGTCGACAATGACCCAAATCGCATCATTCCCACTTGTCGTCCTTGGCAATGCTACTACGAAATCCATCGTAATTTGCTCTCATTTCCATTCTGGGAGTTCAATTTTCTGTAGTTCGCCTCCGGGATGTCGGTGCTCTGCCTTAACTTTCTGACAAATTAAGCAAGTCGATACGAATTCTGCCACGTCATTCTTCATGTTGGGCCACCAGTACGTCTCCTTGAGGTCCTTGTACATCTTGGTAGCTCCAGGATGTACAGAATATGGCGTCTGGTGTGCCTCTTTTAGGATTTGTTCCTTTAAATCCTTCACTTTTGGAACCCAAATCCGTCTCTTGAAGTGGATTATTCCATCTGCAGAAGTCGTAAAATCCTTGCTGTCCTGATCAGCAAGTCGCGCCCTCCTCAACGAAGAATCTTCTCCCTGATGCGCCTTGATTCTGTCAAGCAAATATGAGTGAAGAGTCAGTGAATCCAATCTCCCGGTGATTATTTCCAGTTGATAATTACTGATCTCTTCCTGCAACGCCTTGGGAAGTGCTTCAATGGACATCAGTGTGCCTACTGATCTCCTACTCAGCGCATCGGCTACCCTGTTGGCTTTTCCAGGGTGATAAAGGATTTCGCAGTCGTAATCCTTTACTAACTCCAGCCATCTTCTTTGCCTCATATTCAGCTCCTTCTGAGTAAAAATATACTTGAGGCTCTGGTGATCTGTGTAGATCTCGCATTTGTTTCCATACAGATAATGTCTCCATATCTTAAGTGCGAAGACCACCGCTGCTAGCTCCAAATCGTGCGTAGGATAATTCTGTTCATGATTCTTCAGCTGTCTTGATGCATAAGCTACTACCTTTCCATCCTGCATCAGAACTGCTCCTAATCCAGTCTTAGAAGCGTCGCTGTAGATTACGAAATTTCCCGCATCAACATTAGGAATGATGAGCACCGGGGCACTTGTCAGCTTTCTCTTCAGCTTCTGGAAGTTTTCCTCGCACTTTGGAGTCCATTCGTACTTTTTGTCCTTCCTGGTGAGGGCCGTGAGGGGTGCTGCTATCCTGGAGAATCCCTCTACGATGCGTCGATAGTATCCAGCGAGCCCTAGGAAGCTTCTTATCTCGGTAACGTTCCTGGGGGTCGGCCATGAGCTAACCGCTTCAATCTTCGCTGGATCTACGGAAACTCCCTCTTTTGATACTACATGCCCCAAAAAGTGTACCTTCTCCAGCCAAAATTCACACTTCGTGAATTTGGCGTATAGCTGATGTCGCCTCAACATTTCCATTACCAGCCTGAGGTGCTGTTCGTGCTCCTCTTTGGATCTCGAGTAGATCAAAATGTCGTCGATGAAAACGATGACAAATTTGTCCAAGTATTCCTTGAAAATTCGGTTCATGAGATCCATGAATGCAGCTGGGGCGTTCGTCAATCCGAATGGCATTACTAAAAACTCGTAATGTCCATAGCGCGTTCTGAAAGCCGTCTTGAACACATCCGACTCCTTGATTCGAAGTTGGTGATAACCTGATCGCAAGTCCACTTTGGAGAACACTTCTACTCCTTTAAGCTGGTCGAACAAATCGTCGATCCTGGGTAGTGGGTACTTGTTCTTGATCGTCAGCTTGTTCAATTCTCTATAGTCGATGCACATACGCAACGATCCGTCCTTCTTTTTTACGAACAGGACAGGTGCTCCCCATGGAGAGTGGCTTGGTCGGATGAATCCTCTGTCGAGTAACTCCTGCAACTGTACTTGGAGTTCTCTTAGCTCGGCCGGTGCCATTCTGTACGGCGCCTTTGACACTGGTGCAGCTCCGGGTAGCAACTCGATCTCGAAGGAAATCTCACGCTCCCGTGGAAGTCCGGGTAGATCCTGTGGAAAGATGTCCAGATATTCCCTAATAATAGGAACTCCTTCCGGTGTCAATTCTTCTTCTTGCTCCTTGTCCACCAAATTAGCCAAATATCCCTGGCATCCATTGGCTAACATTTTCCAGGCTTTCATTGTGGAGATGAGCTTTGTGGTGGAACGTCGGGACTATCCTTGAAAACTGAAATCCTCATCGTCGCAGGGGCTGAACGTGACGTTACGCTTTCGACAGTCGATCTTTGCGTTGTGACGGCCTAAGAAGTCCATCCCCAAGATCACATCGAAATCGTGTAACCTGATTGCGATGAGATCTGCGAGTAATTCTCTGTCATTGATCCTAATAGGAACATTTTGGATCCAAAAGTTGGACCACAAAACTTCTCCCGATGGCAAAGATGCCGAAAAGGTCTGCTCTTCTCTACTCCCGACTCTGCCTAACTTTTGAGCGAACTCCATCGATATGAACGAGTGGGTTGCGCCAGAATCAAATAGGGCAATTACATCATAGGTGGCGATAGAAAGCTGACCTGTCACCACATTGGAGGTGCCCACTTCTGCATCTCCCCTTGTATAAGCGTAGATCCTGGCCTGTGGCTCGGGTGCCTCCAATCTACCCTGGGCAATTGATGGACCTTCGAGTGTAGCCTGGACTGCATGTAATTGCTGGTGTTGGGGGTTTCTGTTCGGATAGAGTTGGTACTGCTGCTTTGTGTTCTGAGGACAGCTTCTCGCGTAGTGCCCTTCCTTGCCGCAGACATAGCAAGTGTTGGTCCCCTGACGGCAGACACCCGGATGCTTCTTACCACACTTATTGCATTGGGGGTAACTATTCTTGTTCCTCTCGTTGCCTTGGTTGTTTCTCTTCTGGGGGATATTTCTCTGTTGTCCCTGGTTGTTGAAATTCCCCTTCCGCTTGTTCTTTCCGGGTTGTCGGGGACCTTGTGTATTGGGGTTGCTGGCCTGGGCTTGTGGCTTAGCTTCCATGGATTGACGAAATTGGTTCGTCTTGGTTAGAGCTTTCTCTTCTTTCTTGGACTTGTAAAATTGGGCTCTGGCCTCCTTATCCCTGTTGATCCAATACTCGGCTCTCAGGGCTCTCTCAATACAGTCCGACACTGTTACAGGGGGACTGTTTCCAGAGCTCACTTGGCGGGCAATATCCATGCGGAACATCTTCATCATCAACCGCACTTTCTCAGTTTCACTAGTAATTAGGTTCGGGCACAACCGGGCCAATTGCTCGAACTTCTTGACAGCTTCCATCACTGTCATGGATCCTTGAGTGAAGGTGGTGAGTTCGTCCTGCTGGGCAGCCAGGACTTCTTTGTTGTAGTACATAGCCCTGAACTCGTCCACGAAGTCTTGCTAGGACATAGTCAGCACATTTCTTCTCATCTGCACTGTTATCCACCAGTGCCTCGCGTCCTTTTTCAGCGCAAAGGATGCACAAAGTACTTTCTCTTGCTCGGTCAGGCGCATAAAGTCCAGAATGACTTGCATGTCGATCAGCCAGTTGTCGGCTGCAATCGGATCAATTGGCCCCTCGAACTCGGGCGCCTTCATCCTTCTGAACCTTTCATACAGAAGGTCCTCTCTCACCGGCTGTGGCTGCATCTGTACTTCAGCCGGGGCTACTGGAACCTCTGCGTTCCGCGAAAATTCCTGCCTGACCTCTGGTTGGGCTACCGAAGGAATATTCGGCACTTGGGGTGCTACGGGAGGAATAGGTTGCACTGGCGGCACTGCCGGAGGAACTGGCTGTGCCGGTAGTGGAACCTCTTGGACTCTGGGTCCCAGATTCTGCTGAGCTAGCTGCTCCCGAATAAGAGTCATCTCTTGTTGCTGCTCTTGCAGCTGGCGTTGTATATTTGCTAATATGGCGGTCAAATCCTGTGCTGGAGGATTTACCGGCATTGATCTCCTTGGACGTACCATCTTGTAACCTTTATAGCAAGAAAAGATATTAATCACATCTCTTCTTTCATATAATTATTATCATTACATCATAAAACATCACAACATGCATGTAACATCATAATATACTTGTATCTTGCCATAACTCAAAGGCAGATATTTAATGACATATTTACTTGTAAAAAAAAGGAAACTCGTAAAGAGAAATGAAAATATCATTTGATTTCATTTAACCCGTGTCTGCACGGTCTCTTTGTACCTAATCAAAATACAAGGCTTTTCAAAATACATGATTCCCCCGGCATTTTTTTTTTAAAAGGTGCCGGGTACTGATATATATATATACATATTTTCAAAAAAAAATACTTGTCACTTTACCAAAAATACACATGGTTAACACAACAAGATGGAAGTGATCTAACACTTTCCATCGTACATAAGGTACATCCTAACGTCCGAATGTACATAACACATTATAAATAAAATTCTAGTACAAAAGAAAGAGGGTACAAAACAAAACGGCCCTAATCTAATGGCTGACCTCGATCTCAAGCGCGAATATATCGGAATCCGTGTCATCCCCTAAATCGTCTTCCCAGTCCCCGTCATCTTGAACGATGTGATGTGGCTCGTCCTCGAGGGGAAACTCTTCGGGATCCTCCTCGTTGTCCGGGATCTCCTCGGGATCTTCCATGTCTTCATTGTCGTCCTCCTCATCTTCATCATCACTGGATATGATGATGAGTGGAATCTGGGCGTGCTCCATCTCATCCTCAAGTGGTCCGACCTCATACTGAGGATTTTCGTCCTCGCCGGCAAGCGGCCCCACCTCATACTGTGGCTCGGGCTCATCAGCATCATCGACTGGGGGCTGCTCAGGGTTCGTTGGAGCATCATTCCCGGCGTCTTGAGCAATGATCTCTGCCGCTAAGATATCGTCGAGGGTCCTAGCGACGGTCGAGTGGAGGGTAGGCTGCGGAACATGCTGTCTGATGTGAGGCGGCGTTCCGTTCACTAGTAGAGTCACTGCCTCCAACTAGAGCTCTGGAAGATCCTGGGGTATATGGGGATGCATCATCTCCTCAAACCTCCACCAGTAGTGGCTCATCGTCTCGCCCAGGTATGCGTGCCAGGCCTGGGATAACATCTGGTACCGTGTACGACGCATATCACGGTAAATATCCGGATCTCTAGCAGGTGCACCCTCATCTCTGGGTGGGAGTGGTTCATAGCGCACTAACATCACCGCACGAAACTGCGCCCAGGTGCGACTAGGCACCTGACGCTCACCAGTGTCGATCCACCATAGCCGCGCATCTCCGTAAAGACATTTAGCAGCGAGCATGATTTTCAGATAGTCCGGGATGTGACACATCAAGAATGTTTGCTCCATATCGTGGAGCCACGCCTCGACGTGCACTGTACGCCTCGTGCTGTCAAAGGATAGGGGGTGTGCGCGGAAGAAAACCGTAACGGCGTCTCTATCCTCTTCGGTCATCATGGGGTCCATCGTACCGTATCTAACACGCAATACTTAACTATAAGCATACATATATAAAACATAAAGTAAATCTAAGCTTACATATGGTGGTGGCGATGGCAGGCGGACCGTGAAATGATGTCACAGGGAACCGCTCTGATACCAATCTGTGGCGACCCGCCTTACACAGGCCGTCACTTGACTTAACTTAATCGAACTTAAACTTGTTTTATCCCATTGCTTATTTTAAATCATGAAAATAGTGGGGATTTTTTTTTTTTTAATCTCAAAAATCCGGGGGTGTCACTAACTTGTTCCTAGTCGAGATTTAGCTTCCAAAGTGCATGGTTTGGACTTAAAATTCCGTGGATCTCCTTAAGCACCAACTCACAAACACTCGGCAAGATGGGAAAGAGAGGGGAAATTTTTTTTTGAACAAATTTCTCCTTTGAACTCACAAGAAAACCGAAGGCTTTAGGGGGTTTTCTCACAAAATTTTTGGCTAGAACTCTCTTGATCTCCTAGCTATCTCTCTCTCTCTCTCTCTCTTCTTCGGATTTTTGGAGGGGGAAATGCCGAATGGCATGGCTGAGAATGGGGTTAAGGGCTGCTGACTTTTAGGGTTTGAAATCCCTAGAAATAGTGTTTCTAGCTAGGGGAAATCTTAGGCTTTCTTTTCCAAGGTAAATTTGGTTCAAATCTTGCTATTTGGTCCTCAAAATTTTTTTTTTTGTTTTTTTTTTGCAAGCCATTGCCCAATGGGGCTTGAGTGGCCGGCTGTTAGGGGAGAGGAGTGGGGGAGTGGTTGACAACTCACAGATGAGGTGTCACATGCTCATTGGTCCATGTGGGTGGAGGGTTATGTCCTAACTTAGCTTAATTGTGATGTAATTAAGCTTAAAGGCTTGTTTGGTTCAATTTTTTTGAAAAATTGTGTAATTTCAACACATTGCAATAAATTTTAATACTGAGTTGCTTAAATACCCAGTATCGAAAATTACATGGCATTTAAAAATTTCGATCTGTGAAAAACTCGATCGGAAAAATTTTTCTCTTATTTTTCCGAATCCTTTCGCCCTGAACTCTAACTTAGTATGCTTGATTTTTCTAAGGTGATTTTAATTCTATTCAAACTCATCTTGATCAAGAAATGAGTTTTTAGCAGTAATTTCACTTGTACTGAAATCTTAAAATTCTTGTTTGACGTTTTCGACCGTTTTGGTATAACTGACTTATTGGTCAATGTCGACTTGTCTTGAAATGTGCAAATACGACCTCCTTTCACTCATAAAGGTCTTTTTGCGAGTTCATGCAATTTGTTTTTTTTTTTGAGTCTTAATAAATCTTAAGAACTCGTTTTACAAAATTAAGTTCTAAAACGAACTTCCTCATGAAATACCGATTACGGTAAATATTTACAACGAAATTTCTATAAAATATGAACCGAAGAAATTCGGGTGTTACACACCGATCCAACCATTATCCCTCCTATCTTGAACCAACTGAAAGGCATATCAAAAATATTTGTCATCCAATTTCATCTCCGAGGTGCTTTCATTGCTGCAGTCATGCGCTTAATGTATATTATTTATTTTCATACTTTGTTTTTAACTTTTTTCTCCTACTACCGTGCAACGCACGGGTATTAACCTAGTATATACTAAAAGGATGCAAAGTTTTACTCCTCACTGCACAGTAATCTACAGTGACTTTTTTTTTTTTTTTTTTTCCATTTTCGCTCTTCTGCTACAGTAACCTACAGTGAGATACAGTAATATACAGTACCAAACAGTAAAACTATCCAGTAAAATGACGCTTTTTTTCCTTCAAATTCACTGCTTTTTTCCTGACTGCACAGTGAGTTAACGTATTTACCCCTTCTGTATAGTAATTTACTACTGCCCCCTAGTAGAATGACCGTTTTACCCCTTTTTCTAGTTACTTTTCCCCTTCCCACAGTGGTTTTCGGTTTTACCCCCTATTTAGAGGAGAAAGACCGTTTTGCCTTTCGGAATTACACTCCGGTGTGTTGTGTGTGCAGTGTTTGGACTCTTTTACCCTCATAAACCTACAATGTCTTCTCTCTCTCTCTCTCTCTATCTTTGCCGACTCTTCATTTGAGATTTTTCTTTCTCTCTCTAGCTTCCTTTCTCTCTCCACTATTCATCTTTTCTTTCTTCACAATTTCTTTTCTTCGCTTCTTTCCTCTACTGTGCATGCTCATTTTTTTTCTAATGCAAATATGTTTTTGGTTTTTGTATTTAGTTTAAAGCATTTTTGCTTTGATTTTTTTCCCTCTTCCTAATTTGTGTTTTGTATTATTTTTTTCCCCTTAATATTGTTTTTGGTTTTTTTTTTTTATTTTGATTTTGCATCTTCAATATTGGGAGAGATTTTGGGGAGCAATAAAGATTCCGATCTATTGTTGTATTGTGCTTTTGCATACTTTACCTTTTTTCTTTTAAACGATTTCTTACTATAAATTTTTGATATTTATTTCGATTTTTTTTTTGCTTTATGATTTTTTTTGTCTCTTCTTTTTTCCTTTTGTTTTATTTTTTAACAACCCCCCCCCCCCCCCCCCCCCCCCCCCTTTTTTTGGATTCTGCATACATTTTTTTTTTGGTCTTTTTTGTTTGTTTTGTTTTTATATTTTAAAAATCATTTTTTCTTTTGTTTTTCGCCTGTATATAATATGAAAAAACTTTGATCTTTTTTTTTTTTAGGTTTTTTTGTAAAAACAACAAAAAAAAAAATGAATAAATGGGATACATATTTTACTTTGTTATAATTTTTTTTATTAGGGTTAGTGTTTCCCCGTTCTTTTGAGTGTATAGTTTTTTTTTTCCTTTTTTATTTTTGCTTTAATTTTTTTTCTTTCAATCAGTGTGAGTAGAGAATATATATATATATTTTTCCTTTTGTTTTCGTCTTTATTATTGTTAGTACTATTGTTATTTTGATTTTGTATTTTCACTATTGGGACAGATTTTTGGAACAAATGAAGTGCTGAAACAATGGAAGAAAAAATAGGGTATGTTTTTTGTTTTTTGCTTTTGTTTTATTAATTTGTTTGAAAAAAAATTTATATTGATTCTAATTTTGAATATTTGTTGATTTGTTTTTCTTGGTTATAATGACAATGATTGAAGATAATTGGGTTCGGACTATGAAGAAAAATGTTGAAGACCTGTTTTTTTGTTTTCTCTGTATTACATTTTGTGGTTTTGTAATTTTTCTACCCCGGGTAACTTTTTTTTTTTTTTTTTTTTTTCTGTATTTATGATTGCATGTCGTTTTGGAAGTTTATGCTTTGATTTTTAAATCGTTTTTTTTTTTCTATTTCATTATGATATTGCTATTTTGAATTTTGTTGCATTATATGTGTGATTTTATTTTATGTACAGATTGTATTGTTTAGCTATGTTTCGATGAATAGTTGACTTAATATTTTTAAACTAGGATTCTTTAATCTGTGATTTTTTTAGTTGTTAATTACTTTTTTGTAAATGCAACTCTGTCTTTTTGCTAATCTGTTTCAGACATTTAATGTAACTGAATCAGTTTTTCCTTATCTATAACTCAGTTAGTCACTGATATCTTTCATACTCTTTGGACATATTATCCATTTTGTTGAATTTTTGTAGTATTTAGTCACAGCTAAACCAATTTTTACAATTTTTTACTGTTTAAGTTTTCAATCATTCAAATTTTTTTTTTTGTATTTGTAGCTTTTGTCTTGAAATTATCTGTTGTGTTTTTGGTCCTCCATACGTGCTATTTCATGTTCCTAAATTATCTTCTGTGATCTGTAAATATAATGATTCTGTAATTTTGATATTTATTGTGAAATATGTCCGGTTTTCTTTCACTTTTTACACATGTAACTCTGTTATTGATAGTTTTAAATTATATTTAATGATTTGTCATTTGCTAATTTGTTATAATTCTGTTATTTACTCATAATTGTCTGTTTTTTTTTTCTGAATTATATATATAATTGCAGATTATGTATTTTTTCGTTTCATAAAAAACTTTCTTTTTTGTTTATTTTTTATCTTATCTACTAGAGTATTATGTTATAAATAGAGTATTTGTTAATTTATTATCTTATTCTTATCTTTAGCTATTCCTATTTCTTCTATATTTCGTGTTGTACTCTGTTTTCACTCTTCATTAATTCTCACTTAAAATCCTTTACTACCTCATTTGTTACCATCTGATAACCGACTATTCTCTTTTTATTCCTTCTTAATTGCTTTTGAGCCTCGGTTAATACAATTTTCATTCCTTCTTGAGCCTCGATTGCTTTTGGCTGTTATCTTTCTGTGGTGAAGTAGTTTTTAATCAAGGTACTTTTCTTATTTATGTCTTCTATTTGTTAAGAATGATTGATATTTTTATTATGTGTTATTAATGGTCGAGTTGCTTTATTATTTATTATCTACTATTGATGGTTGGTTTCTTCTGTTATTATGATTATGTTAAAATTAATATTATTTGGTTTTTATGATTTGTTATTAATGTTGTTATGATTTATATGTATCATAGTTTTCTGTTTTTTTGTATCAATCTTAAAAAAAAAAGTTATTTTTTTGCTTAATATATTTATTTTGTTGTTGTGTTTTGTTCATATTTTGTTTTTTTTATCTCCGTTTGTTTTATATGTTGGTTTTGTTTTGTTTTATATATATATATATATATATATATATATATATATATTGTTACGTTTTTGTTTTGTAACTGTTAATGAATGTATTTTTTTTTCCTGTTTAGTTCAATATAAATATTTGGTTTTTTTTTTTTTTTCGTTTTTTTTGTTTTTATGAGTATGATCTTTTGGTATGTGTGATGATTTCATATTTGTTTTGCTTGTTGTTTCTATATTTCTTGAATGTTTTTCCTCTTTTCACCATAATTTTACCATGACTATTATTTTGATTAATGTTCTTAACACAATATTATTATTTTATTTTATAACTTTACTTTACTTTATTACTCTATAATTATTATTATTATTACTTTACTTGACTATATACTGAGACAAAAAGTGTGGTTATTGTTACTAGTATGTTAACATTTTAATAGTTATTATTATTGTTATGTATTATAATATATGGGTTTAACTTTTATATTGTTTTTTTTTTCCTGTTATTTTCACTATTTTTTCTTTACTGAACAATTTAACATATATTTTTATTTCTTTATTTTCTTTTAGTAGACATACAGTTTTTTTTTTTTTTTTTTTTCCTCAAGTTTTATTTTTGACTGTTTTACTTTCATTTAAGAATTTTTTTTTATAAAACAAATTAAACTTGCAATGATGATCTCTATTAAAATATATAATAATACATATACCAAATTTAGTGTTTAATTGGGTATATGTTGCTGTTTAATATCATATTAACATGTGTTAGTTAACTATTGAGTATGATTTGGCAATTTTTATTGTTGCTATGAGTGTTTGGGATTTACATAAATTTTGATTTTTTATAATCTATTCTTTGCATACCAATATCTATTATATTTTTTTGTCTATATTATTTTTATCTTCTGTTATCAGTTTTTTTCTTTTTTCGTTTTTTAGTTTTTTTACTGTAAGGAAAAAATTTTATTTATATAATCCCAAACATTTCATCTGGTAGCTAAAAACAATGTCGAACTATATTCCGATCACTACTACAGAATGTCGATACCACGACGGTTAAAAACCGTCGTGGTAATATTTCCACGACGGTTTTCTAACCGTCGTGGAATCCAGGGTCGTTGAAACTTTTCAGATTCCACGACGGTTTTTTACACGTCGTGGAATAGGTAAAAATATGGCCAAAATTTGATATTAGCAGCATATACCACGACGGTTTTTATTGGAAACCGTCGTGGTAATGAAGATACCACGACGGTTTTACCTATAAACCGTCGTGGTTAGAGCCTTACCACGATGGGTTCTATAGGCCACCGTCGTTGTAGTTCAGCTTACCACGACGGTTGATGACAGTGATTTGAAAACCGTCGTGGTATATTACCTACCACGACGGTTTATAAAATTCACCGTCGTGGTAGTTCTTCTTACCACGACGGTGGCTGATACCGAGCTACAAACCGTCATGGTATTGTTGCCATACCACGACGGTTTTTATAATCCACCGTCGTGGTATTTTGTTTACCACGACGGTGATTAATATAAACAAAAAACCGTCGTGGTATTTGACGTACCACGACGGTTATGATGAAAACAGTCGTGGTATATTGATTTCAACGACGGTTTCTGTTGGAAACCGTCGTGGTATATTGTCTTCCACGACGGTTTATGAAAAAAACCGTCGTGGTATGTTGTAACGTAAAAAAAAAAAAAATCCATTCGTGGAATTGAATACCAGTTCATTCAATCCTGTTCATTCATTCATGATATGGAAAAGAATTTTTGCAAAGAATAAACTAATAACATAATTGATATGGCAAATACAATATACAACAATCAATATAGAATGAACAGCTGCTATAAAAATGAAATTCTATTAGACTTTGCCTCAAGATTGTACGAAGCTCATGACATATGTAGTCCATTCTTGCCTAACAAAATTCAAATCATCTTTAGTATACAAAGTCTTGTTTTGCAGTGAGGCAAGTCCATCGACGTTCAACGTTATTTCCCGCATGAACCCCAATACAAAATAGCCACACTGCACATTTCCTTGCTGTTTCGGGCATCGAGCAGTCTGAATCAACGTCTTGCAGTTGCGTCGCTTTGTTATTCCTCGTCCCACCATCAATTTCCAATCGTTTAGTGCCCTAGACAATTTAACAAATATCAAAATCACCGGGCCACAACAATTATAGAATGTCAAATCTTGGAACTATAAATCAATTTGAGAATACTTACAACGTTATTAGCTGTTGAAAATCTTCACCCGGATCGTTTCCAAGAGGATTAAAATAGAGGACGGAGTCATCCCACGGATTAATAACAGCCAGTATCCAATGTTGGCCGCTGTTATATGGCATGAGAACGAGCCGTCCCCTTGGTACGTTTGTTATGATCCGGATGATATTGTCGGCTCTCTCTCGAATGTAGGCTACGCGATCTACATTCTGTTGAACTGGCGAGACAAGGAATGGAGAGATAAACTCGAAGCGTTGATCCAATCCTGCTCTTGCACAACAATCCGATAAGTAGCTGCAAAACATTAACCAAAACCTGTTACGTGTGCAAAATCAACATATATATCTATCTTTCAAGCCAATTGGAACAATAAGCATTGTTTAAGAAAAAAACAATTACCTGATGTAAACCATTATACTGCTTGCACTGATTTCTTTAAATGTTATGAAATAGAATACATCTTCATACCCAATATATATGGGCATTTCATCGGGTTGTTGTGGTGGGCACGCAATCTGGCTACCGTCCATCAAGGAACTTTGTGCGTAATAAGCCAGCGGTCTCATTCCTTCGGGAATTTCATTGAAGTCAAACGTAAGATCTTCTTCTTCCGTTTGCTGTTGTACCGTCGGTTGTGACTGTGGTTTCTTCCTCCCGGCTCTCTTTTTTATTCTTTTCCTTCCCGTTGCTTCTGGGTCGGGAGCTTGACTTGGACCTCGACTGGCCTGGCTTAAACTACTCTGAAGCATGACTAATTTTTTGGGCCAAGCAACAAAGCCCCCGACAGCCTCTTCAACATATGTAGCTTCATGCGTCGGAACCGGAAGGAGTGCACGTTTGAATTTTGGGACAGTGATTGTCACTCGCACATTCCCATCGCCCAAAGGAATCCCATGGACTGTGTCGGTTGGAACACAGTCCATGTATGCCCTGCCTATCGCAACCAAAACTTTTCCACCATTAATAAAATCCGTAAGGAAAAGCTGGCATTCCTTACTTGCATTAGGCGTGGGCTGCGGTTCCGACGCCTCGGCTTCTTTCTCGTTGAGGGTGCAACTAGCCTTGAAACTGTTGTGCTGATCAACGGTAGGTGGGGCTGCCTCCTCGGACATAGTCTCACGGTTGATACCGTGCTTCGCACAAAGTTCCTGCACCGTTCTTTCCAATGAAGCCAGCTGTCGTTTCATAAAGGCGACTTCAGGATTCTCCCTTTGTACGCCCATGGGATTGAAGTATTGCGCTTGCTTGACAAATTTTGATTGCCCACGAAGACGACCGGAATGCTCGGGATTGCCCAAAGACTTTGTCAAAATGTCTTCTGTACCCACGGATTCGAAGCTTCCTTGGGTCTCTTGTTGTGTTAATTCGTCCTATAACAATTACACAATACGTTATTGAGCCCATAAACATAATGGAGACAATCTTACTTTTTATTCGAAATAGGATCCGTAGACTTACTATTGCTTCGCCGATAATTTTAACCGATGGATTCTTGTACTCTCCATCGAGTTTGATCCGAGTGTCCCGCCAAATAACATGCCGGTCCGCATACTCCCCCGTCTCTTCGAACTGCAATTTAGTAATTAAAGTTAGTAAACATAAATAACACACGTAAATGCAATTTAAATTTAAATAGACTTTAAGCTTTTTTCCCAATTAATTAACGTACGATTGCTTGATCACGTTTCCTATAGCCGTCTCGGCCTGTGGTAGAACCATATTTGCTCTTTTTCCTTATCTCGCTTCCTTGTTGGGATAGCCTCTTGAAATCTGCCGTCCGTCGATAGGTAATAAACCTTTCCCAATCGTCCTGGCTGATTGTTGGGTAATTGTGAACCACTTTAGCCGGACGTTGCCAGACGGTTTCTTCACCAATATGATCCCTAACAAAGGCTTGGTAAAGATCATATCTGAAACCTTTAGCCACCTCCCCACAGGACTTCAACACTTGCTTTTTGTGCGATTCATCAACCGTGAATGAAGTTTTAACTTCCAACCACACTTGTTCTTTCCTCGGTTCCAAATCAGCACTTCTAAAATCAGCAATCCAAATTGGGATGTGCTCCCGAGCTAGCACTCCAATCCAACTCTGTAGTTCATCACCTTCCTTGCCAATTGGTTGGCCTTTTGAGTCAAACGAAACCTTAATTCGTTCTCCCCTCGTCCTAACAACGTGCAGTCTTTTAAGGAGAGTTGCTCTTCGCTTCCCCTCCTCGTCGGCATTGAATCTTGCAGAGTTGGTTCTTCGTGGTTTTCCAACCTGAGTTTGGGTAGACACTTCCTCCTCGTGATCATTCGACATTGTAAATCAATCTAAAACAACAAAACACCCGACATGAGTATGACAGTGGCATTTAATCGAAACTGTAGTTTGCAAACAATCACCACAAACAAATAAATTGAATTTTATCTTCGACATTCACAAATCCGAGCCTTACCTATCAATTTAATTCAATCTACAACTAATTCTCACACAAAACTACCTTTAATCAAACACGTAATATATAAACAATTAACTAATAACAGAATCAAAAAATCTTAACAAATCCGTGCCTTACCCAACCATTTCAAATCATACAAAACTACCTTCACAATCAACAAGAAATTGTAATGGTTTTCTCTGGCTTTTGCCCATTTCGGCCTTGAGTATAATCAATTTCGACAACCACAATAAACAACCACACTCAACAAAATATTGTGCATAGACTAAAATTACCCACATTTTTAGCATTACCCAAGCAATATGCATTAATACAACTCACCGGATAATAGAGAGTGGGTTGTGGTCGGCGAGAGAGCCTGGGAAAGTCCAAAAAACGACCGTCTTTGGTGGAGTATGGCGTCGGATAATGGATGAAACCGCTCGAGTGCTGCACGATGTCGTCGGAGTTTGAGTGTTCAGAGAGCTTTTGAAGATTTTAAAGGGAGGGAGCGACGAGAGAAAATTGGGGGGAGGAAATATTCTGGGTATGGAAGTTCAGGCGTGCAAATTGTCTGCAAAAGTGAATGGTGTTTGGGAAAATGGGGGTTTTTTTGGGTTTTATTAAAAGCGGCAAAGCCTAGCACAATTTCCGAAAATTTCAAAAATTGCCGCTAAACCATATATCATGACGGTTAAATTTAAACCGTCGTGGTAAATACTATACCACGACGGTTTTTAAAGACCGTCGTGGTATATGGCACCATACCACGACGGTTTATATGAAGACCGTCGTGGTAAATTGCTGTTAGAATGGAAACCACTGGAATCTACCACGACGGTCTTCATTGTTGACCGTCGTGGTAGATAGGCAGTGCGGTCCTACCACGACGGTCTTCATTCTTGACCGTGACCGTCGTGGTAGATTGGCCGTGGGGACCTACCACGCCGGTCTTCATTCTTGACCGTCGTGGTAGATTTCATGTATATGGAACCATACCACGACGGTTTAATACGAAGACCGTCGTGGTAAATTGATGTTAGCATGCAAACCACTAGAATCTACCACGACGGTCTTTATTGTTGACCGTCGTGGTAGATTGGAGGTGGGGGACCTACCACGACGGTCTTCATTCTTGACCGTCGTGGTAAATTTGTCTACCACGATGGTCAAGAATGACGACCGTCGTGGTAGATTTCATATCCACGAAATCTAACACGACGGCTCTGGAAGAAAACCGTCGTGGTATTTGATCTTCGACGACGGTCGTGAAAAAAACCGTCGTGGTATATTATTTACCACGACGGTTTTATCCATTAACCGTCGTCATAGGTAGAAAATTTCATAAAACCGTTTTCCAAATTTTTAACATAATCCCTCTACGTGCCCATACCTGTATGTTGTGCAATCATTCATTCTGGATTCTCATTTGCTTCCAAACGTATATGCATGTATAAATAATTCCCATGTAATGTGTGTAATTAAAAAACCTTAATTATCTAAATGTATACAACGAACTTAAGAAAATAAAATATTTTGTCAAGTATTTTTTTTCTGTTTTGTTTTGGGCTTCTCAACACGTGTCCACTCGACGTCCAATCGAAGTAAGTGTGAAACATCATCGTCAAAATCATCAATCTCCTCCACCGGTGGCAAACCCGTTGTAAATGATGGAATGTCGGTGCAATCGTCAGTATCTTCTTGGCCATCCCGGAATATTCTTGACTTCATTGGCATAACTAAAGACAACCCTAAATTTGCGGGATCCGTTGTATAAAATACTTGTACCGCCTGTGACGCCATGATGAAAGGATCATTTTTGTATCCCAAGCGCTTAAAGTCCACCACTGTCACGCCGTCACTATCAACCTTAACATAATTATTGTCAGCCCACTTGCATTTAAAGAGTGCTATTCGCAAGCCGCAATAATCAAGTTTTCAAATATCTTCAATGAACCCGTAGTAATTCATGGAACTATATACCGGATTCTTGTCTTTTGCGGATGAAATATGCATAGACTCGGCCCGTAGGGTGACACCACTATTCTGAACGGGATGCTTCTCATCTCTGTCCCGAGTGTAGAAGGAGTTGCCATTGACAAGGTACGATGTATATCTTGTGACTATCGATGATGGACCTCTGGATAGCTTCATTACGTCTTGTGAAACGCCAAGCTTCGTATGCAAATATTTTCTTATCCACTCCCGAAATGTCTGATTCTGCTCATCTTGAATCCACTTCTCACTTCTTCCTTTTCTTGGATTCGCAGCTCTTAGTTCCGCCATATGAACCTGAAAGAAAGGCTCCATTTCCTTAGCATTGTGCAAAACATACAAACAAGCCTTTTCCCATAACGTACGATTTACTGATGAATGAACGGCGGCGGATAGTCCTTTCGACGTAAATAGCCCGGTAGTTGGCAATCCTATTGGGTCCGCGTTCGACAAAAACTCGGAGCAAAATTCAACTGATTCCTCGGCTATGTAGTTTTCCACTATACAACCCTCCGGCCTATTTCGGTTCTTCACATATCCCTTCAAAACCTTCATGTACCTTTCAAAAGGATACATCCACCTCAAATACACCGGGCCACATAACTTAACTTCCCGAACTAAGTGCACACATAGTTGGATCATTATATCGAAAAAGGCTGGTGGGAAATACTTTTCAAGCAGACACAATGTCATAACCAATTCCGATTGTAGCGAATCTAGCATCATTGGATCAATTACCTTGGAGCATATTGAATTGAAAAATGAGCATAACTTCGTAATTGAGAATCTCACATCTTTTGTTAAAACTCCCCGCAAAGCAAGAGGTAATAATTGTTGCATCAAGATATGACAGTCATGTGTTTTCATTCCAATGAGCCGCAAATCTTTCATCGACACCAACCTTTTGAAGTTCGAAGAGTACCCACTTGGAACTTTAACGGAAGCAAGCCACTCACAAAGCTTTCTCTTTTCGTGTCTAGATAATGTGTGCTTTGCTGGTGGTAAGTAAGTGCCGTTCGATTTTTTCTCGGGGAGCAAATTCGTTCTAATCTTCATCTCTTGAAGGTCCAACCGTGCCTTTTCACCATCTTTAGTCTTATTTGGAATGTCAAGCAATGTGCCCACTATCGATTCACAGACGTTCTTCTCAATATGCATAACATCTAAGCAATGACGAACGTAAAGTGACTTCCAATATGGAATTTCATAGAAGATTGACTTCTTCTTCCAAGGTCCATCGACAACTGGATCCTTACGTTTCCTCTTTCCTAAAACTACCTTCACATCTTTAATCATCTCAAATACATCCTCGCCAGTCAAAATCCGAGGAGCGGTTCTTTCTTCGGTTTTGCCATCAAAAGCCTTCTTCTGTTTGCGATATCGATGATTTTTCGGCAAGAACCTCCTGTGACCAAGGTAAACGGTTTTCCTACCGTTTTTCAACCGGATGGAAGATGTTTCCTTCATACAAACGGGGCATCCTATAGAACTCTTCACGGGATAACCAGATAGGTTGCCAAGTGCAGGAAAGTCGTTAATTGACCAAATCAACATTGCGCGAAGATTGAACGTATCTTGACGGTAAGAATCTCTTACTTGTAAACCATCATCCCACAACCTTTTTAGGTCATCGATTAATGGTGCCAAGTAAACATCAATGTCATTCCCCGGTTGTTGAGGGCCTGAGATCAATAATGTCAACATCAAGAACTTCCGCTTCATGCAAACGTCTGAAGGGAGATTGTAGTTGACAAGTATGACTGGCCAGGTACTATGCCGACTACTCATATTACTATGCGGGTTCATTCCATCCGTCGACAAACCGAGCCGTAAATTCCTTGGTTCTGCACTAAAATCTGGATGATTGTCATCAAAGGTCTTCCATTGCGGTGCATCAGCCGGATGCCTAAGCTTGCCATCGTCAACACGTTTATCATGATGCCATGTCAAACTCTTAGCATGCTGTGCATTACGGAATAAACGGCGGAAACGTGGAGCGGGTGGAATGTACCATAAAATCTTCACCGGCACTCCTTTACTACCATTCGATGGCACCTTGCCCTTCTTCCATCTTGACTCATTACAAACCGGACATTCATCTAACTCTTCATATTCTCTCCGGTAAAGCACGCAATCATTTGGACAAGCATGTATCTTCTCGTATTCCATTCCCAACGTGCTCAACGTCTTCTTCGCCTCGTACATACTAGGTGGCACTTTGTTATCCTCCGGTAAAACATCTTTTAGAAAAGCTAAAAGAGTCGTGAAACTAGAATTCGTCCACCCTCCCGACGCTTTCATATTCCATAATTTAACCAATGCCCCTAATTTTGTATATTTTGTACACCCGACATACAAGGGCGTTTCGGCATCATTAATCATTTACTCAAATAACTCCGGACGGTGCACAAAGTTTTCTTCCAAATCATTAACCATATTGTACATATTATCATCATGACCAACGTTTTCCTCAACAATAGGCTCTTTACCTTTAGTACTAGTTGATGTATACTTAACATGGACAAAATCTTCGCCATGTAAATACCACGTTTGGTAAGAACAAATAATCCCATAAGCGCGCAAATGCCCTCTAACATCATCAATGGAATGAGATCTATGATTACCACAAACTTGACACGGACACCGAATCTTATCGTCTTGTGTATGAGATTTCGCAAATGACAAAAATTCTCCAACACCATCTTCATATGCTTTAGTCAATCTATCAAACCACATCCATTTCCTATCCATGATTTGCGCGCAAATCCTAACCAATAAATCAAAGTTCTCAAGGTCAAGGTGTGCATATTTATAAATTGCATGCATGAATATCATTTGCATTTAATAATTAGTTACATTATATATATATAAATACGTACCCCCGGTAAATGTATTAATTAAATCAACATTATATTTACTAAAAAATTCCAAATAACATAATACAAATAAAAAACCGGCCCGGGTTATTTAACATAAAAATCCAAAATAAAAATACATCGTCATTTTAAAAATACATTGATTAGGATTTAACTAAAAAATCAAAACTAAAAATCCTAACTACAAAAAAAACCAATCGATCTAAAAATACAATGATTGTGATCACTGAACTAAACACTTTGCAGTATTTAACATATCAAAAGCAATCCAAAAAAATACAGGACAAAATTAATATTCTGGGTTCGTAAATAAAAAATTAATACAGATCGAGGAAAACATCAAAAAGATGAGTTAATTTGTGTCATCATGACTTACAAGAATGATGATCGACCAGTGGATGGTGGTGGGTGGCGTCTAACAGCGGCGAATGGAACTGTTGTCGGAGCGATCTGAGCTGATTTTTTGTTCACTTTAGCTGGCACATGTATCGATGTTGGAAAAACAGGGCTACTCGCTCTGATATGTGCGAAAAAAAGGACGATGATTCCACGACGGTTTCCATGAAACCGTCGTGTAAATCTTGAATTCCACGACGGTTTTATTTAACCGTCGTGTAATACTCGATACTTCCACGACGGTTAAATGTAACCGTCGTGGAAGTAGAGACTTACACGACGGTTCTATGGAACCGTCGTGGAAATTCATAATTCCACGACGGTTTTCGGTGACCACTTTTTGCTCCGTGTTTTTTCCTCATCATCCACGACGGTTTTTAAATAACGGTCGTGGAAGCTCCGTCGTGGTATCCACATTCTGTAGTAGTGGATTATTGTTAACGAAAAAAAAAAAAAAGGGATTTGAGCTTGCTATAAAAAATTCCTTATATTAATAATATGTATTTTTTTTATATTTGAGTATATGTTATTAGCATATTTGAAGTTGATAATTTTTTAACAGTTATTGTTGTTTTATTTTTGTTCCAGATACTTTCTGAAAAATTTTTTGGCAAAAAAAAATTTTTAATGTTAAATTGTATGTTTAATTTGGTATATATGATTTAATTTATTATGAATGTTTATTTTTTGAATTTTCGTTCTTGAAATTTTTTTCCCAGTTATTATTACTTCCTTTTTTTTTTCTCTTTGTAAAATTTTATTTATTTTTAACGTTTTTTTATTACCCGGGGTATTTTTTTTTATATTAAAATATATGAATTTGTTGTAACAATCTTGGTATGTAAATATTTGTACAATATGAAGAGATTATACATTTAATTGTATTATTTTTTTTATTATGTCATTATTATTTTTTCATTTCTTTATTTTCATAATTTTTATATATATATTTGTTGTGATAATTTTGGTATGTAAATATTTGTACAATATTAAGAAGTTATACATTTAATTGTGTAATTTTATATACTTTATTACGGAATTATGGTTTTTTTTTTAATTTCATGATTAAAATATATAAATTTGTTCCAACAATTTTGGTATGTGAATATTTGTACAATATGAAGAAGTTATGCATTTAATTGTATGGTTTTATTTATTCTATTACGCAATTTCATAATATAACCTCAAATTTTTATTATATGCAAATTCAAATTATAATATTATTGTTATTTAAAAAACTTATTATTTGTTTATTTATTTAGAATAAATACTATATATGTTTATATATTGGCTAACTAATTATATTAAAGGCATATATATATATTTATCTATTTATAATGTTATTCATAGGACTAATTTTTAATTAAAAAAAATATAAAAAAAGATCGACATAAAAAATCATAATTTATTTATTATATATCATAAAAAAGCATCAAATTGCATAAATAAAATAAGTCATATCATTTATTCTTTTTATAATATACAATTCTATATATATTTATGTATTGGCTAACTAATCATTTCTAGACAAAATTTCTACCTAAAAAATATATAAAAAATAATTCCATAAAAAATAATAATTTAATTATTATAAATAATAAAAAAGATAAAATTGCATAAATGAAATACGTTATATAGTTAATTCTTTTTGTTATATACAATTTTATAATGTAAGAGAAACCTAGTTATAAAGATAAAGATACTAAGAAAAAATAAATAACAAAAATTGTGTCATTTAAATTTGTCACAATAATCACACAAAAAAAATTTCCTTCAATGCTTCCAATGTTTTACAAAGTTTAATGACTACATTTAATAACTAATTAATTAACTACTTTCATTTTATCTTAGTTAATAAAAGAATATATATATATATATATATATATTACTTTACTTAATATTTAATTTTATGAAGATAGTTTGCTAATGATAAAAAAAATACAAAAAGATATACCATATCAAATAAATATGTGTTTAACTATTAATAAAGAATAAAATATTTAATCATAATTGCAATGCAATCTAAATACAAATATAGAAAAAAAAATAAAAAAATAATTCTTTTCATATTATTACTATATTTTACAATTTATAATGTTATCTGATTATATTAATTCATTTATAACATAAATAATGAATATATGTTTTTTCTTAAAAAAATATAAAATATCTGCTGAATTTATAAAATAATAAAATAGTTTATTTACTAACTATGCAGCACCAAAAAACATAAAATTACATAAATTGTTTAATATGTCAATAGATAAAGATATTAATTTTCTATAAAAATCTGGAGATAAAAAAATATTTAAAATAATAAAAAAAAAATAATATTAAAAATCATAAAAAAAAAACTTTAAAAAAACTAAAAGAAATAAAGAATAAAAAATAATACATAAAAACTGTAACAAAATAAAATAAAGTTTTTTTCTTCAATTGTAAATAAATTTTAAGAAAATATATATATATATATCTAAGTACATTTTTTTAACACTTTTATATTATATTTATTACAAAACTTATATTCAATATGTAATAAAATATTACATTTAATTATTAATTACGAAAATTATTTTTATTTTATTTGGCTTACATCAAATCAATCTGTATTTATTTTTTTCTTTATTAAATTTGTTAAATTTATTTTTTTTTCGTGTTTTATTCATATAATAAATATAAGGTTGTACTTAATACTTTCATTTTATTTTATATATATTAGCATATTTTTGGCTATTTTAACATTACATTTGTTTTATTAAATCAAATATTTATTTATTTCTTGCCTATATTTATATTTACAATTTCTATTTTAATTTTTTTTGTCTTTTTTATTCATACAAAATATATAAATAATCAGAATGAAAAGAAATTGTGAGAAAAATATTAATTATTATAGACGTTCAAAACGTTAAAAAAAAAAAAAAAAAAAAAAAAAAAAAAAGGAATAGTATGAATAATAATGAAGCATCTACATCCACAAACCTGATGTCTTCAATTAACTAGTTTGAAGAACTGAATGTAGAAACTATATCTGATTATGGAACCAGATTTATTCAATTATCTTCAACATTCAACACAAACGAAGGAACAACAAGCCAAAACTGCTGATGTCTACAACTCTTCATCAGTTGAAAAAGTAAAATCTAAATTTTTTTTCTCCTCATTTTTTAAATTATTATTTTAAATAAAAAATTTTACTGATAATTTATAATTTTCTTTTTATTTTTCTCTTAAATTTTTAACGTAGGTTCAAATGATGAATATGTTGACATTGGAGATTGAAATTATACATGTCAACATTGTGGAGCGTTATTTTGGAAAAATGAACAAACTCGAAACACAAATTCACCAAAAAAATTTCTGTGTTGTCAAAATGGAAAAGTTAATATAACTTTAAATAAAAAAACTCCACCAATTTTAGATGAACTATTAAATTATTATGGAGGACCATTAAGCTCAAATTTTAGAAAAAATATTAGAGTTTATAATTCTATGTTTACTTTTACTTCATTTGGAGTAAATATTCAATCAGATATTAATAATTCATCAGCACCATATATTTTCAAAATTAGTGGACAAATACATCATCTAATTAAATCTTTACTGCCAACTAATAATAATCCTCCAAAATTTGCACAATTATATATTTATGATACATAAAATGAAATTCAAAACATAATAGCTACATTTCCAAATAATAATAATTTAAATAATTTAGATGAGAAAATAATTCAAAAATTAATTACGATGTTAGATGAAACAAATAAATTAGTACAACTTTTTAGAATTGTCAGAGATACTTATAAAAATAATCAGGTACCATCCATGAAATTAAGATTAATAAGAAGACGACAAGGAGATAGTACACAATATGATCTTCCAACTTCAACGGATATAGGTGCTTTAATTGTTGGAGATATTGGTAAATATGAAGATGGAAGAGATATTATTATTCATAGTCAAACTGGAGAATTACAAAGAATTAATAAACTCCATCCATCTTATATGGCATTACAATATCCATTATTATTTCCTTATTGAGAAGATGAATATAGAATCAATATAGGCTGGAATCCAAATTTTACAGGTAAACAACCACGTAGACATCGAATATCAATGAGATCATTTTACGCTTTTCAACTTCAACAATGAGTACAACAAGGAAATACCTTATTTAGATCTGGTCGACTTTTTCAACAATATATTGTAGATATTTATGCTTCTATTGAAGAAGATCGTCTAGATTATATCAAACAAAATCAAAATAATTTAAGATCTGAAATATATAAAGGTATTCAATATGCTATAATTAGAGGTGATACAGATGCACAAGCAAGTGGCAAAAGAATTATTTTACCATCATCTTAAACAAGAAGTCTAAGATATATGATTCAAAATTATCAAGATGCGATGGCAATTTGTAGACATTATGGAAATCCTAATATATTTCTGACATTTATATGTAATCCTAAATGGCCATAAATTAAAAGAACTTTATTAATAATTCCTGGACAAAAAACTGAAGATAGACCAGATATCGTAAGCAGAGTATTTAAAATTAAATTAGATCATCTATTAAAAACAATAAAATCAGGAGTCATTTTTCGACCAATAACAGCAGGTAAGTTAATTTATTTTATATAATAAAAAAATAAATATGTTATTAGTTTAATATTTTATTTAAAAAAACAAAAAAACTAACATTAATTTTTTCCTTTTTTTTTTTACCTCAGATTTATATGTGGTTGAATTTCAAAAACGTGGTTTACCTCATTGTCATATGTTATTTTGGTTATATCCTGAATATAAATACCATGATCTATTACAAATAGATAAAATTATTTCTACAGAAATTCCAAACCCAATAATAGATCCTTTAGGCCATAAAATTATTACTGAATATATGATACATGGACCATGTGGATATGCAAAGACATCTGCACCATGTATGAAAAATTCAAAATGTTCAAAAAAATTCCCCAAACAAATAAAAAATGAAACAACTATAAAAGAAAATAGTTTTGTAAATTATCGTCGAAGAGATACATATTTTAATGTTATTAAAGAAGAAATAAAACTTGATAACTGTACCCTATAATCGAACTTTGTGTTTAAAATATTCTGCACATATTAATGTTGAAATATGTTCCCAATCTATGCTTATTAAATATTTATTTAAATACTTAACAAAAGGTCCAGATAGAATAAAAGCCGTTATTGAAGATAACATTATTACTTAAAATAATGAAACAATAAATTATAAAGACGTTGATGAAATAAAAGCTTATCTTAATTGTCGATATATTACACCTTATGAATCAATTTGGAGAATATTTGAATATTCAATACATCACAGAAATCCAGCTATTCAATGCCTTTTCATTCATTTATCAAATATGCAAAATATTACATTTCATAAAAATCAACAACTACATAATATAATACGACAACCACAAATTGAAAAAACAACATTAACAGAATGGATGGAAATAACTAAAACTGATGAAGATGCTCGACAACTTACTTATATAGAATTTCCAACAAAAATTGTTTGGAATAATAAAGATAAATTATGGACTCATCGACAAATGGACATACTATAGGACGAACATTTTATATTCATCCAAGTTCTAGTGAATTATACTATTTAAAATTATTATTAAATCATCAAAAAAGATCAACAAGTTATGAATCACTTCGAACAGTAAACAATATTATTTATTCCACAAATCAAATAGCCTGTCATGCATTAGGTTCATTAGGAGATGATAAAGAAATGGATGAATCAATAGAAAAGGCATCATTTTGGTCAACATCTACACAACTTCGTCAACTTTTTATTACAATATTATTATTTTGTAATATTTTTGACCCCATAAAATTTTTAGAAAAACATTGGAAATTAATGTGCGATGATATTTTATACAAAGTAAAAATCTTATTTAATAACCCAAATTTTCAAATTCCAGAAAATGAATTATACAATTTTGTGTTATATGAATTAGAAAAAATATTAAATTTAAATTCATCTTCTTTATCACATTATAATCTTCCACTTTCAACTGGATCATTAATTGAATATTTAAATAATAATCTTTTAAGAGAAGAACTTAATTACGACAAATATAAATTAAAAGAAGAAAATCTTAACTTAGTACAAAATTTAAATCAAGAACAACACTATATTTATAATCAAATTTTAGAAGCAATTGAAAGAAAACAAGTTAATTTATTTTTCATATATGGTTATGGTAGTACAGGAAAAACATATTTTATGGAATGCTATTATTAGTAAAATTAAATTAAATGGTGAAATTGTACTAGCTGTAGCATCATCAGGTATAACATCATTATTATTACCAAAAGGCCGACCAATACATTCAAGATTTCATATACCCCTTTCAATCGACAAATTTTCAACCTGTCAAATCAAAAAATGTACTCAACTAGCAAAATTAATTGAAAAAACAACATTAATATTATGGGATGAAACACCTATGACAAATAAGTATTGTTTCGAAGCTTTAGACAAAACATTGCAGGATTTAAAAAATGACTTTAATCGTCCTTTTGGAGGAATGACAGTCATATTATTAGGTGGTGATTTTAGACAAATATTACCAGTTATTCCAAACGGAACAAAAGAGAATATAATTAATGTAACTATAAACAATTCTTACCTTTGGCCACATTTTCGTATACTGACCTTAACAGAAAATATGCGATTGAAAAATTTTAACTCCATTACTGATGAACAAATAGAAATTAGTAACTTTACCGAATGGATTTTAAATATTGGTAATGGAACAGCAGATGGAATAAAAGATACAAAAAATAAAGATGCTACTTGGATTAAAATACCAGAAAAATATATAATGTCATATGATACAGATTCTATTAAAGACATTTCTACCACAATATATGAAAATTTTAATAATAATTTCGACAATATTGATTACTTAAAACAACGAGCAATTGTTACACCTAAAAATAAAACAACTAATGCAATAAATAAATACTTATTAAGCTTAGTACCAACAGAAACAAAAATTTATTATAGTTATGATACTATTATTTCATCATCTGGAAATCTCAACGAACTAAATCTTTTATATCCTACTGAATTTTTACACACACTACTTAATTTTAATGAATTACCTTCACATGAATTAGAATTAAAAGTTGGAATTCAAGTTATGTTAATTAGAAATATTAACCAATCAATGGGATTACGCAATGGTACAAGACTTATTATAACACAACTAATAAATAGAATTGTTGAAGGCCGTATTATTAATTCTAATGATACAAATGAAAAATACCAAGAATAGAAATGACAATAAATAAACCTAACTACCCTTTTATATTAAAAAGATGACAATTCCCTTTAAAAATCTGTTATGCTATGACAATAAATAAAAGTCAAGGTCAATCATTAAATAAAGTTGGACTCTATTTAGAAGATGAAATATTTAGTCATGGACAATTATATGTTGCATCATCAAGAGTAACATCACCAAGAGATTTACCTATTTTAATACATGATTCAATTAACAAATATTAAAATAATATTAAAAATATTGTTTATAAAGAGATATTACATAAGATTAAATCTATTAGACAAAATAAATCTTTAACAGATATTAATTTCCTTCCAACAATTATATTATCAAATATTTATCATAATTTTTAAATATTAATTTCAATTCATAAATTCATAACCAAATATATTTATATGTTTTTATTATTTATAGAAAATGTTCGGTCCACTACAAATACTAAAAGCAAGCGAAACATATGACACCATCCATGCCCGAGTTTGCCGCTTATGGAGGAACACAGATTACAATACTGGACGTCTTCTAAGCGTTGATTGCTTATTAGTAGATGAACATGTAATTAAATTTATTTTTTATCAAAATTATATTCATTAGTAATAAAAAGTTCATATTATTATTATATATATAAATCATATTAAATTGATATATATATATATATTTTGCAGGATGAAGCAATACATGAATTTGTTCGTGCAAAAGACGCTGATTTCATAACAAATAAAATACAAGTGGGCAATATATATGAAATCAGCAACTTCTTTGTTACAAACAATAAACAAAGATACAAAATTGTTATGCATAGAGCAATGTTACAGTTTGCACAATCCATAGTTTTTAAAGAAGTCGAAGAAGATATTCTCGAGATACCTCAGTGAAAATTTAATTTTGTGGAATATGAGCAATTAACATCAAGAGTTGACATCAATGACCTTTTTTCAGGTAAATAATATATAATATTCATATTTTTATTAACTAAAAAAATATTAATATTTAATATTTAATATTAATATTAATATTAATATTTAATAATTTTGTTTTTATAATTTTATGCCAGATGTCATTGGTCGTCTCATATCTGGAAAAGGTGTTGAAGAATCCAATGTAGGTAATAGATTGGTTAAAAGGCGAAATCTGACAATTCAAAATATCAGGTAACTATAAATTATATATTATTACAAATATATTTCTATTTAATTAAAAAATCATTTCTTAATAATTTATTTATTTAAATCTATTATATTTTGCAGAGAAGAATCACTAAACATAACTCTTTGGGGAGAAATTGGCGAGAATTTTGATGAAAATGCAGTTCAAAGAATGTTCGAACCAGTTGTAATTGCCTTTACAGCTATGGTAGCTAAACAATATCTTGGTAAGTATAAATATATTAAATATTAATATATACAAATTTATCCCAAATAACAACAACACATTTCTAATCATTAATTTTAATAATTATAAATATACAGGTGGACTTTATGTAGCAAGCACTTCTGGAACATCATTTTATTTTGATCCAGACATCACTGAATCAAAGAAAATAATAATAAAAAAAAAGGTATTCTAAATATTTATTACAAAAATATTACACTTAATTATACATTTTACAATTCTCTTAAAATATTGACATTATTTAATATCTTATCTACTTATAGGTTTAGTCATTCCATTCAAGGAATAGACTTTATTGCTCCGTCGACGCAAAAACCAATAACATTAGAGGAGTAAAAAATGATGAATAGACTGATGGTAGCGGAACTTCGGGCCTTAGATCCATATCAAAATCAGGTAAATATTCATTTATTGCTTCCTAATTATAATATATAATTTAATAAATTTTTTCCCCTCCAAATAACAGGACAAAAAATTTACTACAAAGGCAACCATCACTGAAATTGATGCACAACAAGGTTGGTTTTACAATGCCTGTCCACGTTGCTATAGACGTGTCAAACAATCGGGGACTTCATGGAGGTGCGACACTCAAGCATATTTGACGACAATACCAATCAGTTGGTAATATTCTTCACTTTTATTATAAAAAATTAATAAATAACTCTTAAACAATAAAAAATTTACTAAATTTCTATTATTTATAATAGGTACAAAATTAATGCTCAAATCGAGGACAGCACTGGGGGCATGAATATTGTTATGCTTGGAAAAACAGTACAATCACTGGTAAATAAACATTGCTCCATACTAACAATTCAAGATGGATATATCAATCCAAACATCATTCCCCTTCTCCTCGATCAACTCAAAGGCATGTCAAAAATATTTTCGATTCAATCTCGTCCAAGAGGTGCATTTATCGATGCAACAGTTGTTAAAATGACGATGAATCACAAATGTTATTGCATGCACCACCAACTGAATCCCCAAAAGATATCCCAGCACCATTAGCATCTTTGGATCCAAAAACACCGCCGCCAGAAACAAAAAAAAAAGTCTGAAAAAACAGCTTTTCATCACCAAACCTATAACAGATGAGATTGAATCAAGGTACATTACTATTCATAATTTGTTTCAAAATTTTTGTATTTCTTTACTACAAATATATATACATAAATTACAAACAATTATATAATTATACTCATCGTTATTTCAGCCCTCAGCAACATCCTTCCTCAATAGAAATTCAAACATCTTATGTTGACCCATCCAGAAAACGAAAAGAATCAAGGTATAATTATCTTTTATATATAATTACATATTATATAATTATACTAATTTCAATTTTATTTATAAACATAAAATAGTTAATCTTTTTCTCATGACAGATCGGAGGAAAAAGGGAAGAAAATTAAACACGGTTGATGACATTTTCAGCGGAAGATGTTCCATTTGCAACAACTTTGTTTATAAACATATATCTATATATGTTTGTCTGTATATATAAATCCAACATTTTAATATAAACTTGAATGTAAATATTCTAATATTATAATAATAAATGGTAAAAAAATATACTAATCATAATTTTATTGTTTATCTTAACTAACTACTTTTATTGTATAATATTCAATTATTTCCCTGCATCCCTGTGCGTAGCACGGGCATTAAACTCGTAATATCTAAATGGAAGTAACTTGTAGTGCAAAATTAGAACTAAAAGAGAAGGGACAATAAGTTGCAGGTTTGGTGGGTCTGCAGGTCAAATAAGATAAACGAGGTGGAATATAGGTTTTAAAATTTTTCTAAAACACCGGAATATAACTCATTTTGTTATATAGAAATCGTTTAATATAAGAGAAATTATAGTAAATAACATATTTTATAAGTATTTTTAAAGTGTATATAGTATGTTTTTTTTTAAATGATAAATTATAACCTATACTTTTATTATATCCTTATATTCTCTTGGATTTTCTAAAAAATTTTGAATTTACAATTAATTTTTAACAACAAATTTATATGCATAGTTTCATGTTAGAGAGAGAAAAGGAAGGAAGATAGGTTTTTTGGTATTATGTGATGATAAATTTGATTATGTTATTTATTATTATGTTTGTAATTTTATTATATACTTTATTATTACTCTCATTAAAAATTATTATTTTGCGATTCCTCCCTTAATATAATTGTACGTATTTATTGTGCATGAGGTCTACTGTCTCTTTTATCTTCAATTTAGTACAAACGTCCTTGCAATAGTTGACAGCCCATTTTTGGTAAGAACAAGAGGGGGAAAAAAAAAAACAACAAGAAGAAGAAGAAGTAAGTGAAAGAAAATAAAATTGAGCGGAAAGATTTTGTTTTTCCTATATATTGTTTGGTATCATAGGGAATAAAATTACCTTTTGTTCTTAGGTATTGCATTTGATGGTTTAGGAAACGAACAACTGTGATTAATTGCAAAAATCTCCATGAACAATAATCCTTGTAACATTTTGCCCTGCAACCTTCAAAACATTCTCTCTCAACTTGAAACAGTAATAGTTTTACCCCCTATCCATAGTTTTTGTATGGAAAAACTTGTGTGATGTCAAGGAAATTAAAAGTATTTTAGTGCAAAAACAAAAGCATGATTATTTTTTTAGTCACAATATTTTTATATGACTAAATATCACTTTTAGTCACAATACTATGACTTTTAGTGTAATAAAAAATTTGTTACTAAAAGCTTATTATTATTATTATTATTATTATTATGTAGGGACTCCCAAGTTGGCATTTTATCAATTCCAATTTTGGGCTTACATATTAAATAACAATTATATTATACACTATTTAATTTAATAGGGCCAAATAAATTATCAATTAATTGGGCTCTAGAGATATCTATTGGGTATGGGTTTTTATGTGTAGAAACCCAATACTAATTAAATTAGGGTTGATGGGAACCTAAATTTGAGTTAGTACATAAAGGTCATTATAAGGATTGTGGTCTCCAAGTCAAATCATAATACGTAATATCTGTTCTCCTCCTACTTCCCCATTAAGAGAGAGAATCCTTAGAGCACTTTAGGAAACTAAAGACATTTGACTGTGGAAGACTCCATCCTTCTTTAATTTGTCTTCATAGATTCAGGTACGCTTCTGATTAATTTTTCTTGATGATTTAACATGAGATCTTGGATTTTGTGATAGTTTTCATCAATTAATGTTTTCCCCCAACAAGTGGTATCAGAGCCGCTCATGTTGAATCATTGAGATATATGTGTTATGTTTGATATGGGTGTATTCAAATTCAGCAATTTTTGGCATTAATTGTTGAGGTTGAAAATTTTTGTGATTATTTTTATTTCCGGATTCAACTTTTGGGTATATATATATATATATATATACGGATTAAAGATTGCTTGAAATTTTGCATTCATGCTTTCCGGTTTTGGTTTTGGGAAAGAAAATTATTTCTACTTGCTATTTGTGATATTGTTTAAGTCAATAATCCTTATATTAATTGATTTAAAAAAGAAGAAGAAGAAGAAGAAGGTGTTGGCTGCACTTTTGCAGCAAAGTAAGAAAGAAAGAAAAAACAAAAAGGAAGGGGATGGCGACTGCACGGTAGGAAAAAGAAGGAAAAACAAAATTAGGGTTTTTTAGTTTTTTTGTTTTTAAGCTTTCTGGGCCTTGAGCCCAATTTTTTTTTCTGCTTTTTTGGGCTCGTAGTAAAGGATCTTGGGCTAGATAAAGATCCGGATTGGGTTGACCCGACCCGGTCCAGTCCCGACCCGGTCAACACAGACTCATTGACTGTGAGCATTGATCGTTGATCGTGAGAGTTGATAGTTGACCGATGGTTGACCGTTGATCGTCTGGTTAGACCCAAAAAAGAAAAAAGTTTTGTTTAATATTTTAAAATAAATTGATTGAAATTATATGTTGCCAAAGTAACCTCTGTAATGTAAATTTGTTTATTTTGGAATATTAAGACGTGTATGTCTATTGTTTACGTGAATAATAACCTGCCCAAAGGAAGGGTATTGTTTGGCCAAATAATAGGCATACCTGTGGTAATAGATATGTGACGATTGTTAGTTTTTCCATGTGAGCAATGAGTCGGTCCAAAGAAAGGCTTATCGCTTGACAGGATTAATTATCAATATTTGATTACTACATGGAGAGTACCACTTACAGTTGATATTTATGTCCAAAGACTAAATGTCAATGTTGGGATAGATATCTTGTATTAGGGTCCCACATTATGTGAATTGCTTGATCATGTCATGTATGGATTTATTAATTAAGTATTCTTGATTTATGACATGATTATTGATTGTGAGCTTGTCATTTTATTTTGTTCTCGATTCAGTTACTGCTTCTGCTTCAATAATATCTGCCAATATTAATTTCATTCTCGTGCTTAATCACACGAACTTCAAGAATTGGTAAGAGAACGTTATGATTGTTCTCGGTTGCATGGATCTTAACCTTGTGCTTCGGGAAGAACAGCCTGCACCTCTCAGTGACAAAAGTTCCACTGATGACAAGGTGAACATGGAGAGGTGGGACCGTTCTAATTGCATGAGTCTTATGATCATGAAACGTTCTATTCCGAAAACCTTCAGGGGATCTATGTTCGAAGAGAAAGATGCTACAAAGTTCCTTGAGGAAATAGAACAGCGTTTTGCAAAAAACGAAAAGGCTGAAACAAGTACCCTTTTGGCTAACCATGTTTCAATGAAGTATAAAGGAAAAGGGAACAGAAGGGAGTACATCATGGAGATGTATCATATCACTTCCAAACTAAAGGCACTAAGGTTAAAGCTGTATGAGGACTTGCTGGTGCATTTAGTTTTGATGTCTCTTCCTACACAATACAGTTAGTTTAAAGTGAGTTACAATACTCAAAAGGACAAATGGACTCTTAATGAGCTCATATCCCATTGTGTGCAAGAAGAGGAAAGGCTGAAGTGAAAAAGAACTGAAAGTGCTAACTTAGCATCTGCCTCTAAGGACAAGAAAAGGAAAAAAGGAAAAGAAGTTGTAGCTGGGACATCACAGCATAAGGTGCAAAAGAAACAGGATGAAGAGTTTACCTGCTACTTTTGCGAGAAAGTTGGACGCAAGAAGAAAGAAAGTCCCAAGTACGCCAAGTGGCAAATGGACTCTTAATGAGTTACAAAACTCATTGTGAGTTACAATACAGTCAGTTTAAAGTGAGTTACAATACTCAAAAGGACAAATGGACTCTTAATGAGCTCATATCCCATTGTGTGCAAGAAGAGGAAAGGCTGAAGCGAAAAAGAACTGAAAGTGCTAACTTAGCATCTGCCTCTAAGGACAAGAAAAGGAAAAGAGGAAAAGAAGCTGTAGCTGGGACATCACAACATAAGAGTTTACCAACTACTTTTGCGAGAAAGTTGGACGCAAGAAGAAAGAATGTCCCAAGTACGCCAAGTAGCGTGTAAAGAAAGGTATGCTTCTCACTTTGGTTTGTTCTGAAGTTAATTTAGCTTCTGCACCTAGGCGCACTTGGTGAATAGATTCCGGTGCTACTACTCACAAAAGTGTGTCTATGCAGGGTTGCATGTGGAGCCGACAGCCAAGTGATGCGGAAAGATTCATCTATGTAGGCGATGGCAAAACAGTTGCAGTAGAGGCTATAAGAACTTTTAGGTTATTGTTAAAGACTGGTCATTTTTGAATTTGGAAGAGACTTATGTAGTGCTGCCTTTTAGACAGAATTTGGTTTTAATTTCTATTTTGGACAAATTCAGTTATTCTTGTTCATTTGAAAATAATAAATTTAGTCTTTTTCAAGATTCGAATCTTATTGGTACCGGTTCTTTATCTTTTCATGATAACCTATATCTGTTGGATACAATTACCTCATTTAATGAAACCTTGCATGCTAGTTCACATGGTACAAAACGAAAATTAACTGACAGGGATTCCACCACACTATGGCACAAGCATTTAGGCCATATCTCCAAACAGAGAATTTAGATACTTGTGTCTGATGGGATTCTTGATCCCTTTAATTTGATAGACTTCTAAGTCTGTATTGAGTGTATAAAGGGGAAACAGACAAACATTAGGAAATTAGGTGCCAACAGATGTTCTGATGTCTTAGAACTGATTCATACTGATATTTGTAGACCATTCCCTATTGCTTCTTGGAATGGTCGACAATATTTTTATTACGTTCATAGGCGACTATTCAATGTATGGGTACCTATATTTGATTCATGAGAAGTCACAATTCCTTGATGTATTTAAGGTTTTCAAAGTTAAAGTTGAAAATCAACTTGGCAAGAAAATTAAAGCTATCAAATCTGACCGTGGTGGTGAATACTCTGGTAGATATGATGGATTCGTTGAACAACGTCCAGGACCTTTTGCGAAATTCCTATAGGAATGCGGTATTGTCCCGCAAAACACAATGCCAGGCAAAGAAGAAGAAGTGAGTGAAAGAAAATAAAATTGAGAGGAAAGATTTGTTTTTCCTATATATTGTTTGGTATCATAGGGAATAAAATTACCTTTTGTTCTTAGGTATTACAATTGATGGTTTAGGGAATGAACAACTGTGATTAATTGCAAAAATTCCCATGAATAATAATCCTTGTAACATTTTACCCTTCAAACTTCAAACATTCCCTCTCAACTTTGAAATAGTAATAGTTTTGCCCCCTATCAATAGTTTTTATATGGAAAAACTTATGTGACTCGTACATGTCAAGGAAATTAAGAGTATTTTAGTGTAAAAAACAAAAGCATGATTATTTTTTTGGTCACAATATTTTTATATGACTAAATATCACTTTTAGTCACAATACTATGACTTTTGGTGTAATCAAAAATTTGTTACTTAAAGCTTATTATTATTATTATTATTATTATGTAGGGACTCCCAAGTTGGGATTTTATCAATTCCAATTATGGGCTTACATATTAAATAACAATTATATTATAGGCTATCTAATTTAATAGGGCCGAATAAGTGATATATTAATAGGACTCTAGAGATATCTATTGGATATGAGTTTTAATGTGTAGAAACCCAATACTAATTAAGTAAGGGTTATGGTCCGCAAGTCAAATCTCAATACATAATATTTGCTCTCCCCCTCCTTCCCCATTAAGAGAGAAAATTCATAGAGCGCCTTAGGAAACTAAAGAGATTTGACTGTGAAAGACTGCATCCTTTTTTAATTTGTCTTCATGGATTCAGCTACGCTTCCAATTAATTTTTCTTGATGATTTAACATGAGATCTTGGATTTGGTGATAATTTTCATCAATTAAAGTTTTCCCCAACAAGTGATATCAGAGCTGCTCATGTTGAATCATTGAGATATATGTGTTATGTTTGATATGGGTGTATTCAAATTCAACAATTTCCGGTATTAATTGTTGAGGTTGAAAACTTTTGTGATTATTTTTCTTTCCGGATTCAACTTTCGGGTATATATATATATATACGGATTAAAGATTACTTGAAATTTTGCATTCATGTTTTCCGGTTTTGATTTTGGAAAGAAAATGATTTCTACTTGCTATTTGTGAAATTGTTTAAATCAATAATCCTTACATTAATTAATTTTATAAAAAAAAAAAAAAAAAAAAAAAGGAAGAAGGTGTTGGCTGCACTTTTGCAGCAAAGAAAGAAAAAAAAAAGGAAGGTGGAGGCAGCTGCAAGGTAGAAAAAAGACGGAAAAACAAAATTATGGTTTTTAGTTTTTTTGTTTTTAAGCAATCTGGGCTTTGAGCCCAATTTTTTTTCCTTCTTTTTTGGGCTGGTAGTAAAGGATCTTGGGCTGGATAAGGATCCGAATTGGGTTGACCCGACCCGGTCCAGTCCCGACCCCGGTCAACACAGACCCATTGACTATGAGCATTGACTGTTGACTGTGAGCGTTGATAGTTGACTGACAGTTGACCGTTGACCCATCTGGTTTGACCCAAAAAAAAAGTTTTGTATGATATTTTAAGATAAATTGATTGAAATTATATGTTGCCAAAGTAACCTCTATAATGTAAATTTGTTTATTTTGAAATATTAAGATGTGTATGTCTATTGTTTATGTAAATAATGACCGGCCCAAATGAAGGTTATTGTTTGGCCAAATAATAGGCATACATGTGGTAATAGATATGTGACGATTGTTAGGTTTTTCCATGTGTGCAATGAGTCGGTCCAAAGAAAGACTTATCACTTGACAGGATTAATTGTCAATATTTGATTACTACATGGAGAGTATCACTTACAGTTGATATTTCTGTCCAATGA